>JACGCL010000006.1:0-1200000 GCA_014925845.1 Crassisporium funariophilum
CCGCCATAAGTCCCCGACCCGCCCACCTGCACCTACACCTCCCCCAACGCGCGCTCTCGCTCGACGCCTCGGCGGAGATGAGCATCGACAGCCCCACGAGCTCGCAATACCTGCTCGTCCCGCCCAGCTTCCGCTTCCCCAGCAACCCGTCGCCCGCGTCCGGGTCGTCGTACTATGCGGATGGAAGACGGTCAGATCCGTTCGTGACGCCGCCGTTGGGGAGTGCGTCGATGAGCATTGATAGTCCGTTGTTGTCGCCGATTACGAATCGGGTGTCGTTGACGGTGGAGGAGAAGGCGGTGAGGAGTCGGATGAAGAAGGTGCAGCTGTTGGGGTCGGAGGCGAGTACGGCGATCGCGATGCAGTATGGGGGGAGAGAAGGGTATTGAATGGTGGGACGGACAAAATCGGGGACAGTCAGGACACCAATGGCAGCTGTGTTCCAGTGGAGCGGGCCCTCAGAAGCGGGCAGACTAACAGTACCGATGGGCAGGGCGCGCGCGGTCAGATGTTGCTGTCACGGCCCAGACGATTGGCCGGGCTGTCGGCTGTTTGGAGAACGAGTGGACTGATGGCAGGAGGCGAGCGGTCATGACCGCGGACCGCGCTAAAGGCCTACTCCCCTGTGCGGTCATGACAGCAATGACGCAATGGTAAATCTTAACACCGGGTAGCCGGACATCCTTGGACAGCACTAGAAAGCTACAACGGTCTACTTTCCATCTGTATAGGTTCTCTGACATATATGGCATGCGGGAACCTACAACAATGCGCGACAGCAAATTCCCAACTCCGTTATATATTTTTGGTGGGAATAAGTATAGGAGTTTCACAGTCACCATCCTTTCCATATCGCTCCGTCGAGGGTAACTGCTTTCTCATATCCATTTTACAATACAAGGTGCTTACGCTTACGTAGGATATGCCTGCTTTGTGTGCGAGAAAGACTCGCCCAACGGCGATGCTAATCTTGAGACAAGCATCGACACCTGCCCTTACTGTCGCACATCCAAGATTTCGCTGTCATCACTCAGTGGGCCGGTATTGATCAGGCACATGAGCGCGTAAATCCTTCTTGATCCTCGTCTCAAGGATAGCGAAGGTCCATGCGCATTTTGCTTGAGTACCGGGACAACCTGCTCCGTTTACTTGCAACGTGGGTCTAAAGGGACAACAAGTATTGATATGAAGAACTCACGTTGCATCAATCTTCAAAAAATATCCCTCAAGGCCGCTGCAAGCTTTACTTACTCATCCAAATGCAGCAACCACCCCTTGGCTTGTCCGTTATGCCCTCAGAAGTCAGCCGCGGTGTGGAAATACAACCTGCGCTCGCATATCATTAATTCGCACCCAACTGCCGATGTGGACCTTTACAAAAGTCACTTTGACATCACAGAGGACGAGAAGACCTTGATGAAAGGTGTTTATCAAACAGCACCACGAAGCACAAAAAAGCGCCGTGAGGACGGAGCTTTACCAATTTCTGATGGACATTCTACAAGGATGGCACTTCGGTTAGTCTCAATTCTCATACTTATAACTTTCGAACTCACCTTTGCACCTTTAGCAATGATTCTGCCAACCCGGCACAAGTTGCAACCAACGAGGCAGATAAGGATATTGAGGACATGACTGAGGAAGACGAAGATGAGGGCAATGACAGTGACAAGGGCAAAACTCATCCAATTCAACCTCAACAGCCCGAAGATGAGGGCGACGATAGTGGCAAGGGCGAAACTCATACAATTGAACCTCAACAGCCCATCGAGGTGATAGAACCACCAAACATTGCAAACATAACAACTCCAGCTGAGGGTGGGCAGACCTCAAGGCTACAAAAACAAAGAGTCCTGGAGGTCGACAAAGAGAATTTCTGTGCAGACGAGGGCTGCGAGAAGACGATTGAGGAGATCGATCTTCTCTGTTGCAGTGCGCCAGGCTGTGGTCTAACAGTAAGCTGACATCCTCTCTCTAGAATCACAGACTGGGATTTAACATGAGCACAGTACCACCTCACATGCCAAGGGCTCTTTGAAAGGCCCTCAGGAAAATGGTTCTGCGATGATGAGTGCAAGAAGAATGCAGGTTGGCGGGTGGGCAATCGAAAGCGTAGAAAGAAAGACTAGTTTATGCATACTCACATCAGTGAGGTCATCGAAATGGCATCGGACTTTGCCGTACCTTCCTAATCAGGCAGGAGGGGGGGCTGGAGGGGCCTGACCGTGCTTAATCGAAGAAATCAACATCGTGTCTACCAGAATTTTTCTGCGTACCCCTTGGTCCCTGATCCTTATTTACTATGCTGGCGAGGTGTGCTTACATACCTGAGTTACTTACGTAACCTAGTCAGCGAAAATCATTCCATTCACCACCATGTCACTCTCACTCAACTGCTTGATTGTCGGTGAGGACCCCGATCGGACGTTCACTGTCAAGATTCCGAAGACCGAAAATATCAGCATCTTGAAAGACCTGATTAAGGAGAAAAAGCCATCGTCTTTACGCAACATTGATGCGAAGAACATCGACCTCTGGCAGATCTCCTTTCCCATCGACGATCTTGAGACGGCAGTGAAAAATCTTAACCTTGCCCGCTATCCAAAGCTGTCGCCACCTAGCAAGAAATTAAACACATTTTTCACGGATGCCGCGGATGATTGTCTCCATATCATAGCAAAGGTGCCAGGTACGTCGCGACGATTTTCTGTTTGGAACCACATTCAATACCTCTAAAAGAGGTCCAAACGGTCGTTGCGCTCGATTCCGCCCAACTTTTTTCGCTCAATTGCTTTATTCTTGGCGACAATCCCGATCGGATGTTCACTGTCAAGATCCCGAAGACCGAAAATGTCAGCATCCTCAAAGACCTGATTAAGGAGAAGAACCCATCGTCTTTACGCAACATTGATGCGAAAAGCATCGACCTCTGGCAGATCTCCTTTCCCATCGACGATCTTCACTCCAAAAATCCCCCAACGGTTGGACCGGAATTGAGATCGGAAAAGTTGTTGTCGGACGCTTTCCCATCGGCCCTTGATATCAATTGTATCCATGTCGTTGCGCGTGTTCCAGGCGAAGGTGAGTATTTTATCGGTCAAGGCGCGCCCTCTCCTAGCTCGAGACCACCGCCATCTGCATACAAGTCCCCAGTCATATCTACCGACGAGTTAGGTCGGGACCGGGAGAAATTCTGCAGCCAGCGAAAGGCTGAAGCGCCTTCGAATGGTGGGGAACCTCAAATGTTCCTCGACAGACAAGCGAACACCGACAGATACATACCATGTAATCGGCCCTTCAGTCGCCCCATAGCGTTGCCGCTGAGTCTCCTCCATCCTATTTTTGGGGAATATGTCGATGACGCCGACAACTGCGTGCCGACGCCTGACGACGTTCAATTCCTTCTCGCATTTGTGAAGGCTATGGCGAATATCTACGAACGGGAGAGCGATCGACGGAAAACTATTCTGACCATATTTGATGACCATAAGATACCCATAAAGCCGACGATGATTGGCGATTTCACCACCAATGGCGATTTGTCAATTGGTAATTACAGATTCTTGATCGCCGAATTCAAGAATGAAATCGGGTCCAAGGGTGCTGAGCCGTTTTTTCAAGCTATCCTATCTTTTCTTGAGGCCACGCGGAAACTTGCCACTCAACACCTTAATTCCGTTCTACCTTGCATAATCGTCCTCATTTTCGGTTTGTAGTTTTCTTTTAATATCGGCTTCAGTTTATCTTATACTGGATTCAGGCCCTTATGTTGCATTTGCTGGTGCTGCATGGACCGATCGTCCGGCCGTACAGATGCTGTCCCCCGCCATCCCGTGTCATTATCACGATACTGATATCAAGATGGAGGGCATGCTAGTGCGCCACCTTGGAGCTCTACGACGCGCAATTGATTCTTTAGATACCTATTATCGGGAATATGTCGCCAATCCACCTTCGCCCCTGCGTAATCCAACACATCCATACCCAACCTGTTTTACATCTCGGGATGGTTCGGTAAATCGCTTCATATACCTTTTCCAGATGAAGGGCCGCAACTTATTCTTCGGCCGTATGGACGACGCCGATGGCACTGCAATCTGCATTAAATTTGTTCCTCGTTATTGCGAAGAAGGTCATGAGCTCCTTGCTGCGAAAGGCTTTGCGCCGAAACTTCATGCAGTTGAACGCCTCCCCGGAGGATTGTATATGGTGGTGATGGATGACGTCCGTGAGGAGTACGTCAGCTTGTTCGACTTGATTCGCGAAAATCCGGATTTGTTATCGGAGGAGCATCTGGGTGCTCGCAACTCTCTTTCGGACAAAATCCGCCAATGTTTGCGGCAATTGCATCAGGCTGGCTTCGTGCATGGGGATATTCGCGATACGAACCTCATGGTCAAGCGGGGCGGCTTTAATGATGGATCCTTTCTCGTGGTTGATTATGATTCAGGCGGTAAAATAAAGCAGGTGCGATATCCCCTCAATTTAAATACCACCTCCGTCAAGCGGCCGGAGGAAGCGACTGGCGGGGCAATTATTGAGGTGGAACATGACCTGGAAATGTTGGATCGCATCTGGGATTCTTAGCTGGTAGTGAGCATCGTCACTTTCTTGTTTTGCAGCATGATTTTTGGTCTGTAGAATGTATTTCATTTTAATTTTGCATTTTTTCCAAATAGCACACGGATATGGTGGTCATGGATATGTTTTCCCAGATGGGTCTTGTAAAAGGTGAATATCGAAAGCCTCCTTTTCGTTCGTCTCGCTCAACGGGACACCGAGGAGGGGCCAGACGTGAATCCAGTCCCAAAGGGGGCTGGGATACGTTACGAATGTCAGCAGATTCATGAGGATATCATGAGCGAAATATTTTTCAACTTCCTGTTGGAGGTATTTGTCCCAAGAACGCATATGTAAGGCATGAAGATCTTTTCGCGGCGGCGCATTAGGGTGGGTCTGATGAAGAAAAAGCCAAAAAGGTAGCGTCCGAAGCCGAGCGCCAGTGAGAAGAGAAGGAGGACGAATAACTTAAATGACGTATGAGGGTCTGGAACCAATCAAAAAGATATGGCAGCTCTATCCATACCTGCTCGAATGACCCACCACCGTCGTTCCAAGTCTTGCACATTGTAACCCAGACAGACAGCTCGAAGTTCGACAGATCAGTCAGCAGTTCATGGGTGAGAACAGATAACCGACAGTGGGTGACGAGAGCTTGGCCGGCGTATTGATGGACGAACTTGTGACCTTGTAGGTGCCTAAGGCGTCAGATGGCATAATTTGACACTGGAACGTGGGCGTCTACCGGAAAGAATGCTTCGAATGCAACAACGTGCTAATTCCGCATGGACCTTGACGGCATTGATAAAATACCGCCCTGCGCGGGTCCGGTCCATTAAGAAATCGGAGAGGGAGTGGTTGAGAATGCGCAAGCCTTGGTCAGAAACCTTTGTGTTGGATGATCGAGAAATTGTATTACGTCTGGCGTCGGGGATGTTGAGTATAGCATGAAGGTCAGTTAAAATGAAAGGAACATCTCCGCGATTCAATGAGAGGAGTTCGTCGAGAAAGCGGGGATCCGCTACAGGTATCGGAAGCTCGACTTTGCCCAAGGCGTCTTTTCGAGAGCAGAGCTTTTGCGAACATAAGAGAGCACCGATAATACGCAAGACCCCTTTCACCTTGTGTGCAGAGGCGAGAATATGTCGGTACAAGCAATCGAGCTCAGCAAAAGGGATATCACCAAGGCGAATTTTGACCGCAGAAATCGCCGTATTTCGGTGTCGGACATATAAGATTCGTTTAAAACGATCGTATCAATCATCTCGCACAAATCGTACGAGTTGAAAGAGTCACGGATAGGGGCTTCGGGACAGCTAGCGACGAGGATGAAAAGTGGCAATTTGCGAATGAATAAGCGCTGTCGAAAGAATTCTCACAATGTAGCGCTGGACGTTCGCATTCTGACATTCATCTAGACCATCGATGACCACAAGCCGCGCCCACGTTTTTCCGGGGCGCTTATCACCGAGAGTGGAGTATGCCTGTAAAAGGGGTGAGGTGAGGTGAGGGTTAACCGGTACGGTCCAGAACTGAACACCGGTGCCCGAGAGTATCCCGGCGTTGCGGTATACGCCATCGTCTCGGACCCATAGTCCTTTCCTTGACGAGCTATCCATGTCTCAGGACGTCTATCTTGGATTGGATTTCTGGGTAGTTAATGAATATATTCACGGTCTTCAGCTATGGTAGTTAGGTTTGTACAGAAGGTATTGTAGAGGGGACAGCTATTGGACTTTTCTCATATATCTTTAAGACATCATGAGCATGTTGGGCTACGCGCGCAATGACAGTTCGAGACGTTATCAACTGTCTCAGGGATTCCATGTGACCTTTTTGCCTCCAGTTGAGAAGGGTATTGTCTGCTTTTGCTATATCCTCTGTGAATGTCTCCCGGAGTTGCACAAGGTCTTCATTTCCTTCACACGCTAACATAGCATGCTCGGGGGACTCAATGTCAGCTCTACAGAATCTACAGAGTCTTTGGTCACGAGGTATCACTGGGCGCTGCCATCTAAGTCGTTCAATAGCAAGGCAATGTGCAGACAGCACTATATGTGTTATGGTCTCCCTGTGGTCATGGTTGACCACTTCAAGGTAGTGCCGGAACCATATAGTTTTCTGCACTAGCTTGTCCTCGTCATTGGGCTCTTTCCCTCCATACAGCAGATACGCTTTTGGAGAGTTGTCTATGGTGTTCTGTAACATTTGTAGCATCCCTTTTTTGATAGATTTTATTGTTTTGTTGACAGTGTCTGGTGTGATAGCCATTATGTTGAGTCCCTCTATTGGGAAGGGCAGCTTGTTCAGTACATATTGTATGTCCATTATCCAGCTGGCTTTCCCTTGTTGTGCAAGTGTGATAGAGTCTCGTAAGGCATGACAGAAATACATGTCCGGGGGGAGCAATAACAAATGTAGCAGGTAATTTAGAGTCACCATGATTCTCCTGTATCTTAATGGTAGTATAGCTGTTTCCGTGAATAGGAACACAGATAGGGTTTTTGATCCAACACGGGGATTGACGATAAGAGTCTGAAGTTGAATTTCGAGTGAGCCGCTGAAGACGGAGGGATCGCTCTCCACAGCTTGGGCGATGTATGTTCTTGGTTTGTTCGGGCATTTGTGTCTCATTTTGTACCAGAATATACTTCATTATCTACGTTAAGAATATTATTTCAGTTCAATATACTGAGTACGAGGCCATGTTCTCATCCCTGATGAACTTCTCTGTAGTCCCCAGAATCAATAGGAATCTGGCCAACGAACGAGCCCGTCAAGAACTCGGATCCTACAATCATATGACACCGCCAAGAGGGATGAGCGGCATGTGTATTCTGCTGTACTCATCCCAAAATCGAATTTCAGGGTTATTTGCCCCCCGATTGACATGTTCCGTAAGAGGCGGTTACGATTTCAACCAGTGGTGCCTGGGGACCGTCCGTCATCTCTTGCGTTTGAGGTGTTTTACAATCCCGACGGTGATTCTCCACACCTACATGGTTGTCCCCGATCACAACGAGTGAGAATCTGCTCTTTGGTGATTCCGAACTCACCCTAGTTTTCATAGCCCTTGTAGCTCCCTTCTCATTCGCCATTACACGTGTATATCGATCGTCGACACCCACGTCCCGCGCTGTGTCTAGTTGAGGTAAGTCAGCCAGTGCCGTTGACCATGCGAGAGCCGCTAAATATTTCTTATCGCCGCTTTTTTATATACAAGGTCTACATTAAAAGAAACGAATAAATGTATCCGTTAAGGTACCTACTACCCTTTCGACACCGTGTCTCCAATACAACATCATGGCGTGTACGACGAACTCGACGACATTCGTAACAAATCTAGAACACCCCTTTGGTAAATGAGCGTTGAGACTAGGCAGGTCATACACGATCACCCTTTCGACGCACGACGGCCTGGGCGAGTGGGCAGTCAGTTGGGGGAATGGATAATGAAACGAACCTTTGCTTGAGGCAACTACATTGGATATCGTTCCCTCTTCACCAACGACGGAGCTGGAAGTACAAAGCGAGGAGTAGCATCAGCACTCCAGGGTGTTGGCCCCAGCCCGCTCGCATTGCCCTTCGGCCACGATACTAGCAGCGGCAGCAGCAGCCCACTGCCACTCCGCATTGGTGTCCTCAAGTACCATAAGCACCAACGAGCAGGATCGGCCAACCCTTGTTGGTATCCGGAATCCAGGGGAGGCAGCCATTGTCGTTGTTATCGTCGTCGAGGGTAGTCGGCGGCAACCTGTGGGCAGTAGCATGCTCTTGGTACTGCAGGCGTCGAGGTGAGGGCCAGGTGATACGAGAGAGGAATGGCGATAGGTTTGGCCAAGGGCAATGAAACTTGCGCGGCTCCCACCATGATCCCGGAAAAATAGCGGTTTGCTCTAGAAATGACATTGGTCGTCTTTTCCTCTCAACCCTACGATGTGGCCGCGTGTACACAGCGAGAGGCATCATGAACACCACAGGGTGACAGTGTTAGCCCGCTCATGTCGCCCTGGCTCCTATACCATGGTTCTCCCTTCGTGTTCAGTCTCTCCAGTGCTAGTGACCCATTCACGGATGCAACGTCGGCTCACAGACTTCGGGTTGGAAGGGGAAGCACAATGTAATGCCGTTTGCGTCCGTCACGAGCTGCTGTATGGAGGAGAAGATTAGTTAGAATGTGAGGAATAACCATAAGAATCACTTACAATACATTTCTTGAGGCTTAGAGGGGGCGTATGCGTGAGAGGAGAGAAGGTGAACGGAGCTGGTGGTGGTTCAAGGATGGTCTTGGCATTCAACCCAAACAGGGACTTGTAACTGCGGGAGTCCCGCAGTTACAAAGAGCCAACACAAAGGATGGAAACCCGTTTCCGGAAACGAAGCAAAGCGCCACAGCGCATTTTGACTGGACAAACACCACAAAAGAGCCCCCCCCTTTCAGGTTTTCTGCTGTAGAACGTTGGGCCGCCGAGAAGACGAGGCATAAGAAAAGTAACACACCTGAGTGTTTTTCATATACACTGAGCGTCCAGGACAAGTAATATGAAGGGCCTAGACGCTCAAGCGAGCGTGAGTCATTGGATGGATGCACGAGGCGCGCAAATAAAACAGGAAAGTGACCAAAGTAGTATATAATTTAATGCGCAGAATGCCCCTGGAATCTCAGACCACAAACAAGATATCTGGTAGAGTGATTTCGGTCCTCGGAAGGAAAAAAAAGAATAAAGACAAAGACATACGGTCGAAGGCGTTGAATTGGTACATTGCCGAGTCGTTGAGCTGCAATTTTCCCGAGAGACGCATGGCCAGTGCCTACATGGCAGGGTTTTGCCACAGTGACTGGACGGCATCGTTGACATTACATAGGAGGATATTCAATTCGACCAACTTGAAGAAGGGAGAGGATGGTGGCGTGGCAGGCATTGTTTTGGGGCACAGCGGGCAAGGTCGAGTTGGGGCATCACCTCGAGGATGGTGCTGGTAGGAATGGTTTAGAACATACACTTATTCTAAAGACTAAGGGCAGAGTAGGACGGTCCACATAAATCGGACGGTCTTGGAGAAAATACTCCTTGTACGCGTCTCGCTAATCATTGTATCCGCCGTGGTGAATAAGCTGCGTTTACTTCAGCAGCGATTGATGATGAAGGGAAGAGTCCAGTGCACTATGGCGTATGTGGGTTCCAAGGAACGAACCGTGCCCAACCCTCTAATTCCCAAGATCAATCTTGATCTGGTTCTTCGCAATCACCCTATCCCTCCTTAGTTGGTTCTCGATCTTGTCGTTGCCTAGAACAGAACGAAAAATAGTCAGTGGTGCGAACCCTTCACCGAGATATGAACACGGGGAAGATAAAGGTCAGATATGGGCGGGTCTTGCCGCCAATAGCGCAGATCTCAAACCACGGTAAAAGAAACGCAAATATAAAGAAGAGAGGGTAAATAACAACGCGACTTAAAGCCTTGGCTTCATTATTGACATCTGTAAAATGACACACAACCCATTTTCTTGGTGTGTTGTCATTGGGGAGATGCAAATTAGAGAAATATAAACGGTGGGATATTCACGACAACATCGGCAATGCCGACGGCGACGAAGACGAAAGTGAAGGAGAGATGATAAAGGAAGAGAGTGGCAAATGTGCAGCAGGGTAAGAATTGAGGAAAGGGTTAGAAAAAACTTGAAAGGGAGTGGACAGCGACACCCACTTGCAAGTCAATCACGCTAGGGATTAAGTAAAAGGAACTGGTTTCATGGACAAATTGAAATCGACAACGGCCTTTCCAAGGTTAGCCGCAGTCCTGAGACCCTTCGGAAAGATGAAATGGCCAGCACGGTGAAGACTGGGAAGAGTCGCCCGGTGTTCACATGCACATTTGAACCTCCCCGGATGTAACCCTTTATTGCGCAACAGGGTACATATTATTTCTCGCTGTTTAGTTGAATTTGTACCTTATTCACCTCCTCCCTAGGCGGAAAAATAGGGCTACTTAGTCAATGCATCCACATCGTCGGGTTGAAAAAATCTGTTTCCGTTCTCTTTCTCCTCCAATTTATTATTGGGCCTTCAGTCGACCGCCGATTTAATATCTATTAAACATAGCAGGGAAGTCGAGAAGTGGAAGGGAGGGAACATCGAGTTTGAGGGAAAATTACCGCCAATCCCTTGGTGACGTTGCGCTTCCGAATTGAGAAAACCCTTGGTCCGGGAACGCACCAGAATGGATCTGATACTATCCAATCCAGGAGTTTGAAACTTTCTTGATTACCTCAACTTTCCTCCGCAACAAATAATTCCCTGCCCTCCAAAATTTCAGGGATTGTGTGTGTTTTTTGTCTTCTATGGGAATATGTACTTTATTTTATTTTACGTTAAGTGCAGAGCACAGCGGAAGCTTCCCGGACCCCAAAAAGGTGTAATGACCAGGAGTTTGAATTTTTGATGCAGAGGGATGGGAGACGGCTTCTCCCTTAAAGATTTAATGACCCTAGAGAGCTAATGGAAACTGAGATGCGTAGAAAATTTCAGAGGGAGAGACTGAGAATTGAGGGAGAAAAACCAAATTTTAAACTCCTGGAATTTTAAAACTCCTGGATTGGGATAGTAACCCTTGGAATGACGAGCGCGGCGCAAACTCTGCACGTGATGTTTCAAGGTCTCGTTTTGGGAAATCCCACTTCCACCTTCTTCTCCCTCAAATTGAAATGTCTGCCGTTCTCCCAGCTCAGATGATATTAACCACGTCTACAAATTTCTATAAAATCCCCCGAGTCCAGACTTGGGATGTCCCTGATGTCATACCTGCCGCTCACTCAGGCGATGCACCTTCAGTCAGCTCGACTGCATCCACTACATATCGCAACATCGACCGAGAAGAACCATGTTTTATCACTAAATCCTTTTGCTATACTCACGAAAGAGCACATTGGGTCAATGCTGTCAGGGGGGATCCTGACGTCAAGGGAGAAGTTGTATGTTGGCCTCCGATGCCTCACATCGCCTCTTACAACAAGTGTTTCCTTGCAGGAGGACTTACTCAGAACGAGAGCCATCGTTTATCCAAACTTTGTCTTGGATAGTGTAGTCAACATGTCAAATTGTATGCTCATATTCTTCATCGCATTCAATTTTCATTCCTGATTCTCTCAACGCACAAGTTGATCGTGTCCTCCACGCTGCACTGGATAAATATGCGTTCTTTGCTGTAACTGGATCGTTCAACACACTAAGAGAACTAATCAGCATGTTAAAGAAAGATAACGACCGACGACAAGCACACTTCGATGCCAAAGGCCTCGATTCTGGCCGAATCCTTGATGTGAGTTTGATCGTTTTACTCCATCAAAAACCAGAATTGAATGTTCTCTGTTGCCTCTTGCAGTTCGAAGCCCCTGCATTTGTCAATCCTCAGTATGAACTAGTGGCTCTGCGGCCTAAGCATCTGCTTCCTAATGGCAAGGTACTTGTCACATACAGCCGAGACGCGGATGGTCTGGTTTCACTCAAGACCTATGTTCCTGGGGAAGATCATACCCTGCGTGAATCGCCAGGAAACCTCTCTTGTCCTCGCTTCCCGCCGTTCTCCTTTGATTATCATTGTCGGAATTATGCAAATTTGAACCTGTTTCTCGTCATCCTCAACGCCGAGATCAAGTTTAGACGGTATTTCAGGCAGCAGCAGCAGCCACCTCTTCCACTGCCCGCCGATCCTATGACTCTCATACAACTGACTACTGAACTAGTAAAATTGATATACTGGGACCCAATTGTCAAGCCAAATACGCCTGCTGCGCAGATCTTCTTAAACACATCTCCTATCTCGGCACCTGATCCCCAACCATCTGATGCGGAGATGGGCTACATAGATGGAGGTGAAGAGGAAGGGGAAGTCCCAACTTTACGTGCGCCCCACGGGAAAATTAGAAGAACGGCGGCTCACACGGCCCTGAAGGAGCGAATGGACTATGGACAATATTTGCTCTCAGGTCGAGGTAAGTTTATGCCTCTCCAATTGTACCCATTCACAACCTGACTAGGTTATATCAGATCCTGTTTTTGGTGATGATGAGAACCTGGTCAAACAGCTTTCTCAAAACTATCAAGGTGAGAGTTTGACAATCATTATAGAATCATTCTTGACTCGCTGCATGGTTTCATTAGGCACTCCCAGCCATCGTATTAAGGAAGTTTGGGCATGGCGAAATACTGTCGACGTTTAGAACTATTATTAAAGTGTGACCACATTCTAGATCCTCTCGTCTGTCGTCTCCCTCTCGTCTTTTTTCTTCTCTTTGAATGCTCCTCTCCCCTTTTCCTTCGACGTACTTTGAGTAAGAAAAATTGAGTTGGGCAATTTTTCGGTCAGGTGAATATCACTGCGCTGCTCGAGTTCACTTTCGTCACTTTGGCGCTTGTGAAAGTGACCAACGTGAACACCTAGTCTTATTGGTTTTTTATAAATGACCATGCCTCTGGATCATTGCGTGATGGGCCAACAACAGGGGGGAAACAGCTATCTATGGCGTGCATTTACAGAGAATAGCCAAGCGGTCCAATTGCCATGTATCATGGGCCTTGTGCATAATACTATATGGTAAAACATCCTCTGGCCACGCATTGCTAGGGTTGAGCGTGGCCGGGTATCTGCATTCTCCATCCTTCCCAGGCCAATCAAAATCAACAAGCATCGCACAAGCCTCGGATGCAAGGTAGAGAATGTTGGGATCTCGCAAGTCCCCAAAGACAATACCTTCTGCATGAAGGATGCGCACAGCTTCGTTGATGTCCTTCCAGACAGTGGCAGGAACAGATTTGTTGTCTTCTTGGAACTGTCAAACGGACGTCCCATTGACACGGTCCATAACGACCATGTATAGGTCGCCAATGACACGTTCACAGAAGTGTAGTTTCGGGGCAAGGTCCGCGTCGGCGAGCAGGCGATGAGCCACTTCGTTATAACGCGCACTTGACAATAACCTCGTTGGTGTCACCGAGGGTGGCAATATACATAGAGGTGGTCGTATTCCCAAGGTCCACAAGAGCTGAAGTGGGCCGACCCGCTCGAGACAGAAACTGCCTGTATGTAAGTGCGGGCAATGTTTTAGAACGATCGACGAGTGTTGGGTTGGGATAGAGACAAGAGAGTCTGGGGGGCTTCAAGTTGCTAACACTATCATAATAATGGTAATCAACAGCGTGACAAGACCCCGAAGACACGGGCGAGGCGGATAATGTTGTCTGAAGCATGAAACCCTAAGGATAGGTCGAGAGTGAGCAACTTGGTCACGTAGATCGGTCCTAAGCAAACGGCGATGGAAATTTCGAAGCGATTCCCAGTGGCACCGACAAGGACGATAGGGAAATTACCGAACTCCCGGAAGCGCTTGTACTACGAACCAAGGTGAGTACGGTATGCAAAGCGACACATAGGAAACATCGAACCTTATCTCGCCTGGCTGACTCTCCCAGCACCACCACCGCACCGATTTGACGAGTTGCTTTAGCGACTCGTACAACCTCTTTTCCCCCTCCTCTCTCGCTTGCGAGGGCGAGATGGAGGATTTTTTCCCCATGCGGAGGACCCGGTGTTTCTTTCAAAGGCGAGAAACTGGGCCATCTTCTTTAGGAAAGGCTACCACATCGATTGCCCTCATTACGACCTTTTTTTTTAGCGCACTTTAGTACCCCTTCTCGATTTTTTTAGTAGCGAGTTTCTCCCTGTATTTCTCGGTTGATTGTCCTTGAACAAGATTGATCTGTTTTCTGAGAAACTCCCATGTTCGCTCTCTAAGGACTACTTCCCTGACTATCAGGGAAGAACCAACTGACACCGCACGCGACTACCTCCTCCATCGATTCGTCAACCTCAACCAGAGCCCGAGCGCGGCGATCAAGTAAATATATGCGCATTATACGTGTTCGACGGATACACAGAAAATCAAGTGTATGTGCTCATTTATAATGATCAGAGCCGCTGACATTGTCATTTTTGGTATAGTCTTGTTGAGCGCTATTCAAGATAACCTGAGCTGGCTTAAACCCTTTTCCAACGACATAATTTTTTTGGGGTCTTCAAGTCTTCGAGATGGATGGGCTTAGCCTTCGCTTCATGATCGGGTTGAGGGTTTTCAAGTTGTTTTACCTTCGGCGCACTCGAAGACATCTTTCGTGGCGAAATAAACGAAATGAGATCGAGTGAGTGAAGATACCAAGACACTATTGCAGGGAGAGCACAATGATATGACGATCAAGATATCGCACCAACGGCCCACCTCACAAAGGCTGATTATCCCTTTTACGACGAGTATTTATTTTCTGAAGGGATAGGGAAAGAGAAGGAGGGAAAGACACGGAGAATCTTACTACAACCTTTGTCCAGACATAACGCTAGATTCACATGTTATCAGTGAAGTCGCCCGGCGGCCTGGGTATGACTGCGATGAAAGGCTCGGTACATGTCATATATCCAGCCTGAAGCGCACATATTCAAATGTCTGCTCGGCATGACTGCTCAGCAAGATGCTATAGTAAAAAGGGGCTTACCAGCACCCTCCCCATCGCCATTGAAAAGCAGACGCTGGAACAACAAATACGGAGCAATCTCGGGTATTTGCATGCATGGTGATTGGCAAACATTTGGTAAGCCGTTCAACGCCCACTATCGCATTCCCTCTTCCCTAACAATCACTGGGACGTTTTTCAACATGGGTAATGGTCAGAAGAAGTGCACTGTCCATATCTTTTTCACTGAACAATCATTGAAAACCAAACTGAGCGCTTCATCATCTTTATCTCTCGGCGACCTTCGACAAGCAATCCATGACAAGGTGGCAGCCCATATGGCTGAAATCACCTTATGGAAAGAGGCGGACATGGATGAGCACCTTAATCAGAGTCTGGAGTCCATCATTCTCTCCGCAGGTCTGTGCGCCTATCACACTCATCATGATATCTAGCTGATCAAACCCCATCGTCAGATCGTCACGGGTCAAACTCCTTCGATTCTGCCAACGACACTACACTTCTCAAGGACCTCAGCCCCGCTATGACCTCAGGCTCTGTGCTTTACGCCATAATTCCGTCGTTGTTGAAACCGAATTTGCGATTGCCACCAGCAGCCACGGACTGGGTGCGGGATGCGGATACTCTCTCCTCGCCTGTTCATGACTTTTTGGAATGCGTGGTTGAGGTAGGCAGCAAGGACAGAAAGGCGGCCAAGGCTGCGAAGCAGAAGGCAGAGAACGCAGAGGATAGTGTTACGAAGATGTTGAAACGGTTGGACCAAGAGGCGAACGAGCGGCAAGAGGCGAAGTGGCAGTGGGAGCAGCAGCGTCAAGAGATGAAGCGCCAGCAGGAGGCATGGGAGGCAGAGAAGAAGGAGTGGTCGAAGCGCCAGCAGGAGGAGGCCAAGCGTCGGCAGGAGGAATTGGAGGCAGAGAAGAAGGAGCTAAAGGAGGCATGGGATGCGGAGAAGAAGGCGGAGAAGAAGGAGCTAAAGGAGGCATGGGATGCAGAGAAGAAGGCGGAGAAGAAGGAGCTAAAGGAGGCATGGGATGCGGAGAAGAAGGCGGAGAAGAAGGAGCTAAAGGAGGCATGGGAGGCGAAGGAGAAGGAGCTAAAGGACCGCATTAGCGTTCTTGAGGTGGGGTCAGTCGATATGGTGGAATGGTTAGTTCACGAGGTGAGTTCTTCTGTTTTGATCGGTCCATATCACCGCTGATGCTGTGCGTGAGTTAGGACACCCAAGCGTTGGACCGCATCAAGCTCCGTAGCCGAAATGTGGACGTGTAGGAGCGCAAGTGACAAGTTGTGCCCATCTGTTATTCAAAAGACACACCAAAAGCCGGTTGGACATTCTAGAATTCTACAACCGGTGGGTGCCATTCTCACAAGGTCGCCCCTTATCAGACGCCATACATCTTCCTCGCATTCTCCCTCGCCTCGCTCATGATCCTTTCCGTCGTCCACGCCTCGCCAGCCACGTCAGCCAGGAACGCCGCCGTCCACGGTATCATCGCCGAATGGATGGTAGGAGAGCATCACTATACTTGACGAGCGTATCCGTTTGCGTAGGCCTTCGCGATTCCATTACCGGCATGGTCCAATTCCTGTCGTAATTACTGGACAAGCAACTCGTCCGTCATACATATCTCTTTGCAGCTGGTCATGCCAGTGAACTTCCTCGTACCCTGATTTATCAAGGACTCGGACTTGCCATTCAACGGCCTGCGCAACTAAGTAGGAAGTGAAATCAAGAGGGTGGAAGGGTCGAGGAGGCATCATGACCACATTGAGTATACAGAACGAGGACGACAACGAGGAATACAGAAGTTGGAACCAAATTTACATAGCCTATCTATCCCTTCCACAACCGACATATCTCCCCTCATCAGTTCGGGTCGCGGACGCTCGTCGTACTCGATCCCAGCCTGAGTAGTTACAGATCAAAAGGGTCCGCCCCGATAGCTAACGGCAGGTAGGGAGAATTTACTGTGACGTACGACGGTGAGCACTGGTAAGATGCCGGCCGTGTAAGCAAGAAAGTGTGGACTTACCTGGCGCCAAGGCTGGAAAGTGAGGGTTGCACCCGCTGGGGTTAGTCCAGCGATATCGACAAATACATCTTCTTTACCGGCCTGCTTGAAGCAGAGCCTGATGCCTTGCTGAACAATGTAAGTCTCCCAGTTGGGATCGGGCTTGTGGCTTTCGTCGCAGGAATTACGAAGTGTATCGGCGAACTCGGGGGACTGCTGCATGGCCTTGTCTAACGACGCCTCGATGGACCGGACCTGGGTGCTCGGCATCCACGCGGTTGCTTCGGAGAACACCTTGATATTGGAGGGTGTGCGCCTGTGCTGTCCTTCGCTGTTGACGAAGTCGAAGCAGTAGCACCCCTGGCTTGCTACATCGCCACCCCAGATACGGACCCACACCCCGTCGCTCAATGGCGCAATCTGTACATCACGGTCCTCGCCAGGGATAGGTTTACGCTGAGGAACAGAGTACACTGCTAGTGAGCAAGGCGACGAAGCACGCGATAAGAGTCGACTCACTCCAACCGCTTTAGGACGTTCACCGGGGGGAAACGCCTCTGCGATGGCTGCAGCGTACCACGCGGCGTCTTCTTGTACGGCCTCCATAGCCTTTTCGACCGAGCCATAAAGATCCTTACATTTCTTCCGGAACTCTTCCTCTGGGATGCGGAGGTGTTTCACGTTGAAGCGCAGGAACTCCTTCAGTTCGCGGCTTTCTGGGACGCTGGCACTGGTATGAAGTGTAGTGTTTGAGGGTGGAGCCATGGAGGAATGTGAAGTGAGGTAGGAAGATGGAGCGGCATGGCGATGGCTCATGTTGGACACGCCCACGAATAAGAGATGAGCGAGTGCAAAGAAGTTGAACCGCATTCACTTATATAGATTACGGGATCGCACGTTCCACCAATGTTGTGCAAATGAAAACATGGCAATGCCAAGCGGAAGCAGGCGCCGCAATCCGACATGGCCAAGCTCGACGCAGTTCTCGAATACATTCAAGAGGCATGTGGAGCGTTATGGCCTCCAGACAGGATCGATTTCGTGGGGTGTTGGGACGGTGATGACATGTATAATTCGGTCTTCTCACTCTTTGCGTGCGATCGCCCCAACGACAAGTTTATCCCCCAAGCTGAGCAGTTGTTGGAATTGAAGGAGGTTATGCACGGATTCGACAATGGGCCGGCGTGGTTTCGGATTGCTCACATTTAGACACTGTCTCAAACTGAGTTCATGTAACTTCCAATCTTTCCAAGTGCTGACAATCTGATCACAGCTCCTGCACTGCTCCTGCATCACAAGTCGATGAATATCATAACCCAGGTCGCGTGTAGTTTTACCCGCTTTCGTCTATTCTGTCGACTCATTCTATTACTTTGTCGCTACACATTGAAAATTGTTATTTCGTGGCTTTCCATACCAATCTAAACTCAATCACGTATAGCCCGGCTCGTGCAGACCCATGGCAAGCCATTGCGAGTTCAACTTACACCGTCTATCTACAATTGATGTTCTCGATTTGCGTTCAACCTGGTGGCGCGCCATACCCAATGATAGCTTTGTGATAGCTTCAACGAATATATATTTGAGAGGTATATGTCACGCTGCGATTTGGCTGCGATATGCACAGATGCATCTGAAAGTGTGATGGATTTACACTGCCCTATTTCCTCCTTTCCCAAATGAAGGATTTGCGTCGTAACCATCATAGTCTAATACCCTGGTCGGCGACCGGAGGAGATGCACCACTTCCGACCATCACCCGAATTCCAGTACTAGTAACATCATCCACAGTCAAGAATATGAATGCTGAAAGCACACTTTAGCGATGCTCATGTTAACCCCACAACCGAGAAAAGACTGACCTGGACCTGGGGGATACACCCGGTTATTCGGTGGACTATGGATCAATAGCGACTTGCGGTCAGGTGAGAGTTGAGCGTCCATAAATACCAAGCGAGAGCTAGAATGGAAAGCGTGGGAGGAGAACCCGAGATCCATGAGAGCCACTGCAGGTTATGTGTCAGCTCAGTCGAAACACACACGCAAGCGTAGACCCGTGCTTCTTACCCTTAATCGAGGTCGCCTTCAAATTATTCGGAATTGACACCGAAACCTTGAAGATTTGGTTGAAGCCGATCTTCGCTGGGACCTTTGACAGCTTCGGGCGCTGCATAGACATGAATGGCGGGTTCAAATACTCGACGCGGAATTCCCTTGAAGATCGAAAATCAGGATCCGCTTGTAAGTCACGAATATGCAAAGACAAACGTGTGGAATTCAGTTCCATTGACAACCATGCCGTTGGGATTGGAGCCGGCGATGAGAATATTTCTGAAACCCGGTATATACGATCAGTTTTCCAGACGATGAGGGGAGACCACCCACCCATTCGGTGTCAAAGTCGCAGTCGAGTGGTAAACCCTCGCTATATCGGTGGTGGGAAGACCTTTATTGCTGATTCTCTTGCCGAGTGGCGCGTCAGGGGTGTAGATCGAGGGTGTGAACCTTTGCTCAAACTGTCAGAGAATGCAAGCCCATGTTTAGTCGAGGCAAAGACTCACGCGGGATGATCAGCATTTGACTGATTTCCGATTGGATCACGTACGGATCCGAACGCGGCGTATCCAGATTGGCCGCCGTTGACGATGATAACTTCGCCATTGGGGAGCAGGAGGAGCTCGGGCATGATACGAGGTTCCAGCATGTGCTCGACCTCCCATCCTTTCTTGATACCTGCGGGCGTGAGCGTCATTCGGCTGCACTGGTCTGACGCAGGGTCCTGCGAAGACAGGTTGGCAGGTTGGATAAGGTCGCTGCTGGCGCTGCCGCCGCAGACGAGGACCTCGGGGATGAAGTTTGGAGGAGAGAGGGGTAGGAGGGTAGCTGATCCGTCGAAGGGATTTGTGACGCGTACGCTGTTGGGTATATCAGGGAGGATCGTTTCAGTATTCTTCTCGATATCGTATATGATCGTCTGGTTATTAGCGATCATCAACACCGTTCCATCAGGAAGAGCAAACACGCTGCAGGAATTGAAATTAGTGATCCAGAAAGCCTTTGGAAGAGAAAATCATACCGAGGGAAAAGGTTTGTTGGAAGACTCCGCTCCAGGAATGCTGAAGGACGGGGAACGCCTCCGTCTTTAGGAGGGAAGAACTCAAAGTTATTGACGGGATCGGTATTGTAGAATGGGGTTCTCTCGTGGATGCCTCCAACAATCATCTGAGTCTCAACGTCAACCTTGGGCTTAAGTGTCAGAAAAGATTCAAACACACCAGAGAGCCATCGAAGATTCTCAAGGACGACGGATACCACCGCGTCTCCTCAAGATGCAACGTTTCCGGGTCTTCAAAAAGCGTGCAGCCAATCCCGTTGGGGTCGTCGCACGGTTCAAAGATTCGAATACCCATGCGCCCATCCTGAGCTGCAGTTATAGCAGGAATATTCCCTCCGACACTAGCCTAGGTGGAGAGTCAACTTCACGTTAGAGTGCTTAGTTGCAACGCATACCATTGTGCCGTTGCTCAAGAAACCACCAGACGCACAGAAAGTGTCTGAAATGACGCTCAAAGCAGTGGCCGTATTCGTTTCCAGGTTCCAAAGAGCGCCCCAAGCGGGGTTCCCATTCACCATGAGCGGATCATTGGACGCTCTGTCAAAAAATATCGCAAGAGTCGGGGAGACTATCATCGCCTCGAGTGCTAGAACGCCTGACGTGCCATTCTGAACAAAGTTCCAACCTGCCGCTGCAGCAACGGCCTTGATGCCTGCGCTGAGCGCGAGCAAGAGGAGGGTGGGTGAATGCCGCATATCCACCTAGGAATTGGTAGCCTGAGCAGATCGTGACTCGTAGATGTTGAGGGAACGAATAGTCTTATATACGTACCCTTTATTCGTTTCAAACGTGAGTTGCGCCAAGAAAGCCCCGGTGCGGCAGTAAATGATGTAGACTCTTTTTCCTCCATAATGGTAGCACGGGGTGACAGTCGCTTCCCACTGCGGCGGGAAAACGAAATCGGTATTGCAGGTTTTGTCGCTTTCTTTGAGTCGACAGTCTCACAAGCTTTACTCCACTCAGCATGGACTTTCTGTTCTACAGAGGCATGTTCCCACTCACTATTGGATTGAGAATTGCTGCACGTATTTGGTGATGAACCACCCCAGGTCATCGGTTCTCCCAGTTCCCGGTCGGACGTGATCTCGGTTGTTCTCACAGGAACCCCAGGAGGATATGATGCGCATCTCGGGATAGCCTTGCATTGTCTGCATGATGTCAATGACAGGTAACGTTACAGTGCGTGCGCCAGTCTGAGTCGTTGGAGGTTAGTTGGAGAGAGAGAGAACACCAGTGGATCTCCAGAGTGCCAACCGATTGAGTAAGGCAATTTCCAATGATGTTCATACAACACTGATGGTGAAGCGGTTATCATGCTTGCCTTCCAAGCAAGCGGCAGGGGTTCGACTCCCCTTCAGTGTATTTTTTTTACTTTTGATTTGTGAGTCCTTGACTTGGGGTTCGTTCGCCGACGACCACCCAGTATTGCAACGCTGATGGACACGACCCTATGTGCGTGGAAGAATGAACTGCCGGACCGTCGGCGATAACCTGGCCAGGGCCCTCCTCACTAGCGTCGACCCTAACCGTTTGTGTGCTCATTCCCTCACGAGTCACTGCATCATGGCTTCGCTTCTACATACCATGGTCCATGCTTCGCGGCGTTGAGAACCCTTGTGATCATCCATTTCCCCGCAACACACGGACTTTCACGCAGATTGCTTTCCGTTGGTCATCCACTTGAGCTAACATGTTACGACCACCAAGTCTTGCACGAACTGCGCGAGGTTGGGTGTCTCCGAGCACGTCGCTATCCAGACTCAATCTGCATCCATTCATTTACGCAAGCACACTCCCAGCACGAAAGCTCTCTACTACTAATGCACGATCATGTCCAATTCCAAGCACAAACCCCCAACCAGGAGACTACCCGGATTCTGCCTCTCCTCGAAGAACTGTGTCCATAGCCCAACTTCTCCTTGCGTCTCTAGCAAGCGTACTGGTCGGCTACGGCGTCTCCACAACCCAACACACCTTGCTTCCTGCCTCAAATCCTGATGACGGCCGTCCGCAATTCGGATCTCCTCAAGACTTCAAGCTCGCCATCTCAGACCTCAAATCCACCTTCCAATCACCTCACATTGTCTCTACAGACCCAGACGATCTCCACTCTCACGGATTTTCGGAGAATGACCACCATCCAGGCAAGTCAGCTTTCCCCAATGACTCTTTCGATCAAGTTCGACTGACTATCGTGACAGGAATGGACCACAGCGTCGTGGTATACCCAGAGAGCACGGAAGATGTCGTCGAGATCGTTAAAATAGCGACCAAGTATAGGATGCCGGTTACCGCTTATGCGGGGGCGACGAGCTTGGAGGGGCAGTATCGAGGTGTAAGTCTTTCACCTCCTACTCCTCGCTCCGTGTTTTAGTTCAGCGATATACGATAGCATCACCTCGGTGGGATTTGTGTCGATATGAGAAACATGGATCGGATTATCGCTATTCACGGTACTTGCACATCAAATGGAATGGTTGGGCGTCGTTCTCGGACTGATACGAAATATAGAAGCGGACTCGGACCTTGTATGTCAACCCGGCGCAAGATGGATGGATATCAACGAGACACTGAAAGAGAAAGGTAAGCTTTCCAGGAATGCTCAACTCCTCGCTGTTGAAACCAAGCTATCCTAGGGATACCGCTATTCTTTCCCGTACGCAGTAATCCTTACTTTCAACGTTCATAGTCCTGACATGGCAACAGATTGACCCAGCCCCGGCAGCGACAATTGGAGGCATGCTCAGCACAGGATGTTCTGGCAGTGAGTTGAATGCTCAAACGCTCACATCATTGGACTGAGACAGATTCCAGCGAATGCCGTGCGATACGGAACAGCTAAAGGCGAATGGTTCCTAAACGTGGTCAGTTCCCTTGGTCTTCCAGCTCTTCCTATAATTCAACCGACGCGATCTTCGAATTTCATGACAGACGGTCGTGCTACCTTCAGGTGAAGTTATCAAGACGCGTCGGAGATCACGGAAATCTTCCGCAGGGTTCGATGTGACGAAACTGTTCATAGGGGCGGAAGGGACGCTTGGGATCGTTACCGAAGGTGCTCATTTTGAAAACCCGTTGAAAGCACAGATCTTAGAATGGCATCGCTAGTGACGATTCGTCTGACTCCGGTACTGCCCACTACAGTGGCGGTAGTCCAATTCCCCAACGTCCAAAAGGCAACCGAGGCAGTCGCAGACGTCATGAACAAAGGTCTAGGCATCCGTACGTCCTCCTTCTTTCCCTTTCCTGAAATCCGCAACCCTGATCCCACCATTAGAATGCGTCGAGCTTGTAGACGACGTCTTCATGGCCGCCATCAACAAATACGGAATGTCCAAACGCAGATGGCCGGAAAAAGACAGCCTATTCTTCAAATTCCAAGGACCCTCAGCGACCTCTCTTGGAGACACAGCCGCAGCGGTCAAGGCGGTCGTGGAGAAACACGGTGGGACTGGGTTCCAGCTGGCGCGGAACGACGAGGAAGCGGGAGAGTTGTGGGCGGATCGGAAGAACGCGCACTACGCGGGTCTGGCGTTGGTCGAAGGGAGCAAGGGATGGCCTACGGATGTATGGTGCGTCGCATTATTCGTCGTTGAGGAAGTGGAAGCTAAAGGACAGCCCATCAGCGTTCCTGTGTCCAAACTTCCGCAGTTGGTGTACGAAACGAAGATGGATATCGCTGAAACCGGGCTGGTGTCGACGATAGTGGGACACGTGGGCGATGGGAACTTCCATGCGCTGATACTGTTCAAGACGGACGAGGAAATGAAGAAAGCGAAGGAAGTCGTGCATAGGATGGTGAAGCGCGCTATCGCGCTAGACGGGACGTGTCAGTCTATTTCATCTTCCTGTTCGATTGCGGAGCGTGGCTGAATAGGCACTTAGGTACGGGCGAACATGGTGTTGGTATCGGTAAGAGGGAGTATCTGGTGGAAGAGCTGGGCGAGGGCACCGTGAAGTTGATGAAGGACATAAAGAAGGTGGTGGATCCTTTAGGGTTGTTTAATCCTGGCAAGGTGAGCGGTTGCTGATACCTTTTGACTCCTCGACATTGACCTCTGTTTCAGCTGTACCCGGATTTGCCACCTTGTAGTAAGAAATAGAAGCTTTGACTTGTATTTAGTACTCAACGGTGTCGTCAGCTGGATAGTGGAATAATCAGTTGTAGAATGACCTTTCTCTTACATACCGTACGTCAATGTCGGATGCAAGGTGTCAGAAGACAAGAGCCGTGAGATAAATGATGTGGCTGTGCATCAAAATTTCTAGCTCTTCATCAACTCTTACGTCGACCACGACCAACGACCCAAAAATGGCGGAACACGACCTCTCAAAAACGATAATTCCGTATCTCGACAGACACTTATCATTCCCTCTTCTTGCCCATCTCGCTGAGATCTCCATATTTCCTGCCGAACAAGTCCACGTCGCCCAATATGAGCTCGCTAAAGGCACCAACATGTTTGACTATGCCGTGTCGCTTTTCGAGCAGATCTACCCCGGAGAGAAGGTCCCTGCGGGTGAGTTGCATCTGGAGCCTGGGTATGAGGGTGGCGATTGATAGCTTTCAACGATATAGAGTTCGATCTGAAGCGCCAAAACGCGGTTTCGACCAATGAGCGGTTGCAGCAGGAGGCGCAGGCAGTGTTGGATGTGATTGAGAATCCAGATGTGGCGCAGGCTCTGCGACAAGATAAGAACCAGAATCTGCAGTATCTGAAGGACAATTACAACGTACGCCTTCCTACTTTATATCGTGTCTGGGCGGGTGTCAGAGTGCAATTGCGTCCATGGACAGCGCCTGTGGCTGGCGTCCCTGTAGCTTGCCCAGGCCTTATGGGCAGCGTGCATCGTCGTCCCGAATCGTTCCTCCATTGACCGCCATCGCAGATGTACGGAAGGGAGGGAGAGGGAACACTTTTCGATGGTGAAGTGCGCTGGGGCCTGGGTGGCGAGGTGGATAATATGCTTGTTACCACCACCACTTAGGCTTGCCCGCCGTGGCTTGGTGCCTTCACTACCCGTCCATTGCCACCCGCGGCCGTGATAGAGCAATGGCTGGCCCCCAGGGCTTGTTCGCGCTATTTCTAACAGCAACATTCATCCTGACATACCAGTTTTTCTGACACTCTTATCCTTCAGCTTACCCTCGAGCAAATCACCGCCCTCTACAACTTCGGCCAATTCCAATACTCATACGGCAACTACAGCGGCGCCGCAGATTACCTCTACCATTTCCGTGTGCTTTCCACGGACAACGACCTCAACACCTCCGCACACTGGGGAAAACTCTCCTCCGACATCCTTACAGGACGATGGGACGTCGCTCTCGAAGAATTGAACACACTCCGCGACGCCATCGACTCGCGGAATCCCGCATCCCTCCTTACATCCGCCGCCCCAGCGAACAACCTCCCCGAACCAGCCCTCGGACAGCTGCATTCCCGCACATGGCTCTCCCATTGGTCCCTATTCGTCTACTTTAACCACCCACAAGGCCGCACGCTCCTCCTCGAGACATTCCTTGCGCCAACGTACCTTAACACCATCCAGACCTCCTGCCCGTGGATCCTGCGCTACCTAGCAGCAGCGGCCATCCTCTCGCGCAAAGCCACTGCCTCGACCTCCGGTGCTTCCACCACGCCCCTCTCCTCGCGAGTGCGTAATGCTATCAGGGAGGTGGTGAAGGTCATTCAGACGGAGGAATACCAGTACCACGACCCTGTGACCTCCTTCCTGAAGGAGCTGTATATCGAGTTCGATTTCGAAGCTGCGCAGAGGGAGTTGACGTTGGCGGAGGAGGTGGTTGGGAACGATTTCTTCTTGAACGAGTTCAAGGAGGAGTTTTTGGACAATGCGAGGTATCTAATTAGCGAGGCGTATTGCAGAATCCATCAGAAGATCGATATTGCGTGAGTAGCGACTGGTCTTTCGGTTTCTGAGAACTCATCTTGCTATAGGAACCTCTCGGAACGGCTCAACCTCTCACGCGACGAGGGCGAGAAATGGATAGTGAACCTGATCCGGGAAACTCGCATGGGCGCAGACGCGAAGATCGATCTTGAGAAGGTCCGTTTGTTTTTTCTTGCCTTCCACGCCCTCTGAATGCTCCTGTCTTTTAGAACGTCATCGAGATCAACCGACCCCCTCTACCCATCTACCAGACTGTCATCGAGAAGACACGTCAACTGGCCGTGCGGACGCAGGCTTTGGGTGTTGCTGTTGCTCGGGCGGGGCAGGGTGTCCCACCACAACAGCAACAGCAGCAAAAACTTGAAGGAGGGGCACCGGCGGTTGCTGTTAGTTGATTGGCTAGTCGTTTGTCGCGGTAGTGAATTCATATGCTTCTCGAATGCTTGTACGGTTGCTTATCAGAGTGAGAAGACTTGTAGGATTGTCGTTGAACGAGGAGGTTTGGTCATCTAGCAAGTCCGCCACGACCACAAACGTAGGGCAATACCGTGCGGTTCAGTTCCATGTTCGCGTTCTACCGCATTGCTTGCGTTGGACTAACATATGGAAATTGATGATAGTCGAGAGAAGTCTCCAAGCGCTCCAGCAGGCAAATTTACAACTTCAACGATGGACAACATAAGTAGGCCCCGAAAACGTTTTTGTACTACCGCGCAGTGAAGTTCCCCTCTGTCCCAATGATGCTCTTATCATTGAGCTGCCTTGAAAGTCAAACGCGTTCCGCGCTTGTGTACAATAACAGTTCATGCCTGATACAACGAGAGGAGTGTGTCAACACGGTTATCATGAGTCAAGTCGATGCGCAAACCGTTTCCCCCCGATGATGACCTTTGTTGTATCCTCCATTCAATAATCGCATTTTAATTGCCCCATCGTAGACATCACTCGCAAAATCCAAATCTGCCGAGATGAGCTTTCTCGTCGGGTGGTTGACCAAGAGAAATGCCGCCATGAAAGGTTATCAGAACATGATAACCGGGGTATGACTCTTCCAGAGCAAATCGAATAGCTCGAGGACGAGTACCATCCAGAAGTGGGTCCAGAGTCAATTACATAAGGAAAGAAGCAAGTATTGCATGCGTGTGGTTTAGCGTACCACCGACAGATTGGTGGGTGTAGAGTGGGAAAGAAGATGCAATCAAGCACGACAACACTGTAGAATTTCTGCTGGACGTCACAGGGACGGTCGCCTTAGATAATTTTATTCTTGTGCAATTCCAGGTGGATAACTTCACGTACCGTATACAGCGATATAAGGGTTCAGACGAAAGAGACAGTTCTCTTCACGAGCTCCTTGACGGTGAACT
Organism: Crassisporium funariophilum; assembly: GCA_014925845.1. Taxonomy (NCBI): domain Eukaryota; kingdom Fungi; phylum Basidiomycota; class Agaricomycetes; order Agaricales; family Crassisporiaceae; genus Crassisporium; species Crassisporium funariophilum. The sequence goes on from JACGCL010000006.1 coordinate 27,491, forward strand.
TGTGACCTGTCGAAAGACTTTCTTGAAGCGCCCCCGCCATCCTTTTGATATATTGTTACTCTTTGGCGGCAAGGGATTGGATGTATTATTGGGCGTATATCCAACGAGCGCATGATTGACATGTAGTGGCAAGCCCAGCCTCCTTCTCTCGTTTTTCTCCGTCGCACTCACCCTAGGGTAATACATATCTCCAAAGAATTCCTGCTGCTCCTCAATCGACATGTACCTGAGAATATCATAGTTCGAGTCTCGTGTCATTGCAGCATCCCTGTCCCCCGTGGTGACTCCTTCGACTTTGACTTTCCCCCCAAGATCCAAGAACCATTGGATTCGAGACGCCAATGTATACCGCTCAAACTCAGCGAGATATATGGTTATTCTGGATATATCGAGCCCCTGGTCGACAAGGTATTTTAGGGCTTCTGAATCCATTCCAGGGGCTGGACCCATGATGAAAGAGTGGCCAGCAGAGATAGCTGTGTCGATCTCGGATTGGTAATGCAGAATAAAGTAATCAGGTCCTGGTGCGATTGGGCCTGAGATAAAGGCCGTCATAGGACTAGCATTCTGTTCAGACATGAACGGTTGAGAACCGGCAGAAATTGACGAATGGATAGTTCGGACATGACGGCGTTGGCCGTCACGGACTAGCCTTAAGGAGATAAACTTGACGGAATCGAGGTTCCAGCCAACAGCTCTCAGCCATTCTTATGCACACCATACCTTGTGCACATGTTTGAAGATCGCGAACAGAGTTTGAGACCTATTATAGCTTTCATCTCAGGCCCAATGACACAAGGACCTGATTACTTTTCTCTGCACTACAAACCAAAAATCGACGCAGCTATTGCCGCTGGCCACTCATTCATAATGGGTCTCGATCCTGGAATGGATTTGATTTCCCTCAAATACCTTGTCGACCAGGGAGTCGATTTATCCCGGATCACCGTCTATCTCACTAATTTTGAATACCGTATATTTGCGCGTCACATTCGATGGTATTTGGACCTTGGGGGCAAAATCCAATATCGAGGGATCAATATAGAGGACCGCGATGCTGCGATGACACGAGAGTCGGACTATGATATTCTGAGATACATGACAATCGACGAGCAGAAGGAACACTACGAGGATGATGTGTATCACTTCAGGGTGAGCACGACAGAGACAAACGAGAGAAGGAGGTTGGGTTTGCCACTGAAGCCATCCTATCCCTCTCCGCCGAATCAAGACAATGCACCAGCAGGATGGCGGTGGCATGTCAAGAAGGTTCTTTGGCAATTGAATTGTTGAATGCCAAGTCCTTCATGAGCGCGCACTCGCGCTTACGCCTGGTACGCTACAATTCACCTGCAATTTACTTTGCTCAACTTCTCGCTCTCTTGTTTCTTCAAATCTACACTATCACGTAGTGCACTCTCAAAAGGCCACATGAGTTAACAACATTCTCGTCAACCGCGCACTTAAATCGGCCATTTGTCATTCGCACCTCGGTTGATCCCCTCCCTTCCAATCCACTGATTGAACACTTATAATTGACACAGCTCACTCCGTATTCATTTATATCGTTCTCTGTAGTGGTAACGAACATGCCGCACAGTCAACTGTTTCTACTGAGCTTCGTGTACTAGCTTCTGATGCTGACATCACAGGCTCAGTTGTCAACGTGCTGGTGAAGAGTATGAATACGAACATGTATAGTTTGGAGATGCTTTTTTAAATCGTCGTAGAGCTACACCCAGCACGTGAGTCCTGTCTACCTGTCCTTTCAACAGTCAAAGCTCCTCATCGAAACAAAGGTGTCCGAGGGAGCTTCAAAATGAGTTCCATATGCACCACGAAGGGCAGAATTGCCTCCGAGTTTGAAATCAAATCTGCTGGCCCCGCTGCTCCTCATTACTTACAAGTCGACCCCCGGGCCCGACCCACAGCTGCTTCGCATCCGGTATATTCCGGAATGATGGCCCCAAAGGCAAACAGCTTCCTTATTAAATTATCATCTCAACGCTATGATAGTCTCTATTGTTTTTTATGTCTTCAGCCTCAGGGCGCAGCCCCAACTCTCGTGCGAGCAAGCGAATCAATTAGGACTTGGAGTCACCTCAATTCTTGGCTCTTTCTCGACGCCTTGGTTATTAGCTTGAGCTAGCCGAAGTCGGGATCCCAGAAGCAATCCGGGATGCGCGATGTTTAGGGTGTACACAGCCAGGACGATCATGGCTCCGTCGAGCACGTCTGACCACCAGTAAAGGAAAGAAGGCGGAAAATGTCAGATTCTGTAAGCTCTAAGGATGTTATTGAGACTCACTGAAGAGGACTTGGGTGCTGATGATTCTTCCATTCCAGCCGTTGCTCAGCTCTATCGTTCGATACACAGCTCTAATGCGTTCACCGTTAACAACAGTTCTGATGATACATCCGGGATGCTTTACCGGATGAACAAACAAGTCGTGCTGAATATCAAAGCCCCACACATGACTGTCAATCTCCCGTTCATCTGGCCAGATTCGTGTGTGTATTCTGAATCTTTCCCTACTCCGCTCCCTGAACTTGCAACACGGCCAAGCATGGGCCAATCCTGCGAATATCGGACATAGAATTCTGCCGCGCATATGGCATAGATGGTGATGATGACTAGATGCGAGGAATTAGAATAGGTAAAATGCATTGCCAGATAATTCGGAAACAATTACACAATTGGAAGCAAATCCCGCCCAACATGATATGTCCGCCCTGTACAATATCAGTAGCGGTCATGGTCTGGTGATTATGCAGTCACTTACGAGGGTTGGATCTCTACCATTTCCAGCAGCAGTGGCAGCCATTCCACCGCCGACGCCTTGAACGACGAGCGACACAACATCCTGGATAAACCATGAGTTTCATTATCTGCATGAAAAACCTACTTGAACTCACTCCAGTACAGAATAGGATAGTATCTGGATCATCAATCAATGCGTTATTCACGTGTTAATAAGGATTGACATACACCACTTCGGACTCAAACGACTATACTGTGCACCTAAACGTTGGATGATCACTCCAAATATCACGAAATTCGCTGCCAGCAGAGGTGTAGGACCTAGGATTGTCGCTGTTATCCTGATGATTGAGATTTAGAGACTTCTCAAGTTACTATGCAAATGAGACACTTACTGCATCTCGAACGGGGCCGCCATTGACGGAGAAAAGCTTGACCACAATCTTGCCGACCACCCAAGCACCTCGAGAAGCCCACAAAGGCATGCTGTAGGAAACAACCACCACATTCGGTAAACAATCGCTTGGCCTGCATGGACGACTACAACAATCCTTTATCATTAGAATAGAATACCCAGATAGGCCCAAGTAGTGAAACCGTACGCGTGGAAAGCGCGAAAAGCGTTATGAAAGTAATTGCAACGCCTTCAGTTGGGATGTAATGGTAAGGCGATCCTCCAAAGTTATGCCTTGTGGCATCAACAACAGCATGCGTCACTGGGAGCAGGAGTGAAAATGAGAAATGTCGATACGCCTCGATAACTGGCAGGCGACTTACAAGTATCATTGAAGGATGCCATTTACGGGACGAAGGATTGCTAACGGTACAAGCACAGGTTGATTATACGAAGCAAGAGAACGGTAGGGCACTTCAACGCAAATTTAACGACGAAGCGGGTGTGAGCGATGAGAGGCAAAGGCGGTGAGCATCATCTTACATGCGTGAGTCTTTCATGCCAAAATTCGATTTCGGACACGCTGCCGGAACACCGCCTAATGGTGCTTACGGGGCAAGCGTACATACAACACAGAAAACGGAAAATAATCCCGAAGGGGAATATGGTATGATTGACATGCACAAGAGCCGTGTCGTTTTCCTGATTATTAAAGTTCCGCAGTTTCTTATACACGGTTCTCAGAATAGATCTCGACGTCGAGCCGTTATTTGGACACTGCCGTGCCTGAAACACTGATACTCTCGCAGCACTATAACCCGGCGTGCCCGACAACATACACGCCCTAAGAATAGGTCGTCCGCGTCGTGAGACAACAGGCTTTTACTGTCCTGTACTAAGCATATTCCAATATGCAAGAGTGCATGAGCAGCTATAATTGGCGGTCGAGGGATGTACCAATGTAGGTCCTCGGTAATGAAGCCTATACTTATCTGAAGCGGACTGCTGAGATGCTATCTGAACATAACGACCATAACCATTGGATATCGCGCCCCCTATCCCCGCCGAGGTTGTATAAGGTCGGGTGCTATACAATGATATATGATCAAGGCATGAAGAAACCAAGAACCAGTGCGGCGAGAAAGACCACGGATCAATGCTAATTATCAGCACAGATACAAGTGCATCTCCAATGACAGACAGGTTGTCCGGGAGAAACTTTAGAAACCTGGTTCTCCTAGAGAGGAGGGACGGTGGGTTCGATGACCTCGCTCCTCGTTCTACAGCTGTTGGGACAAAAGAAGGTGGAACGTGGGGTGTTGATGCTTTGGCGAACTTGATAAGAGTGACGTCGGTGGCGGACGAAGCAAGAGCGACTTCGTTGATAGTGGAGTAGCGACATTCGGGTCCAGCACAGGCAGCGGAGAAGAGCAATGGAAACTGTGAAGAGTTGCAGAAGCCGCCGTGCTGAACGTGTTCGTGCTAAACGTCGATGTTGAGGTGAATGAGAGAGCCGAAGAGACTGACATTGCCGTTGAGTAGACGAAGGCGGCGGTGGTACTGGTGGTACCCTATACGTTAGCCCTTCAACGACTGAGGTACAGTACCCATCTCGTCCTTCCATGCGCAACACCAGCTACGTCCGCAGTGCCCTTGCCATTTACCTCGACGTCAAACTGACGTTCAACGGCGACGCCAACAGCTATTCGACAGTCCACCTCCAGTTCCTGGCGCTGCATTTTATTCCTGGGGACGAAGGGCAGCGACGATAGAATAAGGAAGTGTGTGGATGGGTTTGGTCGTCGTGGACGATGTTGAGTGGGACCTTGGCGGTATTAGTGCCGAGTTCTACATCCCTGGGGAGGCTGGTTATCGTGTTCCTGCTCTCGTTCCATGTCGCATTTTCGTTCGCGTTGTGGGTGCTCCTGTAATGGAAATTTATCAAACCACTAAATAAGGAAGGAAGAATGGAAACGTACGCCGATAACTCGCAATTATCCTCTGCCCTCAACCATCGTCCTTCCTGTGATTGACTGTCCCAACCTCCTATTTTTCGCCTCCGTCCGCGCTGACGCTGAACGACGATGCCGGAAAGCCTCTCAAAAGCTCCCACTCTGCTTTCCATCCTAGGAGGGGTGTTAGTCACTTTCACTTGAGGTGCGGCCTGTGCCTGTGTGTGCGGTTTGAGTCGGTACTACCGCTGGAGATGGAGCTGAAGGCGAATATGTACATGACGGAAATGCAGGCCTTATTCAAGCCTTTTTGAGGTGGATAGAATTCGTGAGCTGGGGATAAAGTTGGCACTGCACTAGATGGCAATAATGTCGCTGCCATCAGCGCAGAGGGAAATGCCACTAACGAGGTTGGAGTCAACTCGTCGCTTCTCTCACTCAAACACACAGTGGCCGATAATCAACTCAATCTCACACTGCTTCGCTCATCCATCGCCTTACCTCATCGCGTGGAGTTAAGTTGCGTTGTAACATGGGTAGGTAGTGTAGCTGACCCTGGAATCTATCTCAACAGCTTCTCGAATGGAATTGACCTACACCTTCCTGTTGCCAGAGAGTGGCCCTGGATACCTTGTCATGAGAATGAGCAGTGGATGGTTTCTTGATGTTGTCTTGGTGACAGAGTCGCCTACCTTGTGCATTATGGTGGTTTAGGTCGATTCTTAGGCGCAAGAGGCGTGCTTCATGTGATGGTATCAAATCATAAGGTGGGTTTTCTGCATAATCGTACAGAACACCACTTCTTCTTTCCAAAAAAAATCAAAAAGATTTCGGATTCATGATTAGCACTCACGTTTCCAAATGGCGTACACGACCGTGTCGCAACTTCTGTCAACTCTTGCATACCTTCGCAGCATGAGCACACGCAATTCCTTCCCTGGATTGAGGCTAAACGTCGCGCCTTTCTTGTGTCTCTGGGAATATCATAAATACCGTCTGCACTCCGAGGTCGAACACACCACTTCGGAACGAAGACCATGATTACTTTCTACGATATACCATCTGTCCTCCCAGGCAATGCGTGGTCCCCCAACACCTGGAAGGCAAGGTATGTAACCTCAAGGACATTGGGGACATCTCGTCTGACAATATCCAGGCTTTGCCTAAATTACAAAGGACTCTCCTATACGACCGAATGGATCGAGTATCCAGATATCGAGTCCCACTGTATAAAGATGGGGATTCCCCACACTGAATCAAAGCCTGATGGAAGTCCACATTACACCCTTCCAGCTATCTACGACTCCAGTACTAAAGCCGCCATCGCCGACTCTATCCTCATTGCTAAATACCTCGACGAAGCATACCCGAACACACCTAGAGCCTTTCCGTATCATACCGAAGCTTTCCAATTTGCTTTCGCCGAAATGCACTTCGCGAAGCTCATGCCTATGTGGCAATTCTTCGTCCCCGTCGTTTATACAAGACTCAACCCCGTGAGCAAGGCCTACTTCAGGCCTACTCGAGAATACTTCTTCGGGACCAGACTCGAGGACCTCACGCCAACGGGCGACAAGGCCCTTGAACAGTGGAAAGCTTACGAAGCTGCTCTAGGCTCCATTGATGCGTTGAGCAGGAGAACGGACAATATAGGTCCATATATCATGGGGCACACGGTATCATTTGCAGACTTCCTGATTGTCGCATATATCATCGGTCCACGAATTGTCTGGGGTGAGGATAGTAGGGAGTGGAGAAGTATTAAGTCTTGGCATGGGGGCCGTTGGGCAGCTCTTGCAGAGGCTTTCGATAAATGGACAGCAGTAGATTGACAGAAGTCCTCGCATATCAAACGCGCATTCTACCACGTCGTATATTTAGGAAGTAAGAGAATGCACAAACAGTTGCTCACCTTATCTGCGAAGCCTTGGGCTTGTTGATCCAACCTCCATCGCTCGTGTTGGAAAGAAAACGAATCGAGATAGACGCCTTGTAATATTTGGCTAGGTAGATATTATCATAATGACGGGTAAAGCACCTCAAACTGTTGCCCATCAACGCCATCTTGAAGTGCTACAAATTTGATCTAACGACATGGTCAATAAGGCTTCGACCCAACTGTTTCTCTAGAGTCGCCACTTATTCAGCTCCATAATTCAAGTATCACATCTTTACTAGTCCATGGCAGTCGGAGAACATATCGCATACTACGTCATGAAGATATTACATTATGACCACTCTCTATCATGACGATATATCTGGCATCATTGAATCATTGGAAGCGTTGGATGTAGCAGCAACAGCCTAGTGCCACATTCCAGGTATAATATCAAGCGATATGATCAGGCTTGGAGGGTAACTCAACAAGAATGCGTCATTGTAAGATAAGTATGAAATCATGTTACGTTTCTTGAAGTACAAATATACCAGATACACTTGGGTAAAATTTCCCCTAGTTTTGGACTTGTCGCTTTCACGCCTGTCGTTGTTTGATAGCTCAATCACGATCAGAAAGATCCTGTTCTCCAGAATATCTAGTCAGCCAGTTTTTGACCCCACCTTTCAGAGTATAAGACATAGATTTATGGTCGCCGTTTGTATCAAGGAAGTCTTGATACCTGTTCATTTGAGTAAGACGAAGTTGAGGATACTTCAGTATGGACAAACCATCCAGCACAGCGAGGGCCACGACCTTGAGAGCTCTGGCAATAAAAGATGACGCGTGGTGTATTTCGAAATTTCTCAAAGAACACCGGAAGATCATCGTAAAATGTTTGTGCCGGCCAGTTATGGCTTCCACGAACATGGCCTCCCTAATAAATTGTTTGAGAACGGTCTTTCAAATAGGTCATTGTTTTTCCTCACGGCATGATCATTTCGGCGGACATCTATGACGGCAAATTCACCCGATGCTTCCGGATCGCGAATGAGAGCGGCGAGTTCTGCGTCAGTCATGAGAGGAGGGGTGGATTTCACAGTTGGATACGCATCCCACCAATGAAGGAGGGCTGTGGAAGAGGTTCCTATGGCGGCGCCACTTTTCAATGCGTAAACTTGGTACGAAGCTAATGATACCAAGTCGCACCGTTAGACCGTATTCGAACAACAAAGGATCCAAGGAGGTTCTTACCAACCCATTCATTGACATCGTAATTTGGTTTCTTTGGAAGAGAAGAAGATGTTTTGACCGAGCAACATCCGCCCTCTTGAGGATAATATGCGTTTAGATCGCTTTTCGTATCCACAAAGAGAACATCTGAGTCAACTGTAAAGGCGGTGTTGGAGATGAAAAGAATGCAGTACATACCGCTAAACCCAGCGCTTTTGAGAAGGCCCTCGTACTCTGTTAGAAGAATAGCTCCGGAAATACAACCCACGTATGCCGTAAGATCGTCCTTGATTTCATCCGGAAGAGGCTTCTTCGCGATGATCTAAAATCTGTCAAAATTTCGCCATATGCGAAGTGCCTTATATGTTTACTCACATCGTCAAGAACGATCCGACCTTGAGGCTTCAGTATTCTGTGAGCCTCTTTGAAAAGTTTCGCCTTTCCATCAAATGGCAACAGGTTAATGACACAGTTTGATAAGATGCAATCGGTTGAACAGGATTCAATTGGAAGCGCTTCTGCCAACTGTGCATGGACAAACGCCACTTGGGGAGGCTTGAGACCTTTCGCGGAAGCGTTCTTACGGGCGAGAGCTATCATATCCTAGACCTAAATCAGTTGTCAACTTTGGCATTCCCATAGAACCCTACTCGCCAGCGACATGTCCAATCCGATCGCTTTCCCTGAAGGTCCAGCTTTAGCAGCGGCAAGGAAGACATCTATTCCACCTCCAGACCCAAGATCGATAACTGTTTCTCCCTGAAGATTGACGCAATTAGCATGCGCATGAAGCGATGGATGAAGTCGGCAAACCTCTTTGATGCTGGCAGCCGCGACGGGGTTTCCACAACTTAATCCCAAATGAGACTCATCTGGCACGGACTCAAGTTGCTCCTCAGTGTAACCAAAAGCTTTTGCAACATTTTTGGCGTCTACATCGATACCGGCAATGTGAAAATAAGTGAGTGTGAAAGCTTGTTTTGACCAAGAGGGTGTTACATGAGGTGGCTACGCCGCTCCGAGCTTTGGCGCTGTACGCTTCATTGACGTGCTCAACGATAGTATCGTGAGTTAAAGTAGAAGCTTTCATGGTGATCAAAGGTTTATAAGATGGTATCAATTTGGTTTATGAGAAGATAAAGCCATCATTTCGAAAATGAAAATGAAATTCGTGCCGAACTACTGAAACTGTCAACAGCACGTGATCATCAAATGACCGGTCCTTGAGTCAAGGTTGAGTCAAGGACCCACACTTAATCCCCTCCTTGACGAGCTTTTGTCAGGGCACCTATCTCGGAGAGGACATTCATGTAATCAACAACGACATCCACATTACAACAACTGGCGCCCGTCGTTGCTCAGGAACGTGACAGTGTGACCATGTGGGCGACTGACTACCTTGTTCATGTGAGAGCGCCCTCGATACGGCAAACTATAAAGTCATGGATTAGGGCATACTTCGCAAGTAACCTCACATCCAAGCACCATTTACACGCCCTACCATGTCACTGAGATCGCCCCGACGAGTCTCAAGCTCAACACACACAAACTCCCCAGCTCGCACATTCTGGAGTCAAGTTTTAGATCACGATGACGAGAAACGGTTATTCCTGCTCTGTTCGCTGAAGAAGAAGAAATCTCGTTTATTCAAATTATGCAAAGCAAAGTCGTCTCGTGTATCAGAAGGTAGAGCCTTATTATCCGCATAGCAACAGATTACTAGACACATATATGTTTATGCAGGATCTCGAAGACCTATCAAGAAAGTCAGGTTTACTCCCGACACTGAAGATTCCAATGAACGTGCACTAGGCACGAAGCGGAACACTCTCTACAATTCTTGTCGTGTTGGCCCCGTATGTTCTTCGGGAAGATCTTTGTTACGGAAACGACGACGTCCGCTTGAGGAGATGGAAAACGACACTACCCATCGCCCACATGCTCATGCAAAATCTCGAAGACCTACTGAGAAAGCGAACTGTGCTCCCTGCAGTGGAGGTTGCAATGGGCGTGCTCCAGAAACAATGCGAAACACTATCTACGGTTCTGGTCATGCCAACCCCGTATATCCTTCGGGAACGTTTTCTTCACGGGAGCGACGAAGTCCGCTCGAAAAGAGGAGAACTGACGCCAACGAACGCAATGCGTTACCCTCTGTCCTTGATCTACGTGCCTTGGGTGATACTCTTCAGAATCCATCAAATCATAATTACACCAACCAACGCCATGCATCACCCTCTGAATTTGATCTACGTGACTTTAGTGCTAATGTTCAGAGTCCATCACTGAATTATGTTTACAATAACCAACGCTTTGCATCGCCCCCTGGCCTTGATCTACGTGCCTTGGGTAGTACTCTTCAGAATCCATCACTGAATCATAATCACACACTCAGGCGGACCTCATTCTCCCCACTCGTTCCTGATCCAGCAGGAATCCTAGGACTCGAAACCGACAATCGACAATATTACAAGAGCGCATGCCACCTCCCAGTAGTGTGGGTGTTCTACGGGCCATACACCTGCTAGTCTTAACCCACGTGCCCTGGGTTATACTTTTCGAGCCCAGTCACCCAACCTAGTTGATACAGGCGGACGTACTTTGTGTTACCCTTACTTTCCTAGCCCAAATGACAATCTTAGAGCCAGACACCGAATTTCGGCAACTTTACAAAAGCGCATGCGGCATACCTGAGGTTCCATGGAGCGCCACCTGGGAGGAATCCCATTCATACACTATGGATTCACTGGAAGAGTAAAAATCACATAGGACATTGTACTTCAAAGGACTGGTACACAGCGTGGCTGCTTGACGCGGTTCTCGGGCTGGCTAGACCTCCACGTCGATATTTTAAGGTAGTACCGCATTATATTTACAGTAGATCCTTTTGCTGCCAAATCAGGCATGTTTGATAAGATTATGACGGTGCTGGGATCTTGAGATGATCACGTTTCCCAGGCTATCAATTGGCTGAGCGAGCGAGCGAGAGCCCTTGGAGAGCCCCGGTTGGGGCCACAATGGTTCCACTGTTGCTTCACTGCCTAGATGTCGATTCCAGCATGGAGAACCTGCCCTCCTATTATCTTTCTTCCTTCAACCTTTGTACTCAAACATATGCTGTTGATTCACTCCCCTCTGAAGAGCTCCGCCGTTGATTGCGAGAACATTCTGGCTTTCTGGACTGTGGACAAGACTTTTCCTTACTGGACAGTGCATTACTCCTGATCTTGTCGTCTGTTCACGCTTCCGCCCAAACTGGACGACAGCAAGCACTGGGTGCTGTATTCATAATATAATTTACATGTGAAACAAGGAGAACCCCGTTTCCTGCATATTGCCAGCCTGTCCCTCCAAATGAACTGTCTACTCGAGATAACATGTTTAGGCTGTCTTTGAATCGCGATATTCGAAAGGATACGTAACGGGGTGTGTATATCTATGCGTTTCCTGAACGATGACATTGACAACTCGCACTATGTAGCGGCTAGAAGATTCGATATTGAATGGTGTACGCTAACCAAGGACACGGACCCGAACAACATCATATATCTCCCTATCAATGGCTGGCGCCTACTAAGGGCGAGCGTCATCCTAGATTTATTGACATGCTGCTACCGCGCGTTCGATGCTTATAAGGAGTCCCCCTTCAAGTTCCAGGACTCCACGAGTTACGTTTTCCAGCCACATGGACCCCCAGAGTACCGCGTATCCCCCTTCCTCAGCTGGGTCAAAGCATTCCATGCACCCAGTCTTTCAAGACCCCATCTCTGACGCGCCCCAAGCTACTCACTCTCTACACACCGGTGATAAGTCCAGGGCTCCAACTCCGGACTCTAAAAAGTTTGCAAGATCGGAAAGGGCCAGGAAACACCGTAACCGTCTGAGATGGTGGATATGTTTCTCTCTGGGATTCCTCATCATCGCTCCTATAGTATCGGTTCTCCTCGGCCTCAATGTTCATGCTCGAGATTTCCAGTACTTGGATACAAACACCACGTTCAATGGCCGAACGGTGGGCCTCTTTCATTCGATCATCTATTCATCTCTGCATACATGGTCTCCGAACACTTATCACGATAACAGGTCGACTTTGAAGTAGTCCTCGTCAGTGCTGACCCACTGGCTAACACGATGGTCATGGATTGGACTATAATCGGGGAGAGTCAATCACATTGCTCTGCTGCCAACCTTTCAGCATGTACCGACATCAATATCTTCTTTGACAAGTACGCCGTTTCTTGTGACTTCTCTACTGCATCCAATCTCAATCCCATGACTGTTCCTTTCCGCAGCAACCTTCTCAAGAACTCCAATCCCGAAACCTTAAGGTTCAGCGACAGACCTACAAAGCCCATCTTTAGGTTCAACGCAACCTGTTTTGCATTACAAGATATTGTAGCAAACACACCAACATTTCGCACGGAACTTGCTCTTTTCTCCCCCGGAAATCACCAGTCGAGTCTCATCTACTACCCATTTGACGTGTAAGCTCTTTTTCGGTGTTCTTATTCTGCAGCAATCACTCAATTGACTCGGTATCCGATCAGGTATTCGGCCGAAATCTTCATCTTCGCGCAAGATGTGAGCACAAACTTGACAATGGGCTTGAGATTGGCGAAAACGCGAGGCATCGCAACGTAAGTGCGCCGATGGTTACCATATAACTTCAAAAATGCTGAATCCTTTCTGGTCTGACAGTGGCTTCAAAACCAAGGCCATCACTCGACCCAACGTCTTCATTCCCTCCGGTATGGTAGATATCATCGTCACTCTCTCACGTGGAAACCTGGTCAAGACTTACAGCATCCTCGCGACTTCCGCCATCTGTACGTATCCGTGTATTCATCTCGAGCCACATATACTCAGGCAAAGTCACTCGACCTAGGGCTCATCACAATCATTCTGCTCCTGGTCATGATCACAGCAGTATTCTTCGGATTTCGACAAAAGGGGGAAATTTTAGTCATTCCTGTCGCTACTCTCTTTGCTTTTACACAACTAAGGCAAAGTATGCCGGGTGCTCCAGCTGGATTTGGTATGAGAAAAACCCAAAATCAATGGAATAAACAACATTTAGCTAACCATCTAACGCACCAGGTGACATCGTGGGTCAGTCTACATCCTCATTTGGCACAAAAATCTTGTAATCACATTCGCTCTTATCAGACTTCGTAGGCCTTCTTCCATGCCTCGCACTGCTCTCTCTTTCTGTACGTCATGGTGCTGAATTCTCAATATAGCATCTGACAAAGCTCTGTTGTATAGGCAGCTATTACTCTTGGAGCGTTCATTTTGTCCGATCCCACTGAGAAGAGCCAACAACTGAGTTGGGACCTGCTTTGTGAGTAAAATCGCATGCCAGATGGTCGACACTCACACTAACTCTACTTACTAACCGCAGTCGAGGCATTTCCAATGCTCGATCCCAAGAAAAAACATCAACCTGTTGAGCAGACTGATCCATAGATTCAAATTGGAATTTTGGAAGCACTGCTTACGGTACCTGTTCTCTTGCATGATGTGCAGGACACGATGACGATGACGATAGAGGCTCATAGTTACGTTCCAAGATATGTAAGCGCCACCAGGAGGACGGTATTCAAACAGCACGTCATTTATCATCGCTCCAAGTATCTCTCCAATAACAGCACCCTACGTAACATCTATACATTACTTACTGCGAAACAGCGTATAGCAGAATCAGTGATCATGCGGTTACGATTTCTAGATAGTCGAATCTTCCACTGCATGCCAGAGGTGTCAGAACTCGAACCGCTTCATCCTACCTACTCGAACAAGGGCGATAAATTTCGGAAAGCAGTACTGTAGTATCAGATTTTGTACATTTCGTAATTCAGAAACGTTATCTCAGGCATGCATGTATGGAGTACGCCCAAATACTACTATGCATAACACAAAACCTGATATTCCTGAGAAGATGAAGCGAAGTAAGCCCCGCGCCATGCATATGCCTTCAAGGACATTGGACTCACCCTGATTTTCTCTTCCTCGCCACCAAACGCAATGAAAGCACCTACAGAATATAACGGTATGAGCGGAGAGTATGATTGAACATGGCTTGAATGTCAGCCATACCGTCCAGTTTTTCGCTCGCTTTCCCTGGGTGTTCGGCGCCCTTGTGGAATGCCTTGACAACGTAGATTGGTGTTCCGTCGTTCTCTCGCCCACCTTCAATAGGCCGAGCACCCAAACTGGAGACGTTCAACTTGCCACTTGCAGATACCCACCGGAGCCCTCTCATATCACCAACAAGGATCTCGTATGTATCAAGCTTGCAACTGAATTTAGTTGAGGAACAATCTCAGAGCAAGAGAAACCCACATGATGTTCCTCATCCTTATAACCAATGACTGCGCCCTTCTTAAAAACGCTGGACGCCTTTCCGATCACTGTATCAGTCAACCCTTAGAATTAACCTCAGAGACGACATGACTTGACAACTTACTGAGACCGCCCTAAAATGTTCGTTCAGGAAACATATCTCGATGATGAGAATAACATGAACATGTCCACTTACATCCAAGAAAGCTCTGCATACGTAAAGCGTCCAGGACTTCTCTTTTCCGATCTCGATAGCGCCAGGTGGGATTGTCGTACCTCTGTTGAGAACCCAGTTGGCAGGCCCACGACCACCCTCTTGGCGAAAATCGGCGGTCCTCTTCTCTGCCTCGCTGAGCCAGTTCGATTGCGCCCAAGCCTGAGACTGCTTCTGAGAAACATAGGACTTTCAGATATGGATTGCGCAGAGAATATTATTACTCTTACCTGATCTTCACTCTTTTCGTGATGCTTGTAGGCGAACAGACCTCCAGCCAGGAGTGCGGCGCCACCAGCCAATCCGGCACCTATCTGCCCTCTAGTAAGCTTTTTAACATTCCAATAAGTTGCGTCCATGACGTACTCCGATCTCTGTCTTATGCTCGTCGATCCAGTTCTTCTTGGGTTCAACCTTCTGGTCAGATGATTGAGATTGTTGACCTGGAATTGGCAAATCGATACGGCATTCGAAAAAATCTACTGATCAGGAACCATACCTTGGCTCTGCGTATGTTTATCGTCTGACGGATATTGAGGAGGAGCCTGGTAAGGCTGTTGTTGATGAACGGGTTGTTGATCGTGGTGCTGATCGTGCTGGTGGTCATTGCTGTGTCCGCTCATTTTGCCCCAGAGGGCAGGAGTCACTGGCGGAGTCCAATCACCCTGTTATGAATTGTGTCGAGAACAAAATCAGCAGCGTATTATAAGGAGTATGATAGGCTGCACCTGAGATCGGTGGCCCTGTATATTCTTGTAGCAGTGACCTGACGCCGGTATTTTATAAGAAGTTAAGAGTGTCGGTAGACTACGAGGTACCTTCATAATCCACAACGTCTCCGGGGTTGTATTGGGTACCAGGTTCCCAGCATTGTGTCATCGTAGATGGTCGTGTAGTTTGGAAGTACGTTTGAAAGTGTGGATGAGATCGTGAAAAAATGGATACATCCCGCAATCATCCTTATATCGAAAATTTGGGGTTGGTTAACGGGGTCACAGATCTCCGCTGGATGGTCTAGGCTGAAAGATGGCGTCTGATATGAGATCGGAGGAACCTCCTGACGCACCGCAGCACACCACAAGTCAATCGAGGGTTTTAACTTAATTGCAAAAGTACCTATCCGATGATCGACACTTTATGTGCAGTGGGATCGTTTCTCAATCAACATGAATCAGCAAGTCAAAGGGGGCATAGACCGGTGATGTGGAGATTACATCCTTTCTGAGAGTGATTTTTGCGTCAGATGTGCACCCTAAGCAACAGATAATGGAAGGATAATAATGTCCTTCTGCATTTCATCGTCAACGGCTTTTGCCGTCTGCATTTGTCTGGACACCGGAAAGTCTCTTGGATTGTAAACAACGAGGCGTGTTGATACATTACGTCGAGGACAAGTTGATGATCTCAGCAGATTCCCCAGTATTTGGACGAGATGTCGTGGGTAGGAAAGAAGGAATTTGTTTACTTCAGTCAAACTGCAGTGAGGACATACAAGTATCGCGTTGGTATCGCGAAAGGCAGATGTCGACTTCATCTCCCGTGGTCGGACTAGTTCATCTATGTGAGGTGATGGATCGACACAAAGGTCGATCCTTAGGCATCGCTGGCCAGTCGCTGGCACTGGCATGATTCATCAGCGAATTGTCCTGAGAGTTGTAATGCATTGTGATTGATTGCGGAGTTTGCGAAGGTTTGCGAAGGGTTGCGATCAAACAAAAGATTACAACCATATGTAACTTCGATCTAATCTGACTAACCGATCATACAGGTTGCAACTTGATCACAACCCTTCACAACCCCTTGGCTAGGTTATGGGTGGATTATAGAGAGGCTGCGAAGGGCTGCGACACGATTGCAGTCCGGCAACTTTAGAGATACCTGCCGGATTGATTTGTCATCTGTCAATTAACGCCCATACATTACTCGGGTCCATCACCTTATTCATACCCTGCCTCTACACCCATGCAGTCGGCACCACCATACTTCCGATTCCCCTGTTATTAATACTCATCATATACACGATAACACGATTTTTTTTTTCAGATTTTTTTTTAAGTATGTCTTATATGTATTTGTTCGTTTGACAAACTGTAATGAAAGATCGTGGTGGGAACGATTTTTGTGGTGTTGAGGCCACTGTCGAAGTTCGCCAGAGTGCGAAATGCGTCGAATTTTCCTAAGTCCCAGTCACAAAACGGGAACGACAAAACACAACCATAACACTCAGGTCACGAGTCTTAAACATAGGGCAAATATCTTGTTGTCACAAGATAACATGTTGTATTGCTAAATAACAAGACCAATTAAATGACCTTATTGTGTAGTGGTAAGTATGCTTAAGCAAGTAATACATCCTCGCGCCAATCCGGGAGTTCGAATCCTTGAAATTGAATTTTACACCGAACACTCGCTACGCTGACTAATCAACTCCGCAAGGCGTCCGATACAATGAGCCAACACAACTAAGTAGCCGATATCTAAGTAATGCTACATAATACTGACTTACATGCCTTATATCATGCATTAACTCCTCAGGTTGTAGTAATAAGTAGTCAATAACAAGCAAGTAGGTATTGCAATCTACTAAACTGGTCCACACCTGGATGCTACGACTTAACCATGCACATAATTAGCACGACCTTCGGCAAAGTAGAAGACAGCGATGACGATTACGATGACATATCGCCGTCTTGAATGACCAGCGCAATGAAGTTGTAGCCAATTCTAGATGAATTATTGAGAATTTTGCAATAAATACAACCCGATACTAATCTCACTGCGTTTCGGCTATAATCAAGAGCAATGTGCTGCAACATCTATAATTATTCTACTTGTTGTAGCCTATTTTGTGGTTCTTAATCTAGACATAACATGGCTACAAACGCTGTGTATCGAATATAATCTATTACGTGTGATTATACAACTGTTGTGAGAGATTATGGAGGTTGCAGAGGATTGCGGCCGATTATGATGGCCGGAACCCGGCTGCGAGTGCTTACAACATGCTTACATCATGCTTACAACATCCGAGCCATTTCGCTGATGTTGCTGGAGGGTCTGTTGAGCACTGCCACTGGAGGTCATGGGATGTCGCTTATCTAATCCGGCGGAAGCAAACAAATGGCTCTATCCAAGCTCTATCCAGAAAAACAACTAATCCACAACCAATCAACTCTAGGCATTATATTGAGCGATAGGTATCACATCTTCCTAAAATATTCGGCAGGAAGTACCTAGCTCACGCCGGATAAGCGTTGCAAAAATGTTGCCAACAAGTTGGTAACTCGGAACTCTACACGATTTTTGATACTGTATGTAATTATTTTCAACACGTTACATAGCTTGGACGATGTCAGCGCTTATCTCCATGGCAGTTCTGGTTCAAACAATCGCGATGCATCATTCCTCTAAGAGCGCCTTCACCTCTCACACGTCTACCAACTGCACCTAACTAGATCTCTGCTTTGAAGTGAAGCTGCCTTGTGAACCTTACTTTATGATTTCTGCTGATTGATTGGCTTTGTACATATGCTCATATGCAAGTCTCTCTCTCTTTGTTATATCCCAAAACATCCATATCCTAGTCAAACCCTAGTAATGGGAAAATTCCTCCCATATATTGTTTGCCAGCGCCTTGCCAGCGCCTAGCTTGGGTTTTGTACACTTCGCGTCATATTGTGCTCGATACAGAGAAGCCCAAAATCTGCATGCTAGACGCGACGGATCCTTGTAGGCCAAGGCGGTCACCAGAACATTGGTTGTACCAAGTCGGTACAAAGTAAACTTTGAGAGTGAGTTCCACAATCACTATTCTGATATGGTTGTGCGTAGAACCCACAATTACATACGCCTGAGGCCAAGCCCAAATAAGTAGGTCTATTATATTTTATTTTTCCAATCAACGGTACCACGGTGCCGCCTTCTCCGACCTCTGGAACTGCTGATGGGTCTGAGTCTCCGATGAGGCCATGAGTATACTTAGCGACGCTTTTGAGAACCATCGAGCCAGTGGTTGCCGAGTCCGTTCAGAACCAAGAAATGATTCTGTCACCTGAGTCAGACTATTGTTGATCCTTTAATGCAAAGGTATCTATCCCGCTGAAAGCAAAAAGTAGGGCTATCGCAGAGACATGTTAAGCGCCGGAAAGATGGTGCTGGCCAGAAGAAATGGACAGGGACAGAGGAATTTGGTGCGGATCATAGTGTTGGCGAGGAATGGTAGTACCTAGGAAGATGGATAGTTGTACAACATCACTTCGGATTTAGTTTGGGACAATCTTATAGTAGGCAGAAGGTAGTCATAATCATCTAAGGCAAGGGCAAAAAACGGGTGAGACGCTCAGAAATATTGTGCGGCAGACAAGTCTGCCAGGTGTCGCCGGCGTAGACCCGAAGAATCAGCAAGTGGATTCCAGTAAGATACATGTTCTTGCTGGGTATTAACAAGTAGTGAGAGATGGATAGAGAGAACCAAGGAGAACTGCTGGCAGCTCAGCTGCCGTAATTTGCCGTATGGCGTGATCGCTTGAAATGTCTTAACCCTTTCGCATCTTATCTTATCGGCTATCCTAATTAAAACTTTCCCGCCACTTCATTTGTGGCCTCACCACAGTCCAACCACAGTGGATGCGCCTCCAAGAACCCTCCTCCTCTTCCATTGCCTTGGTCAGGTAAGAAAAAGGTAGAGGGAAATTCGGGAGATAACCGATGCTACCTTAATCTTCCTCCTCTGTTCTATACTTGTAACTGCGCAGCGCATCTTTTAGTATTCTCCACACACAGTCCTGGGATTTGAAATCCTTACTTCACATACGTCGTGAGTCCATGCGGGAAATATTTGACCAGGGATCACAGGGCCTTTCCAGGTCTTTCCGAAGTATTTTGTTTACGCTTACTCACCCACATCCAAGGATTATTCAGCACGCATTTTCCGGGGCGCTTGGCCTCTATAAACCTGCGGCTGACTGAGAGTTATTCCACCTATCGATTATACCCTCCTCGATAACCCACCATGACTATCACGTTCTACGATATCCCGTCTAGCCTGGCGATCAACGCTTGGTCACCCAATACTTGGAAGACACGGTGAGTAGCGGGATTCTATCCGCGAATTAGTGAGAATAGTGGCTTATGCGGGAGCAGGTACTGCCTGAACTACAAGGGCATCCCGTACAAGACCGAATGGGTCGAGTACCCTGACATCGAAGCGCATTGTATCAAGCTCGGCATCGCAGGGACAGGTACTAAAGCTGACGGGAGCGCCATGTACACCCTCCCCGCCATCCACGACCCCTCCACCGGTAAATATATCTCCGACTCCGTCGTCATCGCCGAGTATCTGGAGAAGCAATACCCCAACACCCCCAGTCTCTTCCCACACGGTACAGAGGGGTTGCAGAACGCCTTCGCTGAGGCATACGCTAACCAGCTCGAGCCGCTGTGGCAGTTCATACTCCCCGCCACGTGCCTCAAGCTCAACCCGCCGAGCGAGGCCTATTTCCGGCGCACGCGAGAGCAGTCCTTCGGGAAGAAGTTGGAGGATCTGGTCCCCAAGGGACAGGCGTGGGCGGAGGAGTGGGCGAAGGTCCAGGATGGATTAGGGAAGGTTGATGCATGGTTGAGCAAGGATTCGGGCGGCCAGAGGAAGGGGCCGTTTGTGCTTGGGGATACAATTTCGTGGGGCGATCTCGTGATTGCTTCCTATACGATTTGGTTGAAGATCGTGTGGGGTGAGAATAGTAAGGAGTGGAAGGATATTTCGGGCTGGCATGGGGGAAGATGGGTGAAACTTGTTGATGCGTTGGGAAAGTACGAGACTGTGCGTTAACAAAATCGCGTATCAATGTATTGTAGAAGATGGAAATATATTATTGACGGCTGTACATGTATACATATTTCAAAAATGAGATTTACCTCGAATGCACTGCTGTAGTTTGAACGCTCTCACTCAATTGATGTGATGTGATGTAACCAGTATTGATGTCCTGATACTCGGACGTACGCTTTTGGTGGCTTGTCCGCGCCGATATCTGTCGTGCTCGTTGTTTCTCATTGAGAGTAGATTGAGGCAAAGCTAATAGTTATGGTTGAGTGGGGTCGGTGAAGTGCGTCCTTCTATGATTTCTTTCTGATCTGACAACCGCTCCAGTGGAGCGCGACATACAGGTTGGTTGTACCCTACATTTCTTTATAAGCACCTCTAGCTCCTAGGGGCAATCAATTACTGTAAGTACAATCTGAACCTTTCAGTGTCCCTTCATATTTGATTTGGAACTATAATGAGTTGATACATTGTTGATACAGGCACGATATAGGCCGTATACACTTTTCCGTTGACGTTTAAAACAGTTTATTGCAGCCTTACCAGCTGCCGATGACCTTCAAGGCTGATGCTGCTCAGGTCTAACAAGGTGCGTAGACAATGCAAGGAAATGAATACGACAGACAAATCAATTTTCGTTCGAGATATTCATCTGAAAGGGTCGTGATACTTAAGTTACACTGCTAAACCTAGCCAGGGTTTATTTCACCGTATGAGGTTTCGCAATGCTGACACACGAAGTTTTATTTTTCAGACACAATCATTCTTACGACTAGCGCTCATTCATTAACATCTCAACACTTGAACTTGTGTCGTGATCGGGTAAGTCAGCTTTGGTATACTCTACCCCGCATGGTAAATTGGAGTCGTCAATTACTCTATGGCTTGATCTCTTTGTTGGAATTGGGTTAGAGGCGAACACCTAGATATATTCGAGAGTTAAGCTCATCTTTTGAGTTGCTTTGGCTTGGCTTTGGCAGGGTATTACTTACTTTGATTCCAGGTTACAAGAAAGCCAATTTGTTCCTGCTCTCACTAACGGTTTTCCGTCTGCAAGCACTCCTGCAGGAGCTCGCAACATGGCGGCGCCCCAAATCTCGTCATAAAATAGTACTGAGAACACGCCACGGCCACATGGTAAACTCCGCCCCGATTTGTCTTTGTTCATTTTCCGTGCGACCCTGCACGGCTGCTCGCCTATCCGTTCGGTTCTCCTCGAGGATCTAGCGTTGCTCCCAAACATCTCCATCCACCGCAGAGTCGATACCCATGATGATGTCCCCGAGCTTCGAACCGCCGCCTGCCCTGCCGCAGCCGTCGCGGCCCCAATCTGACGACGTAAATGGCGAGCAACGGTATGCGCAACCGCCATCAGCGGAACGTAGTTATATCCTTTTGATCACCTTGGCTTTGGGTTTGGTGCGTTGTACTTCTCTTTCATGAATGTGAAGGGTGCTGAGATGGATGAAAGATTGGGTGGTTTGTGTCGCTGGTTTCTCAATCGATAGTCGCCGCGACGAGTACGTGCTCGTCACCTCTCACTTCTCTAAGCTAACATCGCCTCAAGTCTCAAATGCGCCAATTCGCCTACTCTGGTTCGCCATCCTAATCCAAACCTTCCTCCTGCTCCTTGTCGCCTATAGCTTCCTCCACACCACGACTACTAACAGGTACGCCACGCAAATAGCCATCTTCGCTTCTCTGGCAACCGTCTTCGCTGTCCTCGGGGTCGACGCCAACCTCTACTCCCCCTTTCCTGCCCAAAAAGCAACAGCAGCCGGCTGGCTCCTCACCGCCATCGTCAACCTCCTCTTAATTCTCTACTTTACCTCCCCACTTGATGCCCCCATCCACCAGCTCGCCTTACCTGCCCGGTCCAGAGGGGTGAAAAGCGGCGGCACGGTTGAGAAGATCTCGCGGAGTACCGACGCATTCGCACTCTCATCGCCCAATGGCGGCGCGGGTAGACGCCATGTCGGGAGTCATTTAGGGCTAGATGAGGAGGAGCAAGCAACCATCGCAGCGCTCGACATTGATCGGCTCAAGGAGGAGCGGATACACGGTGTCGACCGAACATCGGATTACCCTATGTTCCAGGTGCTCGAGGGGGACGAAAACGCGCAGAGGCGCTCGGACGGTGTGTGGAGCATCTATACGCCCCCGGCGCAAGGGAGTACGGGTGGAGGAGGAAGGGGGACGATGTCGAGTGGTCTTCCGGGGACAGTGGGTGAGGGCAGTGTTGGGGGGCCGATGAGTGAGAGAAGGGATAGCGGGAGCGCGACGACCGCGCTGGGGAGTGACGCGGTGGGGCAGAGAGAGAGCGTTCCGCTCAGTGTGGTTGCGAGTGTTCCAGCGAGGCAGATTTCGGTTGTTTCGTCGGAAATGGCGCAGTGGAGGGCGGAGGCGTTGTTTGATTGTACGTTTTGCCCTTTCTCTTTCTGTGTTCCTTTCTTTTCGGTCTCCGTGGCCTATGAATGGCCGAACGAGCTAACACCAACCCACTCCAGACCGCGCCTCTGACGACGACGCCAACGAGCTCTCATTTAAGAAAGGCGAAATACTCGAAGTGATTGATAAAACGGGCAAATGGTGGGAAGCTAGGTTGCGGGATGGACGCAAAGGCAGTACGTGTAGTTCTCTTGAGACAACGAGAGTGAGGGCGTTGCTAATTCGTCGTGGGTAGTTGCGCCTTCGAATTATCTGAAGATTGTGGGATGAGGTGGAGGGTGATATGAAGAGATTTGATGGTGAGCCAATACCACATCCAAGGTTCCTGTTCGTTGTCCTAACTTGACTTCTCCAGTACACAACCCCCGTTTCGTCGTCTTTCCTTTGCCGTTTTCCTGCTTCCTCCTTCGTTGATGGTACTCATGAAAGCCATGTACAGTGCTACTCCCAGTTTACAACCCTCT
Source organism: Crassisporium funariophilum (assembly GCA_014925845.1). NCBI lineage: Eukaryota > Fungi > Basidiomycota > Agaricomycetes > Agaricales > Crassisporiaceae > Crassisporium > Crassisporium funariophilum. Next base: position 50,996 of record JACGCL010000006.1, read on the forward strand.
CCATTACGATTTTCTTGAGACTTCCAAGCCCTTCGTCTCTCTCTTTCTTTAAACTTCTATTCAGTAGTGTACAGTGCTACCCTGGAAACAAACAGTGAGTCGCAAAGCATACGCATCTCTGCTCCCCTTCCTAACCGGCTTCTCCAGTTTACCCTTTTTATTCATGACTTTTCAAGACGCTTTTATTTCATTTTACGTCCAAAATGCTAATTCTGTTGCGCTGGTGAGTGTCTCATCGTGTTGCGGGTACACCCCCCATGCTCATGGTGAATTGTTCAGCCACCTTGTGACCTAGTTTCGCTGACAGGACAATTCCGTTTCGTATGTTACTTCTACCAATTTACAACCGCTTGCAGGTCCAACCCACGTCCCCCTTTCTAGAATATCATATGTATACCGCGCTGTATGTATGCGTAGAACACGATACCTTTTTTCTATCGCAGTGAGATTAACTGGACTGTTGATGACAATCTGATATCAATGTGCACTCAACAAGATTCGATTACACACCAAACCAGCACCAGACATATCTACATTCCCCTCCAAGCGCCGAGATAATCCCCCGGAGGATATACGGCACTCCATCTTGTCCTCAAGCACGACCATATGTCCTAGATTTTGATTTTGTGATGATCAATCACTACCTGCAAGAAAAGCTGTGCACCATTTTTGAATGCTGCGCTCACCAACCCTCATAACCATAGTGCATTGGCTACTTAAACAGATCAGAACTGCGGTATACGCAGCCCGGTTCTGGCTGTCTTCTAAAAATACTCTACCAGACGAGGCGCCTTTTGAGGTTCGAGTTTACCTGTGGTCCGTGCGTTACGGATTTGGTTCTCCTCGTCATTTCTGACAAACAACTTTATTGGACGAACAACCTTTTGCTTTCAATTTGGACGGCTTTGCGACGCAATTTCGTTGAGAGTCATGCCCGTATGCACCGATGCTACTTTCGATTGAATCTCCAAAAGGACGACAATTCTGAGAGACTTCAAAGCCGCTCGTTCAATGTGGGATGTCTTGCGAAAGTTCGAGATTCAAGAGACGCGGAGATCTGGGAGCGATTTATTCTACAATGATGAATTACCCACTTTCATGGCAGTTCGCGCCTGCCTAGATGACATGTCTGATTGCCTGGATCTATCAAGCGCGACGCCGGTCGATACTGCATCGCCACTTCCTCCATCCGTCTCCACGTTCCCAGATTAGGCACGCCAGTATGACATTGGCTGCGTGTTGGCAGGGACTTACATCTAAAACATGGAAAGAACGCTCACTCCTACTGCGTAATATGTTGGTTCAGGATAGCAGCATCGTAATCCAGTGCACTGCTCTTGCTGCGCTGCAGATTCCCTTAGACTACCTGGTTCAAGAGAGCGGTGGGCGACCACGCCCGTCGTACGTTCTATGTTTTGTACTTAAACAATGGAAATAAAACTTATGCAGCATCTCATATCTAATATACTTCCCTCTATCTACACCCGGCAACTGTGTTGCTTACAATGTCCTCTAATAATGGAACTGGTGGGGACTTTCTTTCTATAGCTTGAAGGAAGCAACCTCTAATCCTTATACAGCACCTCTCACCATATTTGAATTATCGCCATACCACTATGTTCCTACACGGAGCGTAGCCTACATCTTCCTCGTCCTCTTCTTCATCAGCACCTGTGAGCTCATTTCTTCCTCACATTTCATCCACGTTCTTTCTTTCTGATATTCTCTCAAGTTGCCCATGTTATCCAGTCAGTCAAATACCGAATGTGGTGGCTCATCCCCACTGCCTGCTTCTGCGGCGTCCTCGAGTTGACCGGATGGGGAGCGCGCATGTGGTCGACTAACGACCCTTTCAATCCTACTCCGTTCGAGATCCAGTACGTGATGGCTTTCTACGGTCCCAGTTGCCTGGCTGAATTCGATGCAGGATCACGGCCACTATCATTGCGCCCACCCCGCTTATTGCTGCCAATTTCGTGATTCTGGGGAAGATAATTGAGAGGTTGGGGCCAGCGTACAGTCGTCTTACTCCCAAGATGTGTCAGTACCCTTTCGTTCCTGTCGAAAAACCTCATTCTCATGCATGTACAGATACCGCTATTTTCTGCACCTGTGTAAGTTAACTACATACGTGCCCTCCTAACTGTTGTTCTGAATGACTGGTTTGTTCCAGGACGTTATATCTCTCGTTACTCAAGCAGCTGGAGGCACTCTTGCAACTAGCAAAAGAGCCAGCACCTCCAACCTCGTTCGTTAATTCATCGAGCACCAGAGCTCATTGCTAATAAGCATCCTTTTAGGGAACCAATATCATGCTTGGGGGTATCGTTTTCCAGCTCGGTATGCCATTGCTGGATGCTAAACTACTGCCTATACTGATGGTGTCTATTAGCAATCCTCATCTTGTATGCCTGTTGCGGTGTTGAGTACTATGTTCGATACTTCAAAGAACGTCCGATTCGGTCGAAAATGGACACACAGCGTGGTCGGTACACCACAAAGCTTCGACGCTTGACGTATGGCTTGGTTATCAGCACGACCTGTCTTTTCGTCCGGTGGGTTCCTTAGCTTGGCCTTGGGGTTCTGGGACTGTGACTGAAATATGATACAGGGCAATCTACCGAACTGTCGAGCTCGCTGATGGATGGAATGGAAAGGTTATCAGCAACCAGCTTCTATTCAGTAAGCCATTCCATACATTGCTCTTCTGCTGATTTCATTGACAACTTCGGCGCTGATAGACTTGTTCGATGGTGCTATGGTTGTAATCGCTATCTATACTCTGAACATCGCGCACCCTGGAGTAATGCTTGCTAATCCGGAGGATTTTACTGTGAAGTTCAAGAAGGAATCTGCGTGAGCGTTCTTAGCGCAAGACAAGGGGATGGACTCTACTCTCTCTATATAGATGGGAAATCAAATTTACATTCGTTTGGACATTTAGGATACGCACAGGTTGTCTATTCTTACGTTGTAGGACTGCTATTTGCGCAATAGGACGTTGGTATCAGTCATATAGAACGCTACCCAGCCTCAAAATGATCGAGCCCGAATGCAGGTTCCAAGGAGTGCTTTTGAGGACAAACATTGATCCAACATGGAATTTGTTCAGTATCCGCTGTTGTTATGCGTCCAGGACATGTGCAAGAATTCCATTCATGAGGGTTCGCCTCATCATCATCTGATAGGTCTTGCTCCACAGGTGTTCTTGAGCCGAGCTTGAGCTTGAGCCGTTTGAGCGAATCTTTTCGCCACTTTGATTGACATCCCCAACTACAGACTGATGTGGAGTCGCATGATTCTGCAACAGGGCTGTAATGAGATGCATAATACTTCATCCTCATCCTCGACGCTACAACTACCAAATGCGCGCATATCTTGGCGATGCTTGGCGCGCCCGGTAGTTACTTGGCAGGTTATTTTGGTCTTCCAAGTTAACGCGTCTTGTTGTATGTTGTATGAAGAGTAACTTACCATTAAGCTCCAAGCCATAAATGTATACCACCCCTGATAGCAACCTCTGTGTCTCCTAATTGCGAATGCGTAATTAAACCTAGCTTCTTATTTGCTTCTTATGAACGGTTATGGATCCCGAAAGTAATGATGTCGCTCGATCAGTTGGGGATATCACCAGATTAGGCAAAGTTGCTTTTTGGCGGAAAGATATGATGGAGTTGGAACCTGTTGGAACCCATCACAGTTCCACCCAACTTCCTCGCAACACTCATAGCTCCTCAACCTCGAACTCAATGCCGGAGTTCTCGAATACCGTTATCAGCCTCTTTCACAAGAGGGCAGCGTCGGAACAGGTCAGTCATCATCAGAAGGGATACCGACGGCGAAAGTAATGAATTCGTAGGGAGGTTTGTTGAGTGGGAAGGACCCATCGGCATTCAACACTGCTGATCCTCTGCGATTGTGGATCATCCAAGTCGGTATGTGGGCGCCAAGACCTGATCAGGGCGCGGATATCACTCCGTAGACGAAGATGGCAAGGTGCTCACCGTTTTTGGTATGCAGGGATCATTGTATGCACCGCGAGCATTCTGTCGCTTGCTCTGCGGAGGATGCACCAGCCAAAAGTGATAGCAGAGGTCTTGGGAGGAATCATACTAGGTCCGAATTTCCTTCAATTCGCTGCCTTTGTTTTGTTTTGACGTTTGCCAAGGACCGACGGCGTGCGGTCACATACCCGGATTCACACAACATATATTCCCGCTCGATTCCCGTCCCTACCTCAGCTTAGTCGCCAATATCGGTCTCTGTCTTTTTCTCTTCCTCGTGGGGCTCGAAATTGATGCTGGGGTCATCAAACGCAATGCTCGTCTCTCGGCCACGGTCGCGCTCGCTGGCATGGTCTTGCCTTTTGGTATCGGCGCGGGCTTATCGCACGCCGTTTACAAGGAATTCATTAGTGAAGATATCAAGTTCACCTACTTTATGCTGTTCACTGGTGTGGCCTACTCTATCACGGCGTTCCCTGTGCTCTGTAGGATATTGACAGAACTCAAATTGTTGGATACCACTGTGGGAATTGTAGTTTTGTCGGCTGGCGTTGGCAACGATATCGGTGCGTGACGTGGTCCCTCTGTCTATTTCGGGACTGATTGGTGGTCTATAGTTGGATGGATCTTGCTCGCGTTGAGTGTAGCGCTCGTTAACGCGGGTAGTGGTTTAACGGCGTTGTACATTCTTCTTGCATGCATTGGATGGACATTATTTCTCTTGTTCCCAGTCAAAATGGCGCTCAGGTGGCTCGCGAGAGAGACAGGGTCCATCGAGACTGGACCTTCTGTGTTTTTCATGACCGTTACCATGATGGTCGTCTTTGGGTCAGCCTTTTTTACGGACGTTATCGGCGTTCATGCTATTTTCGGTCAGTTGGAGGCGCATATATGCGCTATCATTTACTAATATAACCCATGGCAGGTGCCTTTGTGTCCGGACTTATTGTTCCTCGTGAGGGCGGTCTTGCAATCGCCATGACTGAGAAGCTGGAAGATATGGTTGCTATAATCTTCCTTCCCCTAGTGAGCATCGTTACCGAACCAAGAGAACAATTCTAATGCGCATATATGCAGTACTTTACTCTATCTGGGCTCTCAACGGATCTCGGTTTACTAGATGATGGTAGGTGTGCATCTATCCTACCAGCACGACTCAACATCAATGCTTGTGAATTAGGAATAACATGGGCTTACACTATTGCTATCATCTTTACGGCATTCATCGGTAAATTTGGTGGGTGCACACTCGCTGCTCGATATTTCGCTGGTTTCAATTGGAGAGAGGCGAGCACGATTGGATCTCTGATGAGTTGTAAAGGGTGAGTCGCGTTACGTCCTATATCATTGCATGTCTCACCAAACGCGTTCTCGTCAGGCTTGTTGAGCTAATCGTGCTTAACGTTGGACTATCTGCTGGTATTCTATCCCCCGTAAGATTATTTTGCCATAATCAAATTGCTCCCTGACCCCACTTCATCAGCGTGTATTTTCCATGTTCGTTCTGGAAGCCCTAGTCCTCACTTTCATGACGACGCCGCTAGTTACATGGCTATACCCACCACACCTCCGACAACGCATCGCGTCCTCTGGACCCAACTTCAAAAGCGTTCCCGACGACGAAGCTGCGGCGCACAAGAACAAATCGGGGAACGCACTTGCCGGATCTGGCGAATTTAAAACGCGCTTTACCGTCGTTCTGGACAAGCTTGAACACCTACCAGGAATGATGGCTCTAACCCAACTCATCCAGCCTCCTCTCCCTCCTCTCCAAAGTCAGCTGGAGCGTAAACCGTCTGCATTGACCCATTCCCGAAATCCCACGACGCAAAGCGAGGACACTCCGTCCATTCCTATCAGGACCGAAGCCCTCCGACTTATAGAGCTCTCGGACCGGTTCTCAGCCGTTCTCAAATCCTCTAGATCAGACACGCTTCTTCTCACCGACCCCATGCTCTCCATTTTCCGCATGTTCGGGCAGCTTAATGGAATCAGTGTATCGCCTGCACTCTCGGTAGTGAAATTTGAGGATTTGGCCTACAGCGTGGCGGAACATGCGAGGAACTATGATTCCGATATGATTTTGGTCCCGTGGTTGCCGCCTGTGCATGATGCGTTTGCGCCTCAGCAGCAGCATCAGCATCCGCCGTCGCCTGGACAGCAGCCTGTTGCGCTTCCGGAAACGCCGACGGTGCATGTGCAGGAAGCCACCACACCGAATTTGAAGAGCCCGTTGACGAATCCGTTCGATCTGCTATTTAGATCCTCGCATTTCAAGTCAGGTGCAGGGGCAAGTGGATCTGGGGCAGGAGCAGGTGGCGATGTGTCGAATTCGGTGTCAGTGATACATTCGCAGTTCGTACGAGGGGTGTTCTCGCAGTCGACGACGGACGTGGCGTTGTTCGTTGATCAGAGTACTTTGGACTCAGGGTCAATCGTTGGTGGCTCTGGCAAAGTTGGTGGTGACTGGGTACAGCGGCATGTATTTTTGCCGTTCTTTGGGGGTCCGGATGATCGTCTTGCGTTGGATTTTGTGGTCCAGATATGTGCGAATCCGAGGGTGAGGGGGACGGTGGTGAGGATTACGAAGTGCGATGTATCGTTTGTGGATGATGGTGGGATGGGGAATGAGCTGCGTGTTCCTGGGCAGGTTCATTTGGGTGATGGGGAGGCCAAGAATATAGAGGAGCTCAACGCGTTGACGGTCGGTTCGGTGAGTTTCTGCGCATTCTCGCTCGGCTTCAAGGGTGTTGTTCTGACGACCGTGTATTCTTTCGTATTGGTTAGAGAATCGCTGGATTCCCAGATACAGTATACGGACAAGAAAACACGCAGACGCGAATGCAGTCAGAAACGGCCGATAACATCGCATGGGCGAAATACGCACCCGCAACCACACCTCCAGTGCCCGATTCCAAGTCGGCGCACTCCTCTTCTTCCGCTTCCTCCTCTTCCGTGCAGCCGCACATCGAATTCAGGCACCTCTCCACGCCCATACCCCTGCACTCCGCCGTTCAGCAGGCGCAGGCCACAGCGCTATCTGCGGGTGCCGGGTCGAAGCTGGTGGTGGTGGCGGGGAGGTCGAGGAGATTGGCGGTGGAGAACCACAGGAAGGAGCTGAGGGAGCTTATGGACGAGCATGGGCATGTAGGTGCGGAGGTGAGGAAGACAGTGGGGGATGTTGCTACTGCGTTTGTGGTTGCAGGCGTTGGGTCGGGGGTTGTTGTGCTTCAGGCTGCCACTGGGGCCGGCGGTTGGGATTGAGTAGGTTGTGTGCTGAAGGACCTTTGGGGGTTGAAAGAGTTGAGTTCGGGAGGCCTGCAAGTTATGATCATGACTTGATGTTTGAGGTTTGTTATGAACCTTTATGAACTTTGTATAATTATCGCCAGCACTCGAGGATGTATATACCACCTGAAAGAAGCTGAAATTGAGCTTGAGGGCCACCCAACCGCACGATCTGGTGCCAGTGGGGAACGAGATGCCTCGCGATTGAGTGAGAAGAAGAGAAACGAGATGCTGATAGATGATACTTGCAAAAGCAAACTTGCAAGAGGGCCATTGGCATATGAAGTCCAATAATTTCTCCTCAGATAATTCTACCTAGAATCACACCAGAAGATACCTGACAAGAAGTAGTGCCGTTGTGATTCCCTTGGCTAGTCGTGCTGTCTACTGCCTGGGCTTGTTCCCAGGCTCTATCTAATCTAGTCTGATCTATGTAGTCCCCAGTATCTAATCTAGCCGAGTTGCCTGCTTGGTCTTGCCCGATCCCACATCAGGAAGAAACCACAACGCGAAGCTCGCAGGGTTTCACTTCAGAACGGAGAACCAGTCAATGTGAGTGTGAGAGATGGCGTGGTGCTGTTCCGGGCCAAGAAGTGCACTATGATTGTTTGATGCAGCACATAACATATTGATTGGCTGTTACGACTCTTTAGCAACGTCTACATTGCGTCTACATAACTCTAAGAATGTTTGTTTGTTGTTGTCTTTACTGTTACGCAATTTGGGTCGGTCTTCCTCTTTTTTGTTGTATCGCAAATCACGACGGGTTTGGGAAATTCGGGAATTTTGCGCCTGGATCAAGCCAGATTTAATGTCTTGGATTACAGTGTATGAGCAATCACTGAACATACCGCCCCAAGTATCCCAAGAAGGTATCAATGTCCCGTGCATTGAAGTCAAGCCCACGAGCGTCAAGCAAAGACCCAATGTCGGCAATATCCCGTCTAGCAGATTCATTAGTGTTTTGTCAATGTGCTAAATATTCACGACAAAAACCTGATATAATTTCCCTGGGGCAGAGAGAATGCAGGAACAATGGCAAGGAGGGCAACGCACAAGGAGGAAGAGAATTTCATTGTCGGACTATGTAGATGAGTGAATGAGTGGGTGTATGAATGGGTGAGACCGGCTAAAGAATTATGAAGGAGAACTTGCAGTATTTATACGATCCATAGGTAGGAGTACGGTAATCCAGCTGTGGGTTGTGTATCGGGGTCGACGGGTAACCTTGCAGCCCCATTTGGACTCTGCCAAATCCGCTGGTTTCATGAGTAATTAAGTCCTGATGATCGCGGCTGATTTATGGATTAGCGGGATTGTCTTGACATTTCCAGGGGCATGATCTGCACATGCGCAGATGACTTCTATGTAAATAAAAAATTACTTGGTTATGCTTGTTCCAGGGTTTCATTCCATTCCATGGTTCTCTTCCGCTCACAATATGCACACAGACACTGGCCATATACCATAGATTAGCCCATGCAGGAGGGGAATAATGATAAGGAACATGGTTGCATGACCTCCCCGTTATCATGTAACTTAGATAAGCTTCCGCATGTGCAAGAAGTTGAAACCTCAGGAGAACTCAGGTGATCTAGCAGTACGCCTCACCATGTGCAAGAAGTTGAAACCTCAGGAAAACTCCGGTGATATAGCAGTACACCAAGCCAAGCTCCAAGCTCGCTTGAGCCCATTAATCTTACTGAATGGGTGGTGAAATCAGGTGCAAGCTACTTATACCTTGATCATTCAATATATGATTGCCACAAGCCCGGCTAGGGTCAGCGCCACCCGCAAGACGGGTTGCATTGTGGAGGACCAAGGCGGTTGGAACAGGAGGAGGAGTTCATTGCTATATTGACGTAGTCCCCTGCATAAACCGCCTGTTTACCAAATTTATGTATGATTATCTGGGGTCATGCGGACCCAGTGTTAGAAGTTAGCGCAGTAGTTGGTTTACAGATTGTTCTGGTATGGAATCTTGTAGATCAATACATTAATATCGGGGAACACGGTGTTAAGGGATTGGACAGTGCCGTGTATAATACATCACATCACATCACGTCGATATGTGGTGCATGCCCTTATCGGAAGTGATGTTGGATAACAATTACAATTACTATCATTGACCACAGGTTCGGTTTCACCAGAGGTTCGGTCTGACCCCCAAGCCGACCTCCGATTGCTCTATAATTTGGCATGCATACTTGTGGGTATAATCAGACATATAATATCAATTTTTTACAAGAAAAACGGGTGTCGTTCCAACGTCGTTCAGGTGCTCGATTTTGCGAGGTTGTCACGTTTGGGCTCGTTTGGGTCACGCTCGGCAGGCGAAAAAGCAAAGTCGCTCTGCCAATGTCACGCGTGACACGCCGAACCTATGGTGAAACCGAACCTGTGGTCAATGATAGTACCCAGATGATATGGAGGATAATTCTCATCCAAGCGCGATCTTAAACACTTCGCCTCATATTGCAGCTTATATCCGGAGTTTGGAGATTATTTGCATGGTAGATGCAAGGGATCTTTGTTGGCTAATACGCTTCTCAAATTATTGGCTGTACCACCGCTACGATTTATCATGCCTCGCCTTGCTCGACAATCTTCGAAAAATAGCGCTCTCATAGGAGGTGGAACGCCCACGCCGATTGAAAGCTGTCGATCAACCACAAGTTGAATGAGAGAGGGTCTCTAGCGGCACGGAGGCAGCACTGCTCAAAGTCATTGCATCGTCGAGACTTACCCGACTCGATCTCAGTGGAGTTGTGGGCTTTCCAGCAGAGTTCTTTTACATTTTCGCGGGCATCTGAAGCATCCCAGTCTGCCTGAAATCGACTTCAACTGACCATGCTCAAGCTTTGTCTAGGACATACTTGGAGAAATTGACTCGGTAGAAGTCGCCGAAACAATAATGCAGGAGAATTTCCCTGATTTGGTGAACGTTGAGATTAACTTACACGGGCTGGGTGACCGTCATGACTCACAATGGCGTCAATATTGCAGTGTAACAATGTCTTAACAAAGCTAGAGGAGGAAGGCCTTCTGAGCATTCGTACTTTCGGTTGTATTTTTATGAAGGTGCGTTTCCTCACATTCGTTTCTTCAAGCAAAATGCAACCAGTTCTCATGTGCCAACAAAGATCGGGCAAAGACTACCGATGGTATTCATATGTGATTAAATGTCTACCTCACATAGAATTCAAGAATCGTAGTATGAAAGCAACTTTGAGGCAACTTGTTGTATTTTTCCCGAGTAAAAAAAATGAGATATCGACGGATTGGTGAGTATATTGCGAACCGTGCAAGCGTCATCGAGGAAACGAAGGAGCTTTTTCTGCCGTGCTTCCTTCCTTGCGTCGCTTCCTCTCCACATATAGATTTAGATATGGCCATTCGGCGTCCTCTGAGCAAATGTATACGACATACCTACTTAAACCCTTTCTTATCACCCACCATCGCCGACGTACTCTTTGCAGTATTCAACCTTCTTTTCAAGCATCAACTTGTACCTAACGCTGCTGTACAGTTCCAAAATCGCGAAATATTGGTCCGACTAAGTTCGCTTCAGCTTAGTGTTCACAAAGCGAAAACTCCATGGCTGTAAAGGGCTGTTCTGCCATGAAATGCGGATCGACCAAGACATGAGTCAGGATTTTTCGACGACCAGACTGAGTTGGGTCTTCAAGCATAAATTCTCGTCCTCGATGTTGCAAGAAATTCGGGATGTAAGAGATGGATCCTCCCGAGTTAAATACTTCCAATGACCTGGACACCTGGCTGGCTTGTTGTAGACACCATAATTCTCAGTACGCCAGTCGTGTTCATCTGGATAGCTTTGGTCGATATAGGTATCAGATTGTTGTCGGAACACAAGCCGGCTGTTCTTGAAGTTCCCATTTGAGTAATAGTAGAGTGCGGTGGCACAGATATGTTCATTCTGTTCGAAGAGTAAAATTCCTGCAATCAATTCTTCTTCGAAAGCGACAGCTCAAAATTATGAGGTCATACCAGTTTGCCTTCAATCTGCCATGAGCCACTGGCATAAGTTGGATTTTCAGGATTGAGCTCATTATTGGCAAGTTTGACGATGACTTGGATGACTTGCAAGCCCTTCTTTGCATATTTCTTTTTAAAACGATGACTTCGTCGTCCTCGTAGACAACGCAATTCCGGAGGCGAAGTAGGCGGCGGGAGAGAGCAGCGCTTGGCTGATGGCCCCATCGCAGCTAAGCCTCGCCTGCCCTCTCGACGGCCCGGTGCCAATATCATCCGTTATGATTTGCTTTTTTTCGTCAGATTTTCTTGCTCAAAGCTTGACTTTGTTCAATCTTTGTTTGTTCGGGCCCAAAGCTCGCAATTAAAAAGACGCCGTCACTTTATTTCTTGCTCACCACAACTCCTACTCTAGCAGTTGTGATACTTGGTTCATACTCCTCCTATTCCCTTGCCTTAGTCAGGTAAGAATAAGGCAGAGGAATTCTTTTATTATTCTCCACACATAGTCCTGGGTTTTGAATTCATACTGCACATACGTCGTAAGTCCATGGGGTAAATTTCTGGCCAGGGATCACAGGGTCTTTCCAGTCTTTCCGAAGTAATGTTTACGCTTACTCACCGAAATTCTAGGATTATTCAGCATGCATATTGCGGGGTGCTTGACTTTTATAAATCTGCGGCTGACTTAGAGTTATAGTACCCTCCTCGATAACCCACCATGACTATCACATTCTATGATATCCCGTCTAGCCTGGCGACCAACGCCTGGTCACCTAATACTTGGAAGACTCGGTGAGCAGCGCGATTCTATCCGCGATTTAATGAGAGTAGTCGCTCATGCATGAGCAGGTACTGCCTGAACTACAAGGGCATCCCGTACAAGACCGAATGGGTCGAGTACCCCGACATCGAAGCGCACTGTATCAAGCTCGGCATCGCAGGGACAGATACCAAAGCTGACGGGAGCATCAAGTACACCCTCCCCGCCATCCACGACCCCTCCACCGGTAAATATATCTCCGACTCCGTCGTCATCGCCGAGTATCTCGAGGAGCAATACCCCAACACCCCCAGTCTCTTCCCACACGGTACAGAGGGGCTGCAGAACGCCTTCGTTGAAGCGTACCAGAAGCAGATTGAGCCACTGCGGCAGTTCATACTCCCTGCCACGTGTGTCAAGCTCAACCCGCCGAGCGAGGCCTATTTTCGGCGCACGCGAGAGCAGTCCTTCGGGAAGAAGTTGGAGGATGTTGTCCCAAAGGGACAGGCGTGGGCGGAGGAGTGGGCGAAGGTTCAGGATGGATTGGGGAAGGTGGATGCGTGGTTGAGCAAGGATTCGGGGGGCCAGAGGAAGGGGCCGTTTGTGCTTGGGGATACAATTTCGTGGGTCGATCTCATGGTTGCTTCCTATACGATTTGGTTGAAGATCGTGTGGGGTGAGAATAGTAAGGAGTGGAAGGATATTTCGGGCTGGCATGGGGGAAGGTGGGTGAAACTCGTTGATGCGTTGGGGAAGTACGAGACTGTACATTAACAGAATCGCGTATCAATATGTTGTAGAAGATGTAAATATATTATTGACGGCTGTACATGTATACATATATTCACATAGTTTAAAAACGAGGTTTACCTTCAGAAAGTCGAATGCGCTGCTGTAGTTTGAACGCCGTCTCACTCAATTGTTGTCCTTATACTCGGATGTACGCTCTTTGTGGCTTTGTCCGCTCCGATACCTGTCGTGCTCGTTGTTTCTCATCAAGAGCACTGTCGTATGTAGACGCCAGGATCGCTCAAGATTGGGAAATACGGCCTCTCTCTCTTGCCAAACCTTGCCGAGTGATTTCTGGTGTAATTTTAGGTATCATCAAATAGAAAATATTGGACATTGTATATGCCAATGACACCCGAGCTAAGTTCATTCTTGCCAGTATCACCTCATCGTCATCTCGTTTCCCGTCTGCTCACTCAACTATCAATCGCAACATTAGCCCCCAGTCGCTCTCACGCCTCATACTCGTACTCCTATCTTGTGCCACATGGTGATAGACGACCGTGCCAGGAGCTATAAGGTGGTCAGGTTGCGGTTTACTTTGTCGTCTTCAATCAACATTTATAACCTTTGATGAGGTGTGGTAGACTTTGCTCTGTATGCAGACACTATCAATACCAACAGACCGCACTAAGCCAGGATGGCCTGGAATACCTCGATGATATTTTCTTATTTGGGCCGTCCAAATTCTTTAATCTATATTCGCGGAATACCATATTGGTAAGTACTTGATTGAGAGTCGAGGTATTTACATAGAGTAGGTACAGTGAGACGCTCATAATCGATTGAGCACTGGCATCACCCGTCCCATCAAGCTTCCAGCGCACTCCTTTCCCAACAGTATTACTAGTACATTGAGTCATAAGCACTTTGAGAAGTAACTGACGAAGGAAACAAGAAGTGGAAACTGCCAGTGGGCATTGTCCCCTTCTTGTTTAGCCTCTTAGTACTGTATATCCAGATCACACTCGAGCTCTTGTTCTGCTCTGTCACTTTCGTCGGTGTCACCAGGCCAAAACCAGGCGTTTTCGAGCATCCTGCAAGGCACCGACCGCCCCGACCCCGGTTGTCGCCCCTCTGGCCCACGTGACCGTGTCATTTGTAGCAACCAAAGCTTTGAACTGGAACCAAACTGGAACTATTGAAAAATCATCTTTATCAGAATTTATGGTATGCACCCACGAAACTGCACCTGAGAAGCCTTCCTTGAATTCTCCCTTGTGCTTGCGAGTCAAATGATGAATCATTTGATCCTCGACTTCTTCGGGATACGCGGCCCGTCGAGGCGCCAACATGCATTCGGCAAATGTTTGTGATCATGAAAAGAAGTTATCATAAGGCGGACCGCTATTGACGTAACTTTGCAAAGAAAGCATTGGTCGCGGAGTGCTATATAACAACTTACATGAAAGGCTTCTTACTTGACGGACGTCGAGGCTCACAGTCTGATTCAAGGACAAGTCAGAAGTCAGTTTGACAAATGGTATCGCCTATACTGCCTTGTCATACGAAACGAAGAGACTTACACAATCTGCCTAAGAAACCCTTACATGTTTTCTATGCCTTCATAGGCTCGCGTCTCCCGTTTGTATTTGGAGCAGCGACTCGTGAGCTTGCCTTTTTTTTGTAGTAGCGCGCTTCCAATGGATTTATTCGTTCCAACAGTGCGCCCTCCACTGTTCACCAGAGTACCCACCGGCGCCGTCAAGCCGTCAGGGTGGGCACTGGACCAGGCTAATGTTCAAGCCAACGGATTGGCGGGTCATCTCCGCGACTTTGACAGCTAGTAAGCGAAGTTCGTGTCTGCGCCTTGTTCCTTCTGACCCACGCTATGCGCTACCAGCGTTAATGGATCAATCTGGGTCGAAGGTGGTTCCATTGAATATAGCGACATGCACGAGGCTGCACCGTATTGGTTGTAAGTACACTTATATCTTCGTTCGAGCTGTCACTTACCTCTGTTTTCTTATAGCAACGGAATGGTCTCTCTTGCTTTTCAACTCGAAGACAAGCGCCTTCTGGGACAGGTCCGGTCCTTCTTGGATTGGACGCTTGATCACCAGGGCGTGGATGGCTGGATTGGACCTGAATCCTTTGTCGCAAATGCTACGATCCCGAGGATAGTATGGCCCCGTTATCTAGTGTTATTGGGGTTGATCGTGAGTTTACAATATCTACCGCCATGTTTCTCTGCCAACTCTCCAACACAGCAATACGCAGAGGCCGACGCTTCTCAAACGGAACGTATTCTTGATTCCATGCACAAGTTTCTCTCACTAGTGAACACGATCTGGAAGACTGGCCAACAAGGTCAACCATCACAAGGTTTCCAGTTCGATTACCAATTTGTTCGATGGGAAGAAGTAAGAGGATTTTGCGGGCCTGTCAAATTAGTCTCTTACATGCTTCAAGATATTATATTCTTTACAGTGGCTCTACGACACTGCTCCCCGTGGTCAATCCTCTCAAGTTGTAATTCAGCGAAGTGATATCTGACCCTCCTTCTCTCAGGGAAGGAAAGCGAGCTTCTGGAGACAATGCAGCTCGTCAGGGACACCGGCTTCTCGTGGAAGAACAACTGGTTCACAGACACGATATTTCCCAAAGCTGCTGTTCCTTTGAACAAATTGAACATGCAAACGTACGCGTCTCGTTATTCCTCATGAATACCACTGTAGCAAACATTTTGTGCGCGTTAGGCACGGGGTCAATACTGCTGAAGGTAAATCCATACTCTTCTATTTTCTCGCAATTGAGATAGATCTGAAACGCAATTATCTAATAAGCAATCAAATCGGAAGCCTTGGCCTGGAGATTCACAGGAGATCCAACAGACGTCCAAAATACGTTCGATCGATTGGACATGCTTTATACTTACCACGGCATGGTGTCGGGTAGGTCGCTCGCACTATAATTTTCTGCGGCCATTGTTTAGCAAGATATAGGTACTTTTTCTGCGGACGAACACATTGCGGGTCTGGACCCTTCTCGAGGGCGAGTTTTGATAACAGAATGAGAATGAGAAATCACAGCTGACGACGTTGAATATAGGACTGAACTGTGCGCCGTCGTGTAAGTTGAAGCCCTTCTTCTTCGAGTATAGTGGTACTGTACTGAAATCATACGTAGAGAACAAATCTTCTCACTCGCGACGATCTACTCTATCTTGGGCAACAATACTGTGGCCGATCGAGCAGAGAAAATCGGTCAGTTTTCTTGCCTCTCTCATTCAAGTTCAAGATTAATCTGTACTTCAGCGTATAACGCATTGCCTGCCGGTATAATGCACGACTGGTGGTGTAAGTCTCATTCAAGGTCCATCTTGAATTACACTGATATCTAGCCCGACCCGAATGCAGCCCATCAGTACGATCAAGAAGGTAGTCGTATCACTCATTCTCTTTACATCGCGTGTTTACATCTTGTGTTTTCAGTCAACCAGATATGGGCCCAATCTATGAATCCTAGTCCCTGGGTCAACAACGGCCCCAATTCGAACGTCTTTGGATTTGAGCCGTACGTCCATTTTTAATCTCTCGATTTGTGTTTGACTTGACTACCATGAAAGAAACTATCCGTGCTGCACCGTCAACCATCCTCAGGCCTATCCTAAATTCTGGTCGCACTCTTTCATGACCGACGAATCGGACAACTCCCTCGTCCATGTGTTCCTCGGACCTGCAACATTCGCTGGTACGATTGGCAAATCTAACCACGTCAAAGGTCAGCTTGATGCGACTAGTACTTTGCGTGATATACTCATTTGGTGGAACTAGTCAATGTGGACACCCTATATCCCTTCGGTTTGACTTTCAAATACACAGTCACCGCATCTCGTTCGTTTTCTTTCAAGATCCGTGTTCCTGACTGGGCAAAGAACAGTCAGAGTACTATCGCCGTGAACCATGCTAAAGCTTCATCATTGAAGCCTGATGCGTTAACGTCTTTGCAGACCGTTAGGGTACATGTTATTCGTTCCTTGAAGAGGCACCGTCCCTAATTCATGATCAGGCATCGGCTGGAACCACGACGATTGAAATAGCGTTGAATGCTCCTCTTGAGATCGGCTCACGCATGAACAACGCCATTAGTGTGACACGCGGACCCTTGGTCTATGCCGTAGAACTATCACACAATACGACTGTGGCTCCTGGATTGAGGTATGTATCATGATATGTTTCTGCCCTGCCATCTCGTCAACTACACGTTATTTAGGAGTGCTCAAGCTCTTGTTGATGTCGAGCGCCTATTCCCAAATGCGCCACCCCAATACCTCACTCCTGTACGCGTATCCTTCAATTCCCCATCGGAGCATTGCTAAATTAGATTCTATGTGATGGATAGACGGACAACCATACACAAGATAACACTCTACTCCCTACAACCGAGTGGCGACTAGCTATCGACCCCTCAACGCTTCAAGTCAACGATCAATCCACCCATATCACCAGCATGCCGTATTATGCCTGGGCACCTGGCGCACAGCCCGTCTCAATGAGCGCGAAAGCCTGTCAAATCGAATGGGGTTTGGTTAGTGGTACGGCTTCCGCACCGCCGTTGAGCCCCAATACTTGTGTTGGAGATGCTTTTGAGGTCAAGTTGGTCCCTTTTGCTGGGGCGAAGTTGAGGCTGGGAGAGATTCCGACGATGAGGGTGGCTTGATTCGGGTTGGTATTCACGAAACGTGTGGTATGGTGAATATTCTTTGTAAATTCCTGTCTAGATTGCTAAATTCTCTAGGAGGTTTCAGGTATTCTCGTCTTATTGCAGTAAACTTCATGCAGATCAATGGAACGAATTTTTCGCATCTTTGCGTGTTTCGGACGGCCAAGCCAAACTCTATACGTCAGAATGATCGGAAATGCACCTCTCCGTCCCCAGAATTTCTTGGCACCAACACTGCGGCACCCACTGAAAATTCACATTGCACGAGAATTTGACGAGGCTATCTTCCGCAGTTGCAACGGTAGGTATGTAGAGTCGCAATGTTAGCTTCTTTCGTCTTTACCACCCTCGATCATGTTGTCGTCTGCTCATTTAGTCGTTGGTAAGAGCAAGAGCGAGCAACATGCGGATGTGGTTTCTCCCGCTCCAACGATGCAAAAACTTTCGACGGATCGAGCACAACAGTGCTTTTTGTCATGATTCTTTTCCGAACTGAACCTCCGCGCTATCGATATGACACAGAGAGGCTGACCGCCGGGACCGTATAAATACGGGCTGTCTCTCTGGACTTTCAGTTTGCTTTGGAACACTTTCGAACCTACACATCCTTATACTGCAAAGTTGACTTTGTCTGGTCGTTTTTTGGCATCACTCCATATATCTTCACTGCACGTCTCGTTCATCATGTCGGCGCCTCAAATATTCTACGCCGATGCCGTTCTGTTTGATATGGTTCGTCCTATTTGATCGTCGCTATTATCGTCCAGCTTACCGACCTGCTCTAGGACGGTACTTTGACTGACTCAATTTCAGCGGTCGAAGCTGCTTGGGGCAAGGTCGCTCAAGACATCGGGCAGGATCCCGAGCATGTCATTGCCGCCACCCATGGCAAGCGCGCTATCGACAACCTGTCGAAATTCAAACCTCAGATAAAGGAGCACGAAATGGACGACGAGGTCACCAAGTTCGAAGAAACAATACTCTTCTTCGCCGATGCCCACAGGCTTCACGGGCCCGAGTCGAGGACAGCCTCCACCGTCAACTCCCCCATGTACATCGATTCCCCTATCGGTTTCTCTCCTGCTGGTTCAGGCTCTACTACTCCAGCTCTCACTCCGGGTCCTTCTGGGCCACCATCTCGCGCTTCTTCTATCGTCGCGCATCACGCCCGACGTCCGTCGTTCGGCAGCCGTCTCCTAAACTTGCTCAACTCCGCACGTTCAAGTGGCATCCGTATCCAAGATGCTCACTTTGAGGAGACGATAGAAGAAGATGAGGGGCTGCTCCCACAACACCCAGGAGGCGAGGCACTGGTCAACAAAGTTGACGCTCATTGCCTTGAAGCCTGGCAGCTTGAGGCTTCGAATGTTGACCGCGCTGTCAAGATCTTGCCTGGTGTGAAGAGGATGATGGACTCCATTCCGGCGGGCCGGTATGCTGTTGCGACTTCCGGGGCGAAAACATATGGTGTGTGATCTTCGCTCTCTGTCTTACCTTTCTCGGAAATTCATTGAACTCTTCCTCACAGCCTACGGATGCATGACTCGCGTTGGTATTACTCCTCCGCCCATCACCATCACCGCCGACGACAAACGACTGAAGGCAGGAAAGCCAGCACCGGATCCTTTCCTTCTCGCGGCCGAGTGCCTCGGTTACGACGCTGCCAAGTGCGTCGTGTTTGAGGACTCTCCGAGTGGTATTCGTGCAGGTGTTGCCAGTGGTGCTACGGTGATTGCTGTGTGCACAAGCCACGAGCGCTCCAAGATCGAGAACTGCGGGGCCCACTATATCATCGAGAACATGGAGCACGTTACGTGTGAAATGGAGGGCGATCGTCTCAAGTTCTCTGTCGCAGTATAGTTCATTCCAGTAAAAGACACTTGTTCTCTGTAGCATCTCAGTACCGTATAGTTTCACATCATCCACGCATTATCGTCTTATAGCAACATTTCATGTACATATGCATATCTTAACACTTTGAAAGGTTATCAGTTGACTGATTCCCAGACAACCAGACTATTAACTATCTCCAGGGCTAGATTCAGGATAACATTCTCTCTTTCTCTCCGTGAAATTTATCGATAGTGACTCACACCAAACATAGATTCACGCCAACGACCGTGTGTGTCGGTCTGGCATCTCATCTCACTTCTCTGGCGAAACAACACACCCGTCACCCTTCATTACACGTTAACGGCCTCTCGTCGGGCTCGGGCTTTATGCCTTCTGGACTTAGGGTTACATCGCTGCTGGAAAGACACGCACGGAGACGCGGAAGACCATTATTGTGGGTAGCGCTGCCAAGATAGAATGTCGCCCTTCTCGGAAGTCGATATGGAGGTCCAGTACATCTGCAGGATGGCGAAGGTAAGAACTTGGTCGATTGTGCATTTATCGTTGCCATTTACCTCGTTCTCCCCCCGGCTTTCTCATTCTTGTAGCAATGGATCAAATCATGGCGGAACCCTTGTGCAGTAGCAAACTGGTTTCATCTGATCCTTGTCAGCTGCCACCCGTTTGAAGTATGCGGTAGGCCTATGTATCTCTGTTGTGGGCTTAACTTTCGGTGGTCAACACCAGGATGGGAATGGGCGCTTAATGCGAATACTTGCGTCTATCCCTCTCATGCAGCAGGGATATCACCCGATCTCTATCCCGATGGGTGCAGATTATTATACAGGGATCAGTAAGGTACGTGTTTGATCCCGAGCATCTCGAGTACATGTCTTTACTCATGGAACATCTAATCGTTCGATTATCAGGCACATGAAGGTAATCGTACTGCTCTAACGCAGTGCATATTGCTGGACATGCAGGAGACCCTCAAGCGGTACAATCCCTGTGATTCCCATTGTCTTTTGCTATCATTGCTGTTTCGAAGACTCATTCGTCATGTAATTACGTATTCATAGCGAGCAGCGCACGCTCTTCATGAGATGTACCAATACCGATACCATGCAATACGGTTACCAAGTTGTCGTCCAAAGGTTGTGTACAGAACTAAGAACACGACGCTGGCTTTCGTCTATATCCGACCGAACACATAAATACTATCTCTAGCCTCCTTGGCAACGACGGCGATGATAGAGGTTCAAAGGAACATCTCAAGTGCACAGGCGCTTGTCGGACGCTTGGACTGTCTAAGAGCCAGGTTCTCCTGCCTTTTATCAGGCTGAGCATCATGTTGGTGGCTAACCTAAGTACCTTCATGTAGGTGGTGGTGGAGGAGGAGGAGTTTATTAGACTGACGCAGTCCCCATACGGAAACTGCCATTTTACCGAGTACAAGCACCAGGTGGTACTTTGATCATATCGACGCGACATCAAGTTGATGATTGCAAATTACAAGTTTATACGATGTTCCTGGTTTACATTGAATGAGGGCATCGATTCTAATCTCATGGAGATGTCTCCTGTACGTGACAGTTGAAGTGACCTTGTCATTTTGACTCGGCGGTGGTACAATGAAAGGCGTGATAATTATCATACAGCCTCTTGTTAACCTGTTGCACGAACCTTGAACACTATCTTGACAATGATTTCCTTACACTTCGGCGTCGCTCCGTTTTTGATCATTATCCCGTAAACTGGTTTGCCGAGACTCGAGGATGGACCAATGAACCGTTGGAGTTAATCTTTAATGAAGGCTATAAACAACTTCACTTTCCCCTGATCGTACATGATTGTTATCACTCGCGTTGGAGAGATGTTACCAGGCCTGATGCTTGGAGGTCTACTCTCCTATTGGTGTACGAAATTAGTTCAGCCACCATCAGGAGACAATTTAGACAGATGTGCTGTTCTCGTCATCTTCAAGTAAGGCTTCTCGAAATCGAGCGCGGGCTAGCTCTACTTCAGCGGTTGGTGACTGGAATCAGTAGCCCACGGGATTCTGTGGTCTATGAAATTGCGTATCTGAGCAAAGTTTCTCATCTCCCACAATCCTTAAGTCTATCACGGAAATCTTTTGAATCGCCGCACAGGGTGAACAGGAAAACCGCTAGCTTAAGATGTGCGGATGCAGGGAAGTTCGAAGGTTGAAGGTTGTGCGAACAACCTGGGACCACCCTAAGCATCCCACCTCGTGCTAAAAGTTAGACTGTGGTGGAAGGATTTATCACATAAGGATAATCGTTGACAGAATATGGGAGAAATACATAGTGCCCACTCTGTTAAACATCGCTCAGTGACTTCAGTCAGAGGTTGGGCATGATAAAAGGTTTGATTGATGTTTTATTATTCGCATCCGAACGGAACCCTTGAACCTGAAAGAAGACAGACCCAGAACATACCGCTGAATCAGAGCATGATACCAGAAGAACATCCAGTGCAATTGCTTGCGCGCACTATCACTAGGTCTTTAGAAGTCCATTAGCAAGGGACCTTGCCGCATGGGATAATTCTAGTTTGCCAGTGGAAGTCCGAGGAAAAGGAATCCTCGCGTTGCGAATCGTACGTAGCATTAGCTACCTCTTGAGTGCACTTGTGGCCCACGCACAGTATTCTATGCTCACGGTGCGTCATTGGAAACCATGTAGAGTGCGGAGTGGGATGAAGATGAGTGTTAGCCGCTGTTCCCGATGCACGGGTCAAGTAGCCATGGGAACGAACCACAAGCATCATGCTGCAGAAAGAGTTTCAGGGGCCTATAGTGAAATTTGAATTTCTCACTACTGCTGACCCGGCTTCGACGGATAATGTTAGGAACAACAAAACAGGACGCGTAGATGAGAAACTCCATCTGTCAAAGTAAGTAGATGCTCTCTGTCGAGACGAAGGGCTCCTCATCCATATGCAACAATGTCAAAACTTCACCTGAGTGTGGCAAAAAAGGTCAGGGTGCCAATGAGGAACAAGGTAGAGGAGTCAGGAGACTTCATCACTATGCTGGGCGCCTTTCAATGAAAAAGCAAACTTTGAAGTTTCCAAACGACTGAACTTTCGAAGCATAAAGGCAACTCCCATACTCAGCGTCGCCTTGGAGCATTGAGATTCCGCAGGCTTTTGTGCCAAAACAAGAACGCAACGACGAAGAAATCACAGAGCTTTTATACATCATGAAGTGGAGTGAGAGAAGCGCCTTTGTGTGTTCATGTCGGATCGTCAAGCCGCAGGGAAACGTTCCCATCTTGCTCTTGTTTTTCTCCTTTGGGTTTAGTCTCGGAATTGGGGCTAATTATGGCTGAGCTTCTCGTAATTCAATTCGTTTGATGCTGGCTCGGCAAATATCTTGGGGTCGCTGGCTTTTATCATGGGAAGCTCATCTTCAGGTTACCGTTTCCCTTCTCCCTGCTTGTATGCCAGCACTCCTGCTGCGCCTTCGACCGAATCCTGAAGTCTTAACCCCAAAAGCTACTCCGTCTTTCTAGACGACCCCACGCTCTTTAGTTCTCCCTCCTCCTCTTTCTGGGTCCTTGTTTTTTTTTTCTCGTCGCGTCCCTTTCTCTCTGGACTTAGGACAGTATGTTGCGCGTTCCACGTCGTTTTGGAGACCATACAGTGCTGGGTCGTGCCATCGCGGAGAAAACCCTCGAGGCGCGCGAACCACAGCTCCTCAAGCTGCCCATACCACTTCCGTCTGTACCCGTCCTGACCCCTTTGCTCTCGCCCGTTGTTGCCGGAAGCAATCAAAATTCTAACCCGCCTGCTGCACCGCCCCCTGCTGCACCACCCCCAGCGGCCCCAGCGCCTTCACCTACGCCACAACCCACTCCCCCAAGTAACGGGGGAGGCAATACTGGGGGTGGAAATACTGGAGGTGGAAATACAGGAGGAGGAAGCAGTGGGGGTGGTACAGGTTCAAATCCTAGTACTGGGGGAAATACCGGCGGCAACACTGGCGGTACCACTCCAGTAGACACGGGCGGCGACACTTCAACTCCCACCACAGGTGGAACGCCTAATTCTGGCACCAATTTGCCAACGAATGGCGGCACAAACGTTTCAGATAATGCCGGAGGAAGCGCGGACCCGGTACTGAGCGGTGGAAACACGGTCAACAATGGCTCGAATGGTTCTAATGGAGGAGGTGGAAGCTCTGGCTTACCAGGCCCCGCCGCCAACGCGGGTAGCCTACCGGGAGGGAACTCACCCACGGGTGCTTCCGGCTCTTCCAGCCGCGGTACTAATTCAATTGGCGGTGGCCATCCAAGCTCAACCAACGGTGCATCTGGCGGAAGTGACGGCTCGAACGGTAGCGCAGGAGCTGGCAACTTGAGCGATGGATCACGCGGCATTTCGACAGGCGCAATCGCAGCGATCGTTGTCGTATTCATCTTGTTCTTCCTTGTGGTGCTCGTATTTATCCTCCGCAGACGCTCGAGAGCTCGTCGTAGCGAGAGACAAACGCGTTGGTGGTTCGCCACGAAACCGCCCTCACAAACTTATGGAGACAGGGATAGCGTTGAAATCCTGCCGTCTGGGTCTCGCAGCGCACGCAGCAGCTTCGCCACCACTGTTGATCACTCCAGCTCACCCCGTCTGACTAGCAACTTCCTCATTCCGCCTTTGCCTCCAATGGCCGAGGTTGGTCGAGGGAACGGTGCCACCCCAGCCCTTATAATCGATACCTCGCATTTCGACGCCACTGCTCCCCCTGCGAATCGTTTCTCGATTGGAAGTGCCCACTCGGGAGACTCGCAATACCTGGTTGTCCACCATCGTGACAGCCTCAACCCAGAAGGCACTGGCCTCACACCTATGTCTGTTCGACCATTCTCACCCTCTGAATCATTCGCATTCCCAAAGCCTCCAGATCCTGTAGGTGACCGTACATCCGCTTACTCAAGACCTTCGAGCAGCGCCACCCTCGGGATGATGAAGAGCCCGATCCTCTCAGCGATGATTCCCCCAACACCAGCAGTCCCCACCTCCATGGCTCCCTCTCCGCCCCAGGCTGCCGCAGATCCTTTCGCCGACAACAATCCCTTCTCCGACAACAACCCTTTTGAAGACCCCACCACTGTGTCACATGCATCTGGCGAGTTCGCAGAAATTGAAGTCATCCGACGGCCGTTCTTCCCTAGTCTTCAAGACGAGGTAGCTGTGATACCCGATGACTCTGTTCGCGTTATTCAACTATTTGACGATGGTTGGGCGATGGTTGAGAAAGTTACGCCTGGCGATTCCAAAGGGAAAGCAAAAGAGGGCGAGCGAGGTCTTATCCCGATTGACTGTTTGAGAGAACCCGGCCAGGATCTTCCAGCATTCTTTGCCGCCAAACGCGTCAGCAGTTATGGAGAAACCACTCCGGAAACAGGGTTCGCTATTCTCTAAGGTATGTCTCGTCTCACTTATCATCAGGTTTGACGAATTTGATTCGATTGTTTAGAAATTCAATCTTCGGTCCAAACCAAAGACAAGGAAACGCGATAACTCCCGACACGTTCACATATTTTTATACCCTAGATTATCATGCATGACAATCAACCCATCATCACACCTTTCTCACTTTCCCACTTTCTCACCCGCACCATTATCACTCACTTTACGCCTCCATCAGCTTTATTTACTCAGTTTTTTTTCTCGACCTCCGCACAATCACCTCTACCACCCTTTCATTTCGCCTTTAGATATGTAGCTTCAAGTGGTGATATAGCGGGCTGGTTACATACAACGTTTGCTTCTCCGATAACTTCACTCTTCCAGATGTTGTTTCCCTGCATTCGATGTTCTTGAATGTTGTTCCTTCTGTTCTTCCATGTCTCCATTCATAGGAGACATTTGCTTCAAAAAACTTCTTGTTTAGTACTTACCCGTGACGTAGTGGATTTATGTACGCACACATCCCCTCAATACTGCAAATGTAAATCTCGATGCTGCTCGGTACCGCAATATGTGATCCGTTGCTTGTTCGCTTCCGTCCCCACTTAAAACAAAGATACGCGACTTGGCAATGGTTCCTTACACGCGTATCATCACGTGGAACAATCAACCAGTCATGTGACCAATTCTCGAATCTCAAATGATATCGAAACTTGGACTCGCTTGCTCAAACCAGTTTGCTCTCACAGGGATTGGTTATGACAAGCCTCTCTTTTATGTCACAAGCTCTCAATACTCTGTGAACCCAAGTTGCTATCACAAGGATCTGCTGGACAAGTAGAGAGGAAAGAATATTGAGACGGTCTGATGGTAACCGAGGCGTTAAGGTCCCAAGTTGCAGCGAAATGGCAAGAATCGTTCAATCGTTTGAACGGCAATGCCCCAGGGATATCAGGGCTGATGAGCTTCAGTGAAGTAAGTGAGACAGTGAGGATGAATAGATATATTGCTGACTCGAGACTTTCTCAGGCGTGGGCGATCTCAACCCAGTTCTTACATCCATGGGATCTTAAAAGCGTTAGTTTTGGAGAAACGCCCTTGGGTAAGTCAACTTGCGAAATACCTTAGAAAATCTGTCTACCATATACTTACTATGGGGCGAAAGATAGAAAGAGATTTGGCTAAAGCACGAATAGCGTTCAAGGTAGTCAATGACTGTCGAAGGTTGCCCGCTTTGTTGGAGACCTTTCTGGGTAAATTCCTTCACTCGTTTTATGGAGTATATACCGAAGTCCTTATTTGAGAGGACATGCGGAAGAACTTCTACCTTGTTGAGAGCGAAATCAGGGAGTATATGGCCCGGTATGAGGTAAATGGTCCATTTCTTTCTCCCTTCTTGACTAAAACTTGTACCCTCAGATAGATGAATCCACAGAACATCTCAACTTGCTCGTCTCCAGGCTGATGGAGTGGTACAAGGCCTGGACACCCCCTCTAGAGTGAGTATCTGTTCTTTTGTAGCATTCACTACCATGCCTCAATCGTCCTAGACTCGGTGCCACCGTATACTCCGCCTATACCCTTAACTTCCAGACCCGTCTATTCTCCGCTCTTCCATCTACCTTTTCCGTAGGATTCAAGAATCTCTGCGCATCATTACTCGCTCCTCCAGAAGAGGAGGATGCAGAGGATTTACAACCCCCGGATCCAAACCTCAACGCAGGTGTTTGGAAGAACTTTGAAGCACTGGGCCTCATTGACCGATATGAGTCTATCATTGCCAGTGTTGGTTATGAGTTCATCGAACAACATGTGCTGGGGACATGCACCGGAGAATGGGCAAAACCAATGTTGGAGGATCTGAGGAAGTGGATGTCGGATAAAGTGGTACCCTGGATGGTACATGTTTATGCACGAGGAGCCGCCAACGGTATACATATTCCGGGACCCGATGCAGCTAATACTTATCACATTCTGATCTAGCTGACGAAGCTAGGAGCATGCTTCAAGGTGTTGGGTCTCGATTCGATTTTCACATCAACAAGACGTTGTGTGATTTGAGGTTGGTCGTTCATTTGCAGTGCGCTGCTACTTAAAAACTCATTTTTCGCAGGACTAATGAAATCTTTGACATCATCATCGATTTTCCGGATTCGATCGGTGCCCTACACGATCTCAGAGTAAAGTCCATTTGACCCAGTCTAGATGTTGTCTGACGATCTATTACGCCAGGACTGTCTTCAACGGGTAGATCAACGAGCGAATCTCGTCAAAGCTTTGAGAAAATCGTGGGCACAATCCTCATTTGAAGCTTAGTTCCACTGTTCAAAAAGTCTTTTCTAGAAACCGAAAACGATTGTTACACCCAGGAGCTGATACGAAGTTGATCCTCTCGCAATATGTAGCCACCATCAAATGCTTACGGATTGTCGACCCGCCTGGCGTTCTTCTATTCAAAGTAGCGGACCCTATACGACGATACCTCAGGTTTGTACCCTTGCGTCAATGCGATGCTTCTCTATTCCGCCAGCTCATTCCGCACTCCAGGGAAAGACCAGATACGATCCGTAGCATCGTTGCCAATCTAGTTGGCGATGATGAGAGTGGTGACTCGCTGGTCGATGAAAACGAACCCATTCAACCCCTCCAGCAACCTGAGCTTGAAGATTATGGAGATCCTAATTGGGAGCCGGAGCCCATAGATGCTGGACCCGGTGCGTTGAATTCTCTTTTTTTGTTCCCAGAACTTATGGTTTCCAGAATTCCGGACAAATAAACCAAGCGATGTTATAAGCACCTTGGTCAGTATATATGACTCAAAGGACTTGTTTATCAAAGAGCTTCAAGTGCTCCTTGCACAACGGCTGTTAGCTCTTACCAAAGAGAGCGTGGATCGAGTGGAGAAAGAAGTACCAATCAATGCTTTATGTCGCCTTGCCTGCGTATGCTTAACGAACACCGTTTTCCAGCGCCGAAATATAGAGATCCTCAAGATTCGGTTTGGAGAGGCAGCCTTGCAAGTATGCGAAGTCATGTTGAAGGATATGACGGATTCCAAGCGTATCGACGGCCATGTGCAATCGCAAAAAGAGGTATGTGCCAATCCTGCATGTTGCATCCATGCCAGGATATCAATACGTTTCCAAAACGTAGTCGATCGTTCATCCTACTATTATCTCTCGGCACTTTTGGCCGTCTTTGGAGTCGAGTGACATGGTCATGCCTGGCCAGTTCCTAAAGTTCGTTGTCGCTTTCCTTGTTTCAAACGTCTTAATCATGGGGAACTCTGTCGAAAGACTTCAAGACGAGTATGCCCACGAGTTCACGGTTTTCAAGCCCGACAAGAAGCTCAAATGGCTACCTCACCTGGGCACTGTTCAAGTCGAGCTCGAACTTGAAGATCGGGTAGTTGAGGTGGACGTTCCTCCATTGGAAGCTGCTTTCATAGAGCTGTTCTCGCAGAAGGGTCTGTTGCTGCGCCTATCTGGTAATATTAGTTCAATGTTTACATGCAGCTGGTTACAGGTGTATGGACCTTGGAGGAGCTCATCGTCGCGGTTGGGTCTATTGATAGAGGTTCCGCCATCAAGGCATTGTCGACATGGGTCGATCATGGTGTATTGAAGGAAGATCCTGAAAACACGTTCAATCTGCTAGAGAAGGCGGAGGAGGGAGGTCCATCTGTCGTTCGCGATTCTTCGAGATTAGGTTAGTTCCTCCTTATCTTGTCTGTTCTCGCGGATCTTTGTTTACGCGGATGTTCTCCAACGCTATAGCACCCACAGTGCCCGACAACCCTCCAATTTCAAGCGTTCAGCAACAACAAGCAGAGCAGATGCGTGTGTACTGGAAGGTTCGTCATTTACCATATCGTTTCTTTTATTCGCCGATCCTATTAAATATCACTACCAGTTCATCGAAGGGATGCTCACGAATCTCGGCACTTTGCC
Organism: Crassisporium funariophilum; assembly: GCA_014925845.1. Classification (NCBI taxonomy): domain Eukaryota; kingdom Fungi; phylum Basidiomycota; class Agaricomycetes; order Agaricales; family Crassisporiaceae; genus Crassisporium; species Crassisporium funariophilum. The sequence continues at coordinate 79,714 of JACGCL010000006.1, forward strand.
TCTGGATCGGATACAGACGATGCTAAAGTTTGCGCAGGGGTATGACCAGTCAATCGATCAGCTGGCGTTGTTCATGGAGGCTGCACGAAGAGAGGGCCTCGTTGCTGTTCGAGATGCCATGTGGAGATTGAATAAGTGAAAAGCTGGATGCATACGATGCTGTGAGTTCGTATGCATATTTCTGGACGTTTCTTTTTGTCATTTGCTTCGTGTGTATTGATATCCGCAATTACACGTTTTTCATCACACCAACACTGGGGAGACGACCATTTGAAAGTGATATAGGATCGAGAGCGTGTAGGTGTCCAGTCAAAAATACCAATTTTTGGGTCTGATGAGGATGCAGCAAATATGTAGGGTGATAAAAGAAATGTGTATACGATGAACGCAAATTAGCCATATTAATGCCAACGAAGAAAAAACCAAGACAGATAGCAGCAAACGTTCGAGAGGTGTCTACATGTTCAAACAAAAACAAAAAAAAGAGATCATCGTCATCTACAACATCTTGTCATGAAGCTCGCAAAATCGTTACGCCCTCGGAGTTGACCCTACACCCGACGGAGGAGTACCAGGAGAAATTGAGGGAGCTTCCTCCTCAACAGGGCTATCCACCAATGTTCTGCTCGACACATCCGCAACCAACGGACGCCCACTACCAGTTCCGGAACTCCCAGGCCTGCCCTCCTCGTCGACGAACCGGACTGAACGTGAAGGTGAGCTTTCTCTCGTCGGTGGGCCGTGCAGAGCGCGAATATTGTCGATCCTGTGATTCCGCAACGAGCCAACGCTGTCCGCGGTGCCAGGTCGCGAGGAGCGAGTCCCAACTCGTGTTATAGAAGATCCAGTCCCAGGACGTGAGGCGAGGGCGAATGTCGGATGTGGCCCCGAGCCAGAGCCCCTGCTGCTGCTGAATACAATGGAGTTGCCAGTCCCGGGTCGGCCTTCTCGTCCACGAATTTCCTCGATGCCGTCGTGTGCGAGGCTCAAGGAGTTTCTCCGGAAAGACGGTCGCCGTCGACCATGAGCGACGTGTGTGACTAAGTGTTTCCTCCCTGACTTCTTCTTGTGGTCGCCAGATCCTCCCTGCGTAGATGAGGTCGAATCCAATCTACCAGGGTTGCTGCCGTCTGATGCCCATCCCTCGTCATCATCGTTAAAATCATCATCAGCCACAGCCGACTCGTGCTCCGCCGCCGAGTCCGGTCTCTTGCTGTCCTCGAAGGAGCTGCGATGCGATGGCGACATCGTGTCTCTAGCGACATGTCCGAGATGCTGTATCTCCTTCCTAATAGCGTGCCCGATATTCTCCGCATCGCGCTCGAATTCATGCACCTTGCCCGTCCATTTCGTGACCGGCACAAAGGCGTCAGACGAGCTCGGATTCTCATTAATAACCGTCACCTCAACCTATCACAAAATAGAGTTAGTTAACTTGTCGTAGCGGAGGAAGACAAGAAGTGTGGTACGAACATCATCGCCAGGCGCCAGCCGCCGCTCAATTATTCGATGAGATCCCTCCTTCCATTCCGAAATTTTCTCGTCTCCATCAGGGTTGACTTCCTCTCGGTAATCCACCGCTTTGACAGGATGGTCGGGATGGATCTTCGTGTCGACGCTGCCTTCTGACCCTGGGACCTTCTCCGTCTCCCCTGTATGGTTACTGCCCCGCTTCTCCGACCTTCCAGCATCTCCTCGCTCCAAATCCACATTGTCATCGCGGTTGATAACGATATCCTCTCCACGAGTGATGATCGTAGCCTGATTCGTCCAATCGGGCTGAGCTCCAATCGTGTCCCTCCTCGACCATGTCCTCGATACTGAATGGACCCTCCTTCCTAAACTGAACGATGGTATCGAGAGTCCGTGAATCGTGATTGAGCAGAGGACCATGAAAGCCACAATGGGCTGGATGCTTTCTGTTAAAAGATGAATCTGGGGGTTGTCATCCATGTGTGCTTTGTGCAGTACTTCCGTGGCGAGGGTGGAAATGAAGATGGCACCAATGCCGATGGGTCCGAAGTGTCCACTGAAGACGGCCTCTCGGAATGTCTTGACGTCCGGAATGAACTTGTACAACGCAATCATGATGGGTAGTCGTCGGAGAAGGAGCACAAGGATGGCGATGACAATTAATCTCCAGACCTCCAAAGTCAAAGCGGCGTTCTGGAAGTGGCTGAATGGCATCCACGCCCCAACGAAGATGAACGCGGCCACGTTGAACAATGTGTCGATTACGCTACTAAAAACACTTTCTTCCGTCTGCTTGTTGAAGAAACCATCCCATGCGAAGGCAGTTCCACAAGCAAAGGCTGCGAGGAGGTCGTCTGAACCAAGGAGGGTTGTAACTCCTATTGTAAGCATGGCCAAGGAAACGTATTGCGCAACATAGGAGTGTCGGTCGATAAGGTCAAATCGCTGGCAGAATTGCATGAGGTGTCTAAATCCAAAACCCAAGAAGGCTCCAATGACGGTGCCTAAAATGACCTGGTCTGAAAGGTTCAGCCCAACTGTTTGAATGATAAGAAAGAAGCGAGACTCACAAAGCCACAGTAGCAGGAACCAATCTTGTATCGCTTTCCCCGTATTAGGAGCATCGATGATGAGGTAGAGCGAGATGAAGAGGAAAGGGAACGCGGCGCCGTCATTGCATCCGCTCTCCGCTGCTAGAAGGTGACGTATATGTGCTGGGACATGCTTATCGGCCCATTTTCCACCAACGACAGCTGCGGCAAGGATAGGATCCGTGGGCGTGAGGCAGGCGGCTACGGCGAGACTGGAGAGGAAGTTGAGCCCCGGGATGAGGGCAAAGATAAGTCCGGCGGAAACGAACCAACCCTGTTGATATATTACGAAACACGAGAATTTGATGAGTAACGGAAGGTATGGAATTGTGATGTATGTAAAATACACACCCAAGTCATTACGGGAACGAGAAGGTAGAAGAGGCTCTTCCAGTGTTTCGCCATGTACGCCTTCGGAAGTTCAACACCTATAGCGAAGACACCGATGGCGAGCACGACACGCGTGAATTCGAGGGTGATGACGTTTGTTACTTCATCCGAGTCGCCGCTCCATGCTCGAGGATTGAAGATGTTGGCGCAATAAGGACCTACAGAAGAACCGATAAGCAAGTGCTCGCACAACTGGACTGCGAACCTACCTATTATAATGCCAAATAGGAAGGCCCAGATAGCTTCGCCGATATAAAGCTAAATCAAAATGTTAGAGCTGAGGCACGGTGTCAAGATATAGGCATCATACCCGTTCTCGCAAAAATAAGGAGAACATTCCGAACTAAAGGCGATGTCAGCCTCCTGATTTCCTGGAATACGTGAGAAAACATACGAGGACGATGAATCCTCCAAGCAAGGCATAAATGACATGAGGAGTCGTTATTTCAAACTGACATGGTCTGTCAATAAAGGCCTTGATTCTACAACTTTATGAATAGCTCACAGGATAAAACACCATGACGTCGTATGTTCCCAGTCGTATCTCTAAGCGCTATTGGCTGATGGACCCACGGCGAAAGTCCCGCAACGCGCTTGGGTATGTTGAGAGGAAATACGACGAAAAAAGATGAGTTATGGGTTAGGAACGGTGAGACCTGCACTGGAAGGGGATTTGGAGTCGCAGGGAACCCTTCACGCTGACCAAAATGTTTTATATAAGACCCTGCCGAGGGTTTGCTCACATAAATAGTTAATCGCACGTGTTCCGAAACAGGACAAAACCAAGTCCCGCTCCTCCTCCAAGAGTGACCAAGCCAAACGTTTGAGTCCCAAGAGGTCCCAAGCCATGTAAGCCTCACTCTAGCCATGCCGAGAGTAAAATGATGATGACATGCGTTATAGAGCAGCAAACATTTCTCGACCTTCCATTTCCTTTCATTTCACATCATACCTTTGGACTTCCTCTACTCATGCCTCGTGGCGCTGCACAGTTCGTGCAAAACTTATCTACACATCCTACGTGACCGAAGCGGTCAGGAATAAGGGCCTTTTACGTATCAATGTGCCTTGAGACCCACAGTGGGACCCCGTTCATGCTGGTTTATTGGGGCACAGCATTCCACTTCGGTGTCCCGGGTCCTAGTATCGATCTCGATAACATTCCTTTCTTGGACATTTTCAAGCTCAGTTTGCTCAACCGTAGTTATTCTTGTCGCTCGTCTTGTCTTAAGTACTCTTAGTTACTCTTCTCTATTGAAGACAACCGCCTACAAAAGCCTCTTGGTTGAAAAGCCAAGACGCAGTTCTATTTATATGTTTCATTTTAGCGCCCAATGCTACACACAGTAAGACAGAGCACGCCTCGTCAAATTTCCAGTTTTTTTGATGGAAAAACCCATCAAAATAATGCGTAAGGATTGTCAGGTTCGCGAAGATCGTTTAAGAAGTGAAACGGATAACGCTGATCGTCGACCTCCCTCGAGACCAGCTGATGTGTTTTGAACTCGACCGGGCCTGCATGTCTCACCCGCGGTATCTTTCATGCTGTTAGCTCGATATTCCAGCATATGCTTGACATCATTTGACGCAAAAAGAACATACCGTGTGTATGCCGGAGACCTAAAGCCGCTGAGGAAGTATCCTGTACGGAGGTACAGCGGTTGTAGACACAGAGTGTCTTTCTCTTTTCCTTAATCAACCGTGTCAACGTCAGCTAGTTATCTTTTCACCAAAACTACCGCGTATTTCGGACCTTGTTGTCAACGTCTGTTTTCACTTCCCATTTTCCATTAATCTTCCATGACAGAGGACCCCCGCACCTTACTTCGCTGTGCCTTACACCGAATACCCTGGTCTAAACTATTCGGAAGCGCCTATAATGTCAGGACAGGACCACCAATGGTAAGATTCGGCGCCGACATGGCATTATCCGTTAACCGACCCATCCTCGAGGCTCACCCTTCAAACAATTCGGATTTGTTATCGTCAGTGGTAGCCGATACCAAGCCGATACTAGTAGTGGGCACCCGCATTCGGGGCCAAATTCGTGTCTTGCTGAAATCGATGTTAGTACAATTCGGGACACAACCCAAACACAACCTTCACTTCGTCGGATTCTTACAATTGAAGTAGGATTTCGCCTCGAAGAGTATATTGAATACATTGGTTATCAAATGTAGTCATTATATATCACCAATGGTCCAAAACATCAATGATTCCTCAATTCATAGTCGGAATTCTCATCAAGTTGCGAGTGAGCCTTCTGCTTAAATATCAAATCTGCGGAGCCCCAGGGACTAAGTGATAACGCTTGATTACTTCTACAAGTGCCGCCAAATCCTCGGGCTTCTGGGTAAGTCCTTTTTTTTGGCGCTGAATCAACACTGAATGTTCGAGTCCTTTCAGTTCTCTGTGCCAATCAAGCTGTAAGTCAAGTTGGGCAACAGTGCATTGCTTGCGCTGGAGAACCTCCAAGTCGAAATCGCGTCCAACGCGTTGAATAGCGCTAATGATTCAAGCGCGACGCGTTTTTCGACTGCCATGCCTTGGTTATGTAATCATAAAAGCGGTCTCCTAATGTCGCAGCTCATGTAGGTTGGCACAATGCATTTTAGACACAAGTAAACCGTAGGAAATGAAGTTTAAGGTGATTCGTGTGTAATGTTCAAGAAAGATGTTTGATTTTTTGATTTTTATGACATAAGATATCCGCATCTTTGAATTTCAAATTTCAGAATTTGAAGAATTCCATTTTTTTTGGAACATTACATGTAATATTGTAGAGCAATCATTCTTTCCTGTAATAACGGTACAATGGCGTGCTTGTATCAGCCTCAGCTTTCGCGTAGCAATGCGGGTACCCACTAGTAGATCGACAGTCGGGTCAGATGATCCACTTTTGTGATGACAACCCATTCATTGAGGTTGTATACGCCCACATGCTCTCGCCACTGTGTCATTAACTCGGTACACGGCCAGCCATTCGTTTGTGCCGAACATGAGTTTTGGTGATTGTGTTGATGGCTAAGTCAAGTATGTGTTCGGCACGCATCTGGCACAAACATTCATATGTGCGAAATATTGCATATCAAACACATCCTAGCTATATGTTTATTCTATCCTTCACCGCGTTTGTGTTCAACACAACTCAGCCACACTCGCTTAAGATGGGGCTTTTGACAACCGCTGACAAAGCTCTCCTTTTGGTAGAGCGCCGGTCGGCCAACGCCGCTGAAATTGGAACCACGCCACTTTTTCGAAGTCCGATGTGGAAACGACTTGTGCTCGCAACCACACAAGTCCCCCCATTGCCCCGCCTTCAAGGTCCTCCCACTCTCTCCTCTCTCCCCTTCCAGCACGCTCCTCTATGTACCACGTACACCATATCCAGCCTCCCAACATGTCTCAAGAACACTACCCTACATAAATTCTGAGATTCCATGAACACTGTTACGTGCCACGTCGTCAAGTCGAACAGCATGTTTTCCATGGTGCCTCAGCAGGTAAGTTCTCGTCTGCTTCTTTTCTTGACAATACCCAACTCATTTATAGTGAAGGTCTTGGTTCAGTTTCAAACATCCCGCGCCAGGACTCTGCCCGCGTTGACCGTTGAGCTGCCAATTCAGCGGTCCTCGCTGTCAAGAGTAAGTCACAATTGCTACTTACGATACTATTCACCGCTGACAGTCATTTTTTTTTAGGACCCGCTGCCATCCAGGATATCGTCCCGACGAGCACGCGCAAGCACGTTGCGGGCCCGCGTACGTCACCATAACTGCCGACGCTCTGCCCACCACCACCAACACCGGTGACACCCTCAATCCTAGAGCATTAGAGTAGCTTTTCTATTTGTAAGTGGATGTCATTGTCCCAGTAGTGTATGTAGCCGTATCAGTAGTAGAAGCATGCTGTATCACTGTATTTTCAATATTATTCTATTGTATTTATGATCTGATTATCTGCCCTGTAAATGGAATGGTCAACCAGGAGGGGGAAGCCAGACAAGCTCTGGAGCCGGGATTCTTGCCGTCGGATGCGCTGTCACTCGTATGCTCAACACAATTGGCGCGTTGTGTTGAACATATGTTGAGCACAAAATGTGTTGAAACACTCAAAATAAATTTGGAAAACGGCGTGATGAACACGCGCTCAACACATACAAGCCCCAACACATGAAATACATATGCTCACCGGCTGGCCGTGTAAGTAGTAGGTAACAGCTCGAATTTGATGCCTCAATACATATTACCTCATGAACAGATATCTCGTAACACATCACTTGGCATTGGCGGTTCGTGCTATCCGACGGTGGATTCCATTTTTTGCGGAATGCCGCGCCATCACTATTTCCGTGGGCCCAGCCTTCGATGGCCTTCGATTCGCAACTTGGTCAAGTCAACATGGCCAGATTTGCAGGCTTCTCCAGGATGATCTTTATCTGTGTAGGCGTCATTCAGGCGATGATGGCGATTCAAGCTTTGACACTGATAATGCTATCAGCAGTACCTCAAGTTGGTAACTTGAAGCTTGCTCGTCACTTGTTCGATACTTTCCCAGGTTTCACACAAGCCCTGCCTGTTGTTTCAACCTTGTATTCTTCATGATCCGACCCCGAATACCTCTGTGTCCAGAAGCTTGATGCATTTCACTCTGGTACATTCGAAGTCGAATTCTTCTTTTTATCTCTGTCTAGGCCAAGTACACTTATCTTGGTTCTGTAGCGAAGAAAAACATGGAAGATGTATCGACCTTTCTCCCTTTTGAACTCGCAATGCACCTCTCTTTACACACATCGTTGGCTAGATCGCTCAAACGGCAATGCCGTCGACATCTCAGAACTGCACCCGTTGTGAAAATATCCTGACATGATCTCGCTTAGACTCGCTGCTGCCTATCAAATCATGTCTACAACGTCTCTCGGCGACTGACTGGGCTGAAATAGGCTCTTGGGTTACATACCGCTGCTCTGCCTCGATGGATCAGACTTTCTGGGAACCTTGTATCCGCTTCGAAAACGTACTTCTCTTACTATGAAACCGCGTGAATGCCAGGCTGGAATGGCCGTCTTTCCTTGGATCACATTATTCAAAGCTCTTGCTGAGATAGAACGATGAGACATCTCGATGACACCGTATCCGCGGTAATGTTAACGTTATGAACCGCCATTCGTTTTGAAACGTAGCTTAACACACGCATCATCAGCTCTGTGCTTCTAAACCTTGGCCGTCTGCGCTCACGCAACCTCAAATCGCACCATAAACGCCTAATGGTAATAGTATCGCCTCCGTTCCGCACAGTATGAGCCTTTTCTATTTGGAGCATGCTTCGATGCGGTGCTCTTGGTACCCTTGTGTTGTGTTGGGGCTTATAATTGTCAATCTTGTGTGGACTTTCAAAGGGCCTGAAATCTGCTGTACACAGAGCACGTTTACTAGGCGAACCATCCGGAGAACTGATGACTCTCAATGATAATTACCCGAGGCTACAACATGTCCGCGTCGACACAACTTTCTTGCTTCTATCGAAGCGGATACGTGAACACTCATGGCCGCTCAGGTGAGTGAAAAATATCAACGGCTGGAAAAGAACACATCAACTATGATATGTACTTGAGCATTTCAGCTGTAGGACGTTTGTAAGACGTACGTGCGCATGTGAAATCAATACTGTCTTCTTAGATGTGAATGGGATTGGCATTTGACTTTGTATCATCTAATTGTGGCAATGTATTCCAATCATCGGAGTGCAACTCGTGCCAGGGAACGATGTCAATCTCGAACACTAGGCTACCAACGTGAGTGCGGCATACCAGCGGCCTTGCTTCGACCTCAGAACTGCTGAGGTTACGAAATAGCCTGCGATGGTACCTGGCGCCAACTTGCCTCGTGCAACCCTTAAGCTTGTGGTATACAGGCAGGAGCCGCGAGATAATGAGAAAAATATTATGGGCAATTAAGAGTAACTTCACTATCGCACTGGGTGAAGTTCCATTATTATAATCTATGTGACTACATTTTTGATAATTGGGATGCTAGATCGAAAACAGTTTTGCCGACCTCGGAGGTGACGATTGGTTTAAAATTGCAAAGGCTTGATATGGTATCAATTTGTTGAGTAGTTTCCCCTTGTCATCTATGTCCAGTCTATCGTATATTGTTCGCCACCGCCATTTGACCGCCATTGTTTACCACATCGATTCACTAAACCCAGTTGATCAAAAATTTCTTTGCTCCTTGACTTCCTTGACTCAGCTAGCACCATTTTCTGGCTACTCTACGTGGGTTTATGCGTGGTTTTATTCCGCCGCAATCATAGGTACATGAATAGAGAATGTAGACACAAAACACCTGTACTGACAAACACCCACCTGTCAGAACGGTCAAAAGGCTGATGTATGTACAATTTCAAATCTATTACATCAGCATCGCATTCAACAAGCAACCTCGATTACCGCGGCCTCTCTCTCCCAAACTATACCACCACATTGGTTACCTCTGGTGACTGCCGTATAGGGGGGCCCTTGTCGCGAGCCAAGCCATGCATCGTCTCAGTAACGAGTAAGTAAAAGTCTATATTTGGGCCACGCGAGGAAATGCAAGATTTTAAAGGATCGGAGAGGATGGAGGTACAGAGAAAGAAGGACTTACCAGAGTCCTAACCACATCTTGACCACAGATCTTTCCGCCAAGCCTCGCAAAAATGCTTAGCCCGCCTAACTCATTGCTGAGGACCGCGTTCTTTGTCATTGCTTGCCATCAGCCTTTAATCGCCAGGCGGCGTCAAATTAATTCATACCTTGGTCTTACCCAGATCTCTCCACAGCCCTGCCGGGCTTCAAGTACTGGTGCTCAACTTGTATTCCTCTAGATCTGGTACTGACTCCGTACCCCCAAACAACAGAGAAACAGCGTGTTTTGTTGTATACGGAATCACATGCCAAAGCCCCAGCAATCCTGCTTTTGAACCCAACCTCGGCAGACCACTTCCAACTCTCGACATACAGGATGGCGACCCTCGACTACATTGACATCCCACCAGGCGCATCCCGCCTTCGTTCGGACTCAAAACCCAAAAGAACTCCCTCCCTGTCCATCCGCCCCGCCGCCAAAATTATAACATGCCTCCCTCACCCTTCTCCTCCTCCCTCCCCAACGACATCGACAACGAACCGCAAGCACTCCTTCGCAACCGCGCTCGCTTCGCCGACCCTCAACCTCATCCCCCAGCTCCTCCTCGCCGGGTCGCTCCCTCCTTCCTCACCCACTCCCTCTTCCGGCACTGCCGATTCCCTCGACGCGCGCAGGAAGCTTGATTCACAGCAGCAAGGAGCTAAGCTGCTCAGTGCCAAAGACCCGCTGAGTATCCCCATAATGACCGTCAACTTCAAGCGGTTCGTGAGTATCGTTGGCCCCGTCTTTTGGGTCCAGGATCGGGTCGAGGAGATCTTGTTTTGGAAAAGGGGATGGGGAAGGACGGGGGTTTGGATGGCGTGTTATGCGTTTCTCTGTAAGTCTATTTCTTCTCACTCTTTTCGTTCGCGTCGTTTGTCCGAGGTAAAGTGCTCGTCTTCGAATAAGAGAATATCTGGCGTCAGAAAACAAACTACACCGCGTCGCACTCACCAGTTGATTGACGCCTCGCCGTAATCTGACCCGTGTTCCGGGTGTCCGGTTTGCTGTCGTGACGCCTCTTGCAGGATTGTCGTTCTCGTCGTCAGGGGTGCATTTCTCTCCATCGCTCAAAATCTGGTCATATCTTCTCAGACGGCACTGAGATTTTCGGACCCACCCTCCATCGTTTCGATATTGGTACAGCTGGTTTGTTTACCACAATCGGGCTCTTCAGATGCTCAGGACTTGCCGAAGCTCCAGGATATCGGATTCCAGCGAACTGATGCCTCCAAATTGATGTGTCTTCTTCGCTTTGGAGACATCTCACTCCTGGTTACTTGGGTCTCTGTAGTCCCACCGAGATCCAGATGAAACCTCGCGAGACTCGGTGCATCAGATGCCCACAGAGGCTACCTATCATGTTCAAGATAGCCTTTGAATGACTCAGGCCAGTCCGTCTGCAAGAGTAACCCAGACTTTCAGCCAATGCGTTCGCCCAATGAAATCCATCCATGACAGCAAGCCCTAGGCAAATCCTAGTACCCATGGGTTCCAAAAACATATTACCATCTACGATCCAATTTACTCAATCCTTTTGCGATTGCGCTTCGAGACCTGCTACTGCTACTATGAGGCTGACTCCGTTCCCATACAGGTTTCTACCCCCGACTAATCCTACTCCTCCCCCACATTGCCCTCATCGCGATTATCCTCTCCACATACCCGTACCCGCCCACCAGCACCGATGACCCTGTCATTGACGACGCGGGTGCTGCTGCGCCAGGAAAGGCGGCGGCGGAAGGAAGTGTGCCCTGGCAGGCAAACATTCAGGGGATACAGAACTTGATGGGTGCTGCGTAGGCTCTCTTTTCCATTCCCTCTCGTGTGACCAAGCGCTGACGTGGATTTTTTTTGTATTTGCAGTGCGGATTTACATGCCCTGATCGAGCCGCTAACGTATCATTTGTATTTACACCCAACACACCTCTCCGCGCCTCCACCGGTCAACCCTACCCTCCTGCGTTCATCCACCAATTCCTCTTCCGATTCCTCATCTGCTTCCTCAAAACCCGCGCAAACCGCCCCTCCCACACACCCAACACGCCCACCCTCCCCATACACCCCACACATCCTTACCCTACTCACACTCACCCTTCCCCCACTCATCTTCCTCGTCTCCCTCACCTCCTTCCCAATGCGCGCGGTCTGTTTGGTCGGAGGACTGACGCCGGTCGTGGCTCTAAATCCGGTGATGCGACGGCTTACGAGCATGCTGCTTGAGTGGAGTGGCGAGGTCGATTTTGGCGGGGCCGTGAAGGATGCAGTGGCGATAGGGAGAGGGAGGGTTGTGCGTTGTTTGGGGTGCGTTGGGCAGGGGCGGTGGTTCGGGGCGGAGGAGGAGAAGGAGAACAAAGAGGGTGGGGAGAATGCGGAAAGGGAGAGGATTCCACTGGGGATGCTGTTGAGGCGCGTGATAGATGATGATCGGTTAAGTGATGAGTGTTGGAATGCGGAGATGAGGGAGGTCGAACTGTGGGAGAACGAACGGTTCGGAGGTGAGTGTCTTGTTCTTTCATTGGTTTCATTCTCCTTCGTTCTATCGTTTCAAAATGGCTCGCTTTGACTGAGACTTCTGCGGGAATGATGTGCTCCCCGTCTTTCCGTTTTATATGCCTTTCACCTTCAAAAGTCGGTAGCTTCTAGCACTCACGAACATTGCCTACAGGTCCGACACACCTCCTACTCGACCGCTCCTCCCACCTCACCACCTCCTTCTCCTCGTCCTCATCCTCGGGCGGTGGGTCGGGCGTTACGGCACCGGTGAGGGGTTGGTCTAAATTGAATTTGAGGATTGGAGAGAGGGGCGGGTGGACGAGGGGAAGGGATGGGTGGACAAGTGTTGGTGGTGGCGGCGCGGGTGCGGTGGCGGGTGCGGTTGAGGGAGATAGAGGTGAAGTCAGGTTTGTGTTTTTCTTTTCGTGTGTGCAACACAAACTGGTTCCTGACCTTGCTCTTTGTTTGCTCTTTTCCTCCCGCAACCTCGGTCTAACGATAAATTCCCTCTTCGTCGAAATCCGCCATGTCATGATTCGTTCGTTTTATGTCGTATTGGATGGGAATGACATGGGTGGACTGCAGCAGCAATCTCACCTTCTCTCTTGCGCCGGGCTGGGCGTTCGTCGAATCCGAGGATTGGCGGAAAGATTTGGGATGTGCGTGGTCGGGGTGTGGAGGGGATTCTGGTCAGTCTCTCCATTCCCTTCTATTTCTAATTCTTCCTTTCGGGTCTCTTATCCCCCCCTCCTATTCTCATTCTCCTCTATCCTTCCTTGATTCCTTTTTGCAAGATTTACTGACGCAGTGGTCGATACTAGATGGATGGGTGTACACAAACGACGCATGGCTCGGCTCGCGACAAGCGCCATATACCGCGGGCGGAGGGAGCATCACAAGGCGGAGGAGATGGGTGAGGAGGGTGTGGTTCAGTCCGGAAAGGGAGGGGCGGGATAGTTGAGGTAGTTTGTGTATGTAATCCGGGTGCAATGTTGATGTAATGTGATTTATGGTCGGATATGCATGTAGTCTTTCACTGTCATTATAGGCATGTTTGGAGTCTTGAATACTTGCTCATTATCTCTACAATGTGGTGTAGACAGTGAAGGCACCACAGGGTTGGGCTCGCAAAACAAATGCAGCCGTATGATATACACAGTGAGATTACAGTACCCAGAGCGATGTAATTCAGGTCCTTCTGCCTACACTATGAATCAACAGTGACTTCCTAGGACTTTCTTAATTTATGTTTTGTGCTCAGCATGAAGCACCATGACAGGCGTGATGGAGCCTTACGCTAAGCGCTGCCATCCTGCAGGCAAGAAGCAGCACGCGCAAACATTGCTCAGTTGTCGCTAAAGCAGATATTACTTACAATTATTCAACATCGTCAACCAATTGTCAACAACCTTAAAAAGCTCACATACATAATTTGAGGCATTTTGAGGTCCTAATCTAGTTCCTTTAGTCGGTCCGGACAGTCCTGATTCAAACCACCTGACTTATCTCTGTATCTATATCAGATATGCCAGAATCATCGTTCTGTCTTCCCTGATTCCTCCTGCAAGTCGCTTGCTTAGTGGAGAGAGAACCGATGGCAACAATTCGACCCTTTCCAAACAGTTCCAGCACAGTTCTCGGCATTGTACTCCTAGTCAGACATGGAGACAGGCAAGGTATTTCTGCTAAGTTCCAAGATGACTTTGGGTTGTCGACTTGAGCACATTTGATAGGCTTCTACCAGAGTGCAACTGATTACACACCTTTCAACACTGCTATAACGCCTCTCGGAAACGTAGATGCAATGACCTGCACACCTTATTTGATAAGCTGATTCTATATTGTGTGCATAGGTACAAGAATTCCAACTAGGTCAACAGTTGCGCGACATCTACCTTAACCCATCATCACCCTCCTTCATTTCGACTGTCAATCCCGCTGTTGTAAACGCCGCGCAAGTGCGGATCCGTGCAGACGGTGGAGGCGAGGGCGGCGTTATCTTCAATTCTGCTGTATCTCTCCTGCAGGGTCTGTTTCCCGCCACGGAGAATTACAAAACAACACTTGCCAATGGCTCGACGATCACAGGCCCCCTTGGGGGCTACCAAGCTGTACCGAGTATTTGTTTTTGTTTCAGCGGTATAAGAGGTGAAACTGACTTACCTGGATAGTTGAATCTGTCGAACCTGGAAATGATGTATCGTTGGAAGGTTGGACTTCATGTGGCGTGAATCCCTCTCTCTACACCTCTCTTCTCTACCTCTTTTAAAGAAGACCGTCCAACAGCCCTTCGCAACGGCCACAAACGAGTTCTACAAGTCCGCTTTGTTTGAACAAAAAGCTGCTGAGCATGCTTCTTTCTTAAACGAACTCCCTCGATACCTCGATGGTAGGCAAGTGTCATTGGAGAACATGGTAAGATATTGCAGACTCTTATAGATGAACGACGCTGAAAACATATTATCTAGTGGAATGTGAATGACAAAGCATCATACTACATTATCGTTATCCAATACTGATGCGCTATCTCGTCGTCAGATCTTCGATTATATGAACGTTCAATCGATCCATAATGAAACTTTTGCCAAAAACCTTCCACCAACTTTCCTCGAACAAGCCAGGGATCTCGCAAATTTTCACGAATATGGTGTATTCACCTCTGCTCAACTTGACGGCATCGGAAATAGTAAGTTTTTAGGGCAACTATGCTGCTAAGTAGGCTCATTGACCTTTCTCTAGTTGCTGGGCAAACCATTCTCCCATCTATCCTCGATGGCATAATAAGCATTGCTGATGCCCAAAATCCTCTGAAATTGGTGTATCAAGCCGTTTCATACAAGCCATTTATCTCCCTTTTCAACATGACGGGGGCCGCCCAAGCTAGCCCTCAGCTGGCAGGAATTGGTAAATCATGCGTACCAGAAGTAAGGCTCCAAGCTGAAGTACGCATTTAGTGAACTATGCTGCTGCTGTCGCCTTTGAAGTTCGTCAGTCAAATGCCGGTGATGAACCTGTCATCCGGTTGAATTTCAAAAATGGCACGGAGGATCAATTCAATACATACAATTTCATGGACTCGAACATCGACGTACCATTGTCCGCATTTGTGAAAGCCCTCAAGGTTCGCTTCAACCTTTTCTCTCTTTTCTTCGACCCTATAACATGAATTGACCATTGTGCTCAGCCTGCTGCATTTGACGATCTCCCAACATGGTGCAAGGTGTGCAGCAATAACCAGGACAGAGGTTGTGCAGCGTTAGCCCTTCAAAGCACTACCGTCACAGGAACAAACCAGCGGATTGGCCCAATTGGCGCTGGATTCCTCGGCGCGGGTGTCACTTTGGCGGTGGTATTGGCCACGATTGGTGTCTTGAGTTTCTTCGGATTGCTGGCCTTCGGGGGACGAAAGGCAAAGGCCACGAGATTGGGATCTGATGTGAGCCAGATTACTTCATGTTTTATTGAAGAGGCATGATAAACTGCTCCTATAGACGGACTCATATGAGAAGTACGACAAATAGTGCTGTGAGGTTATTGCTCGGCATGATTATGGCAGGGCCAAGGCATGACCATGTGAGGAGTAAACCTATGTAGCATAGTATTGTAAACGATAGGATTGTTGAAAACAGATGAAGGCCTGAAAAACATAAGCATCGAGCAATGAAAGCACAAGGTTCAGAAATTTTGACCAGAGTTCCGATACTGAATCATGTCGTCGCAGTCAAACTCTTCGTGGAACTCATCTTCAAATAAGACGTGACGCAAAACATTTTATTATAGTCCAGGCGCTGACCACCAACCCTGAGCTGCCCGTTTCCTCGGGGTGCTTGTTCTTAGAATACTCCTTGGCTGTTGACTTGAAATTGGGCATTGAGAATTTTGTTTTGGGCGGCAAATCATTGGCGCCTCGTCCGCATGCCAAGCCTTCGTGAACTATTTTTAGCCATGTGGTGTGGCTCTACTGGCACATTCGCGGCTCAAGCACAAGTTTCTATCTCTTGTGGTTGCTCTGAGTGAGTCTCAGCTGAGCTCCAACAATTCTGCTTCATCAATCACCAGTTGGAACTGATGCTCGGAACCGCAGCACAAGACTTGGAACTTTGTAAGCCCGTAGGTTAGGCAAGGCGCTGATATTTCTGGCGTGCATTTCAATGGGTGCATCATGGCTCAGAAGACAGAAGCTTATTTCTATTCATGTGGAGAGAGAAACCTGAGTGCTCGTGAAGGATCTCTAGGCCTTGTTTAGTTTCAGCCTAGGCTCATTGGGACAATATGCTGGCCGCAACACCTAGGCGCAATCTGTGTTGAGTTAATCACAAACAATAACTGTCTCCCGGTCGCACAAGAGGTTATCTGCAGTATGCCAACTCCTTCTCTTGTCCTTCTTGTGAGACTGAAGGGCACCAAAACTTCATCACCCCAATGAAATCTTTCAGGGTCCGTAACTCGCTGTATATCATGCAGGTGATGGGATTTCTTTATGAGAGATGAATCTCGACGACTCATTCAAAGGCTTGATTTGTTTTCAGGTGAATGGATGCCTGTCCGACGATGGGTATCCAAGGGGGGTCTGATAATCGTCAAATTCTATTGTTCAAAACTCCATTTCAAATTCTGGGTACAGCGTCATATCTTTGCTTCCGTTGCATTGGACGTCTTTCTGTTCTCAAACGGCGCCTTCCCTAGCGTTCTGAAATTTACTGCAAAATCTAGTTATCCATCTCACGTATTACCAGTTTGTAGAATTCATCTCGTCTTCTCCCGTGCCTACTCTTCCCTGTCGCCCAGCTAGGCGCCATCTTTGTTTGCGACTTAAACGTTCTGATTTCTATTTTGCTATCAGCGAGTGAAGTGAGTGAGAACCAGAATTGGGGACCCAGCGGAACAACTGGGGTTCGCACTACATACACGCTGTAATGTATCAACGATGTATGCTACGGTACAAATATACCATCATGCTGTTGTGATTATCCCTTCCCACCCCGATTTTCCGCCGGCCTGCATCTGAGGTTCTTTTGCAGGCAACCATAGGGTTCGGTATTATCATAGGTTCGATATGTGCATTAATCCAACATTATGTTCTGTTCTGCAAGGGAAATTTGTTGAGGATGTCGATGACGATATTTCGAGCGCGCATCGTGAAGGAAATCTAAATCTTGAAGCCATTTGATCCCCAGAGGCCGACTACTACTTTGGAGGAAAGGCCAAGGAAAGGCTGCCAAAGTTTCATTAAACTTTGGAAGCTCTGGGTGGGCAGCTATTAGTTTTGGATAATCTGGAAGTGATCATGGCGGGGACTGTGTTGGATAATTTGATAATTCTCGGCGATTGTATCCGCACTGGAATGAGATGGTGAATATGGCCTTTCGGGCTTGACCTTTCCCCATACTTAGTACATACAATAAGCAATCAACCGGACCGAACCTCAATCTAATGGTGTATGGACGTCCATCTCAACTGACAGTATACTTATTCGTACGTCATCTAATAATGGTGCATAACCCAATGAGAGCGGCCATATAAATTTCGATATTTCATTGCCAGTGCCTTTTGTTTTCTCAGATTGGTATCAGGCGCACGTGTTTACCCCGGATTTGTGTCGATTGAACTATTTCCTTCTTGGACCTTCACTTTTTGTTCTCTGCGACAACGTCCATTCTGTTTATTGTCTACCACGGACCCACCATGTCCATTAGGCCGAAAAATAGGACCAACCTCCATCTAACCCTGCCAGAACCGCAGCCTATAGAGTACTGGTGGGAGCCAGGCAGTTCGTCATCTGGTACTTGCACTTTTCTCTCCTCCTTGCCTCGTCAGAGCCTCACAACATGTCTGCATTTGTTTTTCCCTCCTATCACTTCCCCCAATCACCTCAACAACTGCTGTTTTCCAAACCCGCGGGCGCGCTCTATGTCACTCCTCACCGTTTCGCCATGGTCCGATCTTCGCCGTGCCCAACTTCTCGAAACATGCATGCAAATCCGACACCTCCGTCGCCTCCCCTCTCCACACCTCCCTCGCCACCTCGCATTGTGCGAAAACGTACTTTGCCACGACCACCTCGCCTTAACTTAGGCAGCATTGAGGAGGAACGTGGGCTTTCGGAGTACGACTGTGGATACCTTGACCTGGGGACGGAATCACCTGCTTCGGCCAGCACACCCAACTTGGCAGAAAATGCTGCCGTCATAGAGCAGTGGGCAGCTGGCGGCACGGCTGCTTCTCGCGTGCCAGCACGACGAAAATCGTTTCGCTCGTCATCGTTCAACAAAGATCGTGATCGTCCCGCTGGTTTGAAGAAGGATGCTGTGGATCGGGATTGTGGGATCTGGTAAGCTGCGAGCTGTTTTTGCGCCCGCCGTTCTAGCTATTAATCACACCCCACAGTTTTGAGTATGCCGTTGTGCCCTGCAGAACTTTGTGTTGCGGCAAGATATTCTGCACTGAGCACCTGGCAGCTGTGCGTTCATCCGTTTCCTCTCGTGACACGCTCTGAAACATATTTACAGTGGCTACATGGCCCCAATGCGGAAGGACATTGTCCAAATTGCGAGAATGCATGCTCACTAGAAGGTGGAACGCTGTCTCTTGCCCCTCCTGCCCGTCTGCCCGCCTCTCAAGCTCCTTCAAGCAAACGCAACACGCTTACGCCAGCGAAGCCGGCAACCTTCCCATCTTCCCCGCTAACATCCGTTCAAACACATTGTAACGACACATTGTCTGACTCACGGGATCGATCACACCCCCATGCTTCTTCTGAGCCCACACCGCCGGTACCGGAAGGATCGTCTTCGACATCACCTTCTCTGATGCATCTTACAGAAGTGGATTTGTCAGCACCTTCTTCAATGTCCTCCTCCGCCACGGGTTCATCTACCACCGCCTCAGTTGAAGAAGAGCAGAAATCTCAAGGCGTGTATCATCATACCTTCCATCGCCAACCCACCACGAGCTCCATGAATCTGAGCACCACGCCATTTTCTTCCTCGTGGGGGGCGGTCAGTCGCCTCATGAGCATTGTGACATTTCTGATGTTCCTGTACAAACTACTGTCATAAAGGAGTGGGAGAATATTTCGGTCATATTGCCATCTCCGACCGACGAACATTAACACATGGAAGAACTGTGTCTCCACTTTACCTCACTCACGGCCGCTCTATCATCGCCCATCGATGGTATTCTTATAACCATTCAATTCCCTTTGTGTCGACGCTCAACCGTCGTGCACACTTCGCTCTTTTCGCATTTCATTAAATCTTATCTTTCATGATCTTTTACGACATCCAAGCATATTCCAGGTTTCTATCTCTGGTTTCTTCCTCTCTGAATCTTGCATGTAACTATCTTGTTTATTTCGGCCATTGTACTTGTATCTACATCATTCTTATTGTATACATATCTATTCATTGCTCGGTTTATTGGTTCGACTGACATACCACATTCATACCACCCTTGTTCAGGCGGGACGGTGAACCGGAAATGATGACCTAGAGACTGTTGCCAAACAACTGTCTACTTGCTGTCTACTCAATCTACCACGTCATTCAGATCGTGGATTATATATCCTGGTCTAGAATCACTCGATTCAGTCAATATCAGTAACTTTGTTGCTTTGGACTTGTGGGCATAGCGAGAAATTATCCCAACATCTGAGCCACACTACGAGCAATGGACCGCTTGAGGACACAGACTAGCAAGACTTCCAATCGAGCTGCTTGATGCAATATTCAGGATTGTCTAGCATGGGTTAACATCCAACCCCAAACTAAAGTCATCTTATCTTCTGGGCCACGACGACGAGACGGCGGATTCGTCGTCTAGATCCACACCATCCGCCGTCCAATGGGATGACAGCGATTTGTACTCCCAAGCACTATTTCCATATGCTCTAGCCGCAATCTCGCCCATGTGGGATGGCGTCCTCGCCTCATACCCCGTCTACTGGACTCGCGTACTATTACTTGTGGATTCTAGACCTACGTCGTTGGAAGACGCACAAGTGTATCTAGAACGATCGAAGAATCTCCCCATTGGCATCGCGATATGTCGTCGGGAGAAAACGCATCCCAACGACGACGCTCAGGAGAAGGCTTTGGTCGCGTCATTTATGGAACTCCTTCAACCGGAAATGGAAAGTCGTTGCACCAGCGTCCATGTCGATGATCATGCGAGCTCGTCCCTCCCTTCTTAGACTTCCCTTCTCGAGTCCGTGTCCTTCAAATGTGACATGTGATACCCAAACCAACCCGAACGCATTTGACCATTCCAGTTTAACCTTCGTTGAATAGGGTCAAGGCCGTCCCAGCTTTCCAATCCATGACTCTCGACGGTCCCACTGTCCTCTTTTTCGTTGAGAATAATGCGTGGTTTACCGATCCCAAACTTGTAAGGCGATTCACCCTCTCGCGCCTGGCACCCAGATCGAAAGCGGCGGGGGCATCCTCAACGTCTCTCGCACCGTACAGCTGGTGAATTATCTCCGCAATTTACAATATCTCAAACCTCAAGATATATACTTCTGCATTTCAAACCAATCACCCCCGTACTATGCGCTCAAATTCAGATACCTGGAGGAAATACATCCTGAGGACCTGAAAGCCAACACCGACATTTCACTTCTGCAAAAACTCTTATATGTGCTTTTTCGGTGCCCTGAAAAAGTTGCACATCACGACAACATCACGCGGTGCCCTATCGCCGATGTTGACGGCATTCCGCGATGCAGCGAGCTGGAATTGGAGGGCTTTGACACTACCTATGACCTGAAGGCGCTCTGAAGAAGTGGGACTGGAATGGAACTAAACTCAAGGTCACAGATTGCCCTTGCTTCACCGATTCTGTTCTCCGATCGATGAAAAGCCTCTAAGAAAGCGATGCATGCCATGACGGAGCTCGTATTGAATGGTTGTACAAACTTCTCGCTCGATGCTCTGAGAGCCATCGTCGAAAGCATGACTGGAAGCAATACTTGTTTACAATCATTGTCGGTTTCTAGGTGTGGGATATCACTTTCTGCGGACGACGAGACTTGGTTCCGATCTCGGTTAAACTTTTTGGAATGGAGTACATGAGCAATACTGGATTCATCGATAGTTGTATCCCACCTAGGGTCATGGTTATCCTTCACCTAGAACGTGGTTACAGAATAAATCGAGTTGACCTATACACGAAGTCAATGTATTGGAATGGGAAGATGATAGGCAGGAAGGGTCAAGGGTCTCAGGCTTGTTCGGCACCCATGTACATAGCACATGAGAATTAACTGATGTCCTTGAGCTCTCAATTTCGCTTTGCTTGCGAGATTGCGAGCTTGTTTCCAATAGATTCCTTAATGCGCACAATGGTATCCTTCCAGAGTATGTACGATGAATGAAACATATTTTTACCTTGGGAGATGCTACACGCGCACAGACAGACTCAGGATACTCGGTCAAACCACAAAACCCTATCGCATGGTATAAACATACGACGAAACATAAAATGGGATCGTACTCACTCCATTGGCTCGGATATTCTGACCATTAATCCATCTGGCGGCGTCACTAGCAAGGAAGGCGACAAGAGGCGCTATGTCTCCAGGTTCCCCCAGTCTTCCTACAGGGTTCTGTTTCGCTATCATGTCAATGACGTTTTGAGGCTTGCCCTCCCTGAACAGAGTAGTGTCGACGGGTCCGGGAGAGACTGTGTTGACTGTAATACCGCGACCGCCAAGTTCTTTGGCCAGTACTCGCGAGATCTGCTCGACAGCCCCTTTCGAGGCAAGGTACACCAGCGCGTTGGGTAGTACGGCTGTAAATAACGGAGGGTTTAATAGCTGATGGCTGATAGTGCGTAAATGCATGCGAGGGGCGGCTTACTTGATGCCCCAGTCAAACTCGATGAGAAAAAGATTATGCGACCACCAGCTGTATCATCCTCGATGAATTTCCTGAAGACATTGGGAGAAATTGAAACACATACGTGAAGGAAGAATAGGGGCTACTGCCTGCGCCATGAAAAGAGGTACCTTTACATTGGTATTGATATGATCATCAAAGTACGTCTCGTCAACCTGTGACAATGTCTTGTTGCCCATCACCCCGGCGTTCAGCACGAGAATGTCGATTTTGCCGAATGCTTTGACGGCTTCGTCAATTAAGAATTTTCCACCTTCCAATGTCGAGGCATTAGCTTTCACTGCGATCGCTCCTCCTTTGCCTTGTGACTTGATCGACTGCACAACCTCATCGGCTGCCTTGGCGTCATTGACATAGTTTACAACGACATTGGCGCCTTCCTCAGCCAGACATTTCGCGATCGCTGCGCCAATGGAGCGCGAGGATCCAGTTACAACAGCGACTTTTCCTGAATTTGACTATCAGTTCATACTATTCTAGATACATGAACGCGAGATTACCGGAGAGAGATGCGCTAGGGGCCATTGATGAGAACCACAGATAAGACTGTTGCGATGATTGGCACTCAAAGAGGAGCTTAGAGAATTGAACATGAAAAACTGAAAGCTTTATCGCTGTGGAAGCGGCGTTTTGCGAATGAACCTTGTGGGTCACTTATATGTTGTTGATGCTGCGTATACGGATGTGATTGACAAAGAGCCCTAACCCAATACGGTCGGATGATTCAGACGGAAAGGAGATTGGTGCTCATCGCTCACCATTAACCAATCAGTTTCGAGATATAAGCAGCATAGAAGCGATCTACAATGGTTTCTAATCACACAAGTTTACTGATAGGTTCACAAAAGACCACCTTCTCTCTGTGAGACAGGCAGGGACGTGATGATCGAAATCATGTCGACCTATGATGCTCTGTGACGTTCTTATTAAAGTAACTTGATGAAAGATTACATTTGTTGCTTAGTAAAATATGTTCCATGCATTGCTCGGTAAACGTAGGTTGAACGTAGGTATAGAATTTCAAACGACATAACCCTGACATTGTAAGATTGTTGTGGTTAGGAAAGAGTAGTGCTCTGAATAGATCTCTTCTCACCCCATTGACCCGAATGTTCTGTCCATTGATCCATTGTGCTGCTTGACTCGCTAAGAATGCGACAAGGGGTGCGACATCCTCCGGCTCTCCGAGTCTTCGAGATGGATTGAGTTTCATGATAGAGTCAATGACACTCTGGGATTTTCCCTCTCGGAATAGAGGAGTGTCGACTGGTCCTGGGGAGATGGTGTTGACCGTGATTCCACGGACACCTAGATCCTTGGCTAAGACTCGCGCGATTTGCTCAATAGCTCCTTTAGTGGCAAGGTAGCATAAAGCGTTGGGTGTTACCGCTGAATACATGTCAGAATCATATTTGCCTTATAAATGACAAACGCACTTGATGCTGCGGTCATACTAGAGGAGAAAAAGATGATACGGCCCCCAGCTGTAAGGCGTCAAGATCAGGCTTCAGGCATACAAAGGGCAGCTGAGACCGTACGCGAGGGGAGCAGAGGCGCAGCAGCTTGGGCCATAAAGAGAGGCGCTTTGACGTTGGTGTCGAAATGGGAATCGTAGAAGGTTTCATCTATCTCCCC
This sequence comes from Crassisporium funariophilum, assembly GCA_014925845.1. Taxonomy (NCBI): domain Eukaryota; kingdom Fungi; phylum Basidiomycota; class Agaricomycetes; order Agaricales; family Crassisporiaceae; genus Crassisporium; species Crassisporium funariophilum. The sequence goes on from JACGCL010000006.1 coordinate 103,363, forward strand.
AAGGGTTTTACTTCCCATGATCGAGGCATTCAACACTAGTATGTCGACCTTTCCGAAGGTTTTGACGGCTTCCTCGAGCAGGTGCTTACCGCCTTCCAAGGTGGATGCATCAGCTTGTACTGCAATTGCCCCTCCCTTCCCTTGAGACCGGATCGATTGTACGATTTCGTCGGCTGCCTTGACATCATGAATGTAGTTAACAACAACGTTGGCCCCGTGCTCGCCGAGGCATAATGCCACAGCCGCACCAATTGAGCGCGAGGATCCGGTCACGACTGCTGTTTTCCCTAATATAATATTGGATGTACATTAGCCTTGCATCTGGGGGTTGAAGATATACAATGCTTACCAAGCAGGGACGTGGTCGATAGGAAAACAGAGGACGAGGCCAATTGTTTGTTATATTTAGGCGAAGTTGGTACAGCGAGACTTTTACTGCCTGAGCGGACAACGTTCAGAAAATTTGCCATTCCTGACATTCTGCGGGCTGGCATCAAGTGCGATTGTCGAGTAAGAAGGAGGTTGAAACAACAAAGCGTATCCCCCCTCACAAGTGGAGCGTTAACGCGTTTAAGTATGCCATTGCAGGCCACGAACTGGCCTGCCTTTGCAGCGATGTCCTTGCCGTGTCCTCATGTTATGCAAAGCTGCGCAACGGCCTGGCCTGCTATTCTTGAAGAAATGAGAGATAATCATTGAAAATAACGCACCAGAATGGAGGGGTGATCCCCTACCCCGTTGTCTATCCTTGCGTCATTCGCACTTGTTGTCAGTTCCTCTACGAGTCCCTGATAAATGAATCATTTCATTCAAGCGGTAAGTTGTAATAGCCATTCACCAACTTGCGATGGCGATTGGAGTTCTCTGCGAAGTCGACAAATATGTTGAAGCTCGGCGAACTAAACATACGGATCCAACCAAGATCCAACATAGCCATGGAAGCACTTTGGAGTTTCGATAGAGCTACGAACAAGCTATGAATAGACTCTGCCAGGGAGGTGAGGTGCCAACGCCCTCTGCGGTTTACAAGTACAAATAAAAGGCTGTCTACAATTTCAATTCAACCCGAGCCTTGCATTTTCATCCAAGTTTCTAACCGTTGAACTGCTGAGGCATACCCACAGAATGCTACTCTATATTGGCCAGACCCAGATATTGAACAGCTTGCAACTAAGTCGGCGAGATGCAACGTGACGTATCCACAGCTTCTATAAAAATCTCTCCTACTGGTACTGTGTACATGATCGCGGCTACAGTGGTCGAATCGGACACCAACCCCCTTCAAAAGAGGCCACGGTACATACTTGTTTTCAAGCGTCAGCGACATGAATGACAGCCTTGGATTTGTTTTTCCCTTGTTGCACTGCCAGGATAACATCGCCTGCCTTGTCGAGGCCAGAGTACACGTCCTCACGATGCTTGATTTGCCCTGAAACCACTTTAGGCGTCATGACATTGTAGAATTCTTCAAGGTATTTATGTTCAAGGCGATGAACGATGAAGCCATGCATGTTGAGGGATTTGGCGAACACGTTTTCCAATTTCTGCAGAAAAGAAACATGGGTGAGGATCTGGCGACAAGTAGAACGATCACAACACTTGCCGTGACAGGCTTCCCACCACTGTTGTAACCCGAAATCATTCCACATTCCTAGCATGGAACGAGCTGAGATGATTTGATGGACTGAGAAAATGTGCGTGTCTTACAATAAATATGGCATTTATAGCTGCTGTCTCCAAAGCCGCATCTAGAGTCTCCCCGCCAACATTATCCCAGTAACTGAGGTGGTGTCGAAATCAGTTACCCTATGGATTTTGAACGTGGTAGATGCACCCACATGTTAAGAGGGCCTTCCTTCTGTAAGATTTCAAGAGTTTTCTCCGTCTTGTAATTGATGGCCACGTCGGCGCCACATTCTTTCATGAACTTCACTTTTTCTTCCGAGCCTGCCGAGCCTATGACTTTGCAGCCGTCCAATTTTGCGAGTTGGATAACGAGCCTAAGTTTAACACGGGCACGTCAGGATTTCCTCTCCTTTCGAGCTTCTTGTACACTTACGACCCAACGGGACCTGCACCCCCTGAGACAAAGACTGTCTGGCCCTGTGCAAAATGAGCGAGTTTGTTTTTCCCCCAAAGGAATGCAAAACTGACCTTCTGTGCACGTGAATATTCTTTCCATGCCATGTACGCCGTCTTGCCTAAGGTAATGCATCAGACTCAAGTGTTATGACGGCTCATATGAGCGATTACCTGGCATGCCCAAAACGCCGACATAGGTGCTCAAGGGCAGTTTCTCTGCATTTTTGATAACCCGCATCCCGTCCATGCTCTTGATGATTTGATAGTTCTGATATTCTTGAAAGAGTATGATATTCGTCTGAGAATCGCGCAGGACGATTCTTTCTGGAACTGAGACTCACCGAGGAACCCGTAGACAAAATCTCCCGATTTCACACCAGAGTTCTCCGAGCGGACGACTACACCTATTCCATGATTCGAGAGTCTGGGTTGACGGGACAATGTGAGCAGGGTGGTAAGAAGAGCGACCGTTCTTGGTGCTTACGGTTCGCCAATGGTAAAGGCGGGCTAAAGGGTAGACATTTAAATCAAGTGTGGCAAATCTTTCCGAAAGCTTACCACATAGGAGTCCTTCTTGGGATCCCGCATACGGCCTCTCATGTACGGATCGACCGAGAGCTCGAGGACCTTCAGCAAGAAACCGCCATTCAGAGGGACGTTCTCCAAGTCTATCTTTTGCGACCCATCAAAAACAGTTGTCTTTCCAGGCTCAGGGAATCCTGGTCACCAGCGGTCGAATTATGTGGCGTACAGACAAACAACTGACACGACACACCTTCTGGGATGGACTTGAAGATGACACGACCATTGGTTACAGGAGCCATACTTCAAATATTCTTTCTGAAAGGTGTGGAGGTTGAGAGGATGAGTCTCTCAGAATGCGATGTTTCAAAGAGTTTTATTGCGTGTTTGACGCACTCGCTATTTATAGACACCGACGACTTTAGAACTTTCTTTTTTGACTAATACTTGTGCGGGTTCGCTTGAATGGTAAAAAGGGGTGAGTAATCCTGATGCCCCGGACGAGGTCATTACCCGAGCATGGTCGCTGAGGATGAACATGAATTTGATCGCTCTTAAGAGTTTGTTCAGGCAGAAGTGTCAACCCGGCCTTGGTACTCAAGCGCAGGCTTTAGCTTTCCACCTTCTCAATGAATTCAGCTACGCTGCACTGAACAACATATCTCTCTCTTTATGTGTGTGACAAATAACTCCTTGGCCTCGATTGGGCTCATCTGCACCGCTGTTATCACATCATAACCTAGTCGACTGGTTAAGAAGATTACTTGAAGCAGACTCGGGCGCTTTGCCGAAAAAGTAGCAGCACATGGTTGGCCTCCAAATGATCAACAATAAACCCTTGGAAAGTAATAGACCCCAAGGCGAAACAGGATTTATAATCGCCTGTTGCATATTCAGCATATTCTGCATCGCGGAGTTAGCTTTTAGTGCTGGAGTAGCATGAATTGATGGACAATGACGGGTTCCGACCCCTCTCCATCCAGCCTGCCGCAATACCCATACATTGGTACTCGGTCGAAACGGGAATGCACAAGATGCAATCGGTCGAAACGAGACTGCAATACGACGAAGTCATGGACATTATGCGCTTACTGCAGGTGTAACGACTGTATTGCTACATACTTACTGTATGCCAAAGACGGAGACATCGGTGTGTTGCTAGCGCTGACCCGGCATCCCAACCCGCATGTGCTTCGCGAAACCGCCAGCTACTGCTATGCAGTGTTACGGGTCTTTGAATGCCTCACTCCTTACACCGCACACCGGATGATGTGTGATTAATAATATGCGCTTCACCATAATACATGCAATATGCATCACATATATTTGTGGTCTAATATAGACATTCTCGTACAATACTGCTTAATCCGCGAGACGGTCTTGCCTGCTTCACGATCTCCGGACGCAAGGGAGTGTTGTCTCGAGGAGGAATAATGTTGTTATTATTCCGGAAGGGGGAACTCCCTCGGGACTCCTGTCAGTCGCAAAAATAAAATAAAGAAGGGCGACAGGTTTTACCTTGTTGCTCCCGCCGCCTGTCGGCCAGGATACATCAAAAGTAGAGTAGGATAATCACAACGGTACGGTAGTATTTGTGCCCGTAGCATACATCGTGGGTATATTACTGCGTGTATGTAGTACGAACCCCAGTTGTTCCGCTGGGACCCCAACACTGGTTCTCTCTCTCTCTCTCAGCGAATTCCCGATTACTTTCACGCTTTTTCCACGCGTGCGCCCTTTCTAAAAGCGGGAATGTTGGATCTTGAACATCTCGCGGTTGCACCTCCTCCATCCTCTTGCAGTGTATTAATCATATCCATTCCTTGAAGACACTACTATCTTTCCAAATCCTCTGACAACAATGCAAGGGCATGATTGTCATATTCGTGAAGCATTGCGCGTTATTATCCGTAAAAGCGGTACTCTCTGTCTCACTCTCTGAGACCCTAAGTATAAAAGTATCAACTCGAACATATCGCTAATTATCAACGCAAAATGCACAGTACAAGTTCCATTTCCTGACAGATTACAATCAAGTAGCGTACTCAATCGTCCGCAACGTGAACGACCGCTTTAGCCTTGTTCGTGCCTTTCTGTACCGCCAATATCACATCCCCGACCTTGTCGAGACCGTTTGTGACGTCCTCGCGGTGCTTGATCTTCCCAGACGCGACGTCGGGTGCGATCTCAGCGTAAAACGCAGCACCATGGTTAGCCTCCAAACGGCCTACGATGAAGCCTTGAATAGTGATAGACTTCCCAATCACATTTGCGAGATTCTGTAAATTGGAGTTAGCGATTAATGACAAAGGAAATGACATAAGATGGTACCCTGATTGGTTGACCTCCGGTGTTGTACCCCGAGATCATTCCACATATCTGTTGTTAAGGTTAAGGAGTAATTTTGTATTTTTGGTTGAAACGTAGAACGTATGCTTACAATAAATCGTGCATTGAGTGCAGCAGCATCCAGAGCCGCTTCCAGAGTCTCTCCGCCAACGTTATCCCAGTAGCTGCATTAATATTATTAGCAACACGATGCTTGATGGAAGGGAGATAACGAACATATCAACTGGGCCTTCTTTCTCCAAAACCTCAGCGGTTTTAGTCGTCTTGTAGTTGAAAACCACATCAGCACCACATTCTCTCATGAATTGCAATTTCTCTTCCGAGCCAGCAGACGCGATCACTTTAAGTCCATCTCTTTTGGCTAACTGGATCACAAGGCTGAGGTCGTAACGTTAGAAGGGAGTGTAGTCTAGAATAGTCATCCGGAATTGGACATACGATCCAACGGGGCCTAGAATAAATGGTGTAAGACCGAGAGTTGAATCACAAAAGAGTTTATAGACGAACCTCCACCAGCGGAGACGAATGCAATTTCACCCTACGGTATGCGAGGTGAATTGGACATCATCGTTGAATGACTCAGTAATTACCTTCTTGGCATGTGCATACTCTTTCCAGGCAAAGTAAGAGGTTTTACCTACAAGTGGTATATGAGGAGATGAGGCTACAACATGACGCAGATCAAACGTACCTGGCATTCCAAGAACGCCGAGGAATGTCGACCAGGGTAGATTCTGTGGGTTGTCTATGATCTGCAGGCCTTGCAGGCTTTTCTTGACCGCATAATGTTGATGTTCTGCCGTTTGGCCGAAATTTATTGCGAGACGAATCCCGATACAAGCCAAACTCACCAACAAAACCGCCGATGTGATCTCCAGCCTTGACGCCCTCGAGCTCAGAGCGAACAACCACTCCAATTCCATAACCGCTGAGTCTATCGTGTGAAGAAAGCTCAATGATGTCACTACTTCATGATAATCGGTGATGTACGAGCTTACGGTTGTCCAATTATGAAAGGGGCCTTTGCGTCAAAGTATTAGCGACGCCGACCCGACAGGTTGAGATGCACTTGGGCTCACGTTATAGGATTTCTTTGAGGGGTCACGCATACGGCCTCTCATGTAAGGATCAATAGAAAGGTCAAGCAGTTTGAACAAAAATCCGCCATTCAGAGGAACGTTGTCCACATCGATCTTCTCCGAGGTATCGTACACCGTAGTTTCTCCAGGTACAGGGAAACCTGCACAGTAAAGTATTCGTAAATATTAAGGAATCTATCTCAACGTTTTCTGACCCACCGTCAGGAATAGAGTTGAAGATAGCACGTCCGTTCGTTACAGGAGCCATTTGAAAACTGAAAACAAGTTGTAGAAAGCGCGGTTTTGACGACAAGGGATAACAGGATGAGCAAATCCGAGGGAAAGATGACGTTTGTGAGCGCGGTATTTATAAGGAAGCAATACGCAGTGGATCTTGATCGGCACCCGGCCTACCATGACCCGGAGAAGATGTGGGCTTTGAACGTTCCCTATCCAGTACCAAAAGCTACTGAAACTGGCATACGTTCCTGAGTAATCTATCGTGATACGTCAAAAACATCGGCCGTGCGTAAGGCAGACTGCAGGTCCAGGGTAAATTGAGACTACAGCAGCGCCACAGTGAGATTCTAATTTTATCGTAGAGTGGTCAGCATGTGTTCGGTGGAGGAAAGCCTGATGCAGGGATAAGCATGCTTGTAAATCACTGGTTGCTCAATCTCGCGAAGAGTATATATTAATGTCCCCGGACCAACACTGATGTAGACCGATGTCAACAGAGGATCATGATGATGATGAATAGAGCTTTCATGATATCTATTCAGATTTCTGAGTGCACCACATCAAAAGGAAGTGCCAAGCCTGAGATTGACGAAGACAAGATGAAGAAGAAAGATGATAATCCATGTTTTATGCGGAACTGATTGAGGGTCACAACGCTGGGCAAACGTCCTTCGTGATCTCAATGATCAAATGTCTGCAACTGAAGATTCCACAGGGCAGGGCAGCATGGGCGGATGGTGACTGATTCGGCGATCAGACTTACAGAGAAGTGATATCCTTAATATTGGATTACGAGTCCATTTCGGTCTGGTAGCTGCCAAAACCCTCAGATTTTGACAGTACTTCGAGATTCACGAGTCCAAAAAAGTCTTTGACATGAAAACTCACAAACTAAGGTCGGTCGTACATTCAAAATTAAACACCTCCACCACTCTTTTCAACTGGTATCGGTCTGCGAGCTCTCCGCGTTTTGGGCGATGGTGTAAACGCGACCTCTTTGAGATTTCCACAAACCTAAACGTCATTCAATAAACAATCAGACAGTCCACCGAACACGAAATCTCACCTCGATGAACTCATCAAAGTCCAGATCACCCTGCGTCTTCAAACCAGCCTCCTCAAGCACATAATCCAACTCCTTGCTTGACGCCTGCTCATACCCGGGCACATCCTTGAGTACATCCAGAACATCCTCCGTTTTCACCTTTTCCCCAGTCTTTGCCCTCCCACCGAATGCGATTCTCAAAGCAGCCACCTCGCCTCCCTCAAACTTCGACCTCCCAATGACTCTCTCAACCTTACTTTCCGAACCGCCCATCCCAAAGACTCCCATTACACCAGCACCAGCCTTCCATACGGCACATTCCATGCGTTCCAGCATCCCTCGAGGCTCCGGCTCTGGTACGTGGGCAGCGGTCATGAAAGCAGGATGCAAGCCCATGCTTCCAAGAAACTCGACGGCTAACTTGATCTGTTCCTTGCGTTGCCTGTAAGACCATCCTAGTTCGTCCGCCATGATGTCGACGACGCGTGGGAGGGCATCGAGAGCAGCGCGAGCATTGAGGAAGGAGAGCCGGGTTCGTCGTGCTAGGACGTCGATCGCGGTTTGAGCGTATTCGTGACGCACTGCGTATCGCACTTCCGCGTCGATGACTGTAGGACACGCAATGAGATGCAGATCATGCGGTGGAGGTGCCATTTAGTACGTACAAGGGTATGATGGCACCAGTCGTTTCCCATGCAATGGCCAACGTTCACCGGTCGAGTCAGCGAGAGAGCATACTGTCCAAGCACGATCGCCATAGTTGGCTGAAAGGTGTTTAGCAACTTCGGTTTCGAGGCCGTACTGCAACGGAAATCTGGGTCGATGTTCTATTACACCAATATCGTGTGCATGCTTACCGTTTGGATCAGACCAATGAACATGTTCCGACTCCACCCATCACTGCCCACCAGCCTTAACGTTTCCGTAACACACCCACTTCTCACTCGACTCTCCAGCCCAAATGTCTTCAGAGCGGTATCAATCGTCTCCTCTGCCATGGCCCTGTACGTTGTCCATTTTCCGCCAGCGATTGTCAGCAGCCCACTATCACTGACATGAATCATATGGTTTCGCACCAGCCCCTCTGTGCTCGCCGCACCGGGGTTGCGCACGAGTGGCCGTAAACCGCTCCAAGCGCTCAGAACGTCACCTCGGCGAACTTTGATGTCAGGTGAGAGGTAGCTTCGTACTTCTTCAAGGACCCAGCGGATATCTTCCTCGGATGCGTGCGGTTCGCGGGTGACGTTGGCAGGTGTGTCGGTGGTGCCGGCAATGGTGTTGCCTTGCCATGGCAAGAAGAAGATGACACGGCCGTCGGAGGTGGCTGGGTCGAGCAAGCCCATTTTACGGGGCGAGTAGTAATTTGGCAGGGTGATGTGGATTCCTGAAGAAGGTTGAACTATGGGCTGATGTGCGGGGTTATCGAGTGTCAAGAGGGCATCGGAAAATGGTCCAGTAGCGTTTATGATTCCCTGGAGAAATGTTAACGAGCCAATTTGTGATCAAGACGAGATAATTGTACCTTTGCGCGGACGTTCCATTCTTCACCGGTCAAATTATCCTTAACACGAGCTCCATTTAGTTTACCATTTTGATCCTTGTGTAATTTCGTAACCTCGCAGTAATTTGCGACAGTAGCACCATGTTTGACTGCGCTCATTATGAGCGCAATATTCATGCGCGAATCATTATGTTGTCCTGCCTCAAAGTTGGCTATTGAATTTGGGTCAAAAACAACCACGTACCATCATAATACACCAAAGCACCGACTAAACCATCACTTTTCAACATCGGGAAAGTCTCTAAAGCTTTCCCTTTCGTCATGAGGTAGGAGGATTCCATGTTTTCTTTCCCGGCAAGGACATCATACATCTTGCAACCAGCCCAGTAATACGGGACCTGCCAGTATTTGTAAATCGGCAGCATGATGGGCAACATAGCCGACAAATACGGCGCCGTCTGCAAGAAAATCCGACGTTCATGTAGGGCTTCGCGAACCAACTTGTACTGGTCATAATCGAGCTCGAAGATGGCTTTTTGGAGGTATCTAACTCCTCCGTGAACGAGTTTTGTCGACTTTGACGACGTTCCTGAGCGAAGGAGGATTGGTAACAGTTCCGAATTTTGCGATGACGTACCTGCAGAGAAATCGTCCCTCTCCACTAAAGCAACTTTTAGACCTCGGCTCGCAGCGTCAACCGCACATCCTGCACCGGTAGCTCCTCCGCCAACAATGAGTAGGTCAAATTCTTCTCCTGAACTAGGCTGCGCTCCTTTGGACAATGTTGTGATGGCCCCGGACGCCTTCAACTCCTTCAACATGTCCGCTCTCGACGGTGGAGTCCATGGTGGTGGCGGTCGACGGGTCGTCTTCGTAGGAACTGGATACGCAGGGCCCGAGTTCAAATACCAATAACCACCTCCAGTAAACAAAACTGTTGACCCCGTAGCGTATGCAAGGGTCCGACGCGAGAAAACTGTGCGTAGGATGCCCATCTTGAAGCCAGTGGATGCGAGAGCGAAAGCCGATATCGCTTTCGCCTGTTCGGCTTATAAGTATAAGATAGAAACCCTTGAGTTCCGGAGTTAGAATCACCGTGCATCTGTAGAACGTGCGTCACCATATACCCTCAAGGAAGCTTCCAACTTCACACAGATTCCGGCCTGTGAATTGCAGCTGTTTCCCGGCCTTTCGCGAGGCCTTGATGGCTTTCAGAATTCAGGTGTGTAGTTTGCGTGTCGGGGTCGTAGAATAAATATTTGAAACCTGGTCGTCGTCTGAATTGGAGATCAGGAAAATATAAGGGAACTCCAATGCCCAGTTTCTGCCGCGCATGACAGGTTTTATGTCATTTCCTTGCGGAGATTCCGGCCCGTAACACGGACCGTCACAGCTGGCCGGCCCTGTGCCTACAGCTTGCCTACATCGTCTGCGTTCTGTACCTGTTCGATCCTGTTCCCTGTTGATACCTTGGTGATAGTGCCCTGCACTGCTCCTTCACAGAAAAAAAAACAAGCCTCAATGAAGGGGATGTGAAAGGTCCATCCGGCAGCCGAATCGGTCAATAACATTGCTCTGGGCAGTCACTGGATGGTCACGATTTGGCTTCGGTTCAACATGATGTCAATGTGCGTTGCGCTCAAGCCCATTGGGTAAAAAGGTTGACCCCCATCAAGATATCTGTCTCGTGTGCGGGGTACGAAAGAATCCTTACGCGAGAACAATGACGCATAGGTACGTGCAAGTCCTTTCATGTTCCCTCATCCGGGAGGCTTTGGATCAGTGATGTGAGATATTGTGTGAGCATTAGCGGAAGGGGGATGGAGGGAGGATGATGGTAAGCAAAATCGCCTCTCCAAGGTCTTCTGGCTATCGTTGTCTGACTCCAAACTTGTTATGCAAACTTCGGACATTGACGGTAAGGCGTTGGTTTGGCCCGATTGCCTTACTTCTTCTTCTTCCCTTCCGTCTCTTTACATCCCTCTCATTCTCGTTTGCAATCAGCAGCCAATACCCAAATCCATCTCTGCAATTCTTATATTCCCTAGAGCAAGTACAGGAGGACGATTTCACCAAAAATGTGGCTCAGCGGGAGGACAAGACGTCAACTCGGCTATTGCTCCTCTCAGGTTCTTGCCCTTTTGACTTCTTGTCTTCCCGCTCTCAGCATGCAAAACTGACAAAAACCTCAAAAATCGACTGTGACTGATGGTTCAGCCGATGATATACATAAGCCTTGGCCCGCAAAGTGGAGATTGATGCGCTACACAAACGACTTCTGTAACCGGTATCCTGGATAGGCCTCCTTGCCGTCGGGTGACTTGACATCTTCAGGTCCGAGTACCGTGTATCCCAGGCCTTTGTAGAACGGCACCTGAACATTCATTAAGTAGTGGAACATCACGTTCAGAGGTGTATTAACGTACCGCAGATTCTCCCATAGTTTCCAACACGACACTTCTGGATTCAGAAGCAGCCTGTGGATATCTTAGTTTTATGTTCGTTAAATCCAACGCCACGCTTACCCTAGTTTCCGCGAACTTGCGCCCTTCAATCACCGCTCGTGTCCGATATCGATCTTTCCTACATGGACTATTTCCCGGCCGCCTCCCTCAGTGGTTGTAAGTCTTTAAAGCGATTGGCCTTGCCATCGTCGGTCAAGCTCTCGCCTCCCTCACTTCAATCTGAATACGGAGAAGTTCGCATACAACTTGAATCCCTTGCAACTAAGGTAATTTACTGCAAATCAGTAATAGATGGCTGGATACTCTCCAAAGACACCAAACCTCTCTTCGACCTCGCAAACCTCCAATATCTCACTATTGCATGCATTTGATGGAGAAGCAGGTTATCTGCAAACAGTCAATCTCATGCTCAGTGTTTCTGCCAGTCTGACGGAACTTGATCTTGACCCGGGTTCCTACTGAGAGTTTTTTTTTCAAGTGTGTCGCCTGCCTGAACAGACTGCTCATTGATCCTAGTGCATACACTCTACATGGGACCACCGAACGTACCCCAACCCGTCTACCACGACCATTCCTTGAAACTTGCAAATCTTCGAAAGCTGACCATTAGGTCCACTATACAAAGTCATTGTTTCCGCGGTAGATATTCCAAATGTTATGCCGTGCCTCTTCCATGGATGGTGCATTTTCTTACATCCATAATTCCACCACGCAATTCCATGCAAAGCATTTCACTCCAGTTCACCGTCAACTTGGGTCATTCGACTGAGACATTCAAAAAGGTTGATTGGGCAGGTCTCGCCTTTGTGCTCACCTCGGAGCTCCTGTCGGGCTTGCGGAGCGTGTACCTAGGCACGAGGTGGGGGAACATACACTGGGTTACTGAGCCTATGGAGGATTCCTTCACCACAGTGCTAGAAGAGGACGAACATCTTTTGCCGTTAATCAGGAGTGGACTTCTGACTCTAGGTACCCTGGGTGACGTCGACTAGCCTGCTCAAGTCGGCTGCCTTCATGATCTGTTAAACACCTTCTGTATTATAAACCTCGCTTGCTCGTCGAAGAAAAATGAAATATAAGTTCCAATGCTCTCGTCTTTCAGTCTAATATATCTCTTAAATCGATGATTATGGCAATGAGACGGGGACGAGGAGAGACCGTCTTTGAAACATTAGGTCACCGTGACTGCGTAGGTATGGGAAAGTAGTACATCAGCAAAAAGGTCGGGAAATTATGGGCAGCTGTGAGCGATCGCGGAGCTTATGTCATGGGAAAAAATCATGGTGGGCTGATGGCGGCATATGGCACCGCCCTGATATGCGCAGGCCAGCATTTTGCTTCCGTCTTGATTACGATCGCCGCGATTGCTCTCCTGTATCATGAGGGTATTATCAGGCGATCATGGTTACACTATGGGCTGATCATGGATAGGCGATGGGCGGGCTGGCGGGGGCAGGTGATTTTTTTCGTTCCTCGCCCTTCTTTTACTTGTACAGGTGAGTAAGATCTACAATCCTTACTATCTAGCTTTCTAATTGTGCCGCAGTACATCCTAGTGACAAGAACTGTGTTCTTCATTGATTACGATCCTCTTTTTTGACCTGATTGAGCCCGAGAGCCCATTTACCATGCATCATTGTATTTGTGGTCGGAATTTTCGTGAGGGTAAACATTTACGGCAACATGAAAATACATGCGACGCTGTCAAAAGTCACGATCGAAAACTCTTTGCGACCATTTCTGCGGGGCCGTCGTCTGCATCGTCAAGTGGTAACAGGCACCACCGTGAACTCTCAGACGATGAAGCTGATGACTCGAGTCGTTTCATGGGCGGTAAAAAGCGCAAGAGAGGGTCACAGAGCACAGCTAGCCGACTCGCAGGAGGGCCTTCAAGCCATAGCCCACTCTCTATGGTTGACGTAGGATCAAACCATGGTGTGGTATGCCCCATTAATGGTTGCCTAGCATCCCAACGATACTGACTGACCATTTGCTTCTGACTTTAGGATTCCCTACCTTATCCCGACATTTCAATGGCGGATGCAGAGGTACCAGCCGACTCAGGGTCCTTGTCTGATCAGGTTGATACCGAAATGGAACCGGAGCTCCCTACCCAGCGAGTTCGGAGGCTCACAGAACGTGCTTTGGCTATGCTCGCGGATAGTCTGCCCGAAGGACCCGGAGTTTTGCAATCCGACGACGAGAACTCAGGCGCTGATACTGTAGTCTCCGAGGCAGAGTCAGCTTCGCCGCCGCGTTTACCCCTCCGCATTCGCATTCGACGTATATTCAAGACTGCGGCGAACAAATTCGGTTTGGTGCGAACATACCATGGCCGTCCAAGCCGGGTCCCAAAAACCCAAGGTGCAGACTTTATTGCAGACGATATCCAGCTCCCGGCGGCCATACCACTCCCGGCCCAACCACCAGCCAGCAGTGAGCGGAAGACGGTCAAGAGCATCATCCATCCATACCCTAATATCTCAGCCTTTCTATATAACCGCTTTCATTGGAAAGGTGGTAAGAAGACGAAAAGAGGCCGCAAGGAATTCCTTCAGGATGTTCTTTTGAACGAAGATTTCAAGATTGATGATTTGCGAGGAGTGGACTTCGACCGATTGGATAAAGAATTGGCCAATAACCCTGGTGGAGTCACCGAGACAAATGGTTGGAAGGAATCTACAGTTCCTATTTATATTCCAACTGGCAAAAAACAGACAAAAGCTTCTCGACGTGAGGCTGCTTCTCGACAAAGGCGTGATCGAGCGGCGGCAGCCGCCCACGGCGAGTCCGAAGAGGACGGTAACTCTGAGGACGAATATTCAGCTGGGCGAAAGTATTATGTGCCGCACCTTCATCACCGCAGCCTTACTGACATTGTCAAGAATGCATGCAGTGGACCTGCTTCTAAGGATTTCCATTGGCACCCCTTCGAGGAACACTGGACGCCGCCCTGGAATTCACAACAGAAGGAACGTGACTATAGTGAAATTTATTCATCACAGGCGTTTCTGGATGCAGACCGGGTTCTTCAATCCTCGCCCCCAGAACCTGGGTGTGATCTCCCGCGATGTGTTGTGGCGCTCATGCTCTATTCGGATGCAACTCATGTGGCACAGTTTGGGCAGGCAAAACTCTGGCCAATATATGCTGACATTGGTAACGGGTCAAAATACGTGAGAGGACGACCATCTGCCAATGCAGGGTACAACGTTGCATTCCTTCCATCAGTAAGTTTTCGCTGTTAGTCTCACATTATAACAATCATTTGAATATAATCTTGGCTAGCTTCCGGACTCTATCACTGACTTCATTCTGAATGATCCGTCAGGAAAGGTATCAGCACCATTACTGGCCCATTGTCGACGAGAATTATTCCATGGCTGCTGGAAGATTATTCTTGATGATGAGTTCCTCGAGGCCTATGAGCATGGCATTGTAATCGATTGCGGCGATGGAATACGTCGTCGAATTTACCCTCGAATATTTTTCTATTCAGCAGACTATCCTGAAAAGTAAGTCGTGTCTATTTCCTTTTGCTTAACATGCTGAGCTACTGTTCACATTAGGGTGCTCGTGGCTACTGTCCGAGATAAGGGTCAATGTCCTTGTCCACGATGCAAAGTCATGAAAGACGAGGTCAGCAATGTTGGGACGCCGCAGGACATGGACATCAGGCGGTCAAGAGCACGGAAGGACGACGATGACCGTCAGAAGCGGGTTAAAGCTGCGCGGTCTTTAATTTACCAGAAAGGATACGTTGTCAATAGTACCCACGTCGAGGATTTGCTCAAGGGAGATTCTCTTGTGCCAACAGAAGCAAGTTTTCCATTTCTTTATGTTGATTTCGAAAGGCTAATGTTGGGCTAATGGGTCTTTAGAACGCATTTTCCGAACGACTATACCAATTCGGACTCAACTTCTTTGCATTAATTGTTGTTGACCTCATGCATGAACTTGAACTTGGTATCTGGAAGGCACTGATATTACATTTGGTTCGAATTCTCTATGCCCATGGACAAAACACAGTCCATGAGTTTAATGCCCGGTAATGTTCATTTCCTTTGTGTTAATATATTTTCCCTCTGGCTAATTCCAAGCCTCTGAAGTTTCCGTCAGGTCGCTGCCTTTGGTCGATCAACCATACGTAAATTTCCTTATGACGTTGCAGATTTGTCTAAGCTCGCAGCACGCGACTATGAGGATATTCTCCAGTGCTGTATCCCTTGCTTTGAAGGCTTGTTACCATCTCCTCACAACGAAACTATTCTGGATCTCCTGTACATACTGAACTATTGGCACTCACTTGCAAAGTTACGAATGCATACCGACACGACCCTTCGTATTTTCAAGGCAACAACTATCCTACTGGGAGATGCATTGCGTTACTTTGCCAACGAGACCTGCAAGCACTTCAAAACCTTTGAAACTGACAAGGAATACCAGGCTCGAAACCGTGCGACGGCTCGCCGACTCGCAAAGGAATCTGCTCCATCTGCTCCAGCTCCAGCTGCTTCATCAGCATCTACAGAAACTGCTGCGACACCGACTCAAGCTGACCTTCAAGCTGCGCTACCGAATGCTGCAGCCGTGGCGCCACAATCAAGCGGTGGTAAACGACCAAAATTCTTCAATCTAGCTACCCCCAAGACCCATTTTTTCCCCGACTATGCGGAACAAATCGAAAGCCTAGGTACTACGGATAATCTCTCAACAAAACTGGTGGGTTTCCTATTCAGATATGTCGGTGACATGATTAAAATCGCGACTGTCTTACAGGGAGAAAGCCGACACACACGTACCAAAGGCTTTAATAACCGAACAAACTTCAACAACGCCACACCTCAGATCATTGGAATGGATGTCCGGGAGGCGGTTCACGATAGAATGACTCACGAGCTTGAAATGTTGAAGTTGGCCAATTCACCGACAATCTCTCCTGTAAACAGTGTTGTGGAGCCGACCGAATTGGAAAGGAGCTATCATATGGCCCGCGACGAAAAGAATAAAATTTACCTTCCTGATTTCCTTGCCGAAAATGAGATGGATCCAGCTTATCGCGTATGGATTTCCTGTTGTCTGCTGATTAAGTTTGTCTAATATAATGTTGGCCAGAGCTTTCTCCCTCGCCTCAAGACTTACCTTCTGTTGAAGAAATCTGGCAGTGCCATTCCTGGCGAAGACCCAAAGTTCAGCAACGCAGAGTTTTCCGACGTTATTATCAAGGATAACTTCATTTTTTCGCATGCAACCGTGGCTTTGAACTACACAACTTATGACCTACGACGTGACCAAGATACTGTTAATGTTAATTCAGGCCGCCGAGACGTGATGCTTCCCTCTTTCGAGGACAACATTCAAACACATCCTTACTGGTATGCCCGTGTGCTTGGTGTCTATCACACCAACATGTTCTATGGTCAAGCAGCAAAACCTGAACGTGTGGATTTTCTCTTCGTGCGATGGTTTGGACGAGATGTCGAATGGAATTCTGGTCCCTCTAACCTTCGTTTGGACCGACTGGGATTTGTTCCAAGTGGGGACGCCGATGCGTTTGGCTTCTTGGATCCTAAGCTAATTATTCGTGCTTCTCATCTTATCCCAGCATTCGCACTTAAAAGGACTCTTCGCCTCCTTGGACGATCTACTGCAAGGGACTCCCCGCTTGGAGATTGGGAAAACTATTATATCAATCGGTAAAAATCCTGCTAGTCAATTGCAAATTAAATGCTGATAAATTATATTCCAGCTTCGTGGACCGTGACATGATGATGCGCTACGTTGGTACAGGAGTGGGACACTGTCAATCCGCTGATTTTCCGCGGGAAGATGGCCAGCTTAAAAAGGCCCTCACAGGTGACTCATACATCCAAACGGCAGGTCAGGAAGGCAATGAATCTGAAAGCATTCACTCTGCACCAGCAAATCCAAGTCTGGACGAGGGCGATTTGGATGAAGAAGAAGAATATGATTTTGGTAATGGAGACGAACATGATAACGACAGCTTTGACGAGGAAATGTATGAGATGTAATTTATTCGATTGAACTCTCACTATTCTCAGTACGAATAAATACCCAAATTGAAAGATATATTTTTTATTACACCAACTCGGCACCAATCTCTAAAAGATTTTTTCTGCCCATTAAGGACATGTAATAGGATGCCTCTGCACTGTTTCCAGAGGTGCAACTATAGCTGTGCAGTTTGTGCATTGCTAAGTTGCACTGCAGAGCATCGCGACGCGCCTGAGATTGATCAATGATCACATGGCAGCTGCGTCGCATCGCATCACATGATTGATGCTTGCTTTTGTTTTGCGACATTCAACAAACCTTGGTTTATAACTTGAACCACTGTAGCATGGTTGCTTTTTTTATTTCCCTTACTTACCTGCCCGGCTCTCCCTCATCTCTGTCATTCTCGACGTTTTTTCCAATCAATGGCTGGTAACCGAAATCCTTCCAAAGGTCATTCCAGAAGGGGAGTCGTCATCTCCCACCTTAATCGCCGCATGAGAAATGGTCGAAGTATGTCCCCACGGTTGTCATCTTCATCGGGTACGCGTTCGTCGAGCCCCGGTCCCACCACCGGTTCGTCCAGTCCTCTCCGTGGACGGAGCAGAGAGCCGTCCAGACGCGCCGACAATGACAGTGAAGGTGTCCCTTCCGATGAAGAACAAGACACCTCAATCGACAAGTAAGTTTCTTCCAACCCATTTGCCCTTACATATAGATTTGAACTGAACTATCTTGACAGTATATCCGATGACTATCTTTCCTTCAAAGGTCGCATCTTTGGCCGATTTCGGCTGATGTGGGAAGACCTTCGCCCAATTGTGGAAGAAGGTATGTTACTTGATGCCGGAAAGCAACTCAGGTAGGCGTTGCTGTCATTACTTTATGCACCTCTGACTTTGTATAGGCGTCGCCGCTGGGTTTCCGAATACAAGGACCTTGTTGCCCTTGCGCATCTTGTCCCGGATCTCGTGCTCGACATTGGCGAGGGAGGGCTACACCATGTGACGGGCGAGGTCTGTTCCCTTCCAAGTTCCAACCTGACTGAATGAGTTTACTTAATCAATTTAGCTTGACCAAGCTCGCTCAAAGGCCCGCGCAGCAGATGTTGGTACTATGAAGCAACATGTTCACCGCTGGCGTGACTTCGTGCCGCCAATTGATGCAGTTGATTCCCGGCATCGGTTAGGCTTTCACAACATGACGACAGGTTATTTACTCTGTCCTTGTGATCTCAACTGGAACGACCTTAGGTATCACTTGTTTTCTATGTTGCTGCCTCAACTGACATTCAGTATTTCTAGCATCCAGAAGAGCCTTCAAGAGGGCACCCGCAAAGTTCAACCCAAAGATTTCCCACTTTTTTTATGGAAGAGTGAAAGAGTGTCTGCGACAGACTTCTTCGATGGCTTCATGCAAGGAGATATGATACTGAAGGTAAACCTCTTTATTCTCTATGATCTGTTACTTATTCTCGTTTCAGGCATTTCTGCACATTTTTATCGGCCCGAGTGCCGCGCATTCTTCTGCCAGTGGTCGCTCAACCAGGAAGGGCAACGCCGCTCTTCACGGTATTCGGACGGTCAGCATATATTCAATTGCGTATGCGGCAACTATTGTAAGTGCTTCATTATTGTTTCAGCGAAGCCATCACCCACTGAAAGCCTCAAAAGTTTCGCTTTGTCATCTCAGACCAGAGTGTTCTCAGCCAAGGCGGGTCAGGCAAGGGCCGTTGGCCGTACAAGGAGTTTTACGACGCGCTCGTTAACGCAATGAAGGATATGGAAGATGATGATCTCGCGGACCTCCTGGATTGGTGGCAAGAGTACGTGATCCTTATTTTCGATCATACAGATGTCTGATTATCTGATTAGCACTGTATTTGGAGGCCTGGAGGAAGAAGCTGAAGATGAAGACCATGGGGTGACCAGTGTAGCTGCACGGATGCGTGCTCAGGCAGCAGATAAGAAAGCGCGGAAAGCCGCCAGTGCTGCTGCCGCTGCCGCATCTGAGTCTTGACCTACATTTGATTCATTCACTTTATTTTATTAATGCTTTAATCTACACTATACTAAGTGAATATATCCCAATTTATCTGATCCATGGCCTGATTTTGTGGTTGACCTGACTGAAATAAAACCAAAACATAGCCTGCCTATGACGTGCACAGAATGAAGCTGGGGTAGTGGCATAGCTTGATTATGATTTGACTATGCCCGGCTCATGACTGAACTGAGTCTTGGTTGGAGTGAGATCATAAACACTAAAAGTACTCATGTTATTTATGACTATCTTTCACCTTGCGGCAAGAAAAACCAATCTCTTATATTATGAGGGGACCATAACTCGACTGTGAGAACTATGAGATGCAGGCAGAAAGTTATGAGGAATCATACGAATTATGAGCGATTAGGAGCACCGTGATCCCATCACAGGCTGATATGTCCGTGCCATGAGATCGGGGACATTTTGCTGATGTAGTAGTAACGAAATTTTGGTCTACTAATGAGGGGCGCTTTCAGGAGTTCGGGTATACATATACGGATGCTCACAAGAGTCGGCCGATAATCGGGGGTAGGATCAAAACTGAGCATACCCCGATCATGGGCGGCGGCATTGCCCAACGTCCATGACTCCAATCTGCTCCCACGTGACAGGCGCGCCCGTTCAATTTCCTCTTTTGTCCAAATATTCTATGAGTCAAGGGCGGGACCGCAGCGCAGTATAAAGTCCCTTGAGTGTTTGTATTTTCAAGTGATGCGCCCCGAAACTTTTCAGGATACCCAGTTCGTTTTCTTCGAGGGATTGGCACTCCCTATGGGCTCCTGTTCACCAGGAACACCGAGGCTCTCGTTGTGCTGTTTATTCTCGTCCGTCGTCACCACATAGCTGGAACCTCATAGACCAGCTCATCCAGATAGGAGCTTTTCGATAAAGCGCTTCAACCCGATTTTTGACTCACTACAAAAGAATCCCTCCTGCTTCACGTCCGACATTCCAGTTGTGCCGAGAACCAACACAGACGCCCCATCCTCGCACAATTGGCAGGGCCCGGGTTTTTCGAGGAGCTATTGCGGGCAAGGCCGTTGTGTGCAAAACCTATTCATCTGCTGTATGACTCCGGCCTAGGGTTCAAGATTGGCAGATCAACTCTCACAGCGTGTTAATACTCTGTTGGCTTCCGCCGTCAAGGTCAGCTCAGCCGCGTAAATAACCACGCTAGACTACTCTGGCATCGCAGGATCTCCGCCTAACATATTCACGTCTTTCCCTGACACCGGACTGAATTTCTGGAGCAACGCCAGGTCTATGTCGATTTCGTGGGGAAAAGGCGAATTTTGCCATGGCATTCGGCACCCTCTTACTTCGAAGGATGCCTCGGATGATCTTTGACTTGTAGGAAATCCATGCGACTCGCAACCGAAGGCATGACACTCGTTGACAGATTAAACGCGCCACTTTATCCAATCGACGTCGAGGTCCAGTGCTTGTTTGTGTACTTGGCGTCCCCGCTCACGAAAGAGCCACCTTTCTCTCAAGCAGTATTGTCCACTTTATGTCCCATCTCCTCCGCCGTTTGACCACAACTTCCATTCTCAGAGCCATCAAGCAACATACTACATACTCGTGGCTCGTAGGCCGGACAGCCTCGAATAGATGAACGCACCCCACAATGTCTCTATCAAATGTTCGACATCGCAGTCGTCCCACCTGACCCAAGATGCTGTGAGTTCGGTCTTCCGAATAGAAGGCCTATGCTCTGGGCATACTACTCTCGAGGAGGCTGTTCACTTTTGGGAAAGGCGATTACGCGTACTCTCCAGGCGTCTATTAATAATTTGCCCTGCCATTTACTCTCGCTGCTGTGGTGGGGGTTCGGGGGATGTTGAGTAACCGAATAGCTCATGGGATCGCTGTCCTCTCACAGCCTCACACTCGCTGGCTTCCTTTCCACCAACGCGCTTGACCCTGGAGGAAGAGCGTCTAAGTATGAGCTTACGTTTCCGCCGTTTCGCACGGAATCCTGCCGTCCTAGCCCTCCGCAATCGTTGGTCTCCTCCAAAGACGGTTGGATCCGGTTGCACCAATTTATTTCTGGTACGGTATTCCGTGGAATCCGTTAGTCAGGGAGCATATGCGTTGTTATGATATCATCAACTGCTATGCGTCGGATCGGGATCGTTATCATTGACTGTTGTGACGGATTCGAGGACGTGTCTCTGCGGCTTAAAATCTACGTGGACGTGTACGATTCTGGCTGCGCAAACTTACAGCGGCATTGGTTATGTTGCGAAGCTGCGGCGACATGAATATGCTGCGCCACAGCAAGTGATTTGGCGAGAGCCAGAATGTTCAGTAAATACCGGCCATCACTCAGGTTGTTGTGCCGCAAATGGTTGCCGATAAGGTCTGCAAACCAAGGTTCACGAGCATGTGTCTGTCAAGCTGCGAAATGAACATCTTTACGATGCTGGCCGCTCATATTTCGGCAGGGTTTTTTGGCTATGCTGGTGCGAGAACTGTGGGAGTTGAGCGTTCTAAAGGCTGTCATGACTGTTGCTGCTGCCGAGATTGTTTACAACTGGACACCTGCGCATCCAACACTTGGGTTCCGCACTAGTATGGAGCGCTCCGGGTGTCACGTCGACAGTGACTGCGGACTGGTTTACATTCAATCATCTGGCTACAGCTGGCTACCTGCTCTGTTTTCTGATTACCTCTGACGTCTTGCATAGTGTACATGGGTGCCGACCCGATTCGTAACAATGGAATCGGGAGAACCTGAAGGGCTGGGGGGAAGCGACATTATCTCACACAGCATCCAGGGAACGTCGCAGGGAAGACTGCCCGAAACTCCATTGTTTGAGCCTTGGTCGACGGATGGTGGAAGATGGTGGAGCCCCAGTCTGCGCCAGTATCCCGGAGTTTATTTGGATTTGCACTTCTTGGTGCTGATCAATTTTTTTCCAAAACGGAAGATTGTTCCGCTGGCACGGGACATCGTCGGTTGGTGACAAAGCTGCCCTTTACCCAGATTTGCGACGATGTAGGATATGAATGCGAGAAAACACGTACAAGGGCGCGTGGAAGCGACACGTACTGGTGCCGAGAGGTCAGCTGGGTGTTGGGCGCTGTGCGAGGCTGTGTGCGGCGGGGCGCGATATGACCATTTATGGGAAACGTCGGGTAGCATGTGAACGCCGCGAACGGCGGAAATGATTGATCAGCATCGCATTGTGGGTTACAGGAACCGGGAGATCGTTATGACTCGATATGAGAATACGGGCTTGTCCAGCGAAAGAAAGCGACCTTTCCACTGGTTTTTTTGGACAACTGGCAGCGGATTATGGGCGTTCTTTTGCGTAGTTACAAGGATAGCGACCATGTATGTTCGATGGACAGAAATGAATGGAAATGGACAGGAATGTGGGGAGATAACTGGGCTGTACCTGATGACCAATCGGCGTGGCGGCACCGCGCCCAAGCTGAGCCTGAAAATTTGCTGTGCACATTTCTATATAAAGGGGGTCGAGTCAGTTACCGTATTTCCTCGTTCTTTCTTCCCCACAACCATCATAGGCTTGGACAGAGTCATAGCTCTGTGCTGAGTTCTGCAGTTGCTCAAGAGTCAATCTCCTGAGGCATCCGTGAGTCACTCTTTCCCCTCGTATCTGAATATTGGCCTACGTGCGCATTGTCTGCTGCCCCAGCGATAACATCGCTTGCATTGTCCGTATCAATTTCGAGTCAATATTGCACAAATGGCATCTTCATCCGCATCCGGGATGTCGGCCACATTGTCGAATCGTAGCACGTCTACTTCGACGGGGTATAACGAGCCAAATCAGACTGAGGTGGACGTGCGCGCAGCCCACGGTTCCCCTTCACTTGCCTCTTTCCCTTCTTCATCTCGGCACTTCTCGGCCAACGATACATATGCGATTGAACAGGAACTGATCTCGCCCGCATCTAGACTATCAAGGCTATCCACCGCGGTGCCTTCCACCTCAACTAGCGCTCGACACCACACCAACGTCGCAATTTCCGCCTCACAGAACAAGCATAACAACATATACACAGGTCAAGATGTTCATAATTTTGTGAATACCTCGGCTTCTCTTACCTCGTCAACGGCAACTCGTACCTCTGGTCATCTGCCCTCCCCACTTGAAACACACGTTTCGAGTTTTTCTCAACCACTTCCCCAACATGTCCTAAATCACCCAATTCGTCGTCCTCGGACGTCCAACCAAGTCTTCCAATCCTCCACGGATTTAGCAGCACATTATGGTATCCCCCAAATACTGCCACCAGCACCTCGGACCACATCACGTTATTTACAATCAGCACCAAAGCAACCGTCTCCTGTCGCGGACTTCCAAACACTGAGCGCCAACTATCTAAATATGTTAAACCAAAAACCGACCGATAATACCATGGCCGCTCACAGCACAACCATGTCTGGGTCGTCAATCTCCCCTTCGGAGCTCGAAGCTCCTGTCATCTCCTCGGTCGATTTTGACGAGGAGATTGTACAAAACCTCGCAGGATTCTTGGGTAAGCGCACAGCCTCGGCCTCTTTGTTCTACGAAGTCACGATGACTGATCACTTCTACGGTACCGCCGTTTTAGCATCACCCGAATTCCAGACCTTTAACTCCTTCCTCACATCTCCCTCCGCGACCCCGCTCATGGGTGATTTCGACTCTCCTTACGAAACACCCTACAACGACTTCCTCAACACTCCGTTGTTCGAAGACGACGACAATATGCTCACCAGCCCCTACCAAGAAGACATGCCACTCTTTGCTGGCATGGATGAGTACTCGTACTCTGACAAAGTTGCCGAGTCCGCCAAGCCCGTGGACGTCAATCTTGACTCATTGTACGTCTTGTCTCCTGAAGATCCTGCTCTCGAGTCCTTCGATGGTCAGCTCTACTCCGCTCCTCGGCATCCCTCCGCCACTCCTTCTGGCACCAAGACCAACGCTTTGTCGGGACGGCGCAGGAGCACAGCCACTGGTATTCGCAAGGGTATCACTCCTGACTCACTGCTTGACGAGACCGCTCCCACGCAACCTCGCAAGTACAGTACTCCCTCTGCCACATCGAGGAAGGAGGTGCCTGCTGTCTTCGCCCGCAAACGTTCGAGGTCGACAGCGTTCGGTGATGAGGAGGATGAGCTTCCAGCGGAGGAGCTCCCTCCCAACCCTACCGAGAAGGAGCTGATTGAACTCAAGCGTCGTCAGAACACCGTCGCTGCGCGGAGGAGTAGGAAGCGCAAGCTTGAGCAGTTCCAGGAGATGGAGAGGTCGCGAGACGAGGAGAGGCGGCTTAAGGACGTCTGGAAAGAGCGGGCGAACGTCCTCTCGAGGATGCTTCAAGACACCGGCCACCTCGTACCTTCATTCCCTCCCGACAACTACGCCGAAGATTAATTTCATTTCGTTTCTTATTCTTTTATTTCTTCCATCTTTTGATTCGTATACCTTTCCACATCCTATCTTGTCCCCTTTACTGTTACCAACAGAGCGAAAAGTGTCTCACGTACCTAACTGGACTCAGGGCGACCATATTGTTTTCAAGTCGACCCATCTCATCGATAAGCCTTCGATTGCTTCTTGTATTTCCCTATTCATCATCATCACTCCCCACCCACTTGTTATGGAGCATCGTCGTAAACCCCATCCCATTCCATCATTCCCTTGCCATCCCATCCTTTTCCGTCGACCATATGATCTTATGCCATTGTTTTGTTGCGCCGTTGTCGCATTCGTCCCGTATCCTATATACGCCCATCTCCTACCTACGTCTGTAGTGTTGAAATTCGAACCTTGTATGTTGAAGTTGAATGCAGTTTGAGGTGATTGAGTATTCCGACGACTTGTATCGAAATTGAGCTCTTGAATAGCTCGTAGACCTGGGCGAACAGTTCGAATACATCACGACTAGGGACTGCAACCCCGAATTAAGATTGTTTATCTGCTTATCGGTCTCTTCTGAATCTCCAGTGACCATGGCATATCTCTTCAGCTTGTTGTATTGGTGTCGATTGACGCTCCGAAACGTCCTTACGTAGCTAGGGCGGTGCTTTGTTTTCAATCAAAGAATGAAAGTCGATAATCAGTCACTGCGGTACCGCCTAAAACCATTCCTTCCCCCATCTTGTCTCGAGTGAAAGATCTGAACAAAAGGTTATTATAATTTAGTTGAGTACAAATCAGGAAATAAAAGAACGACTATATTTTAAAACGACTGTATGTTAATCTCCGCTTCTCCTCCCCGGCTATTTACCGCGGTGAGTATACTGGAGGTAGATCTTGGGCGAGTTCAGCAACTCCATATGCTAATGGCCGCGATGATGTAGGTGCAGATGTCGAGGACGCAGCTGTCTCACTGACCCCAGTTTGCGACATTGATGATGCAGTAAACTGCTGGTGCGACTTCTGAAATACACGCTGCCCCGAACTCGCTTCCGACCTTTGCAAGTTCGTCTTACTCGTGGAATTGCCTGAAGACGCAGGTATTTGATTATCGACCTGGGACCCGGCCAGGGAAGGGGTCCATGGCGTGACAGTAGTATGACTCTGTTGCATGGGGTGGGTGAAAGGAGTTACGGATCGCGTACCATTTGGTGGCAGATCCGAGGAGTCGGGCGTTCGTCGGCCGCCTTTTTGGAAGCGTTTGCGGAGTAGAAGCACACCGATAACGAGACAGATGATGAGGGCAAGGCCGCCTAAGACTCCTCCAACGATCGCGCCTACTGGTACTGCCTTATTTGAAATATGCGCGGGTGAAGAACTGGAGACACCGCTTATTGCACTAGTGGGCGAAGTGACGGAAGATCCTGATGTAATTGGCGCAGAACTTGATGAAGACGATGTGGCATTTTGTATCACAATCTGGTCGAGATAAAGTGGTGTCGTCAGATGATTTCCCTGGTGTGTAACTAGAAGATTGTGTCTTCCAGGAGAAAGCGTAGGAGTGTCAAACAGCTTTTGAAGGAATTGGGTAGCTGAACCATTAGGAAAATTCTTCACCGGGAAAGTGACTGGAGCCTGTCCGTCGATGGAATACGTTGCTGTGGATTGTGGAAGGCCTGCAATCTCTTGAGGCAAGAGTCCATACCAGGTGAGGCTGTCTCCTATTCAGCGGATTCAGTGTCAGATTTACTGTCGAAATCCAACAACGTAAACGCACCAATGAAGTCAATTTCGACCGTGCTTCCTGCTTCATTCGTCGTATTAACAGTTAGGCCTGCTAATGTAGTCCAACCCGGTGAGAATCGGATTATTGGGTCGGGGATATCAACAAGGATTGTGGCATTATCTAAAGGAACGACAGAGGAAGGGATATATTGGATCTGATCAAACCAGAACGGCTGCGCTTTGACAGTCACGTTTACAGTGATAACATGAAGCCCGTCTGACAGCGTTCTCGCGGTACATAAAGGCCAATTGTTTTCGGGGAAGGGAAAAGGATCTCCGGTGTCAACCTGAACATTGTCAACAAAGCAACTCCACTGGGGATCAACGACTCCGGTGCTGTTGTCGATTTGCGTCGTACCCATGATAGACACAAGTGTACCTGAAGGGATGAACAGCAGCGGATGTCAAATAAGTGAGCCGAATTCGGGATGTCAGAAAACCGAGAGACTTACCGGAGAATGCGTAGGAGAAACTTGCATCGGCAATTGTCTTGTGCTGCGTATTCCGGAAAGGAGGTCCAAAATTTCCTGTATTATCCTGGGTGCCAACATCTTGTGTCCAAGGACCTGTGTAGTGAATGTCGGGACTGGTGTCGTCGGCGACCAATCGTCGTACTGTGTTCACCGACATCAGGATCAACCCCTCAGGTTGACAATGAACAGACCAGACAATGAGAGGTAGTGGAGTTGGCGAAAGCAGCCAACCTAGTCTTTACGTTGCTTCAGGCTTCAGGAAGCAATAGTTCCACATCTACACTGAGTAAGCTATCAATAGAATCCCCGGAATAACACGGCAATCGTAACCATAGGCCACAGTCAGCCGAGATGTCACCGCAATGGCTATGCTGGAGCATAACTGCTTGAAATCCAAGCTGGGTCCTAGAAGTGAGCCATGGCCTGAAGTCCACGGTTAAGAACTTGAACAGTCCAGCATCCTCGATTGCGACACAGCTGGCTGACTCTACCAAACTTGTTGTTCCCACACGAATGATGGAAAAATCAACAATGGAGTTGAGCGCCCTTTCTGCGATGATGATCATTCAGAATAAAGTACAGGTTTCTATCGTTGCTAGACGAAGAGCTCTTCGCCAAGCTCCTGAAAGGCTGTTTCCCAGCTGCTTCCCAGTCTAAGCGAACAGGAGAGGCCATCAGCTTGTCGGGGCTGCGTGCTCTGTCATTCTTTCTTTGTTTATATATAACAAAAATTTAGATTGTTGTAATAAGTACTGCTACTATCAAGCGACTGTAATTTATAAGGCATCCTATCACTCACAGAGATCTGTGATAAATTGGAAGATTTGTCAATTACCAAAGGACTGTCAGGAGTGATGCTGGAAAGCCTCTGCCATGAGAGGACGCGGTTTCAAACCTTCATATTCTTTGTGTGACAGGAATATGAATAACGGATGCAACCTTTCTGGAAACGAAAGTGAATTTAATATTCGGTGGCTGCTCATGGGAGTTATTCCGACCAAAAGTTCAGGCCTATCATCGTTCACCATGGACAACTAGCTTTCCACTCTTGATCAGTGGTGCAAGATCATCGTTGTCCTCTAGCAAAGCATCCACCGGCGGTATTCCCGGGTCGTCAGCTATACGTAAGGATTTACACCACCATATCATCAGGTCCACCCCCTGCAATCCAGAAAGCGATTTCGAAGTCAAGATGGAAGCAAGGCCTGCCCAACAAACGGTCTTGAATGTCTCGACTTTCACAAGCCTGACAGATATTTCGAGAAGGATGGTCTCCAAGGAATTGGTCTCAGGTAATATGGATGTGAGAAAGTAAACGATCCAAGGCATGGGTACAACGTAGCCATGAGGATCCATATGACCATGCCGGCTTTGTGAATATATGATTGACCTGATGGTCAACCTTTGCAGGTTTGGAAGTTTAGGGGAAGTAGCTGTCAAAGGGCTCCAGGAAGTGGTTGGAGGTGACTTATAGTATTGGTGGACTATGCAATGAGTGGTGAGCGCTTTGAGGCAAGGACTGCTGAGAAGATCAAAACCAACTCACAACAAATACCTGGTTCTATATCCAACTCAGTCAGACTTGACGCGGCCTGACACAGGAGATCCGACAGTTGTTGATGACCCCCGAGATCCATGAGATCGATGGTAAGTTTTCGAAGTTTACCGAGGTCGAAAAATGGTTTCATGTCTTTGGAAAGTAACCACTGGTCCAGTTTCAAACTGCCATACGACAGGTGAACGATTAAGTGTTCGACCTGAATACAAGCTGGTTCTTCCTTAGCGAAGGGTGATTTATTATATTCCGTGAGTACGGACGCCGGTAAGGTAAATTGTTTGAAGAATTTACAACCATCCAACGCGGACGCTGGGAACTCCCGAAGATCTTTGAGGTCGATGTGGCAGAGGAGGCCCGACCGAAAGAGGCGAGATATTGACACTTGCAGCGGCGTAGGGAGGTCCGACCAATTAGGCACCATCCCTCTGTCTAAATCAAAGGCAATTCTGCGCACATAAGGCAGTCGAGGGGGAATGCGGTCGGCGAGTGTAACAGCCCATTCTGACAAGACCGATACAGATTTTTGCCAACGGAAAATAATTGTTCGAACATGATCTGCAAGATGAGGCGACATGTCTATAAGCTGAGCAAAGTTATCAGCCGTGGTTGGCTGTGATCTTTTGCCTCGTCGCGGCAAGGTTTTGGACTCGGGAAGGTGCGACATATCTATCAGCTGAGCAGAGTTATCAGCCGCGGTTGGCTTTGATCTTTTGGGTCGTCGTGGCAAGATTTTCGCCTCTGGCAGGCAGAAAACAACTTCTCGAAATAAGGCCTGCTGACATAGAGAGTAGAAGAGCCGGTCAATGTGACAGCATGCTTTCAGTGATGCATAGTCATTCTGCAAGTCATCTATAATCTTTTCGATAATCTCTGCAGGGAGGTTGGACATGAAAGTTGGAGGTTGGGCCATGGAATTGCTCTCTATCATTAGGTAAACAATGCTGACCAAGGTCGGCAAGCCTGGCCTGGCCGTTAACTTTTTGTGGACGACTTTCATGGTCAATGGAGAGCGCTCCTTCAACTCAGCTCTAAAGCGGAAGACAACCTCAGAGAAACCTTCTTTCAAGGTCGATATTCAACCCACAACCTCCAGCCCTGCAAGGTCAAGTGGAGTACGGACGCCCACCGACACCTCGGCATTATACATTCGTTCTAAATTCATGGCAATGATTTCTCCTAGAAGTAGCAACTACGAGAGGCTAGAGGGAGGTATGGGCCCTACTAGAAATGGAGGCCCCAGGCGTTTTGCATGGAAGAAGTTCGCCATGGTCGCAATTGTTCTCATCGGGATGGTATACCTGTTTGGGCCTCGAGAGACACGTTCCTTGCCTTGGACTTCAAAGGGAAAGCCACAAGGTGCGTCTTTCAGCTTGATCACCTCTAGAAGAAGCTAAACATGGGTCGTAGATTCTTCGTCGTACCCTTATGACGATGACATTGAGGCTGATCCTTCTGGTCCTGCCCAGGATTCAAAGCCTCAGAAGGACGCACATACGAAACCTGTGACGGTGCATCACCCAGACTCATACGAGGCTGATCCAGACCCCACAAAAACTACCCACTGCACCGCTCCTCACTCGCCCAACGATCGTTTGGTTCAATACGCCCTCATGATAGATGCGGGGTCTACTGGCTCTCGTATCCACGTTTACAAATTCAACAACTGCGGCGCCTCTGCAGAGTACGAATACGAAGTCTTCAAGATGACACAGCCAGGTCTATCCTCATTTGCTGGCAAACCAGAAGAGGCAGCCAAAAGCCTCGACACCCTCCTCGACGAAGCTGTGCGTGTGGTGCCCGCATCTCTGCGCAGTTGTACACCCGTGGCTGTCAAGGCGACCGCCGGCTTGCGTCTTTTACCTGGAACACAGAGCGCTGACATCCTTCATGCGGTGGAGAAGAGAATACATGAGTCCTACCCATTCAAACTCCAAGAAAAGGATGGCGTTGTGATAATGGACGGTAAAGACGAAGGTGTATACGCCTGGATTACAGCGAATTATCTCCTCGGCACTATCAAAGCCAACACCCCTCCGAATACACCTACCTACGCCGTGCTCGACCTCGGTGGCGCTTCAACCCAGATTGTATTTGAGCCGACGTTCACATCTGCCGATAAGAAGCTCGAGGATGGAGAACATAAGTACGATCTGAAATTCGGAGGGAAAGGCCATGTGTTATACCAGCATTCATACCTTGGATATGGACTGATGCGGGCGAGGAGGCATGTGCACAGTCTTGTGGACTTCATGGCGTCGATTAGGGCGACGCCTCCGTCGTCGAAGGAAACATCTGATGGGATTATCGGGAATCCCTGTCTGTCAAAAGGAACAAAACGGACGGTGGAGGTTACGGATGAGAGGACGAAGGTGAAAAGGAACGTTACGATGGCCGGAGAGGAAATTGGAGCGTTCGAGGCCTGTGACAGAATCCTGCAGCTCGTACTCGCTAAAGACGCGTACGTGCTTTACTTGCTCTTTTACGTTGTTTAATTTACCCCCTTTTCCACAGGATTTGTGAAGTCAAGCCTTGCTCCTTCAATGGCGTTTACCAGCCTTCCCTTCTTGACTCTTTCCCGCATGGCAAAGTGCTCCTCCTCTCCTATTTCTACGACCGTCTTTTCCCGCTTTTAACCCCGGAAACACCCATAACCGTCGCCACCATCGCCTCTACCGCGCAGGACGTATGCAAAGGCCGTTCGACAT
Organism: Crassisporium funariophilum; assembly: GCA_014925845.1. Classification (NCBI taxonomy): domain Eukaryota; kingdom Fungi; phylum Basidiomycota; class Agaricomycetes; order Agaricales; family Crassisporiaceae; genus Crassisporium; species Crassisporium funariophilum. The sequence continues at coordinate 134,606 of JACGCL010000006.1, forward strand.
GGCTCAAGCGCTGGGGCACGGATGCAAAGGCGATAGAAGAGCTGGATGGCAGGCCAGAGTACTGCCTCGACTTGACATTCATGCACGCGCTTCTGAGATTGGGCTATGAGTTTTCGGATACACGGGAAGTCAGGCTTGGGAAGCAGATCAGGGGCACCGAGCTGGGGTGGTGTTTGGGTGCGACGATTGCGATGGTGGGTGGAGAGCTAACGTGTAGAGCGTAAAGTGGTGTGTCGTTTGTATTTACTTTCACGTACAGTACGGTTTTGATTTGTGGAATAATTTTTTTTATCGAACTTCCGAGTGCCAAAAGATCACTGGCGACACGTCGAGTAGCGACGGGTCGTAAGCTTGTGAATGCTTATATCAGCATTGATTACCTAATTATATGAGAGCAATCAACAACTTCAACGTATTGTCCACTCTGGTTCCAACTCTCATGTCCAACCTCCCTGCAGAAATTATCGAGAAGATAATAGATGACGTTCAGAATGACCATGCATCACTGAAAGCATGCTGTCACATTGACCGGCTCTTCTGCTCTCTATGTCAGCAGGCCTTATTTCGAGAAGTTGTTTTCTGGTTGCCCGACTCGAAAACCTTGCCACTACGAGCCAAAAGGTCGAAGCCAACCACGGCTGATAACTTTGCTCAGATTATAGAGGTGTCGCCTCATCTTGCAGATCATGTTCGAACAATTATTTTCCGTTGTCAAAAATCTATATCGGTCTTGTCAGAATGGGCTGTTACACTCGCCGACCGCATTCTCCCTCGACTGCTTTATGTGCGCAGAATTGCCTTTGATTCAGACAGAGGGATGGTGCCTAACTGGTCGGACCTCCCTACGCCGCTGCAAGTGTCAATATCTCGCCTCTTTCGGTCGGGCCTCCTCTGCCACATCGACCTCAAAGATCTTCGGGAGTTCCCAGCGTCCGCGTTGGATGGTTGTAAATTCTTCAAACAATTTACCTTACCGGCGTCCGTACTCACGGAATATAATAAATCACCATTCGCTAAGGAAGAACCAGCTTGTATCCAGGTCGAACACTTAACCGTTCACCTGTCTTATGGCAGTTTGAAACTGGACCAGTGGTTACTTTCCAAAGACATGAAACCATTTTTCGACCTCGGTAAACTTCGAAAACTTACCATCGATCTCAAGGATTTCGAGGGTCATCGACAACTGTCGGATTTCCTGTGTCAGGCCGCGCCAAACCTGACTGAGTTGGATATAGATCCAGGTACTTGCTGTGAGTTGGTTTTGATCTTCTCGGTAGTCCTTGCCTCAAAGCGCTCACCACTCATCGCATAGTCCATTACTACTCTCAAGCATCTCCACCCACTTCCTGGCGCCCTTTGACAGCTATTTCCGTTTACGGACGCAAACTCCCAAACCTGCAAAAGTTGACCATCAGGTCAATCATATATTCACAAAATCGGCACGGTCATATGGATCCTCATGGCTACGTTGTACCCATGCCTTGGATCGTTCACTTTATCACATCCATATTACCTGAGACCAATTCTTTGGAATCTATCTTTCTCAAAATATCTGTCGACCTAGTCCTAGATAAAGTCGAGACATTCAAGACCGTTTGTTGGGCAGGCCTTGCTTCCATCTTGACTTCAAAATTGTTTTCTGGGCTGCAGGGGGTGGACCTGATGATATGGTGGTTTACAATAGTTGACGTGGACCCGGACCCGGGAATACCTCCGGTGGATGCTTTGCTAGCGGACAACGATGACTTGCACCACTGATCAAGAGTGGAAAGCTAGTTGTGCATGGTAAACAATGATAGGCCTGAACTTTTGGTCGGAATAACTCCCATGAGCAGCCACCAAATAATAAATTCACTTTCGTTTCTGGACAGGTTGCATCCATTATTCATATTCCTTCACACAAAGAATATGGGGTTTGAAACCGCGTCCTCTCATGGCAGAAGCTTTCCAGCATCACTCCGGCCAGTCCTTTGGTAATTGACAAATCTGCCAATTTATTACAGATCTCTGTGAGTGATAGTATGCCTTATAAATTACAGTCGCTTGATAGTAGCAGCACTTATTACAACAATCTATAGTTTTGTTATATATAAACAAAGAAGACAGAGCACGCAGCCCCGGCAAGCTGATGGCATGTCGAGTAAGCGAAGCGAACCATGGTGTGTAGCGACGGGTCGTAAGCTTTTGTGAATGCTTATATCAGCATTGATTACCTAATGATATGAGAGCAATCCACAACTTCAATATGTGTTGTCCACTTGGTTCCAACTCTCATGTCCAACCTCCCTGCAGAAATTATCGGGAAGATAATAGATGACTTGCAGAATGACCATGGATCACTGAAAGTGTGCTGTCACATTGACCGGCTCTTCTACTCTCTATGTCAGCAGGCCTTATTTCGAGAAGTCGTTTTCTGCTTGCCCGACTCAAAAACCTTGCCACGACAAGCCAAAAGGTCGAAGCCAACCACGGCTGATAACTTTGCTCAGATTATAGAGGTGTTGCCCCATCTTGCAGATCATGTTCGAACAATCATTTTCCGTTGGCGCAAATCTGAATCGGCCTTGTCAGAATGGGCTATTACACTCGCCAACCGCATTCTTCCTCGACTGCCTTATGTGCGCAGAATTGCCTTTGATTCAGATAGTGACCTGTTGCCTAACTGGCCAGTCCTCCCTACGCCGCTGCAAGTGTCTATATCTCGCCTCTTTCGGTCGGGTTTCCTCTGCCACATCGACCTCAAAGATCTTCGGGAGTTCCCAGCGTCCGCGTTGGATGGTTGTAAATCCTTCAAAAATTTCACCTTACCGGCGTCCGTACTCCCGGAAAATGATAAATATCTACTCGCTAAGGAAGAACCAGCTTGTATCCAGGTTGAACACTTAACCGTTCACGTGTATTACTGCAGTTTGATACTGGACCAGTGGTTACTTTCCAAAAGGATGAAACCTTCTTTCGACCTCAATAAACTTCGAAAACTTACCATCGAGCTCAAGGATTTCGAGGGTCATCGACAACTGTCGGATTTCCTGCGTCAGGCCGCGCCAAACCTGACTGAGTTGGATATAGATCCAGGTACTTGCTGTGAGTTGGGTCTTGATCTTCTCGGTAGTCCTTGCCTCAAAGCGCTCACCACTCATCGCATAGTCCATTACTACTCTCAAGCATCTCCACCCACTTCCTGGCGCCCTTTGACAGCTATTTCCGTTTACGGACGCAAACTCCCAAACCTGCAAAAGTTGACCATCAGGTCAATCATATATTCACAAAATCGGCACGGTTATGTGATACCTCATAGCTACGTCGTACCCATGCCATGGATCGTCCACTTCCTCAAATCCATATTACCTGAGACCAATTCCTTGGAAACCATCCTTCTCGAAATATCTGTCAGGCTTGTGAAAGTCGAGACATTCGAATACGTTAGTTGGGAGGGCCTTGCTGCCATCTTGACTTCGAAATCGCTTTCTGGATTGCATGGGGTGGACCTGATGATATGGTGGTGTACGGCCACAAGTTTAGCGTACGACACGGCAATACCGCCGGTGGATGCTTTGTTAGAGGACAACGAGGATCTTGAACCACTGGTCAAGAGTGGAAAGTTAGTTGTCCATGGATAAATCAAGGCCCATGACCGCTCATGGATCAGGGGAGCATTTAGGCTGCCACATCGTCGAGTCATCGACAAGCGCACCTACATCGCGATGAAGGGCATATGGAGGATCAATCGGACGTGATAGGCCTGAACTTTTGGTCTGAATAACTCCAGATTTCGTGCTACATTTATACAGTCATGTCCTAGAAAGCTTTCCAGAAAAGTCTGTAGTTGCCATCCATAAGGAGTGTCGTAGAATGTATGGTACAAGTTTGATCATTTTGTATGAAACAACCGTTCAAAAGTTACGTTCATCACATGAGCAGCCATCGAATATAAATTCACTATCGTTACTAGAAAGGTTGCCTCCATCATTCACATTCCTCTCACTCCGGACAGTCCTTTTATCCATGTTTCGCGCACCGACATGGTGACAAGTTACGGGCAAGGGGCCCGGAAGGTACTTCATTCACTTCATGGGATCAGAGGTGAGGATTCAGCAAGTGGTTGGTCGGTGGGATCCAGGACTAACTCTTCCAAAGTTGGCGTAACTTGAAGACAGAGAAGTAGGAGTGATTATTTTGTCGTCATCAAAAGTTGAGCGAGGTGAGTACGCAGTTTGGGCGCTTAAGAAATCTCTGGAATAAATCCACGTTCCACCTGTCTTACTTGTCGTATTTCATGACGAGCTTTTTCAAGGCTGGGGAGATGATCTTTCCTTGAACTCCAGGGATGGCACCATAGTACAGTCGTAATCAGGTAGGCCGCCCAAGTATTGTAACGACGGAGTGTGTAGTTATCGGGGTGTTAGAAACAGTTTTACATTGGTGGTGCCTACTATAACGCAATAGTGAGGTTTGTGGATACTGGAAGAGCTTTAAAAGTATCCTTGACGAACACAATTCCAAGTCGCAAGGAGGTGAGCTGATTCGTCGGGAGAGCAAAACATTGGAGGTTAAAAGCAGTTCGGCTTGAACTAGTACAGACGAACATGAGCTCGTTATAGGGATCGCGGGGTCGATTCTCCAAGGGATTCCAGACAGCAATAAAACGTGCAAGCATGGCATTATCCTTGACGTCAGTAACGTCCTGGAGCACCATGATTTCTGATATTGGAATATGGTGACTAACGGAAAGATTTATTCCCCTTCGAAGTCCAGCAACGGAGGGTAGCACTGGAAATGAGTCCAGACCGGGCCCTTGGGCTTGGACAACCAATCCCATATGAAGGGTTAATTGAAGTCTTTATAACCAGCGAGAGAGCCTCCATTCGAGTAGGTAGCGCGTTTCTCGACAGGATAGAATCCTGGTCATGCCGATGCAGTTATAGTCATGGATAAGCCAGGTTCATTCGAGTTGTCCCGGAGCCAATTATCAAGCTCTCGAGATTTTGGAATGAACCCACGAGAAATGTCCCGCTGCGGCCACGCCCCCACGTATGAGGTACGTAAGATCCGGAGACCACTCGAGTTCGACATGATCTAACGTGTAGGCACAGTGTTCAAAGGGATTGCCGGCTAGTCTCGTGTTGTTTGTTGAGGTCAGTCGTTGCATGGAAAAGGAAAAGAAGTCAAGCTCTTTGCGGTGATCCGAGACGCGATATTCGTGGCCGACGAACGCTGGGCAAGAAGTAAGTTGTTCCCCAAAGGACACGTGTTTCATAGCGCCCAAAGGGTACAGCGCCTCGAAACCTGTTGTTCATGTCTAAATGACAACAACACATTTTGCTTGAAGCAGATCAGCACCACCTGGCAATTGTTTCATAGTGACCGAGTTTATGGAAGGCAGGCCTGCATCAGGCCATAGGACACAAATCGATCCAGTCCATACCGAATCTATTGTGGGTCCATACGCCATACAATGCGGGCGTCTCACAGATGCGGACAACGCTCCCTTATGAAGTTGAGAATGACCCTTCCTTGTCCTTTGATGGTTCTCCTTCAGTCTGGGTTTGGACAAAGAGTCGAATCTTCAAGGAAACATATGGAAGTGACCCGAGAGGACCCGAGGCAGCCCGAGGCTCGGGATGTGAAGGCGCACGGACCAAGATGGGCGGTCGGAACTTGAATGTGTCGGAAGGCTCCGAAACTGTATATAAGGCTCGACTTTGTTTCTCTTCATCCTCAGAAGAAATGCCACGCTGGTCGTTTCGATGACTTGAAAAAGTCCTACCGTCGACACAGTGCCTTCGACTCTCTGAGTCTATCATTCTTCAAGAGTAACACCAGAGCTAGGAAATGTCTCGATTCATTGACCATGTCGGGGCATGTCGATTTAATGCTGGGATATTCTTCTGCGATATGTAACCTTGTAATTTAGGTGAGCATTCAATGAATTATGGTTGTCTTTGCCTTTTGTTGCCGTCCAATGATTCCAACTTATAAACTGATTTTAATGAGTCCGACTCATCTTCGGATGGGAAAGACGAAAATTTTCTTGCTGAGACTCTTTTTGTCTATACTCTTTTCTATGTTGCCGTGAACACTCTTACTGACAAATTTCTTATAGTTTGTTCGCGTCCTTGTTTTTTTTGAATCTGTAGCTTTATTCATGTCAACTCATCTCCATCGATCCAAATGCAATACATTGTCAACCAATAATCCTCATGGTGTCAACTCCTAAGAGTTACGCTCCAAAACTCCATGTGAGTGCGTCAGCTTTTGACATCGCCCGTCAAATATCTGCAAGGAGCCGTGTGATTACACGAATCATTGTCGTAGTGATCTACTCTTCGTTGTTCTCATGTCAGGATACTTCCGTGTTGGACATAAGGTCCACAACAAATCCATAACGACCCCTGTACGCGACCGCAAAGATTATGACAAGGACGCTTGACAGGCGACTGGGTCCATGGCTGTCCAGTATCTTGTCGACTTCAGAGCGCCGGACTCAACGGAGCTTTCCCTCTCAACCCCTGAGCGAAAGTCTGACGTACATCTCGGACGCAATGACTATGTTGAATGCAAAGCATTATGCTCTGTCCAACCGCCGTTATCCACTTGCATAGAATAAACAAATAGGCAATACAACGAAATCTTGAACAAAACGAAGGACTGGTGCGGTGTACGTTAGGCCTGCCGTCCCTGATCGATTCACACTGGAAATTCAGTGTTCTACGGGGTCTTTGACATTTTTCGAAGTAGTGCAAAGGCCTCGGAGGGCCTTGGATTCGGTTCCTATAGAGCCAGGTATCTCGGTGAAGTGTTCTGATTTGAAAGTTTCAATGACATCGCTAGACACAAAGGTCGTTGCTTTTCCGTCGAAATATCAAATGTTTCGCGACGTGTAAAAGCGGTGGTTCATATCTACATACAATCTGGAGAGGTATACAGCTGGTGATACAAGAACTACACGAATAATAAGATAATGAGATGATCTATCTAAATGATACATGTACAGGAAGACGAGGGGTGGATTACCAAACCATGGTATCATATTGATACGTGGGCAAACTGGGGCATTCCGACGCTTGTCGGATTATTCCACAAGTTGGACGAGACTTGGGATCCATTGCGAAGGGAGGTGTGGATCTGGCTCAACCAACCTTTCAGCAAGCGATAACGTTCCTCCACGTCGTTCCTCGACATCAGAGGGTTGACTTGCATCAACCCGTTTTGTTTCGTGGCCTCGGCAAACCTGGCAAGCCAGTAGAAGGGGAGGGCATTGAATACGAAAGGAACGCCCTGGCTGTGCTTTTCGGAGTGCACGGCTTCAGGACTACTCGACCACATTCGCTGCCAATTGTGCAGGGCACAGTGAATCATGGCAGAATTCCCGTTTGACATTCTACCATGAAGCAGCATGGAAGAATGCGGGCCGGTTCCGTGGTTTGTTCCTGAAGCTTGGGGACTGCAAAAGACGTCACGAAAGATGCTGTGGATCAAGACAAAGGCTGCGAAGGGGTTGACAGTATAGGGGACCATAGATGGCGTTGGTTCTTTAAGGGCAGCCAAGGCCAGCTGCATACCTATGCCCAAGATACGAGGTATGCCAGTGCCATATGGGGACTGCGTTCGTTGTGTTTGATACCATTCTCTGGCACTTTGCGCTTTCCAGAGAGCGTCATCGCAGGGAAGGCTCAGGTCAAATTCAGATGGAAGGAATGACGGTGCGGCAGAATAGTAGACGCAGTACGAGCAATCCTGCAGGTAAGCGAGAATAAGACTGCTAAAATAAGAGCTTATTCAGGGCGTGTAGATGGAGGAAGAGGGGAGGCGAACTTGCCGCTTGAAAGTTTCGTAACGAGCCCAATCCTTCCAGGCACTTTCCAGCAGTGCCGGGTTGGAGAGATCTGGGGGTGGCCATGACCCAATAAGCGTGATTAGCCCAGTCTTGCGAATCATCTGAAAGTGTGGATGGTACAGTGAGTCATTGTGTCATAAACGTCATCACTGCGATCGTAATAAACAAGAGACTTACCATTACGAGAATGTCATGATACGTCCTCGACAATGGTCGTTGGTCAGGCCGGGGCTGCAACAATCCGATTGATTGAAGCAAAACAACGGCAAGCATCAAGCACATATGTTCTTTCAGGGTGCATGTCGGTCTCGACTGAAAGGGACGACATGAGTGAGAACCAGTTGGTCAATAACGAGATCATTCTGATGAAAGATCAAAACCTACGAATTCAATGAGGAGCGTGTCTCGTGAAGATGTCAAAGTTTTGATGATAAATTCCATTGCGGTGTGGTTTTTCACAAACAAGGCGCCACAGGCTTGCATTGCTCGGACAAGTATTGGATGCGTGCTCTCCATTTTCCAGGTAGGTCGGTGCAAAAGCGGAATTTGCGTACTAAATTCCGTGAAGAACAGGTACACTGCGTCACCGAGGCAGTTAGCATCAGTGCGGAGTCATGGCAAAAGATAACATACAATATTGATCCAACTCCTCGGTCGTCGGATTTCCAGGAGCCGAGGAGGCGCAAAGGGTCGCAGTACCAAGACTCCCGGGAGCAACCATGGAATAAGGTTGTCTCGAAATGGACGATTTACTGAAAGAGGCAGGAGTCAGGTTCGTCAGTCCAGAGACAAGATCTTGATCAATCGTCTGGTGAGGCTGGGAGTAGATGGGCGGTTCACTAGTCCCATAAGAGGAAGAAGGCTGATTTAACCCGAACCATGTTGAGAGATCAGTTTCGGTCTGTACTCGTGGAAGGCACGGGGAGAAGGGGTCTTCCATGAACGGGTCGAGGGTGGTTGGGAAGACATGATGGAGCTCTGAATCAAGCTCAATCGTGTCGAAGTTCATGTTAAACGCATCGGAGAGGTCCTGGCGGGGGTCGAAGTAGTCTAACCGCGGAGATGACCGCGAGGAACACGCGGACGAACAGTCAGAGGCGTTGAATGCAGAGTTCGGAAGAAGTTGGCTGCTCAAATGGGAAGATGAGACTAGATGTGAAATGTTATCAACACCATGAGAGCTGAATGATAACATCGAAGTCGGGCTAGAAGGACCGAGGCCGTCAAAACCGGTTGATGATTCAGAGAAATCTGTTTCTGTAGGTGAGGAGGGGGAACGTTGTGCACGCTTGTAGACACTTTTTCTGTTTCGAGACGCTTCCGGGTCGTTGATGAAGACACATTCCCTTCCTCGTGCTGCGCATTTGGAACAAGGGTGTTGCAGATTACATTTGACTTTGGACTCTGCGCATGCCTGTAGAAACGAGGGTAACTACACATTCGTCTAACGTGCATACCATCACATACCTGACACGATTTCCGCCTCGACTTGTTAACATTGCTGTTTCAGGACAATATCAGTCCATGTTGGGAGAATGTTTGAATTGAGACGTACGAGTCGCCACAAGTTCGTTTATGCCTTGTGAGCAAGTCACTCCTTGTAAACTCTGCGTTGCAAATCTGTGTTTAGGGGAAAGTCAGTGATCAAGGTGTTAAGAGCATTGAACCATCTCATACATTGCATCGGTGAGCACGCTCATTCGTGTCTGTCAGGTGTCTATGAGAAAAGTTCGGGCAACATATAGCTGGTGGTGACTCACGTGAACGGAGATGCCTGTTGAGATGAGTGGTTCTCGTGAACTTGGCCGGGCACAGCGCGCAATATTTAGTTTGCGGCAGAGATGGCATGTTACCTAATGTCGCGATTTCGATTTCAGACTTTATTTCACGGTCACAGAAGATGCACACCTTTATGGCTGCGCATTCTGCTCATCTCGCCATTAGCTTTTATGTCTACCGAGTTCTTGATGGAAGATTCAGAGACAGGTGAATGAGGCATGATGAGTCGAGTGGGAGAGGTTTCAAGTTTCGCGTTTAGGCCAGGTTATATAACCTCACAAGGGTATACAATTCGGTGTTAGCAGAAAATGCGCGTTCCTCAGGTTCCGTTCAGGAGCAACCATCATTATCTTGTTTGCAGCGTTAGGCGAGATTTGCATCCTCCCATGGGTGTTCACGACATCTGTTCAAGATCACTTTCCACCATATCCCCGGACCAGGATTTCCCATCTGGCGGGTAACGATTTGAAGAGCGGTAAGTTATTGTTAGAATTTTGGAAACACGACCCGATTTGGATGATATCCGTCCATTTCGTGCCGACGGTAGGTGAGAATTTTACAAGAACCGTGAATGTACTTTGTTCACATGCCATACTGGTTGTGATTGGCGCACCCTTTTGAACCCTGTGATACTCTCAACGTGACAGTTATTGTGATGTATAGGACAAGCAGAATTGACGTAGGTACAGACCACGTACTGGCTCAGTTCGCTATATTCCGCTGAAAAGTTCCTATAATGTCCTGATTTCAAGGAGTGGAAGGGCATGTGATCATGTGAAGTTCCGTGGAAATTGGTGTTGAACGACAATGCTCGATGAAGTCGCATTTTTGCCGCGGCATGTTTCGCAGGGCTCAGTACCTCCTCATAAGTAGAAGTCATAACATGGGAATTGATCATCAGCGCGTTCCTTTCGGGGATACAAAACTGTTAAAATTGTCAACGCATACTTGAAGCAATTGTAACCTGGAGTCTACCTCTGAATTTATTTTATTTGTTTGGGATACCTATCACAATCTGGGCCAGGAAGATCGATGCAGGCTAGTTGAACCATATCATCTTGTAGGGCTTCATACAGCCGGCACTACTTGTACTCAGAGTTAGCTGTCTATCTCGGTACCTGACTCTTGAGTTTGTTGGTCAGTAAACCGGACGCCGAATATCGAAGCAGCTGTCATGGCTGGAGATACTGGACCTCGAGGACAGTGTCACCGAGGGATACATCGCTCACTTTGCAACGGACTTGGGGCGTACTGTATGACGGAGAGACGGAGCTGTGGGGCTTGAGTGGTATTACGCTATACAAGCGCATGTAAAGCTTACTTTCCGTTGCCTCCTCTGTGCCCGACGCTTTACGCGAGCGCAGCGAATCATTATCAAGATACAAAAGTATGCTGGTCTTCATTGCCAGGGTCGCCATTCGGCGGCGGAGATGTTTGCCGACAATCGCAGCTGCCTGCTGTTTGGCAGTATCTGCGATGCTTATCAGATGCAACGTCTCGACAACATTTGGGCGCTGCGAGTGCTCCTGTCTGCTCCTGTCACGATAGGACTCGGGTTAATTCGGCCAACTTGGCGAGTGCATGAGAGGAACTTGTTGCCTTTTGTCCGCCATGGACAAAAAACTCAAAGCATTAGCTCATCCTTGTATAAGGGGGACCAAATGTCTATTTCCGAGGAGAAAATTGGTGGTGTTAGTGAAAGTTGTACCCAGGTCGACATCTCGTGTAGGCGCAACGGTCATGACAATCATGTACAAGCAGTTCAACATAGCAAAATTGTTACGTTACCTCGGCTTGGGAGGTTGTTCAAATCATCTTGAAATCAACAACAGAATTAACAGTTCATCTTCGTTTCGCCTTCTGATGGCCTAGCAACCATTTCTCATGAATTTCTCCTCGGAATAACCTATGGGACTGTATACAAGACGAGCCCTGCTCAGGGCTGCTATTCTTCGGAAGTCCTACCAACCTTCAGAGATTTTGGAAAAGCTGAATCAAAGCTGAATGCCATGGATACAGGTGCAAGAAAGTGATAACTTCAATAATCTTACTCAACTTTGTAGATCCATATTGCTGATGTTTACCTCTTTCCTCACAGATACAAAGACGAAGTATATTCCCCTCCTTGTAACATCGTTCCTTCATACTTCCAGTTAGGTATGGCAATTTCCACGATTGTTAGCTTTCGATCTGGAAGGTGCTAGGATCGCTCCATCGTGCTCTGAATATGGAACAAGCATCGCACTCTGCCGCGGGCAACCTTTGTTCGATTTTGCTTTTCTGTGTTTCAGAATCGTGTTCGACTTTCGAGAAGAATTGGCTGCCACCGCGTTTTGATGCGACCAAAGGTTCTTTAAAAGAGGGACGAGACAACTTCTCTCGCCTTTCGCCCATCAAAGCTCTCTCTCGACGTTATAATGGCAGATTTGCCCCCGTCGCAGCTCGTTTTGCCTGTTTTTGGTGGTCAAGGATCGCTCGATTTCAATACCCACAAGGCCTACCGGCAAATCTTGCGCTATGAAACATTGTCGTCCTCTGGCCAAGTTTTAATGAACGCCTGTTATACCGCGTTTCATGCAGAGCTAGGCACATTGTCGGCTGAAGAACTCAAAAAGGTCGATATATGCACTTCTGACTTCGAAGAAAAGGACTCTTTGATAGTGCCCCCAAATGAGCTGCATGCTCGCAATCCAGCTACCTCCGGGCCAAGACTTCTCGTTATACAAGCTCTTCGGTATCTCTCGTTTGCTGAAATCACAACAGCGTCATTGAGATCACCAACCCCGTTTTCGGACATTTTGCGAAGTAATTCGGCCAACGGAATTGGCATACTTGGGTTTTCATCTGGCATAATTGCTGCATCCGTGGTCGCAACGTCTTTCTCTACGCTGACTTTTATCACTCGTGCCGTTGAGGCATATCGGCTCGCTTTATGGATAGGCATCCGATCCCAACTTTATCGAGTTGATACTTTGGCTCGGACATCTCGGGCACTTGAAACTGGTCCTTGGAGTTATGTTTTGTCAGGAATCAGGAAGATCGACATCCGGGAAGCCATTGCCGTCTTCAACAAGGTATTCTTATCTTGTTTTCGAATGTTTTGCACTCCGTCGCTGAATCCTTTAAGAGGTCTGAAGTAGATCTTCTATACATGACAGCTGTGATGAACGACAACTGTGTCACCGTTTCTGGTTGTCCCGATCAACTGTCATCGTTTCTGGCGACTTTGTCAGTTGAAGTGATAGTGCATCAAACGACCATACATACCCTGTATCATGCGCCATCTCATCTCAATGGCATACGCGCACAAGTGTTGGAAGATATATCATCCAGACATATTTGTTTCCCAACTTCGGCCGACCTTATCGTGCCCATACGTTCTACGTTCACGGGAGATCTTATCGCGGCGGATTCACCCGTCACTGGGACACTTGTGGAGCAGGTTGTTGATATGGTGCTCACCCAACCTGTCAACTGGGATACAGTGGTGCAAAAAACGACAATGGCTCTTTATCCTCGAGTTAAATTTCGCCTCATCAACGTTGGCCCCGGAACGGGATTGGTTACGTCTCTCGAAAGAGCAATTACGGCCCAGGGTGTTGAGTTGCTCGATCACGCAGATCTAAATCACGAATTTTTCGAAACGTCAAAGGTCAAGCAGGAACCTATCGCTATCATTGGTATGGCGGTGAATATGCCCGGCGCCGCAAATGTCGCTCAGCTTTGGGACATTCTCGTCAATGGCGTTAACACTGTCGAGGAGGTAACTACCCCGGTTACAATGCACCTCGTTTTAAATAGCCTGATTTTGAACAAATAGATACCCCATCATCGCTTCAATGTCTCGGATTCTACGAACGCCTTGAATACGGGTCGTAATATGAAGGCTCATACCGGTAACTTCATTGATAGCGTTGATGAGTTCGATCACAAGTACGTCAAGGCTCAGATTATTTTGGCTCAGAACTGTCAATAACCTATCAATCAAAGGTTTTTCAATATCAGCCCTCGTGAGGCGAAGAATATGGACCCCCAGCAAAGAGTTCTCCTTCACGTGGCATACGAAGCCCTCGAAGACGCCGGGTATGTGCCGAATTCGACGCCGTCCTTCAATCCCGAGGCCATTGGTTGTTTTATTGGGGCGGCCACTGCTGACTATGTGCAAAACTTGAGAAGTAATATTGATCTTCATTATAGTACAGGTATTCTGTCTCCGATCTCCGTTTTCTTCGTTCTGAACTTCGCATTACAGGAACTTTGAAGGCATTTCTTAGCGGACGCCTCTCGTACTGCCTTGGGCTGGGTGGGCCTTCTATTGTCCTCGATACAGCATGTTCTTCGTCGATCATTGCCCTTCAGCAAGCTTCCCGGGCTCTGATGAATCGCGACTGCAACGCTGCACTTGTTGGAGGAGTCAACATCATTTCTAGCCCTGATGCAAGTGGAAACTCAATTCAATGTATGAGCCTTGTTAATCTGGTTCATTGCAGATGTTTATCGGTTTGGATAGAGGTCATTTTCTCAGTCCATCTGGGCAATGCAAGTCATTTGACTCTTCTGCTGATGGTTACTCCCGCGGCGAAGGCTGTGGTGTCTTCGTTCTAAAACGTCTTCACGATGCCATTTCTGAGAACGATCGGATCCTGGGCATTATCCGTGGCGTTGAAGTCAATCAGAGCTGTAAAGCCCACTCTATCACGCATCCTCATGCACCGACCCAAGAAGTTCTTTTCAAGCAGGTTCTGTTAAACTCGGGTATCGATGCCAGTTCCATCAACATGGTCGAAGCGCATGGAACAGGGACGCAAGCAGGAGATACGCAGGAGATGGAAAGCATTCGAAAGACCATGTGCGTCGCTCGCCCTGCGCACAACCCTCTCTATGTGACCTCGATCAAGGCCAACATCGGGCACTTGGAAGCTGCCTCGGGATGTGCCAGCCTTGCGAAGATTCTTTTGATGTTTCGACATAAACTTATCCCTGCTCAAATATCTCTTAAAACGTTGAATCCCCGCATCGCGCCTCTATCGCTCGACAATACCATTATAAGTACCATCAACGTTCCTTGGCGGCCAGCAGAGGAGGGCAAACCCAGAGTCGCACTCGTGGACAACTTTGGAGCTGCTGGGTCGAATGCGTCGCTTCTTGTCGAAGAATATCGTCCCCTGCTTTCGTCTGGGCCTGCTCAATCATCGTCCTATGTCTTCGGTCTTTCTGCGAAAACCATCGAATCGCTCGAGGAGCTACGACACAAAACCATAGCGTGGCTTCAAGGTCCTGAAAGCCAAGATATGTTGCTCTCGGATATTGCGTATACAATGACTGCTAGACGACAGATGTATCGATATCGTTTGGCCGTTCCAGCCGGAAACAGGGCAGAATTAATCATGAGAATGACTGCTGCCTCTTTGGTAGACGTTACTCCAGAGCCAGCTCGTGTCGTCTTTGTCTTCTCTGGCCAAGGGGCCCAATATCGTGGAATGGGGCGCTCCCTCTACTTGACTTCTCCAATTTTCAGAAAACATATCTGCGAATGTCACAATATCCTAACTTGTTTAGGTTTTTCGGGTATTCTATCCGTGTTCGCGGCCGAAAATGACGACGACCTTACGCCAATGGATGACACAGAGGTGGTTCAACTCGCAACGTTTTCACTACAGTATGCGTTGGCCAGGCTCTGGATGTATTGGGGAATTCAACCCTTCGCGGTTGTGGGCCACAGGTCCGTGAGCCGATGCTAATGAAGTGTCATCATTAGTACTAACTTGGATGAAACAAAGTCTTGGAGAATATGCAGCTCTCGTAACCGCCGGCGTGCTAGGCCTCAGAGATGCGCTCCTGATTGTCGCCACAAGAGTACGACTTATATTGGAGGAATGTCTCCCGAAGACTACTGGCATGGTTGCAGTATCATTGGAATCTGTCAACGTCCAGGCGATCCTGCATTCGAAAGAGGAGATTTCCGGATTGTCGATCTCGTGCTATAATTCTCCCACCGACTGCGTGGTCTCAGGGCCGTTACCTCAACTCCAAGAGTTGCGAAATCATCTCAACACAACCTCCATCTGCAAACACATCGGACTCTCTGTTCCGTACGGATATCATGGCCCTGCCATGTTTTCGATCATCGACCGTTTGGCAATCGTTACAGGGAAAATTATGACGCATCCTCCATCTGTTCCTGTTATTTCGACTGTGCTGGGGCAAGTTGTGCTGCCTGGGGATCGACATTGCTTCGATAAGAATTACTTCGTCCGACACTGCGTGGAGCCCGTTAGATTTGAACAAGGAATTAATTCCTGGCTAGCGAATACCACGTTTCCGAACAGAATGACATGGCTGGAGATCGGTCCACATTCTTCTGTCCTGCCAATGTTGAGAGCCTTTCCCACTCTGTCAGATTCAATATTTTTGGCAACACTTCGAAAGCGTCAAGATTCATGGAGCTCAATATCCTTGACCTGTTCCAGCTTATACCTCACAAATACTACCATCGACTGGCGCAAAGTTTTCGACGAAATGGGACCAACTTCTTGTGTCAGCCTGCCTTCTTATCCATTTTTCCCACAAAGATTCTGGGTTCCGTTCCGGGAGGAACACGAGACAATTTTGCACTCCAACCTTTTGACTGGTTTCTCGATCCTTGGTAAATGGGTACAGTTCCCAGGCGCCGAGAATAATTGGGTGGCCATGTTTGAAACGTCACTTCACCAACTGGAAGTATATATTAAAGGCCATCGTGTCGGAAGCATGCCTCTTTGCCCCGCCTCTGTCTATTTGGAACTAGCATATGCTAGCGTCACGCTTGCCCTGAGACACCTGTCTAAATATCCTGAAGGATTCCATATTGTCCTTCGCCATCTTCATTTCACAAAACCGTTGACGTGGAAATATGGGAGCGCCCAAGACGTTACTATTCTCACAACCGTCATTGAGACTTTGACAGGAGGATTCCGCATCCAGTCTCGTCAACCGAACTCCAAAGATGAAATCACCCATGCTCAAGGAGCATATCGATTGCAACTAGCTACAGAAACCACAAACAAACTCTCAAGTGATTTGATTTCCTTAGATCGTCGAATCGCGAACATCGTTCAGCCTTCAGGCTCACAAGTGCCTGAGATTTTCTCCAGTCGTACAATGTACGGAGTGATCTTTCCTCGAGTCGTGGAGTATTCGCAGAAATTCCAAACTGTACAATCGCTTACGGTGTCTCGGGACGGGATGGAGGCTGTAGCTATCATAAAGCCTATGTTCGCAAATAAGCAGGAACGGACAAAATTCGTCGTCGATCCGATCTTTCTCGACACACTCCTTCACGTAGCAGGATTTGTCGCAAATCTGCAAAGCGGTTCGAAAGACGCATTTGTCTGCAATGAAATCGGTTCTGTCAAGATAGTGTCTCCTCTTACCGCCTATGATGATGAGTGTATCATATACAGCAGGATCTCGGCACTTGTTGATCAGAGCGTGATATTGTCTGACTCCTTTGCGATTTCTGGTGCGAATCCACGAAGAATCATTGCCCGTATGAAACACATTCGTTTTCATCGCGTCCGTCTCAATTCATTCAAGGCGGGACTTGCAAGGCTCGCTGGGGTGCCCCCGTCTCTGTTTCTTGGAGATGCCATTCAACCCGTACGCCCAGAGTACACACGACTGAGCATAGAGGCTAAAGTTATTCAAATCGTAATCAATGCATGTGGAATGGATACAAGAATAGTGTCGATTCACGATGACCTGAATCACCTTGGGATTGACTCTCTGATGCGACTGGACCTGGTCGCAGATCTTTCTGAGGCCTTCCCAGGTATAATCGTTCACCAACAGCTTTCAACATGCAACAATATCCAAGACATCACCAACATCCTATGTGGGGAATTGCTCATTTCTCCCAGAGACTGCTGCGATACTCATAATCTGGACGCTCATTGCTCCAGCTTCCTGTCTTCCCCCGAAACCCTAGTTGCTGAGGAACAAATTTGCATCGATCCAAACTCGTCGGTGAAGCGAATTTTTGCCAACATTCTCGAGGTCGATGAAGGAACTATCTTTGACGACGTAAATCTTGATTCTCTTGGGCTAGACTCGTTAACTTCAATCGAAGCTATACATCGTCTCAGGAGCGAGTGCAATTTGCTGCTTCCTAGCAACTTTTTCGAAATTGATCGAACAATCCACGACATTCAACTTTTTCGATTCGAACAGGAAGTTCTCATTTCAGAGTCCTTAGGCAATAAAGTTGAAAACACGCCAGTCATCCGCAAACATGTGCATGGATCGCCCAGAGATTCCATGAGCAATTTGACTCGACCCAGCGGTGTGGAACAACCGTTGGTATCGTTGCAGGTGGCCGTTACCTGCAAGGCGCCCCTCGTACTGATACATGACGGCAGTGGCTTGACCAGATCATACAGGCATATCAGGAGCTTAGGAAGAAATGTATGGGGAATTAACAATCCATACTTTGGCAATTCTCGCCCGTGGCAGAGCATCGTCCAAATGGCAGCATGTTATGCAAATTGTATAGCAGAGACCATCCAAGGTCCGGTTTTGTTGGGAGGTAAACAAACACCTTGCATGTGCGCGCTTTATATACTGATTGAAACCCAACCCAGGATGGTCCTTTGGAGGGGTCGTCGCGTTCGAGGTGGCGAAGCAACTTCGTCGAATGTCATTTCTTGTCCTAGGAGTGATTCTGATCGATTCACCTAGTCCACTGAACCATGTACCCATGTCCTCAACTCTTATTGACGCCATTATCAGTATTCGAATCATGGAAATACGAAAACTCTGCAGAATTCAATTCGCAACAAATGCGCTTTTACTTGGCGAATACGACCCACACGAAACCGGGGATGGAGAAACGCCATATCTCGCGTTCCTGTGGTGCATGGAGGGTGTATCTTGCAACCAGGTGGACGTACCAGCTTGGCTGGCGGACCGCAGCAATATCACCTCTATTATTAATGGATGGGAGGTTTTATCGAGCGCTCCAATCAAGATATTTGGCATCCCGGGGCATCATTTCGAGGTTTTCGATCCAAAACACGTACGTTTCTTGTCACCCAATCTCGAGATCAAAGCTGATCTGATGTGTTAGATCGATGAAGTGTCATGTCGCCTCGCAGAAGCTTGTGAATTTCTCGAAAATCAAGCAACCTAGCCGCTGAACAACAAGAAAAACAATGCATTGGTATCAGTATTAAATTATCATGGTATGCTTTGTAATGTATATCCGGGTGTGCAAAATTGGTATGCGCTGAAGAAAAGCTACCTTAAAATGTCATCATGGCACGTCGCAACATGCAGAAAGCTCATGAAATCAAGTAACTCAGTCAATCCAAGTGGGCTCCACGCGCCAGTGAGGTTTGGGCTGGTATTTCTTGCCCTTTTGTCGCGCCTTTTCATTCTCGTATTCAGCATCCATCCTCAACTTGACGCTTCTGTGGACTTTGAATCCATTGGATCTTTGCTTAGGTATGAATCGAGGACGGGCAAGGTTGGAACTATTGCCGCAGACCATGTTAGAATATGAGGAGACTTCAGAGATACAAACTAACCCGAAGTAAGTCACCCATTCATTATCTCCTCTCTGGTACCTCAACTGCATCGGCAGAATTTCCAGTACCCACCAAGACTTCTTTATCTTCAATTGGTCATACTTGGGAGACATGGCATCCTTCAACTCTTCCTCCTCCTCCGTGCCGAGGAACGGGATTTTTGACGCCTCCAGTAGCCTCGTGATGTCCGGAATGGACTTCTTTTTCATCAGCATAGCGTGAGGTTTGATGGGGATGGGTTTGGCGGGTGGGTCTTGTAGGCGGTGAGATCCGACTGGAAGAGGCGGAGGGCGCGGGGTGACGAAGGGGTAGAGGGTTGTGGGGTCTAGACCGATGTCCCGAAGGGCGTCGCTTTTGAACATAATGCCGGTATTGGTTTTGAAGCACTCGCGGACCATCCATCGGAGAGTGATGCGGGCGAGAGAGTGGCGTGTTTTATTGCTGACTGCACCACCGCCGACGTCTATATCATGAAAATGATGGTTAGAGATTCATTAAAGTCTGATACTCGGTTGATGAGGCGTACCACAGTGACATCCCTATATACGCCGCAGAAAAGTCGTCAGTTCAGAAAGAGAACCAACAAGAGATGCAACATACCGCAAACCACACTTCCTCGATATCCGTCATCTCCACATTCTTCTCTGAATACATCCTCTCCAACGTATTCAACACCTTCTCGTCCTCTGACTCCTTCCTCGTTGTAGGCTTCTTATTCGGGTTTCCGTTCTTTCCATTCTTCCCATTCTTTCCAGGCTTGGGAACAGGGTCGTCGTTCGTATGTTGCCTGGCCAAAGGGAATCCGCCTGCCGTGCGGTTCGTGTCACTCGGCAGTGTGTTAGGTGCGCCATCGCGCCCGAGCTTGGATTCTATGACGTTTGGTCGGTTCCAGAGATTGGCTTTGAACTTTGCACGACGTTCGTCCAGTGCTACCGCATGCCGGAATGTTTTGACGATGGTGTTGGACGTTGTGAAAGGAAGTCGTTTAGGAATTATGCCGACCGAATCAACTGTGTCCCTGTACCGGTAAGGATGCATCAGCCATGATTCCGACAAAATGTTGATTGGAATGTGAAGATGAAAACGTACCAAACACCCACGAACTCGATTGGAACGTCCACCGAGAAAGCCTTTTTGAACTCATTTGATTGCTCCCAGCCGACATGATCTGTGCGAGCGTACATCTTGTATGCAAATGGGACTTGCTGGAAGTTGCCTGCAGGGAGTAGACCGACTTTGTGAAGCATTCCTGCCAGACTATGATTATATTTCAGTCAGATGGTGGAACAATGGAATGAAGGCATCGGTGAACGCCACCTTCGTGCAGTATAGGCGCCTCGAGAGAAACCTGCACCTGAAGGTTAGCGATCCTACGATTATTAGGACAGCTAAGTTCATCACCAAATAAACAGATCTTGTCTCCTGTGATATCTGAGATTCAAGGATTCAGACACCTATTGTGAGATAGAATGGCTGGGCTTACAATGTTGCATCAAGAATTCATATCCGCCTGTTATGGAAAAGCAATGATCAAAAAGCCGCCATCAGACAGGAGGATTGGGGCGCACTCATTACATGAGCATGAATATTCCATGCAAACATTTCATCCAAAGTCTGAGAACGATACAACGTCAGGAAACGGTCGAGCTCGTGAAGTTCGGAAGCTCATACCTTCCTCATGCGCGACATGAGTGGAGTCGCGATTTTCGGCGACGTGTACGTGCCAATTCCAGCCTTAGGGCACGCGACTGCTCAGCACAATGATCGAACGTTGTAGCGACCCAAACAAAAAACGAACTTGATAATAAACGAGCTGCTTCGTCCTATCATCCTTCTTCAAAAGCGATACCAGTTGCACGATGTTTGAGTTGTCCGCATCGAACTGATCGCCCGTGCCATCAAAGCAGACGATCAATGTTCGGCCTGCGTGGTCTGGAGGTATCACAGCTGGAAGAGCTCGTGTGTCAATCGTCTTCTCTCTCCGTAATGGAGGTGGCTTGTCGAACGGCGACAAAAGTCCTGGGCTCGCGCTCGGCGGCAGCAAGTCCGTAAATTGGTAACTCTCCAAGGTCGGGCTTGCATTTTGCTGCTCAACGATGGTGCCCGATAGAGAAACCACTGTGGCTTCCTGGATGTGGCCATTGCCATTGAGACCGGCGCTTGTCATGTTGCTTGAATTTTGAGGGAAGTTCTGGGGTTAAGAACAGGCCCAAAGCGAGGAACGCCGTTATTTCAATGCTTCAGCGAGCCAGGAGCGCCAATTCACTCGCACTTGGCATTCGGTATGGAAGGTTGGAGCAACTGTGAGCCTACTTGTATTCCGGGAAGCGAGGAAGAAGAGAAATGAGGGTATGTCAATATAACACCCATTTCGTTCGTCCCTGACTGTGTTTAAGTTCAAGCTGATGCCACGCTCAACCAAGTCACCATCACCAGAGTCCACCTCGGCAAAGTATTTGTTACCGGACCGCCCGGAACTTTCATTTTCGAAAACTCTAGGACAAAATTAACTATCAAGCCAAGCTGCTTGCAATCCTACGAATATATGTTGCTGAACCTTGTAAGTGTTACTTTGGTGAACGTATTCAGGGAAGTGATGCCAATCAGCACCCCCGATTATGATAGTACAATCATGTCAATGTCGTTCACACGCATCATGTAATTTTAACGTCAGATGATGCTCAAGTTCTAAAAGCGCTGTGGTTGGTTCTGCAAGCGACGGCTTCCACTCAATGGCAATACGTTGCACCCCGGAAATGATCAAGGCCGATGATACACACTTATGTGGGCCGGAAAGAACGGAGGAACTTTTGAGAGTGGTTCTGAACACTCATGACGCGGAAAGCAGTTCGCTATCCAGAAGCCTGGAGGCCGACCCCAGCAAGGAGCCAAAGGACAATATTATTATTGTCCATGTCATTGAGAATGTAGAGGGAGATCAGTTCAAGGTCATGGTATCGGTGAAGTATATTCCGTTGTTCCAGGATCCTGGATATTAAACTCGGATCCGCCAGATCAATCAATCCAAGTCGCGTTCTCAAGCTCCAAATTGGCCTTCGGGACATACTTCTGTCCGTTCCCGTACCCAGCATCCATCCTCAGCTTCACACTGCGATGCACCCTTACCCCTTGTGAAGTCTGTCTCGGAATATGTCTTCCAGCTCCCATATTCCATCCAAACCAAGCCGTCCACGCATTATCCTTCGCCTGATATCGGTGCTTCATTGGAAGCAACTCCAATATCCACCAGAACCATCGCAAGCTGAGCTGATCATATATAGGAGACAGGGCATCCTTTAGCTCTGCTTCTTCTTCTGTTTCACGAGGCTCGTCACTGATAATGAGGGCGTGGTCGTCAAAGTCTGCATCGTAGACCAGTGGTTCACTTTTAGGGATGGGCCGGATGAAGGAGGTCTCAGGTGACGATTTGTTGATGGAAAGAGCAGGCGGTCGCGGAAGGACGACGGGGTATAGAGAGGCAGGATCAATCCCAATGCTTTGTATCCCATCCGTGTGGAAGATGATCCCACTATTAGTCTTGAAGCATTCACGAATCATCCAGCGAAGGGGTATTCTAGCAAGGCAGTACTTGACACCGTTCGAAACTAATCAACGTTCGATGTTAATTGGTTTTGAATGAGCCAAGTGAAAAAATGCATACCAGATCCTCCTCCGACATCTTTGGTTAAGACCAGAATGTTAGGGCATTGTGAGCATGAGGTTGTAGGATAAGCTTACCACAATGACACCCAGCGAACCATACCTATGAAGTCAACAAGATAAAACCTAAACTGCAGAGCCATGAAAACATGACCACAGTACCTCATCAATATCCGTGGGAGTGTTTCTATCCTTCCCATATTTGCCCTCTAGAACGCGAAGCGATTGCTTTCCCCCATCATGATCACCATCACGGCCACCCAACTTGCCAGCACGAGAATGGCCACCATGCGCTTTAGCAATTCGCTGATCGGTGATGCTCAGAAGCTCTTCATTCTTGTTTGGTCGGTTCCACGTATTTGGTTGGAATTTGGCTCGCCGTTCGTCCAAAGCAATAGCATGCCTAAATGTGCGCACTAGTGTGTTTGATGTCGTGAATGGAAGTCGTCGAGGTATGAGTCCGACAGAGCTGACGGTGTCCCTGATGACAGTAAGAAGGATTAGTGAACCTGTTGTCGTTTGAAGAAGAGCAGGGGAAAGAGGAAAAATGACAAACCATACACCGACAAATTCGATATCGACATCAATAGAGAAGGCTTTCTTGAAAGCATTCGACTGTCTCCATCCGTGATCGTCCGATTGTGTGTACATTTTATATGCAAAAGGAACTTGCTGATGGTTGCAGGTAGGCAGAAGGCCGACCTTGTGAATCATGCCAGCGAGGCTACAAACGTGTCAGTGGGAAACGCTGGGCGTAATCATGAAGTATTTACCTCCGCGCAGTATAGGCACCGCGCGAGAAACCTGGTAGAAAGAAATATAAGTAATGAATATGTTGACTGAATCGTTTCCATCGCATACCGAAGATGCATATTCTGTCTTTTGCGCGATCTAGAATCATATGAATACCTCTGACGAGGCCTGTGGCAGGGCGGTCAATGCTTACAGTTCTGCATTAGAAACTCGTATCCACCTTGTGAATAACGAAAGTTATTAACGGCCTTGCATTATGTATATAGGTAGTCACTTACCCATGATATGAGCATCCAGGTTCCAAGCTACAGCCTCATCAACCGCCTTACTCAGGAAAGAGTAAGCAAATTGGCCACAAGAGCGCATAATCATCTCTGACCTTGCTCATTTTTGCGAACATTGGCGTAGCAATCTGGGGTGACGTATATGTCCCTATTCCAGCCTGATTCAGGTTGGATGATAGTGGACCATCTCAAGGAAGGAATCAGGCACACCTGATAATATACCAACTGCTTCGAAGGGTCATCCTTCTTCAGCATGCTGAAGAATTCAACGATGTTGGAATTCTGCAAGTCAATGAGAATCATCACTCTTCACTCCTACATGTGTGAAGTCTCTCACATCAGAATCGAACCTGGCGAAGAGCGTAAAGAGTGAGCATGTCGGAAAGGGAAAAAACATGAAATACATACTGATCACCAGTACCATCGAAGCAAACTACCAGAGTACGAAAGGGGTGGTCCACGGGTATACACGGCGGCATTGAAAGGTTGATATCATCCGTCGGGCTCGACGAATTCATGAACTTGGACGGCGCGGCCGAGCTTGCGCCCACAGTTGCCGTTTCGGTGCTATGGAAAGTAGAACCGGTGTCCATTCGCAAGTGGTCACCGCTTGTCATCGTTCTCTTTAATCAATGGCGCGACGAAGGGAGGGAGAGCTAGGAAGGGATGCCTGCAACAGCCAAGTCCACTATTTATTCGCTTCACGCAGTTCCTGGTTCACATCCACGTTCATGGATAGTCTTCCTGTGGCAGCTAGAATGTACATTGTCAAACATGTACCACGAGGACGCAGTAGCTCAGATCGGACTCTGGGAACTTACCTGTCGTGAAATGATTTGAGATCATCAATCCGGCTATATGACACCCCAATTGCAGCTTTGTCCGAGTAACTATAGCCTTCTTTCTGATAATAGAGAAGCATCACAGGCCGTACCTCCTATTGAATAGAACCTTGTCCGAATTGACGACGACCTCGATATCTCGAATTAGAGTCATCGACGCTAAATTTAGGTCTTTACGCGCTCTGCGGGACTTCGAGTTTCATGAATAGGGCAGCATGGTACATCCTCCGTTAACTAGAGCTTCGGTCCAATCAGCACTGGGGTTGGCGTAAGGTTATTGTTCCTGGAGAGACTCGCTCATAACGTTGAAGGCCATATCGAACGTGTCTGCTTTCGGCGTCGACACTGTATGTACACGTTTTTTTAATAAAAGGTAGGGTCTCGAGAGTGTCAACTGCTCACCAATGTATTTCTACAGCTAGTACCACCCTCCAGACCTTGAGGTAATGCAGATTTGACGAGAAGATTCTGAATGTCCACAACATATCAAAACGGAGAGGAAGAGAATGAGTTCTGAATCGCACTGTCATCACGTGGTCATCTCGGCCCGGACTCATCGAAAGGGTGCCTGCAATGCAAGAAGTTAGAACCCAACTGTCGAACCCCGACTTGAACCCGAAAGTCACAGCTGGATCCTGGCTTTCCTGCTTGACGCTAGGTTCTGATCTTGTTGAGTGCTCCTAATCAACAATAAAACATCTACCCTCCCCCTGATCTATCAGTCGATCCGCTGAGTCGATGGACATTTGGCGTAATGCCTTCAAGGCCTGCCAATGGTCACTTTGAGTCGTATTAGTGTCTAGAACACGACGTCAGGTGGCTTATCCATAGGCTATATCCAATCACTACTACTCTCAGTAGGTGTAGTGTATTCTCGAGCTCTGACCTGCCATTCAATTATGCATCCATACCTGCTTCAAACATAGCCAGCGTCCCTCTCTTTCTTGTGGGATATACCCTCTACCTATTCTGAACTTCAGTGTACCTCGCCTGGTTGCTCCTAATGCTCTGTGCGACACCTTACATATCTCTCCAGCTTCCTTGTTGCTTTCCACTACCCGAGATTCCCTTTATCGCCGAAGTGAGGGTTGTCGACGCACAGTGCTTGCCAGCCTCCCAACGTTCACCCCGATGTACCCTCTCGGCTTGCTACATTGCCCAGAACGTCAACAACATAAAACACACAGCCTCTTTCGAGCACTCCAAAAGCCTTGCAATCGCGGACAGTGCATGTCCGTATCATTGATGCGCGATAGAATGATACCACAACAATCACACTTGACCTTGGAAGATGACGCGAACTCCTCTGAGGATCATTCCGCCTCTGCGTGACCATGGATCATGGCGAGGAGAACAGCCACTACCCGCTGCAAGCGTGCGTGGAGATGATGGCCATAGCCGTTCAGAGGTCTACAGACGTCGATCCCTATACCGCTTGCTAGCGTGCTCGCTGTTCGTCGGCAGGCGAGGCGGAAGCATTGCAAGTATTTTCCGAACGATCATCTCTCAGTCTTTCTCTTATAACCTCGTCTTAAAAGTGCGTTGTCTGACCTCCAATTCTATCATTCTAACACAATGGAAAGTTCCACCCTTTGGACAAGCAGCCTCCCTGACGCCAGCACTTATGTTGCTGTTCCGCGAAGTGGCGAGGCCACAACCTACGTACATCTGGACCCTGGTTGGACTCATATTCCCAAACTTGCAGCGCACTCGACAAACACATTCGGCTCGAAAGCCGTAGTCGAATTTTCAGGTAAGACCTCACTTTTGATGGCATCTCGTTTTAAAGTCAAATCCAAGAGCAGGTTCTTCTATTACCTGGATTGGTATGAAGAAGAATGAGATTTTCCCAAACATGACATCGGCCTCATACTCGGTAGATGGAGGGGCTCCTGTCGCTTTTACAGTTGCTGGTCTGCCCGCTAACGCGACCTCGGTAACCAACCTTACCATGTTCACGACCCCAAAACTCCCATTGGGAAAGCACACTCTCATTGTCTTGTATGAGGGGAATGCAATTTCTGCACCCATGTATCTAGTGCGTCTGGAGGTACATCTCCATGATAGTAGCGGGACTACATGGCAACATCCCCCGACATATTCATCGATGTCGGATGCATCATTCCTGGAAACTATTTCGTCCACCAGTGTACATCACTCGCGGTCCGAATTCTCCTCGTTGCAATGCAGTACCGCACAACTCTCAAGTACAGTTGGCATCAGCCTGGCGTCTCATTCATGGGACAGCAGCACCTCAACCCGTGCGATAAACCCTTCAAGTAATAGGAATACAATTACGCCGGCACCAGCAAGAGTCATAGCAGGAGTCGTAGCCGGAACCTTGGCCCTATTGGGGGTGATCTTCGTCATTTCCGTCTTTTTGCGCAAACGGCGCTCCAGAAACTTCAGAGAAACTCTCATCACACCCTACATTCATTCCTATCACTCAGAAATTGAAAACCCAAGGGAGCGACTCCTTCAAACTCCATTGCTATTTCTGCCAAATTCTTACCAAGGGATACCGCGAGGGCACCCTTATCCCAGGCCCCCGTACACTATGCAGACTACCACCGGAAACTTCGGGAGACCAACCGGACATTCGAACCAGATCTCAAACCGGAGAAAGCTTCAAAGAGAGCATGCATCATCTTTGGCTGCAAGGAGGCAAGCTGCTGTGACGCCGCCATCCTCCGAGTCAACCTCAGGCTTTCCTCTAATGATGACAGATAGAGGAGGGTGGTTCGAAGTTGGAGAGCTGCCACCGGCATACACACCTCTCTGATTTGCTCCGAGGTATATATGGGTCTTCGCAACTACATTACCGTGACTGATGATAATGTATCATGCCATAACATACTACAGACGTCTGTTTCTTCAAATTATATGGGTCGAAAATAATACTACACATTGATTGACATTGTCTGAGCTGGATGAATGAAGACGGATATTTCTTCGAGCAGGTCCCGAGAAGGACATTATCTTGTCGCAAGGCTAGAGAGTCGCAGCCACCTGACAGATTGCGTGAACAGAAGGCTCTGGAAGCAGTCAAAGTCCCTCTGAGTATCAAATGCTTTATACGCGAATAACAATTATAATCATATGACAGACTAGTATAGCGATCCATCTAGTTGACCTTGCTACAGCGTCCCATGGCCATATGAAAGACAACGTAACAACCCAGTAAAGTAATCAAAGCAAGGGACATAGCGTACCTCCAACTTCTGCAAGCTGAAAGGCGAGTGTGCAATGTCAGTGGTGGTCCTTTGGCACCAGCAGCATCGATGGCTGCAACCTCTTCCTCGGTCAATGGAGCTGCATGGAATATGAGATTTTCGTATTGTCGGAAGGGTTTATCAAAACTCACGAAGATCGCCAACAGCGAAGTATTCCTCCAGATGTTGTTTACTAGAACTGGTTCTAGAAACAGGATAGTCAATTCCTGTTGAGTCCTAGAATATAGAAAGAGTGAAGTACTGACGTGACGATAACTGCTCCTTTCGCCTTTACCCAGAGGAACACGACTTGCGTAGGCGTTATACCCAGCCGTTGAGCCGCCTTCTGTAACGAGATGTCTACAGGACCTCCAGGGAAAGTAGTGATAGGCCTGTCAAAAGAGGGGATTAGAAGTTTACAAACAAGTGTTTGCGAACCTACAAACAAGACTTACGCAAGACTGCTGTAAGCTTCGGTGACGATACCGTGTTTAGCATGGTATTCTAATAACGACACGTGCTCTGCGTGGTTGTATGGGTGAAGACGGATCTGCAGAGTTTCTGGTGAGCTTGGGATGATACCAAGATGAACTATGATGGATGACCTGATTGACGGCTGGTTTGACTATCGCAAATTTCATTATTTTTTGCAAGTCGTCGACTGTGAAGTTGCTGACTCCGATGCTCCTGCGTAGGTAAAAGATTTTCTGAGTTCAGGGCAGTTCCATGAGTGGGTAGAGCTTTGGGGTAAAGCGTACTTTGCTAGACCATCCTCCTTGATCTTCTCAAACTCTCTCCATACGCTTTCATGATTGCCGTCCCTTACGACGGACGGAGTATGTATTAAGTACAAATCGAGGTACTTGAGGTCCAACTAGTGCACCGAGTTTCACTTACCCCTGAAAAACTTGCCTTCAAGAAATTTCCACTCACCTTGGTCAAACTATCCCGGACCTGGTCCTGGATGTTTCCGAATCCGTATTTCGAAGTAACGAACAATTCAGACCTGCTCAATCCGCTCTCTCGAATGGCTCTGCCCACGGAGTCTTCATTTCCGTAATCTATGGTCAACCAAGATGAGGTTCGATAAAAGGACGCAAGATGACCAAGACTCACATTGTGCGTTGTCGAGATGGGAGAAACCAGCGTTGATGGCTTGCTCGACGTATCCATGGATGTCCTTGTTCTTGTTTACGCTACCACACCCATACGCAATGGCTGGAATCTAGAGAGGAGGAGTAAGCACGGCAAGTCCGGTTTGTACCGGAAGATAAGCTGATAAGCTGACCTTGTTCCCGTCGTTCAATGTTATGTCATGGAACGGCATTTCTGGCAATTTTCTGGGTCTCAAGTCCCAATCCCAGAGAGAAATAGCAGGTCAGCCTCCGGTTTTAAGTCGACCCAATGAGAAGCAAGCCAGGCTCAAGTGTGATATGACAGCTGAACCCGAAGGGACTTGGAAGAGATGTTATTACATAGCAATAACATAGAATTGTTCGGTTGCTTCGGCATCTACAACGCACATGTGTGCGGTCCGGGTCGGACCGAGCATCACGATCCCGGTAAAACATAATTAGGTCCTCATCTGTGCCTGCCTTTCCCCGCATAACCTGAAGTCTGTCAACAAGTCATCCTTCGACTATCAGGACATTGCAATCTCACTACTTGGTAGTGAAGTCTACCTGGGTACCAGCTACCAAGCGAGTCTTTGATCCGCAGAACCTATGTCGCAAATCCAGTTTGTCCTGGATCCAGAAGATGCAGATGCAGGATCTTCTAGTAGCGCCGAGAGTGTAGGGCCGATTATTACGGTCAGAAAACGGGGACGATGCGATTCAGACCCACAGGGACCTCCGGGGAAGATATCCAAAGGGTATGATGATATCGACACCGACACGGAGATGGAAGGATTGATTTGCTCATCGACGTCCTCTTCCCCATTGCCTGCTCCATCCCAAGTGGTCGGCCTGCCCTCGAATGGGACAACATGGCATCGGGATGAGGAATATTACCTTGAGGATGGAAGCTGTGTGTTCCTTGTTGGAGAAACCTTGTTCAATGTGCGTTGTGCGTTACTTTGATCTCATGCCAATGTTGAAGAGCATCCTAGGTTCATCGCTCGATAATGAGCAGAGATTCATCAAGCTTTGGCACGATGTTCTCCTTGCCTCAAGGTAATCGCGAAGTTGAAGGGCGGTCGGACGATAACCCGATCATCTTGTCTGGAGACACACCCGATGAATTTCGGCATTTCCTCTGGGCTCTTTATGCCTTGTTCGTAGTTCTTCCAGTACCAAAGGAAGTTACTCACAGATGAAACTCTCAAGGCCGCCAGATCTGAAAGTAGTCAGCTCTCCTAACGCGAATCTCTGTTATCTCATTGATATCGCGCGTGTGGCTAACAAATACTCCTTCAAGTCCATGGAAACATGGTCACTCGACGCCATCCAGGACTATGTCAATCGCAAGCCTTCTCCGATCCTCAGCTCGATTCCTCCGCCCCATGCATATACGTTCATTGCAAGCACGTGTCCTGTTGTGACTTCCTCCGGCTCGACCACCACCGCGGAGACAGCAGATCAACTCACGCGTCTCATCCGTCTCGCTCAGCTATGCCAGCACGAGCGTCTTTTAAACACAATGATTGGCCTCTTACGCCAACTCATGTCCTCCTCCGTACAATACGCTTATCTGGCGATGACGCTCGCCGATGAATTGGACTTGCGCAATCTACGGGGTGCGGCATACCTGGAAGTCATGCAGAAGGCGGTGGTGGTGAAGAAAGTCAAGGTTGATGTTTTGAAACCCCCAGTCCCGACTGTCAGCAGCGCATCGAGCCTTCCGCCAGTAGACTTGAGCGGCAATCCGGGTGAAGAAGGCACCGTTGATGCCTCGGGGCGTCTCATCGTCACCCGCGCTCAGCAGCTCCGCCTTCTCGCAGGATACTACCGATTGACGTCCACGTGGGACAAACTCCGGATCACACCTCTGCCTTTCGAGCACTCCCACTCATGTGGCGCGACATGGCACCAACAGGGCTGCACGCAGTCCTGGCTCGAGTTCTGGAAGGAGAAGACACGGAGCGACTCGGTAATGAGCCTGGGGTTGGCGGATGTGTTGGGCAGGCTCAAGTTGGTGCAGAAGGATTACGATCGGTGGGGGAGCGCGACGTATATGCATCATGATTGTAGGATGAATGCGAAGAAGGCCATTGGTGACGTGATCAAGAGGGTGGAAGAGGCGCTTCCTGACTATTTCGCCGAGCCTGGGGGGTTCGAGGAGGATTGAGATACTTGTATTTTTCTTTATGCTGACCTATCTGTGTATAATGCTGTTGTAAAACTTCGTTCGATACTACTTATAAAATGACCTGTTTTTTGTTATGATGCTTTGATACACAGCATGCAAACAGTTGGTCAAAGTTTGTTCAAGGTTTGCTCTCAAGTTTGCTCAGGTTCGCTTGAGCGCCCACCATCAGCAAATTGACCTGAGAGTTGTAATGCATTGTGATTGATTGCGGAGTTTGCGAAGGTTTGCGAAGGGTTGCGATCAAGCAAAAGATTACAACCATGATCTAATCTGACTAACCGATCATACAGGTTGCAACTTGATCACAACCCTTCACAATCCCTTGGCTTAGGTTATGGGTGGATTATAGTCCAGCTTCGTCTCACGCTGGGCTGAGGGGAGGTCAGGTGTGCTGAAAGAGCGAGAGGTTGGGTTGGGTCAGCGAAGCTGACTCGGGACGCGGGCGAAACGATCCGCTTGGGCGGGTGGGTTCGCACGCGCTGCTCTTTCAACACGGGTTCTCGGTTAGCGCGGGAATTCGGGTGTGGTTACGGTTAGTCAGGTACAATGTTTCAGTTGTGAGGGGCAGTATATATTTTGTGGCATACGCTAAGGATACATTGGCGCAGGGTTGAATGTAAGTGTAGGTGTGCAGGCAGGTAGTAGAAATTGAAGATGATGGAGTTGAGGCAAGGTGTGAAAGAGTGTACTGGATGGAAACCCTGTCTTTCTTTTGGGTGGGTGGGAGGGAAAATGAAGCAGTAAATTTTAGGATGGAGGCGGCGGGCTCGACGACGGCAAGGGATGCAGAGGGATGGAGGAAAACTTCCTCTGCATCTCTTGCCGCTCAGCTGGACGCCGCGACCGGCTGTACCCGGCTGCGCTGGGACGCCGGTAGCTTAGCTAATTCCAGCTTCGTCTCACGCTGGGCTGAGGGGAGGTCAGGTGTGCTGAAAGAGCGAGAGGTTGGGTTGGGTCAGCGAAGCTGACTCGGGACGCGGGCGAAACGATCCGCTTACCCAACAAGACCAACGGCGGCTCGTGAGCCGGTTCCCCAACCCAGGGCGAGTGTGCATCAGGCCCGGTTTGCCAGGTGTGTAGATGCGATCTGCTCGAACGAGCGTATGTACACTTCGTAGGCTAGTGATTTCCACCTGCCGTGAATGCGTACGATTTCCGGAGGGGTGCCTTTGGCCAGGTAGAATGAGGCCCCACCAATGCGAAAGGAATGCCCAAAGGCGTTCCCAAAGCCGGCTGCGGAAAGGATGGCGTTGATGCGGGAGAGTGCCGTGCTCTTGACGGTGGGCCGTGTGTTGCCGCTGCCGTCAGTCCACGAAAAGAGCGGGTCCTTGGGCTTAGCGGGCACGAGGGAGGTGAGGTGCTGGAGGGCGGCGAGGGGGCACAGGCCGCGTTCCTCGACGAGGAAAACGTCTTGCGATTCGCCGGCGCGGGCTGTTTTGGCAGAAGGGAGCCGGAGTCAAGCGTAGGGGCGTCCGTCGATGTCGGTGGCGAAGGTGAGGTCACCGCGTGTCAGGTGCTTGCTCGGGTTGAAAGACGAGCGTGCGGTGACGGAGACCTCGCCGAACCGCATGAGGCCAAAGAAGGCGCATGTGCACTGCGCCCAAAGGCAGGCGTCAAAGGGGTCAGAGAGGTCCAGGACCGACTGGAGCGTGTGGAGCATCACAATGGTGATTGGGGGTCTCGGTGGGCGACGTCGGGATCCGGCTTGGATGTTTTCCATGCCGCGGATGCCCGCTAGGATGGTGGCGGAGCCGGCGTCGGATAGAGGAGGGGGCCAATCTTGCGCGATGTGCCATGCGCGGATCGCTGACATGTACTTACGGGCTGTGACTACCGAGACCGGCTCAAAAAGGGTGCCCCCGCGGTAGAGAGGGTCGTCGGGGACTGGGTCGGCCACCGCCCACAGCAGGAAGCTGTAAATGAGTTCCTGGCTGGCTGGGAGGCGCGCTGATTCCGGGATGGAGAAAATGTCGCAGAAAATGTGAAATTTCCGCAGGCCCGAGCCGTAGCTGCTCGGGTCTTTGAGGGACGCCTGAATGGCCATGCGTGCCAGGTGGCGGATGAGTGGGTCGTCGATGACGGGCGGTGGGGCCCGGTTCACCCCCCGCCAGAGGTGTAGGCGCCCGTGCGACGGGCAGTGGGGACGAAGCGAGCTCGGAATGAGCTGGAGGGCCGCCACGTGCTCGACGTGGTACAGGCCCGGCTGGGTGGGGGAGGGGACCACCCGCGACGCGAACGCCGGGTTTACACGTAGGTGAGCTTGTCCCGCAGGTGGCCAGGTAGCGGGAGGTGGGCCTTGACCGAGGCGTCGGGGAAACCAAGGAGGAAAGCCGGGACGTCGCCCCTTGATAGCGCGTCGGTGACGTTGTCGCGGCTGGTGACATACTCGGAGCACAGGGAGATCTGGGTCTGGGCTAGGAGCTTGTACATCTGGGGGGGGGCGGGGGGCACGGCAAGGTTAGGCACGGGCAGGCAAGGGTCGAGGCAGGGTGGCACGCTTACCTCCTTCAGTACACGGTTGGTGTTTGAGCTCCGGGAGCGCCCCTTGTTGATCACGGCGACCACACCCTGGTTGTTGGAGCGCACCCGGAATGCGGAGCCGGCATGTTGGGCGCGGGTTATGATACGGTAGTGGAGGGCAATGCGCAGTGCCAGCTCGACGGCGACGGCCTCGGCCCAGCCGATGTCGAAGTCCTTGCCAGGTCCCACCAGGAAGCCTGGGGTGTACCGCCAGACGGCCCAGTGGCCCTGTACCACGACACCAATACCAAAGGAGGAGCTGGCGTCGCCCCACCATCCCAGGTCGATCGGTGTGGAGGGGCGGAGGGGAAGGCAATTGGGGGACGATTCGATGATGAAGCGTGTCCACGACAGGTCCGCCAGCAGGTTGGAGGGGGGGTGGCGCGGGGCGCGGAAGGCATGTTCGGATGAGTAGGAGCCGGCGAAGTGGGAAATGGAGCGGAGGAAAGGCCGGATGCAGCGGTAAATGGAGGAGACGTGGACCAGCTTCCCCTGCAAGGAAGCTGCGTCCTTGGCGGCGAAACGCGCCGCCGGTGCCGCCCACGAGCGGATGAGGTCCAGTGTGGCGGTGAGTTTGTCGGCAGGCAGCGCTACCGTCCGGCGGTCCAGGTCCCAGTCGAAACCGGTGAAACGCTGGACTGTGGCCAGGCGCCGCAGTTTCTCGATGCTCCACGGGACGCCAAGGTGCGTCGTGAGGTCCATGAAATCTTCCTCCGTCCAGGAGTCGGAGGGGTAGGCCACGACGAAGAAGTCGTCGACCCATTTTTTGAGGGCGCGGTAACCGGAAGCCTTGTAGATGGCGACCAGCATGTCGGCGATGGACCCGAACACGCCGGCGCTCGACGCGAGACCAAAGCAGGCGGCCCGGTCGACGTAGACGGAGTGTTTCCACTGGACGCAGATGAAATTCTGCTGCCTCGGGTGGACGGGTGTGATGCGGTACGCCGCCGAGATGTCGAAGGTGGCAGCGCGGCAGCCGGGGGGTAGTGAAAGGATGAGGTCGGCAGTGGAGGAGAAGGTGCCCCAGGAGGTAGGGAAATCATCGGAATCTATGAACGAGTTTACGGAAGGGGCAGAAGGGTTTCGGCGGGGGTAGGACAGATCCTGGATCATCCGGAG
The DNA here is from genome assembly GCA_014925845.1 of Crassisporium funariophilum. NCBI lineage: Eukaryota > Fungi > Basidiomycota > Agaricomycetes > Agaricales > Crassisporiaceae > Crassisporium > Crassisporium funariophilum. The sequence continues at coordinate 169,484 of JACGCL010000006.1, forward strand.
TTTGGAGGAGTTTGGCTTGGGGACCAGGCCTAATGGCGAGGTGACAAAAGGGCCGATAATGGCCTCCAGGGCCTCGGGAGTGAAGGGAGGTGAGTAGCGGCCGGCGGCTTGCTCGGAAGCGATGTATGAGTCTATAAAGGTGGGGTCTAAGGAGGCGGAGGCGTGGTTTGCGAAATAAATAAGTTTGGGGCAACGTGTGGGTGATACCAATGCTGAAACCATGCTGGATGCCCTCCAGCACGTGTTGCCATGTGCTCCTGATGCCTAGGCTGTCCAGGAGCTCCCCTATCCGCTGCGGGATGAGGGGTGTGCGCACGCAGCGCGGATCAGAGGCAGGAAGGGCAGGAGCGGGCACCGTGGCCAGTGTTGCGACAAACGGAGCAGCCGTGGAAGAAACTGCAGCCGGCGCCGCGGAGGCAGGTGGCAGAGGCGAAAAGGAAGCAGAAGGCGGTGCCGTCAGGCGACAAGAGGCCGTTGGGGGATTTGGGGTCGGAGGAAAGCGCTGCTGGTGGGCAGCCGGCTTTGGTGGAAGTGGCCGCACAGTTCTTGGGGAGGTGGCCAAGGTCGCCACACCGAAAGCAGCGTGTTTGGCCACCCTGCGGGGAAGAGGACGATGGGAAGGAACGGCGGGGCTGGCGATCAGCGGAGGAGGCGTAGGGGAACGGGCGTTTGGGGGACGGGTTAGAGTGGTAAGCGCTCGGTGCGGCAGCGGCGGCAGCGGCCATGCTCACTTTGCCGATGGCGAGTGAAACCGCTTTATCGTCGAGGGTGGACAGGTCGTGCGATAGTTCATTGGCAGAGGCGCCCCGTTGCTGAATGTCATACTGGACGGCTACCGGCCATCCGTACGTCGCTCCAAGTTGAGTGACGAGGCGGTGGTGGGATTCCAAGGCATCGGCGCGGGCATCGCCGTGGAAATGGCGGGTGCGACGGAGGGCGATGGCTGCGGCGTCCATCCAGTCGAGGACCGAGATGGAAGCCTCGCCTGACTTGTCGAGCCCCTTGGCGACCAGGGCGCCGTTGGCAATCACTACTTCAGCGTCTCCGGTGAGAGCCTTGGACCGCGCCGATTTTGACAGGGCGGTGTAGGGCACGTAGTGGAAAGCTGCAAAGGCTTGGTCGACGCGCGGCGGGACAGCTGTGGGAGGCGGTTGCGTGAGCAAGGCAACGGAAGGGAACAATAGGAAAAGGGGGGTGGAGTAAGGGGAGTAGGCAGGGAGAGGCACAGGCGAGGCAGGGGAGCTAGGCGAGGCGTGGTAGGCGTGGGGGGGGAGGCAGGTGGTTGTGTCAAAGGCAGGCGCGAGGCGAGGCAGCGGCACACAGTAGGCGAGGTAAGGGAAGGGAAAGGGGGTGGGTGAAACTCACCGTTGTCTAGAGCGTTGGCCTTGAAGCCCGGCACGATGGGAGGGAGTGTGACCTTCCTGGGGGATTCCCTCAGTGATGGGATGGCTAAGGCTACGCCGTCGTCTGGGTCCGCGGAGGCCTCCCCCGGTCTGCCTTGTAGAGTCGCAATGACATTTTGGAGGGCAGCCAGGCGTGCCTCGTACGCTGCGGCGGTTGCTTGTGTCAGGTCCTGGGCTGCAGTGGCCGTGTGTGGTGGTGTCGTAGGGTCTGGCTCTCCGGCGGGTGCCTGGGTAGGAACAGGCGGCTGTGCAGGCAGAGTAGGCGCGGTGGCGGTGGTGGGTGCCCGGACCGGTGCGACTGTGGCTGCGGGTGCAGTAGAAGGAGGTGTGGGTGGAGTGGTGTTTGCGTGCCTCGAGCCCTGCCCGAACTCAGCAGGTGGCAGGGCCAGGTTGTGAAGGTTAGAGTTTGTCATTTGTTGTGCGAGAAATAGTTCTTTCTTAGGTCTGGAGTGGTAGCGTAGGGATTACAGCGCAGGTAGGGTAAAAATAAAATGAAGCAGTAAATTTTAGGATGGAGGCGGCGGGCTCGACGACGGCAAGGGATGCAGAGGGATGGAGGAAAACTTCCTCTGCATCTCTTGCCGCTCAGCTGGACGCCGCGACCGGCTGTACCCGGCTGCGCTGGGACGCCGGTAGCTTAGCTAATAGAGGCTGCGACACCGGCAACTTTAGAGATACCTGCCGGATTGATTTGTCATCTATCACTATATTATTTCTCACTGCTCATTGTCACTGCTGGAAGCGGCGTCCGCATTCGCGGTCAAGTAAATAGACATTTAATGCAAAAAGATTATACAATGGTTCCAGAAGCTAGAAACTACCCCTACAACAAGAAACATGGGGATGTGGAAGAAACATGGGGATGTGGAACTATGGTAGTAATAAAAACCCGACTCAAGCTCGTTGACCAATTGGCACCATTGCATCCATGAATTGTTGCGAACGTACATCGTTGTGTTTGATCAAAATACGTGAGACATTCTGTCCGCGCAAATGGGTGAGCCATTGGGTGGTTGATCGTGGCCGGCCGGTGCCGTCGTGAATGCCAGTCAGGATTCTCTGGAAGATATCCTCGCATCGCTCCGTCCAATCAAGCCAGTGGCAACCAGTGCGATTGTGTACCCAGGCTTCTGGAGGGGGAAACCATGTCCACACAGCAACTTGACCTTTATATGCTATAAAATGAAATGAGTAAAGAAAGTGCAATAGAGGGAGAGCAAACCTTACGCGTATGAAGCGAGTACGTCCCGCAAATGATAGCGACTTCGTTGGCCGTCAGTTGGTCATCGCAAAATTTGATGTTGTTGTCACCAGACGGCACAAGGTAACCCACCCGGTGTGCAGTGACTTCAATTGAGGGACCACTCAAGACCCCATCCTTGCTGACGTACTCCCTTGCAATGCGTCCAACGATTCCACCTTGTAGCAAAGCCGCCCGTCCCTGAGGTGATGATAAAACAGACCGGCAAGCCAGCATTGCCACATCAAAGTCGGCCTTCGTGAATGTGTGATCACTGAGCCTATAACTTCGTGGCACGTACGGCTCAGCGATGGTGACTTGTCGTGGACTGCAGGTCAGGGGCAGTAGGGTGCGGAAGGGAATACCGCGGTCAAGAAGGCGATGTGCCACGGTCACGATAGTATGTGCCATGGGGTTTTCGAGAATGTATCGACAAAGGTAGAGCGCTGCAGTGGCGGAATGAACACCAAGAACCCAGCGACATGAATCTGACTTTGGGGAAGAGAATACAAAAAGGTCTTCCGTAGGACGTCGGACATGTTCGAATTGGAAGAGGAGCGAAAGATTCTCGAAGTTCTTGGCTACGACTTTGTCCGATTTATAGGTATTAACGGCATTGAGCACAGCTGCAAAGAAGTTCATCATGGCACTCCTCTTGGGTTCGCCAACATCGAGCTCTTCCAGGTTTCTTACAAACCCCATAAAATTGAGCATTCTCTCCCAACTGAGCGTCGGAGGAATGTCGGTTTCACCTGCGTGCGGAACGTACCCATACACAAGGGACATTGTTTCGAGCGGGGCTCGGGAATATTCACACCAACTCTGGCCCATATCAGTGTCTATTGGTGCAGCCGAAGGAGGAGCCTTGGTCGGTTGGGAAACCGCGTTGACTGGGTAGACGTCGTCATTGCCCGAGTCGTACCCGTCATCAGAGTAGGAGGTGTTGTCCACAATCCCAAACTGAAAGTCTTCACAGAGATCCCACTCATTTGAGAATGCGTTGAACAGCCGCTGATGGGATCTGTAGCTATGAAAGACAGTCTCGTTTGCTTTCTTGTTGACCTTGACCCGCTTGTACAACTCCAGGCCACCAGACAATTGGGTCTTCTCCCACTCATATATTGTTGCGTTGACTACGCCCGGCTTTTGCTCCCGTGATTCGCGCCGTTGACGGTCCACAGCAGATTCCAGTTTTATCATCTCCTGCTGGCGCTTCTCGCGTGCAGCAAAGAACTCGTTGTAATTCCTCCCAGTTTCTCTGACGGTTGCGGGTACATCTTGAGATTGAACAGAGGGGGCAGCGTGGGGAGCGGCTGTTGCTGATAAACCGTGATATGGGTAAGAGGAGGCAGCGTGGGCAGTTGCCTTGATAGTGTTGTCTTGCAATACTTTGAACACCTCCAACCTAGCATCTGCGGTCGCCTCCGTTTCCTGAAGGAGTGCTTCCTGATTAATGAATCTCTTGGCGGTATACTCGAAAACAAAAGTGGGCGCGTATTGGAGTCGGAGAAACTCTATAGTCTTGTTGGTGATGGGGTCGTTTCCAAGCGCAAAGTACTTTTGAATTATGAGACCGGCCAGAGGAAGACCCGGGGCGGCGAACAGAATGTTTAGCGCCTCCTGAATGAGATCGTCTGGTGGCCGAAGGAAGTTCAAATCCGTGTTGTTTCGGATGGCCTGCTCCTCCCTGTTTGACCAGATGAACCACAACGGAATGTTGTGCTTGGAATACCATTCAATTGGCTCGCGGTCGCGGTCGTTGACTGACCACTGGAATATAATGCCAGCTCGTGGAGTTTTCCAGTCAAAGGTGCAGACGGCAGATTGGGACAGGCCATCAAGCCAGAGTTCATCGAATTCGGGCTGTTTCAGCAGGTAGCTGTACCAGTCGGGAGCTGCGGACGAAGGATCGGCTGGTGCGGTTTTTGCAACGCGATTCTCGGACTTGGCTATGATGAATGCAAGGTATCCCATCCAGACTGCGAACCAATCCCGAGCAAGGCAGGCCATGCGCTTTGCAATCGGATGACCTTTGTGAGCGCGGTCAAAGTGGAATGACGAAGGCTTGGGAGGGGTGTTCCCAGCAATACTGTATCGCAGTCTGAGGTCGTAGGCAGCTTTTACAATGAGATCTTCTGCCCAAAGCCATCGCCTGATGTCATCTTCAGGCAACCTGAACCGGATTTGCGTCACCATTTCGCCGGAGGGCGCGGGGAAGGAGAACCTGACTTCTTCAATGCGGGGCATTGCGCAGAGAGGCTCAAAAGGCGCGAAGAGGAAAGACGGCGCCAGCGGGATGAAGCTTCGCCATGCCCAGTTTTGATCCCACCAAACTGGCTGTTTAAACATGGAGACGTCCAAACGGTGCCACCTGAACGGGTCGCTAGAATGAACCGGTTCTTGGGGGATATCGACCAGCCGAGAGCAGTTGGGCGAGTAGAATATGGACCCATGTTGAACGACAGCCCTTCCGTTAGAATAGTCAAAAGCTGGGGGTGCCATTCTGGAGAAAAGAAATCAGCTGAATGTTGGCTTAGACTTTGAGAATAGGCACATACGGGTAGCAGGACAAAACGACAGGATAGCAGGACAGGACAACAGGATAGCAGGACAGGACAACAGGATAGCAGGACAGGACAACAGGATAGCAGGACAGGACGACAGGACGTTCGTTATCGACGCGCGTTTAGCACAGAGACAGGTCACTGCTAGGGATGATCGAGAGAGCGGTCCACTGTGAGGGATAATCCCAAGCAGAAGAAACGAAGGAGGGGTGACAATTGAGAGAGCGGCCCACTGTTAGGGATAATCCCAAGCAGAAGAAAAGAAGGAGAAGAAACGATGGAGGAGATAACTGGCGCGGATAATCCGTGCGAGTTAGGGATGTAGAATGTGGGTGAGATAACTGGCGCGGATGATCCGTGCCAGTTATATGTCGTGGTGGAGGGTTGTCGTGGTGGGTAGGGCGAGGAGTTGGGGTGGTTGTTGTGAGTGGAAGGCAATGTCAACAAACGCTTGGACCTCATTGAGGTCACGTGGCCACTGTTTTGTTCGGAGCTTGAATCTCGCCCGTTGTTGTAAGTGGAAGGCAATGTCAACAAACGCTTGGACCTCATTGAGGTCACGTTACTACTGTTTTCGTTCGGAGCTTGAATCTCACCCAACGTTTTCGGACTTGACGTTCTTTCTTCTTCTTCAACATCACTATGTCCTGGATCATCCAGGGCATTGTCGTTGTATAAAGCTCGTTGCTCCCAATGTTCTGGATCATCCAGGGCATTTTGCTATAGTATACACCACACTTACCAACTCCTTACTGGTACGGATTATCCGCGCCAACTTCCACTTTGACAACCACCACCACAACTCGTCATTGGTACGGATTATCCGCGCCAATTTCCACAACGACAACCTACTACGACATCCTATACACCCTACGACATCCTATACACCTACTGCTCAAGCTCGAGATGCCCCAATGCCTCTGCGGGCGGCGGTTTTCCGAAGTCAAATATCTTCGTCGTCACGAGACAACTTGTTCAACAGTCAAGGAACACTCCAAAGCCATCTGGAGGACCATATCAGGAGACAAAGAATCGAACACCAAGCGTTGTCGGATTGACGACACGGAATTAGCAACAGAACGTGAACTGGAATTGGAATCTAATCGGTTCATGGGCAAGCTGAAGGGCAAGAAATCTAGCATTTCAACGGTTGAACGGCTGCAGATATCCGCTATGGTGAGTTCATAATGCCAGCTCTGTATGACACTGAGTGCTAACAATCGCCTTTTGTGTTTAAGCATGATGCACCACCGCCTCACGCTTTCAATGACAGCGCCGTCGATGCGGATGTGGAGATGTACAGTCCAAGAGCTGAGGAGTTCCCATCCAGTCAACCTCCAGCTGGACCTCCGTCGCCGAGGCACGAAGCCCCTAAACGTGTTCGTCGTCTCACTGAACGTGCAAAGGCCATGCTCGAAGACAACCTGCCCGAAGGACCTGGCGATTTACAATACGACGATGAGGACTCGGACGTAGGCAACACCGACACCCTTTCTGAGACCTACAACGATATCCAATCACCTCCTCCACTCCGCATCCGCATTCGCAGGATCGTGAAGACACTCGTCAATAAATTTGGATTAGTGAGGTCGTACCACGGTCGGCCAAGTGGTGTCCCAAAAACGGGCTTTTCGCATTTTTTAGCGGACGATCTTCGACCCGCTCATGATCAACCACACTCAGGCCAGCCACCTGCCCTTGAACCGAAAAGCATTGCCAGCATAATACATCCATACCCTAACATCTCGTCATTCCTATACAACCAATGGCACTGGGACGGTGAGAAGAAAACCAAGAGAGGGCGAAAGGAATTTCTCAGGGATGTTGTCGGCCACAATGAATTCAAAGGAGACGACATACAAGGCATTAATTTCGACCGGATCGATCGAGAGCTGGCCCAAAATCCAGGGGGTCTGGTGGAAGACAACGGCTGGATGAAATCGGATGTTGCGATTTACATCCCTACTGGCAAGAAGGAAACAAAAGCCTCACGTCGAGATGCTGCGGCGTCTCGACGACGACAAGCACAAGCTGCTACCAACGCTACCGACCTGGAAGATCACAACTCTGAGCCCAAGACGGACTATATCACTGGTCGTAAATACATTATCCCCGATTTTTACCACCGTTCTCTGGTCCATATCATCAAGGAGGCATTCTCTGCCCCGGAATCAGCAGCTTTTCACTGGCATCCATTTGAAGAATATTGGAATCCTCCTTGGTATAAGGACGCAACTGAGCACGTTTACGGAGATCTGTTCTCCTCAAAAGCCTTTCTCAACGCTGACCGTGCCCTTCACAACCTTCCCCCGGAGCCCGGTTGTGATTTACCGCGTTCTACAGCGGCCATGATGTTCTATTCTGACGCCATGCATGTTGCTCAGTTTGGTCAAGCAAAGCTGTGGCCAATCTACCTTTATTTTGGCAATCAGTCAAAGTACGAACATGGCCGACGTTCTGCGAGGGCGGGGCATAACGTTGCCTTCTTGCCATCGGTACGTTAATGCTCAAATATATATATTCTATTGCAAGAACTAACGAAATGTTGTTAGCTGCCTGACTCCATTACGGACTTCATCCTCAATGATCCTTCTAGCAAAGTATCTGCACCGCTGTTGGGCGCATTGCAAGCGTGAATTATTTCACGGGTGCTGGAAAGCCATTCTCGACGACGATTTTGTGTATGCATACGAACATGGTATTTTGGTGGACTGCGGAGATGGCGTGCGCCGCAGAATCTACCCGCGGATATTCATCTATTCTGCTGATTATCCGGAAAAGTGAGTGGTCAATTTCTCCTTGGATCCCACAGATTATTGTTGAATCATGTTTATCCAGAGTTCTGGTTGCTACCATTAGGGATAAGGGACAGTGTCCTTGTCCAAGGTGCAAGATTACAAAGGAACAAATAAGCGATTTCGGAACACCTTCAGACATGCTCATAAGGCAGAATACGGCTCGACAGGATGACGAAAGCCGGCAGCGGCGGGTGCGCGCAGCTCGTGCGTTCATTTATGACAAAGGCTACGTGGTCAATAGCAGTCATGTAGACGATCTGCTCAAGGAAGACTCCCTGGTACCGACAGAAGTAAGTGGGCTGATATTTATGCGGAATGTTTGTGCTGAGTACATGTCTCAGAATGCCTTTTCTGTACGACTGCATGAGTTCGGCTTCAATTTTTTCGATATGATTGTCGTAGACTTCATGCATGAGTGGGAGATTGGGGTATGGAAGTCTGCTCTCCAGCATCTTATCCGCGTTCTCTACACGCAAGGCTCAAACGCAATCTACGAATTCAATCGGCGGTGAGTTCAATAATATCTCTTCCATCTGCAGCTCTTGATCTGGGACACAGGTTTCGTCAAGTCGCATCGTTCGGACGATCAACCATTCGAAGGTTTCCATACAATGTTGCCGACCTAACGAAACTAGCGGCCCGTGACTATGAGGACATTCTCGAATGCTGCATCCCATGCTTTGAGGGCCTTTTACCTTCTCCCCACAACGAAACCATTCTCGATCTTCTATATCTCATGAACTACTGGCACTCACTGGCAAAGCTCCGATTGCATACCGACACTTCCCTACGTGTCTTTCGCCAGGTTACCACGGTTCTAGGTGACAGTTTGCGTTACTTCGCCCGCGAGACATGCGAACACTTCAACACTGTTAAGACGGACAAGGAATATCAGGCACGCAATCGTGCCACTGCCCGGAGAGTGACCAAGGCCCCGTTCAATCCTCAGACTGCGCCGAGTGATCTTCCCATTCCCACCACGACTATTCCGGAACCAACGCCCACTGAGTTACAAGGTGCTCGGGTTGGCAAACGATCCGACGGTAGGACCAGTGGCTCAAGTTCAGGCAAACAGCGCAAGGTGTACAATCTGTCGACACCAAAAGCGCACTTCTTCCCTGATTATCCTGATCAGATCGAGCTTTTCGGTACAACGGATTGTATGTCAACCCAGGTGGTGAGTTATTTTGTTGGCGGCCAACCGAATCCGTCATTAATGAAAGATTATAGGGAGAAAGTCGACATACTCAGCTCAAAGGCCACAATGGCCGCTCAAATTTCAACAACGCTACTCCCCAGATAATCAACATGGACGTGCGGGATGCTGTCCATGCTCGGATGGTGTACGAGCTGGAAGAACTTGAGCTTCAAGACACATCAGCACCTCAGACAGAAGACCATAGTAATCAAGCATTGGACTTCTCGATAAATTACCACATTGCACGGAACGAAAAGGAGAAAGTTTACTTACCTGATCTATTGAAGGAAAACTGTGGCGATCCTGCCTATCATGTACGCGCTCATTCTGCTTGCTGCCCCTGTCTTTACAAGTACTAATGCATTCTCAGAACTTCGTTCCTTGTCTTAAAATACATATCCTTTCCAGGAGAAATGGTCTTGCAGTCCCTGGCGATGAGCCTTCATACAATGAGGCTGAGCTTTCCCGAGTTGTCATCAAAGATCGATTTATTTTCTCGCATGCAACAGCAGTGTTTAACTACACAACATATGATCTTCGTCGCGACCAAGACACAGTTAACGTCAACTCTGGTCGTCGTGACATTATGCTTCCCTCTTTTGAGGATTCATCAGTTAACAAGCACCCATATTGGTATGCCCGAGTACTTGGGATATATCATGCCAATGTTTTCTTCCCAGGGCAGCTCGATTGTGAGCGTTTTGACTTCCTATGGGTCCGTTGGCTGGGACAGGACATGGAATGGTCATCCGGCCCCTCTGCATTACGTCTAAATCGTCTCGGATATGTTCCAAGCAATGAAATTGATCCATTTGGATTTCTGGATCCGGCCTTGGTTATTTGCGCATGTCATTTGATTCCTGCATTCCATGTAGGGAGGAGTCTCTGATTGCTGGGACCTTCAACTGTTCGAGACTCGCAAGAAGGAGATTGGGAAAATTACTATGTCAATCGGTGAGAGATTCATTATGTTTCAACCTATAGTAATTAACGTGGACAGCTTTGTTGATCGGGACATGATGATGCGCTACTTAGGGTCTGGTGTTGGCCATTGCCAGGCACCTAGTTTTCCACGAGAGGATGGACAACTCAAGGAGGTGCCGTCTGGAGAGTTTTACATAGTCTCACCAGACCATGCAGGACCTCAGGCTGATAGTTTTGGAGCAGCTGGCCCAAATGAAGATTTACCTGATGACGATATGGAAGACGAGTTTAACGACACTGATCTCTCTTCAGATGAACCGGAAACTATTTTTAGAAATCACGTCGCGTCATATTAAAGCTCACGTGCCACCAACGCGCGACGCGAAGTTATCTTTGCCTTTGTTTGCAAGCTTTCAACAAAGGTGTCGGCTTTTATTCATGGAAAATTTTACGCAAACCCCTCCTTTGTATATCTTTCATCTACAATGTCTCTTCATTTTTCTCAAGGCCAGCACCACTCTGGATCAACCAGGGCCACATTTGGATCACCACGAGGACAGCGCAGCGGTGATTATCGGGCCACACTTGGATCACCACGAGGACTGCGCAGCGGTGATAGCAGCGGTGATTATCACCGTGTCCGGAATGGTCGAAGCCAGTCTCCGACACGCCACTCCTGATCACCACGAGGACTGCGCAGCGGTGATAGCAGCGGTGATTATCACCGTGTCCGGAATGGTCGAAGCCAGTCTCCGACACGCCACCCCTGGCCGAAGCTTTCCAATATGGGAATTCGAGATCCTCAAGCCATGCCCTCACGCGCCACTCATCGTCGTCAGGATCAGCAACAGATCTAGGCGAGCCTTTCCCATCTAGGAACTCAAGACCCACAGGCACTGGCCGACAACCTCGGTCTTCAGGCACTACCGATACAGGCAATGACGAACCGGACACGAACATATCAGTCGCGAACTGGTATTATTCTTTTCACATCTATTTGTGTTGCGCTCATTGTTATATTTGCTTGTGTAGTAGTCCGGAGTATCTAAAAAGTAAAGGCCGCATTGTCGGTCGCTATTGTGTGATGTGGAAGCCAATACGCCCCATAATTGAAGAGGGGATGGTACGTGATGCTGGCCAGGGGGGACATACCCTTGAAAGGTAGGTCTCATTTATATTATTAGATCACACGCTTACCCCTTATTTCCAAGCCGGCTTGTGCACGCTGTATACCGCAATTTGGTTGACATCGTTCCGCTCCTTCCGGACCTTATTCTCACCTCCGGGGAAAAGGGCATTCAAGCCGCTGCAGCTGCAGTAAGTAGCTTTGACATTGCTATTGTAGTTTTGATCAAACCATCTGCTAGCTCGAATATGGGCAACAAAAAGCCCGGGCAAGTGATGTGAGCAGCATGAAGATGCATATCCACATGTGGAAATCCTGGAGCCCTCCATTGGAAACCTCACAGCGTCACAAGATGGGCTTCCACAATGAATCAACAGGTAGACTTTTGTGCCCTGCCAATCTGAGTTGGGATGACGATAAGTAAGTCAATGTTTGACATTCAACACGAAGAATTGATATATTATGTACACGATTGCATAGCGTTCGCCGAGGTCTGATAGACGGCAGCATAATCGCTAATCCTACCGACTATCCACTATTCCTGTGGAAGGATGAGAGGGTCCACCCTGACCTCTTCGATGGGTTTCTCAAAGGGGACATTCTTGTTAGGGTAAGAATCTCGTGTTTTTCGGGTAATTTGTATCACTCATTGACTCGTGTTGCCAGTCTTATGTGCATCTGTTCATTGGTCCTACGTCGGCACACGAAGGCTCCAATGGTGGCGGCTCAACAAGAAAGGGAAATGCCGCTATGCACAGCATTCGGACGGTAACAATCTACTCGATCGCGTACGCAGCAACGATTGTACGTCGCCGTGTTCTCATCAGGAGCCGTCTACTTATGTGTCCTGTGTCCTCTACAGGTGCGGTTCGTCATGTCTGATCAAACAACCCTGATTGTGGGTGGGAAGCAGAAGGGACGCTGGCCGTACGAACGTTTCACAACGAGCTCGTGAAGACCATGAAGAACATGCTGAAAGAGTATATCGAAAACCTACTAGAGTGGTGGAATCAGTAGGTGATTCACACCTCTTGCTAGATGCCATGACTCACCATGCACATAATTAGCACGATCTTCGGCAAAATCGAAGATAGCGATGACGACTTCGATGACATATTGCTGTCTGGACTGGCCAGCGCAATGAAGACTCAAATGGCGACCAAGCTAGCAGCCGGGAGCAGTAACAACCAACAATCATGATGTTGGGAAGCCAGTAGTATACCATGATTCAGCTTACCTCGTCTATAATCAAATATATTGTTTTTTCTATTATTTGCGTGATTTGGGTCAAGCCAGCCTGCAGATTGTAGCCAATTCTATATGAATTATTGTGAATTTCGCAATATTTACAAACCAATACTAATCTCACTGCGTCTTGGCTCAATCTTGGCTATAATCAGGTCATAACTGGAGCAATCTGCTGCAACATCTATAATTATTTTACTTGTTGTAGCCTATTTTGTGGTTCATAATCTAGACATAACATGGCTACAATCGCTGTGTTACGAATGTAATTTATTACGTGTGATTATACAACTGTTGCGAGAGATTATAGAGGTTGCGAACGATTGCGGCCGATTATGATGATCGGAACCCGGCTGCGAGTGCTTACATCATGCTTACAACATCCGAGACATTTCGCTGATGACCAACCTCTTTCGGCGAACAACATTCTTCACATTTAACATCCAAAATAAGGACTCATCTGGTTGGGGTCAGAAGAAATCTCATGTTGGCCTCATGTCCATCCTCTGATCAGTACCTTCCCAAGCCTCATGCCCATCCTCTGACTGGTACCTACCCAATTTGGGTCCAAATTGGGAAGGTACCGGTCAGAGGATGGGCATGAGACTAGGTCAGAAGATGAAACGCCGAAGGTTTGACACTTTACTTTGTTGTTGAACGTCGTGGCTGGGCTTCTCGTAAACTCAACTGAACACGGAATCTGTCAACGCTGACCAAACACTGACGACCAGAAATGGACTTGCAAGGAAATTGAAAGTTTGAACCCCCGGTTGCTGACGGTCTTTTGACTGCCATCTCATGGTCGAAGATGTCATCCATGTTTTCGAATACTAACATAGTCGTGAAAGGCGGTTCCTTCATTCAAAATTCGGCTGAAGGTGCTCAAAAAGGTTCGTACTCGTATACGTCTCAAGTTTTCATATTCCTACTGATCATGGGCGATCTCAATCAACAGCTTTCAGGTTTCTCCACAAAAACATTGCGGCAGGCGCCTTCCACAATTCCAGCGAGCGGTATGACCCACCAAAATGCCACCCGGATACGCGGAAAGCTGTTTTGAAGAAGATCATGGACTGGATTGAGGATTTCCAGTGCCTACTTCCCATTTTGTGGATGTATGGTCCAGCCGGGGCGGGGAAGTCAGCAATCGCCCAAACGATTGCAGATCTTTGCGAAGAACTTGGTTATCTCCTTGCCACTTTCTTCTTCTCGAAGTCTGCAGAAGCCAAAAATAACGGTAAATATTTCGTTCCGACGATTGCATTTCAAATGGCGTTATCTATCCACTCTACGCGTCCGTTCATCGAACAGGCTATCGAAAGGGATCCATCGATCTTTGACCGGTCACTTGAGGTGCAAGTGAAGTATCTTATCGGCCAACCCATCCAGAAGGCTTTCATAGCAGCCACACCGGAGGAGAGGTCCACCTGGCCACGAGTCATCATCGTTGACGGACTTGACGAATGTAAGGACGAGGATGTACAACGCCACATTCTTCACGTGCTTTGCGCTCTCGTGCAGAACCAATCTTTCCCTTTCGCCATCCTTATTGCCAGCCGTGCGGAACATCAGATCAGAGCAGCATTTCGGTCCGGTGAACTCTACAGGAGCTCCGAAAGCCTGGCATTGGACAATGAATATTGTCCAAGCAGTGATATCAGAGCTTTCCTTCTTTCGGAGTTCGACGTAATCAGACGGAATCATCGTTTCAAGTCCTCTATTCCTGCCGATTGGCCTTCCGAAGTTGACATAACGACACTCGTTAAGAAGTCTTCCGGCCAGTTCATCTACGCAGCGACGGTTGTCAAATATGTGCGCTCCGCCTGTCATCTTCCCGCTGAGCGCCTCAATCGTATTTGCGGTATTTCAACTTACCAGAATAACAAGGACACTCCATTTGCAGAGTTGGATGCTTTGTATAACCACATTTTCTCGTCTCTGACAGACGTTTCCACCGCCCTGCGCATTATCAGCTACAAGCTTACATGTGTGAGGTTGAGTGAACAACTTCGTGATTTCGCCTTCACCCGCTCTCCTACTCCAAATCATTCCTTCTTTGAATATGTTCTTTTCTTACAGGAGGGAGCTATGTACTGCCTGGCAGACTTGTCCTCCGTGGTTATCGAAGTCGATGAAGCGACGGGCGATATTCATTTCCTCCACGCGTCCCTTCCCGATTACTTTCTGGATCCCTCTCGTTCTGGGAAATTTCATATTGATCTAGGAACATCGAATGCTGACTCTGCAATCTGTCACCTCAAACATCTCCGTCAGTATCGTGAGTCCGCATTTCATCATAATTGAGTACTTGCGGTTCCAAGCTGTATCTTACAATACTCATAGAAGTGTTCCACCAAGGACTTATGCTTTGGCCATACCAAGGACTTATGTTTTGGCCATGTCTCCTACATCATTTGAGAAACGCAGACCCTACACATGACCTGCGGATTGAAATTCTCAAAAGTGACTTCGTCGTGATGGCTGAAGCAGGCACAAAATTCTTGCACTCACTCGGCTGGCATTTCATTCCGCAACTTCTACCTGTGATTCAGTCCAAGGTGTGCATATACGACCGTATTCTTCTCTCTTCCTTATCAAACGCAAACAGTTCCCTGAAGCAGGCAAAGATATAGTCTCGTCTATTGGGTGCTTTTTTACCGCAAAATTACGGAGTTACCGCAAGTACGATTGCCTGCTCGACTTACTTGCGCTGGTCGCGGTCGGGGTGGATCACCACTACGGACGTCTGTACGACAGAATGGGTGAGATAGCATCCAATCTTCGACAACACCCGTTCTGGAAGCGTTTTAAGCTTGAACTTGAGCTAAATCGAGCATTCCAGATTGATGAGGCAGGGCTCAACCTCTGCAAGCTGTTAGAAGAGGGTCTGATGCCAACCAGGCTCGATACGCTGAACGACTTCATGCTGTTCGAAGAGGTTCCGAGGACAACCAGGCTCCATATGCTGAAGGACTTCCTCTCCGACCGTACTCGTGCAAACTTTCTTTATATGAATGATAAACAATTTGCCATTACCGCTCACCGGTGCTTGCAATATATCGTTCAGGGAATGTAAGTAAATAATCAAATAGAACTCAGGCTATCCATTGATCAACTGACCGGGCGACTTCAGGCCCGACCTGGATATTCAGACATCGCAGGCGAATATTCGCATTTCCGAGACAGTAGAACTTCTCGGTTATTACGGCTGGAACGCTGGGTGTATCAGGAAAATTTTTTCCAGCCTGATCATTCCACTTCTGAAAAGGGCAGCTGAGTCAAGTGAACTGTCAGACTACCTGGAACTACCAGAGACCAGAATCGTCATACTTGGCGCCTTTCGCACGGTTAAACCCTCTGAGAAGGACGCTCTTGTTGCGATTGAGTCCTATATTCTGGTGAGTGCATGCATTGTACTTTTTTAAAACTCTTTCACGTTGTTAAACTGATTGTTTCTA
Source organism: Crassisporium funariophilum (assembly GCA_014925845.1). Taxonomy (NCBI): domain Eukaryota; kingdom Fungi; phylum Basidiomycota; class Agaricomycetes; order Agaricales; family Crassisporiaceae; genus Crassisporium; species Crassisporium funariophilum. The sequence goes on from JACGCL010000006.1 coordinate 185,440, forward strand.
GAGATGTCATGACGCCAAGCGCGCCTCCCCTGCGTACGTGGATATGCTTAGACCTATCACGCTTTACCCATCTGGTTTGAGAGTCTCTCGGAGCATTCGCGCGTTTTGTCTCTCCGAACACCTGTTGAATCATTAATGGTTCTATCTTGAACGAACATGGAGTGGGAAGCTACTGCTGTAAACATCAAGCCTTTGATCCATGAGAGCGTAAGTAATTCTACGTGATTGCACTGCCCTTGGCAATGTCCACTTAAGATCGCACGAATGTCTGCTCAGGGGTGAGGTCACTCCACTTAAGGGTGTCACGTCTAGACGCGCGACGCGTTCTGTCACGGATGTGACATCTCGTTGCCTCAACTTGACTCCTCTTTTTCGTGTTGAAGATGCCCAAGCGTCAGTATACTTTAGAAGAAGACCTGCATGAACAGGAGCAACTTCCAACGCCGTCCTCCAAACGAGCAAGAACTGTGGGAAGCAGTGACGAGGAAGAAGCATCTCGGACACAGGCCCATGCGAAGCGCGAACGCGGCTCTGGCAGAGATAAAGGGAAGACAAGGGGTTCTAGACGTGATAGTGACGGTGGCGATGACGATGATGAAGACGGCGCAGGGGGCAACCAGGAGATGGACGACGAGCAATTCGAAAGCGTGTACGGAGAGAAGCTGCGCGTTAAGCTGGAAAAACGAAGCAAGATTCAGGGGGTAAGGACTCTCCAGTCTGTTCTCGTGATTACATCTTACAACAACCTTCCTTTACAGGGTGTTGCTGAACATGGGATCATCGAGTACATCGAGATGCATCAGTTCATGTGCCATAAGTTCTTAACGTTCAGTTTTGGTCCGCAAATCAACTTCATCATCGGTACAAGTTTTCAGTCTCTTTTGAGGTGTCTGCGATGCTAATTTACCATTCCAGGACATAACGGAAGTACGTCGAGAACTATCGCCTCTCAAAGGCATCCGTCTGACGGCATTCAATAGGTGGAAAGAGTGCAGTGTTATCCGCTATAACTGTAGCTCTTGGTGGTAAAGCCAACTCTACCGGACGTGGGAATGGTTTGAAGTCTTTCATTCGTGAAGGCCAAAAGTTCGTACCATATGTTTATTGCGACTCCAATTGCAGTGCTTTTAACTTTATTTTAGCGTTTCTGAAGTCACCATACACATCAAGAATCAGGGTGAAGAGGCATACAAACCCAAGGAGTATGGCAAGACCATTGCCATTACTCGGCGATTTAGCAAGGAAGGCTCATCATCCTGGAAGATCAAGAGCAAGGACGGTCGTGTCATTAGTACGAAAAAGGATGAACTAGCAGCTATTTGCGACCATATGAACATCCAGGTGGACAATCCAATGAACGTTCTGACTCAAGGTATGATTCAACGCATGTCGAGCAAGGTTGGGTTTTGACTGTCACAACCAGACGCTGCCAGGCAATTCTTGAGCGCTTCTGCTCCCGGAGACAAATACAAGGTTCGACATATTTATCTCTCATGGGGTACCTGGTTTATTGTTCTCCTAGTTCTTCCTCCGAGGCACGCAGCTTTCTCAACTTTCGGAAGAATATGAAATGTGCATGGATAATATCACCCAGACTGCCAAGCTCTTGACGGTCAAGAAAGAAGCACTGCCAGATCTCCGTGCTCGATTCCGCGAGTCGACTATGCGATACGAAGAGGCAGCCAAGGCCCGGGAACAGAAGCAGAAGGCGGACGACCTAAAGAAGGAACTCGCATGGTCCCACGTAGCTGCCAAAGAGCAGGAAATGTCTCAGAAGATCCAAGAAGCAGCTAAAATGGCCCGCCGCTTGCCTAAGATCGAGGAAGGTGTCAAAGAGGCCCAGGTTTGTTATCCACATGGTTTCCGTCAACGATCTAAGTTCTTTTCTGCTCCAGGCGGCCTTCGATGCAGCGACTGCTCTGGTCACCGAATATGAGGCCGAGCATCGTGCGTTAGAAAACCCTGAGCATTTGACCGCGAAAAAGGCGGAAATTCAGAACGAAATGCGCATGAAGAAAGCTAAACTAACCGAATTCAATGTGAGTCAAATACATTTCTGACTACCTCGTTTCAGATCATTCATGCGTATTTCATCAGAGCGACATCAAACAAATCAACGTCAGTCTGACTGCCACCAATGCCCAGATCGAGGAGTTGTCGCAACAGATTGCCGAAGAAAGACGGCGTCTAGAAGTTAACACACAAGCCAAACATGAAGAGGTCCAACGCAAGCTCGAAGAAGCCCGATATGCCATGAACATGGCGGAGCAACAGGCTAACAATTTGATGCGAGAGAAAAAGGATCGTGCTGTCGAAGCTGATACGCTATCGCTAGAAGGCAAGAAGGTGGACCGGGAGAAAACCGAGATCCAGGAAAAGATCCAAGAATGCGACAGAATGATCGAGTCGGCGAAACAAAGGGAGAATGACGCTTTGGTTCCGTATGGAAGGGATATCAAAGGTGTTCTCCGGAAAATCAAGCAAATGCGTTGGGTTGGCGACGAACCTCTAGGGCCTCTTGGACTACACGTTAAAGCGAAGGACCCGCAGAAATGGGGAGAAATCTTGAGGAATCAGCTGGGGGGCTACTTGACAGCTTTTGCCGTTACCGATGCCAAGGATCGAGCACAGTTGAAAAGGCTTTTACAAGAAAGTGGAAAGTGAGCTTCCGAAATCATCCATCGCATATGCAAAATGGGACGTGTCCTGATCACTCGATGGCATTTTGCAGCCCTCAAACCCTGATTGTCATCTATGAGAAGGACCTGTTTGATTACCGTCATGGAGAGCCTCCTGAACATTTGCTCACAGTTCTTCGAGCGTTAGACGTTTGTGTCCTTTTGACCTTCCAGCGACGTTTCCGATTGACACTTTGATTTGTAGATTGCGGATCCATATGTCCTACGGATCCTCATCAATCAGGCTCATATCGAAACACAAATACTTGCGCCAACGCGTCGTGAAGCGCAGGTTACTCTTCAAGGTCTTCGGGGTGGGGGCAGCGCCTGGAGTCTCGACAGGTTCTCCGTTCGAGTCTTCCCGTAAGTCAGCGCAGCTTGCCAATCCCTTGATTTGACTCATACATTACCTCGTTTCCACGTCGAATAGAGAGGGAGGTGTGGCCAGCTCTCCATTGAACCTCAGACCACTCGGTGGTGCCATGAATCTGTTGTTGACCGGGAGAGATAGTGTATCCGACATCAGGTTCGTATCATGCTATCACCAAATCCATAAGCGCTGATTCTGATCTTGGTAGGCATTTCACTGAAATGAAGGCCAAATGTGAGGCAGAGTGGGTGGTCGTTAATCAAAGGGTGAACATGATGAGGGCCCAATATAACGAATTAAGAAGGAACGTTGATAGACTACAAGTGAGTCTAATTGTTCCAACTATGAGTATGAGTGTGATCTGACATTGTCCGATGACTAGCAAGAGGAGAATCAGGCTCAATCAGCTGCACGAGCCGCGAAAGGCAGACTGAGCAATTTGCAACAGGAAGTCAACGAAGACCTTCCCGCTAACATGCAAGGCTTGGAGGCTGCTAAAGAGGTTTGAAATTCCTCCAGACTGTTTCGGATAGTCAAGGCTGATCTCTGGATCGCGATTTCGCAGGAAGCAGAAGCCGAGAAGGAGAATCTTATGGCCCAATTCACCGACGTCAGAAAACAGAAGAATGAAGTAGACGAGGCACAGAAGAATTTGATGCAAGAGTTGAAGGATGTGAAAGCCTTGCTAGAAGCATTCGAAGAACAGAGGACCGTGCTCAGCGTAAGCTGGTTCACCCTTATGACCTGCCAGGATCGTTTGACGCGTGCTTTTCTCTATTTTCAAAGGATCGGGCGCAGAATGCTGGTGTTGATAGACTCAATGCCCAGAATAACAAGAATCATTACGAGAGAAAATATGCGGACGAGAAGAAGAAAGTCGAAGCGGTCGAAGCGGCTGCTAAAGTTTTGCAAGAGGAATTTGCCGTAAGTATCCCACTGGGCGTCACCATCATCACTGTGATTCCTGATATATATTTGTTTGTCGCTCTAGAATTGGACGGAGAAAGCAGCCGAGTATTGCGAACAGGTGCCCAATCCGCGTAAGCCAGAAGAAGTGAAGCGACACCTTGATTCTGTGCAGAAGGCATTGAAGGAGCGGGAGAAGAGGTACGTTCGCTTTACGAGGGGAAGATGCGAGATACTAATGACTATGCGTATGTAGGCATGGCGCATCAGTCGAGGATATGGCGAAAGAAGTCAACAAAGCTAAGGAGCAACTGGACAAAGCGGAGAAAGAGCTCAGGCAGATGTCACGTTTGAATAAGGTATTTAGCCTCCTTTCTTTGCCACGTTGCATTCATTGATGGTTCTCTGATGCTCATCTAGGCCCTGAAATCGTCATTGTTGGTTCGTCTCGCCCGCTGGCAAGAGTTTAGGCGGCATATCGCCCTTCGTTGCAAGCACGTCTTCCAGACCCATCTTTCACAGCGTGGGTACTATGGCAAGATCCTGTTCAACCATACTCTTAGCACTCTGACTCTCCGAGTAAGTCTCGCTTGTTCCAAATCTAATAAAACGAGGCTAACGGTCTCTTGATGCTCTAGGTGCAGACAGACGATCAGCTCCAGACGCAAGGTACCAAGGACAAGGATCCGCGTTCGCTGAGTGGAGGCGAGAAGTCCTTCTCGACAATCTGTTTATTGCTTTCGCTTTGGGAGTCCATCGGTTGCCCGCTCAGGTGCCTTGGTACGCTGTCATTTGTTTTCGATGTAGTCATCCTCTGACTGGTGTTTCCCGTAGATGAGTTCGACGTATTCATGGATGCCGTCAATCGCCGCATTAGCATGAAGATGATGATTGATACTGCCAACACGTCTGACAGGAAACAGTACATTCTCATTACTCCCCAAGATATGACGAACGTCCATCTTGGACCGACCGTGCGTGTCCTCAGGATGTCAGATCCTGAGCGAGGCAATGGAATGCTTCCTTTCGCTTCGACGACAGCCTGATTCAATGCTTCATATACCAAATTCTTGCATACTCCTTGTGCCATGCTTCTGCTCGCTATTCTCTGACTTATTGTACGTTCATGGTCTCTAATTGGTTTCTACTAGAGACTCCGTATAGCTTACACTCCCTCCCTTATAATGGTTGCTGGTACATTACTCCTATAAAATAAATTTTCTGTGCCATTGGCCGCAATATCTTGGCACGTGCTAAGGATACGCGTGTAAATGACCGCTGCCATTTTTGTGCATTGGAGCGGAGCGACATCTCTTTTTTTCCGGACTCCCATCTGTTGTTGTATCACAGCCCCAGCTCTCTTTCGATTCGTACTATAACGTCTCCACAGCCTTGGAAACTACCTGCTAAACTCTTCCAGCCCCAAGACTTCACGCCAGACAGTCCTTTTTTCTTGGGTTCACCACTAAACGACATCCCACAACTAAACGCGGCTTTCTTCAATATGTCAAGTGCTCTACCCGGTCTACGCAAGATGCGTATCATCGCCATACCGCTTACAAGGCCTGTCGCCAGAGCAGTGCTGCCTTCGGACGCGAAACGAAGCAGACTGACGTATTATCAGTTCAAGATAGCGGCTCCAAGAATAAAGCCCCCACCACCGACTGCCGAAAGCGGCGGTGTAGAGATAGACGCGAAGACTGAAAAGAAGGGATGGCTACCTGAAGAAGGTGTCGCGAATTGGGTGACGAACAAGGCGTCGCATACATGGGCAGGGTTCGGGAAGGCAGAAGGTGGATGGAAGGTACGTTGTCTCGTTTGTTTGGTGTGGAATGGATGGCAGGCTGATCCTCTGCGCAGTTGAAAACCTACCAGTTCGGAGAGCGCCTGGTGGACCGTATGGACTTTGAGGAGCTGGCCCTGAAAAGCATAGACCCGTCCATGGGCCCTTCCATCACCCAATTCAAGCGGACTCCTGTATTAGAGGAGAAACGAGAACCAATGACGGTCAGTTCCGTATTTACCAGAATCTGGTTCTTTCTGACAAGACCCCAAAATCATAGATACCATTGGTGTTTCCTCCATCTCTCTTGTCCTCTTCAGAGGTTCTGTCGGAGCTACGAGCTTACACGGAACATCGGATACCTCGGCATCGCAGAGGTTTTTATTTCTGGATGATAGTTGCGCCATTTACAGCACCTTTCATGATCATCCGTATGTATTCGTTCTTTGCTTCGCCCAACTGAACCCGAACCTGAATCCAATGTCGTTCCAGCCATAGTCCCTAATCTTCCTTTCTTCTTCTGTGTTTGGCGGTCTTGGTCACACTATAGAGGTATGTGTGTGCACACTCTTAGCAACGTAATCTGCCGCTGACGCGATTGCCGATATCCACAGCTTATAGATCATCACAATACCTGCAATCCCTCCTAGAGCACGATGTAATTGTCCCCGAAGCCAGCGAACCATTGAACGAAGTGTACAAACTCCACCCATTCACACCATCACCGTCGGCGTCTACCTCGACGCCGCCCGGCTCTGCCGAATCTTCGATACCCAAACCCCAGCAAGAACCACAGCATGAGGTTCTCCTCGGACGCGACGCCGTTCCCGCCATTCTGTCCACTTTCGAACTTGGCTCAACCGCAGCAGCTGATTTGTATCGCGCTGTGGAACAAGCCCGGGTCAGAGTTTCGAGTGGTCGCAGCGAGCTCTAGCTATATTCCGACCACCCCGGGCGACAGACCGAGTCCCAATTCCCTCCTTGTAATTGGTACAATTGGCTATCCAGCTATTGTAAATCGCGCACACTCCCTTTATGGACATGATGTGACGTCGGTATATTATTATCGTTTAACGTCGGTATTGCTAATATACTTGTGTGTTCTATGACTTCACTTTCTCGGCGATTTAACGCAGCTCAATCGAATCAAAGCTCATGAATCTTGTGAGGAATGTTGAGTACTATTTTCAATTTGTGATTTCATGCATCTCTCTTGGAACTCTCTTATACGTTTATGGTTTCGGCTCATTTGTTTTTACTCGAGGCTCTGGTATAACTCATACAAGTTTCCTACAACAAGGAACGCCCGTCACCACTCCCGCGAAACAAAATGAAATGAGAGTCCAATTTCGCACGTGCCGAAACGACGCGCAATAAGCAGCCGCTGCATCTGGAACGTCACTCTCTTCCTTCTCCGCAATCCCTTCTGGACTGTCCCATGTTTCTTCCTCTTCCTTCGTTGTACGGCCATTCACTGGCGTCCAGATCCATCTATTACCCTCCTCCGACCCTAAAACCTGCTGTGAAATAGCCGTTATTGCAGAGTTCACCCCTAAACTACGGCTTGCACCGCACTCGATGTCAAGTGCTCTACAGGGTCTGCGCAAGATGCGTATCATCGCCATACCACTTACAAGGCCGACTGCTAGAAAATTCCCCGCTTCGGACGCGAAACGAACTAGATTGACATACTATCAATTCGCATTAGCCGCCCCAAGACCCAATCCACCACATCCGACAACGGACAGTGGGGATAAAGATGGAGATGGTAATCCTGTAAAGAAGGGACGGCTTGAAGGTATCGCCAATTGGGTGATGAGAAAAGGGATCGACACTTGGGCAGGTTTCGGAAAGGCAGATGGTGGATGGAGGGTACGTTCGCTCGGGTTGCGAGATAATCGAAATGCCAACCAGAGTTTCTTAGTTGAGAACATATCAGCTCGGAGAGCGTATAGTGGACCGCCTGGACTTCGAAGAACTAGCTTTGAAAAGCATAGACCCGTCGTTGGGTCCCTCCATCGCCCGATTGAAGCTGACTCGCGCGATGGAGGAGAAACGGGAATCTTTGACGGTTACGGTTAGTACACCTCTTCTGCATGCCAAGTTCTTTCTGACAAGGGGCCAACAACATAGATACCTATAGTGTTTCCTCCTTCTCTCTTGTCCTCTTCAGAGGTTCTGTCGGAGCTACGAGCCAACACGAAGCATCGGATACCCCGGCATAGAAGAGGTTTTTATTTCTGGATGCTAGTTGCGCCGTTAACGGCACCGTTCAAGCTCATCCGTATGCTTGCGCCTTTTGCATCACCCAATCCACCGTGATTCTAATCTCGATGTAATTCTAGCTATCATCCCCAATCTCCCTTTCTTCTTCTGTGTTTGGCGTTCTTGGTCACATTATAGAGGTTCGAGCCAATACCAACCTGCCCACTTCTTCCATTGACGCGACTGTCGATATCTACAGCTTATAGAGCATCGCAATATCTACAGTCTCTCTTAGAGCACGGGATAATAGTCCCAGAGGCAAGCGACTCCTTAGACGAAGTATACAAGCTACACCCGTATTCACAATCATCATTGTCAACCTCTACTTCGATGCCGCTTGACACTGTTAATTCCAGGATGCACAAATCCACATTTCAACCCGACCAGGAACCACAGCATGAAGTCCTCCTCGGACGCAACGCCGTTCCAGCCATCCTTTCTACGTTTGAGCTCGACTCGACCGCAGGAGCTGACCTATATCGCGCAGTGGAGCAAGCCCGGGTCAGAGTCTCCAGTGGTCGCGACGAACTCTAGATATGTTCTCGCCGTACAATGGTACTTTTGGGTACCAGCCCTTTTCATTGTTGGTGTTAACTACAATTCGCCACCTACTGTCGTACACGCGCATGCGCCTTCTTACGGAGTCGTGGAACATCGATACTTACCCTTAATAATGCTAAAATGATTTGACAAGGCAACTCAACTAAATTGATGCCAGAAATGCATGATGATTACTGGGCTGCAAGTCTGGCGACTGTATCGCAGCTTGATTACGGTCTCTGTCAACATTATCTGACGGTACCATGTTAATGCCGTGCATGTGCAGAGCCGGCCGTGCTAAGGTAACCCCACTCGAACCTTCCGTGCTATCCATTTCATTCAACAAACAATAAAGGTTGCGCCCCTGTCAAAGACCTTTCCAATACATCAATTAGCGGATGTACACTGTAAGGGGACCATGTGTTTTCATGACGTGAGACGAGCAATATTGTTATTCATAACCATGGCCACACAATATTAGGTGCGGAAGAAATCAAAGGGTGCCCGTCACCCATGTCTTATCTCACGTACGGTAGGAGCGGCTTTCAATGATACACTTGAGACAATCATGGATCTGCAGGGTTGGTCAAGAATGTACAGGAGGAGCATTGCGAGGGCCGCTGGAAGACGCGGTATTATTCCATAGGAGATAGTGGATGTGTGTTAATACGGAGCGATGGTTGCAAAACAGTGCAATTTGTTTCCGGTACATAAACCGTTGCCCACCGGTAACGGTCGTTACTGGATCTTGAACTATGTTATTTGTCCGGCATGCTGCTCTTCGAAAGGACATCTTACAATCTATCTTATCGTGTTATGTAACACCAAACACGGCAATTGGGAAATGTCAACGACAGTGTCAGTGTTAATGTGGGAGTTCTGTGCGATTGATATAACTCGAGGTTTCGACAACCTCCAGGTTTACAACTCACGATGAGCGGAACTGATCCTCCTCATCGACCCAACATCGTCCAGCGATTGTGGCCTACTCGCTCGGAATCGCATCTTCCCAACCAAAGTATAAGGTTAGAACAATTCGAGGACCAAACCAGGGTAATTTGTAGCTTCCATTGCCCGTCGTTGTTATTCATGTCGGCCTTCCAGCGCTCTCAAACACCGTTGCCTCAACCGAAGCCTGCCTTCCGGAATACATTCAAAGACGGTTCAAAATCAGTTAAAGACGGGTTCAAAGACGGGTTAAAATCGTTCAAAGGCCGCTTTGAACCACAAAGGACATCGCGAACGCAAGACCTCGTCCTCGCTTCGACGGCGAGTGCGGCGGCAGAGAACATTCAATCTTCTAACGCTGAACAGGTATACACAAATTGCATCTTTGAGCCATCACTGTTATCTGATGCCGCTTCAGCGTGCTAGTCCGGAGGCAAGCACCCCAAAACCGCCTCCTTCCATCGATGTGACTGCTCCTCAGGAAGAAGGCCCGCCGTATGAATCGAAACAGGAAACCCCTTCCGGTCAACCCAGCGCCCCAGACCTTGCAACCGTGCACGAAGTCAAGGAATCTGCAAGTAGCGGTGTTTCCGGGATCATCAATTCAAATCATCCGAATGGACTTGTTGGTTCCATCTCTTCGCTCCTCAAGATGCTGTCAACGTTCAATTCTACCGTGGACAAGATCGCCGCAGTAAATTACTACTTCTTGCTGTACGGCCTGTCTACTCAATTCATGCCTAGATCCACCCTTATGCACAAGCGGCATGGGCTGTCCTCTCTTTTGCTTCCAAGGTCCGCCTGTCGCACGTTTACCCGTAACGCAATCTCAATTTGTGTTTGCCAGGCTATCATCGACCAAACGATTCGTGACGACTACGTGCGCTCGCTCCTTTCGAAGATGGATGAGGTGTATACCTTTCTTGCGAAGGAAAAATTAACGGATATCGAGTCAATGAAGACTGTCGTCGAGCGCATATGTTACCAAACACTGGAATGCTCGTATTTCATTCGAGAGTACTCGCAGAATAAGAAATTCCGTATGTTGTCTTGGCTTTGTGATATTGATGTCGACGAATTCATGTTTTTCTTATTCAAGGGACGAGGCTGCTCAAGAACTTGATCTCCGAAACTGACGACCGCGTGAAGGTCTACAACGACGTCTTTGATGAACTTATGCAACAGTTCCGTGACAGGGCTGTGGGCGACACGTTGGTGGTTGTGCACCGCATTTGGGAAAGCATGAAAGGTCTTGACGCTCTAGGTAGTGCTTTCCTGAACCATACTTTGTCATACCTTTTCTGACTAACATGATGTAGCCGAAGACTCGAACCTGAACAGCATTCCGTATGTTTCGGGGGCGGGACTGGACACAAGGAAACTATGTTTGAAGGACACGCGTATCGAAATCCTGGACGAAATCACTGCTTGGATCAACAACACCGAGGATGATGCATCACGCATATTCTGGCTACACGGTAAAGCTGGTTCCGGCAAATCGTTCATTGCTCATACCATTGCTAATCGCTTCAAAAGGCTAGAGCGATTAGGATCTTGCTACTGCTTTGACAGCAACCTATTGGCCGAACAGCGCGACAAGAAGATTTTCACGACGATTGCACGAGATCTCGCTGATCGTGACAAACAAATGCGGAGCAAGTTGGTGGCTGCCACTCATCCGGATATGTCGCTCAAACATACCGCGGATATTCTGCAGCAATGGAAGGAGTTGATCATGAAACCTGCGGGGGCATTCTCGGAGGCAATGGCGGGCCCTATCGTCATTGTTATCGATGCCCTGGATGAAAGTGGCATAGCGAATTCGCGACAGCACCTCCTTCAGATCCTCGCGGGAAAACTTGACGATGAAGAATGCCACATAACCAGGCTTCCTCCCCACATCCGAATCCTTCTTACATCACGACCTCTACCGGACATCTACAATGCTTTGGATGGTGTTAAGCATGTCCGATCAATGTCGATGGATAACATTTCATTTACGTCGACAAACCGTGACATTTCTAGCTATGTCTCATGTGAACTCTCGGGTTTGAAGGGGATCGAAATTGAGGACGTCTCAGCTCGGCTCTCATCTGCGTCCGATGGACTATTTGAGTGGGCGCGCCTGGCATGCGCATTCGTCAAGGGAGATGACGACGCCGGATTGACTGTAAACGAGCGTTTTGAGCTCATCATAACTCACAACAAAGAGAATCGTGTCCCGCTACTCGACAGCTTGTACAAATTGACCTTGGAAACAGTCTTCCCCCCGAAACAGCATATGCGTCCACTGCGTCTTGACCGTTTCCGGTCGGTGATGGGACAGATACTCGGAACAGAGGAGCCACTCCCTCTTTCTTCATTGAGCTCAATGAGATGCCGTTTCATGGACGAGAGCATCCGAAAAATCGACATAGACATGATCATAAAGCCCATGGGTGCTTTGCTTAGTGGGACTACCGATCCTTCCTCCGCCATACGCCCTCTTCACGCCTCCTTCCCTGATTTCTTGCGAGATGAAAGTCGGAGTGGCGAGTTTTTCATCGATCTGTCTCGTATCCACGACGAGCTTGCTTGTGCCTCGCTTGGGGTGATGAAGGCTCAATTACGATTCAACATGTGCCAACTGACAAGTTCTTATCTTCCTAATTCCAAAGTCCCTGACCTAGTTGAACGAGTCAAGAAACACATTTCCCCCGAACTGTCGTATTCCTGCCGACTTTGGACATACCACGTTGAACGCACCCAGTTCACTATGCTTCTTGCCGAGGCAATTCGAGAGTTTTTTCAACATGAACGATTTTGTTACTGGCTGGAAGCGTTAAGCCTACTAGGACACTATCTTTCTGGCTCTCTCTTCGTGCACAGGTTAGCAAGATGGGTCAGCGTATGTGGAATTGTTCTTATTCTGGTTCAATAATCATTCTGAATCGGGCGACTAGTCCCATGGCAAGTGGAAAGACATCCTCGACAATGCAAAGGACGCCAAAAAATTTCTCGATGTATTTCGTGAACCAATCTCCTACAGCGCCCCTCATCTTTATGTTTCTGCCATTCCTTTTGCGCCGGAGATTCTTAGCATCTCAAAGGAGTTCGCAGACATGCTTCGTAAAGGGTTGCAGGAATCCTTACGGCCAACCCACAATCTGGCCTGGCCTGTGATTTGGCATGTGCTGCGCTGCTCGGAAACCGCACCCAAAAAAAAATTACCTTCGCGTTTTCGGGCTCGCGGCGACGCAAAGGTGATTTCTGTCTCTTTCTCGCTGCAAGACAAGACCATCCGATCGTCGTCGGATGTGCATAGAGGATGCTGGTCTGCTGTTGCAGTCTCAAACAATGGACTGCGGATTGTGATGGGGTCGGATGAAGGGAACATTCAGATGCGTGGTGCTGATACAGGGATGTGGCTTTCCAAGGGACATACAGATCGCGTCTCGTGTGTTGCGTTTTCATTCGATAATTCGCGCATTGTGTCAGGGTCGGATGACAAAACCATTCGGTTGTGGGACGCCAAAACAGGGAGCTCGCTGCTACCACCTCTCAAGGGACATGAGGATCGCGTTTCGTGTGTTGCATTCTCATCCCATGGCACGCACATCGTGTCGGGGTCAGATGACGGAACCATTCGGTTGTGGGACGTCGGAACAGGGACCATGCTGCTACCACCTCTCAGGGGACATGAGGATCGCGTTACTTGTGTTGCATTCTCAGTCGATGGCCTACACATTGTGTCGGGCTCGAATGACAGAACCGTTCGGTTGTGGAACGTGACAACCGGGAACATGGTGCTACCACCTCTCAGGGGACATGAGGATCACGTCTCATGTGTTGCATTCTCATTCTATGGCTCGCGCATTGTATCGGGGTCAGATGACGGAACCATTCGGTTGTGGGACGCCAAAACAGGGAGCACGCTGCTACCACCTCTCAAAGGACATGGGGATCGCGTCTCGTATGTTGCATTTTCGCGCAATCTCGAGTGCATTGTGTCGAAGTCAGACGACAGGACCATTCAATTATGGGACGCCAAAACCGGGAGCATCCTGCTACCACTTCTCAAGCAACATGAGGATCGCGTCTCGTCTGTTGCATCCTCATCCAGGGGCATGTTCTCGTTCAATGACAAGTGCTTTCTGGGGTCAGGTGACGCAACAATTTCCCAATGTTGGGATGTCAAAACATCTGGGATGCTGCTACCACCTCTCAAGGGACAGAAGGATCACGTTCCATCTGTTGCACTCGCACCAAGCGACTACGACAAAACCAATCCGTTTCGGGTGGCCGAAATAGGGGAAATACCGCTACCACCTCTCACGAACGCAACTGACGGCGAGATCATTGCGTGTGCAACAAATGATCGTAGTGTTCGCGTGTGGTCAGCCACTACAGGGCATATACTGTGGCATGGATCCCAGATTCGGGGCTTGCCTGTCGAATACTCCCCGCCAGATGATGACTCTGAGGAATACAGTGGCAATGACAATGTCCGGCCTGCTGCTGTCTTGCCAGACAGACAGTCCATTCAATTGCGGGATGCCGCGGTATCGCAATCAATATATTTTCCAAGTGGACCTGATTTTGATCGATCTGGCTGGGCGCGTCTTGAAGATAAACTTTTGTTTTGGGTTCCACCCATATTTTCAGTGGAATCGGGGAATAGCTCATCCCCTTCCTCCGAAAGCGCGAAAAGGCGTTTCCATGTGTGTTCACTGCAAGATTCTCGTGTTAACAGCCATGAAGGGTGTAGAAACTATATAGATTTCCTTTGTAGGCCTTGAGAAGTATTCCTTCGATGTTGTAACGTAGTAACCATACGTGATCGCCAGGTCCTGGCAGGAGGAGCGAGCACCTGTGGTGCGCCTCCGGAGACGCAAGGGGCAGCTGGGGAGGTAGGGCGGAACCTGGCAGGGCCAGGGAAGGAGTAATGTACACCATATATAACGTCTATCATAGGGCCCCCGCCCCGCCGGACAATAAACTTGACACCAGAACACAGAAAAATGAAAAACCATACGTGAGCTTCAAATTTCTTTTTACACTTGACTTTGTTTCAAACATTCTTCGTTGATACCAGGTTCATCAGCCTTGCTAAAATCGTGTTCGGAATCTGGCGTCATCCTTTCGCTCAAGGACTCAAATTTATCCTCATTCTTATGTCAACCTCTTGCAGTGACATTACATCAGCAGAGGTGTCCACCCTAGCGACGCCAACACGAGAGAGCAACAATGAGCAGGTAATTGGCGCAGTTTTTCTTGACGCAGTGCGCAAACCGCCTTTGATAGGCTTGAAGGTTGAGTATAAGGCACTGATGCTGCTAGGAGGCGGAGGGCACAAGCTTGGGGCATAGGGGGTCGAATTTATGTGTCTATTTGGGATAGGATGGTCAGCGGGAAGGAATGTTTACCTGCAACAGGAGAGTCGCCTCGGCTGTAAAAGGAAACTCTCCTACCACAAATGGACATTGGTTTTTGATCCAGTTCGTTCCAAGGGTATGTACATATCGCCCTCTCCTGATCCTTCCCACCTTGCGCTTTTTATTTTTTGTCTTTGTCTTGTTTGTTTGATTGTTCGGTTTTGACTGTATCGCCTTCCTCCGATCCTTCTTACCTCGGTCTTTTCATCCTCCTCCTTGTCCTGTTCATCCATCCGTTCTGTTCTATTCATCATATCTATGTACTGCATTCTTCCGACTTTTCCTACCTTGGTCTTTTCATTTTGTCTTGGTCCCGACAAGGCTTTGCCTTCTTCTTCCCATCAACTCTCCTTTCCAACTATTTCCTCATTCTTTTCCTTCACAGACCCCCAAACCGACCACTCAGACGTTCCCTCTCATCTTAAATGCCTAGCCGGCGAGTCGCATTCATGCCGCTCTCCAAACCACTTTGACCACACCCTACGTCTCTATGATAGACGGGCACCCGATTTACTAACAATCATTGCATCGAAGTTGACGTGGGAGGCATATATGTACTAGAGGTTGATTAGGCGACGAGGTCGTCATCGCTCTGCAGTGCTGTGGATTGCCTGTTAAAGAGGCTCGTGTGCCAGATCAGGGCTTGGTATTGGGTTCGACGAATTGAAGGAGCATCAGGAAAAATCCACATGTGTTTGGACCTGTCTGTAGTCTTGGTAGATCCCAGACCCTCGTACACAAGTCCCCTTTTAGGTACCAGTCTGTAGCTGGGTGCTTTGCTACGGTAGCTGTCCCATAGACGTCTATAGCCTACTGCGAGTATATATTCCTCATGATAGCTGTACGTGCCTAAGGTCCACTACACCTATCCAATGAATACGAAGAGTCCCAAGGTGTACATCGTCACACAAAAATGCGCAGGTAATATTTATCACGGCCAGCAGCAACGGAATATCACTAGTTTCAATCCTTACTACACCTATCCAATGAATACGAAGAGTCCCAAGGTGTACATCGTCACACAAAAATGCGCAGGTAATATTTATCACGGCCGGCAGCAACAGAATATCACTAGTTTAAATCCTTACGGGTCGTCATCATCATCATCCACCTCCATATCACCAACGTCGCCAGCCTCGCTATCCGTCTCTCCAGTGTGTCCCTCGAGTTCTTGCCTAGCACGTTCCTTCGCTTCCCTGACGAGCTGTGGCTGTACTGCCTCAACGTCGACTACTCCTGCACTCGTGCTTGATGCCAAAAACAAATGTTAGCATGTGCAATAAAGATGACACAACCAGATACTTACCAAGCGCGCTTGAACAGCTTCTTCCGTCTATTTGTGGTGACGGCCATATTGAGGTTTTGCCAATCATCAAGATCGACACGGATAGCTATGTAAGTATCACGTTTGTCTTTCTCAGAAAAGGCCGTTCTGACGCGCTTGCCAGTTTTCCACTCTTTAAGGCAGTGGTTGATCTGACGGTGAGTTCCATAAATAAGTAACAGCATTAGGTAAAGTTTTACAACGTACAAGTGTGAGCACCAGAGCTAAGGTATCAATGGAAATCGGATCGAAGTATTTCTTGAAGATAATACCCGCCGACGTGAGATCCTTGAACCATGTTGCTGCGAGGATGTTGCTGATGACAGGGTTTTCACAATAGCCAGTTTGTGCCTTGGGATCCTGACGGGATGAGTCAGTATTGCCATTGTCAATCACAAAAAAGAGTACCTTATAGTGAAAAGATCTCCCTATCAGTAGAGACGACACCGTTCTCGCATTCTTCTGCACGTCACGAGCCTTTCCACCCTCACGGAACCCATAGCCACTCATGATCTGCTCCCGGACGGGATCAAGGAGATCACCACGAACACGCGATCCCCGCCTCTGCATCTTGATGATATTAGCGAGAAAGTATAATCGACAAAGCAGGACTTACTAGGCGAAGCATCCGGTCAGTAAACTCATACCGAGGTGTTGAGCCGTCATCATCCCCAGATGCATCGTTCTGAGCATTGACCCAACAGGTACCTGCCCATTGAACACGAAGGGAAAGACCGGGAAAGGCACCTTTAGTGCAAACGACTGCCTCGTACTCGTGCATTGCCCGAAGGAGCAGCGCCTGGACGTTGACATCAGTGAAGTCGGAGAGTGTCGGTGGCTTCTTGAGGTCCAGACCAGCGCGAAGTACTACGCGTTCTAGTGTCTTGGCTTTCTTAGGACGTGGCTGTTGTGGTGTATCACTTGATAGGGAATGAGGGCGCTTGTTGGTCGACGATGGCGTGAACTGTTGATAATCGTCATGAGCTTCGTCGTCGCAGGATGCTTGATGTTCTTGTTCAGCTGCTGATGGTTTGGTAGGGGTACCAGCGGGGAAGTGGCCTTGAGAGGATGACGTGGCACTGGGCAAATATACAAAGTCCCGTCGCGAAGTCTTGCTAACAGGCAGCTCCTTCAAAGTGATGCGACGAATCTCCGGTGTCTTCTTCTGAGGCACAACGATGGGGTCAAGGGCTCTGATCTATAGAACTCATGAGAAGCTGTGGAGTGGAGCAAGTACAAGCATCGCACCGAGCTCGAAAATACAATGCCACCCTCGTCCTCATCCTCACTCTCAGGACCGTCAGGCTCTGAGCTGGCAGGATCTGGATTACGGGTCTTCTTCCCTATCACATTGTTAGAAGGCAGTACAAATGAAAAATAAGCTGCGCCCACCTCGAGCCTTTCTGAGGTTCTCTACCTTCTTCTGGGCCTTTCGCAGAGCAATTTCCGCCTTGTCGAGATTCTCTTTATCTGAGGAAAAGTTTGCTGAGCTGTGAAAGGCCAGGACCAGAACCAGAAGACGGACCTGCATGTTGGATCTTCTCTGATGCCTTCGACTTCCTTTTTCGTGAACTGGGCGTCGGCTCCTCATCATTTTCATCATCAGGTTCTTCTTCGTCTGAGTGAGTGACACGGGCCATTGATGAATGACGAGAGACAGCTGGCAGTGTTGCGAAGAGAAATCTGAAAATTTCGGAGTTTACTTCACCTGATTGGGACTCAGAACATTGAGACAGACCACACATACCATGACTATGTTTCAGTGCGAATTTTGTCACCGCACTGTGCAGGGCGTTAACTCCCATATTTTCCAAACCACGTCGTGCCGTTCAAAATTCCTGCGCAAGTACAGCGGATCAGCGAATGAACCGGATGCCTCTGACGGCTTTGAAGACCCCAGTATACCAATGGAGCTCGACGGTGATCCCTATATCCCCCAAAATCCCAACGAGCCACTCGAAGCCGCCGAAAATTTCCTGGACACACCAATGGCACAGCTACGGCGAGGAGCGAGCGTCGAAGATGTTCCAGACAAAAATGCACCTGACAGCCGCTATGTCGAAGACTTTCCTGGCTCGGCAGGAGCTGTACACGGCCGCTGTCAGAATACCTTCAGTAAATACCAAAGAATGCAAGCAATGCAAGGACACCCACCTTGGCACCCATTCGAGAGCCAAAAGGAGTGGGAACTGGCGGAATGGATCATGACTTCGGGGATCAGCCAGAATAAAATGGATTTGTTGCTGAACTTACAGATGGTAGGTGGGCTTTAGTGCGCACTCTTTTGCAATATATTGACGGCGTCAATAGATTCGAGAGGATGCAAATCCTGCATTTCACAATGCCCGAAGCTTGCTTCAACGTATTGATGCACTTCCGCGCCGCCCTGAATGGAAATGTACCGCATTTCAGATCACGGGTGATGAAAAGGATGCGGCGGGAAACTTTCGTACCGTAGATGTTGAGCTCTGGCATCGAGATCCTGTGGAATGTGTGCAAGAGTTAATCGAAAATCCACTCATCGGGGAAAGAAACGCCTACGCACCGTGTCGAGTCTACCGTGACAAGAGCTGTACCAATCGCGAATATGGGGAGATGAACACAGCGAATTGGTCCTGGGAAACCCAGGTATGCAGGTCTTTGTACGAAAGACCTGCGTAACCATCTGATGATGATGATCTTTCAGAAGAAGATGCCGTCCAGGGCCACCGTAGTACCTGTCATCCTTTCATCAGATAAGAAGAATCTGACAACGTTCAGTGGGGATAAACAGGCTTACCCAGTCTACCTCGGCATTGGCACAACAGCCCATGAGATCCGTCGCCAGCCCTCCGCGCATGCTATGCTCCTCATAGGCTACATACCAGTGTCGAAACTTGAATGCTTTTTGGCAAAGCGGAGATCCGTCGAGGGGTTCCAGCTGTTCCACGAATGTATGCGGGTCATTCTCAAACCGCTTGTCGAAGCTGGGAAAAGCGGGATAATGATGAATTGTGCTGATGGATTCGTGCGAATGGCTTACCCGATCGTTGCCGCATATGTCGCGGATTACCCAGAACAGTGTCTCATTGCTACATGCAAGGAAAGTGCGTGCCCGACATGTACTGTGTCACCGAAGCAGCGAGGGGATCCTGTGCATTCTGTTCTTCGAGACCCAGAGAAAACCCTTGAGACTCTTGCTCAGCAATCGCGCGGTGAACATCCTCCAGCCTTTGTTAATGAATCACTCCGTCCTCTCAATCCTTTTTGGAAAAACCTACCGCATTGCAACATTTTCGCCTGCATTACCCCGGATATTCTCCATCAACTCCATAAAGGTGTTTTCAAAGATCATCTAGTCAGCTGGGCATCAGAAGCAGTCGGCGGTGGCGCGGAGGAGGTGGATCGGCGGTTTCGGGCCATGACCCACCATCCTTCCCTACGGCACTTCAAAAAAGGGATATCACTCACCACACAATGGACAGGCACCGAGCACAAAAACATGGAAAAAGTCTTTCTCGGCGTCTTGGCGAATGCGACGGACCCCGCAGTCATACATGCGGCGCGCGGGATCCTAGACTTCATATACTACGCCCATTTTGAAGTCCATACGGACGAGTCATTGGCGCAGTTGGATGCAGCTTGGGTTGCTTTCCACGAGAACAAGAAGGGTTTTCAAGATCTAGACATTCGGAAGCATTTCAATATCAGCAAACTCCATAATATCAAGCACTACGTTGATTCGATCCAGGAACTCGGTAGCGCTGCCGGTTTCAACACTGAAGCGACGGAACGACTGCACATTGACCTCGCAAAAGTCGGGTATCGAGCAACAAATAAAAAGGCTTACATCAAACAGATGACAGTTTGGCTGCGGCGTCGGGAGGCGGTGGAACGGTTCAGCTTGTACTTGCAGTGGGTAATGCCTGAATATGCCGCCGAGGTGGCAAGGGGGCTGGACGTCGATGTCGAGGAGAACGAGAGTGACGATGGCGAGGAAGAAGACACCAAGCACCCACAAGACCAAATAATCTCCGCGCCGGTTTACACAATCGCCAAAGAGCCAGCGCTCCCTCAGGTCACAGTCCAATCGATTACCCAAGATTTCGGCGCTGAAGACTTCCTGACGCACCTCACCGCATTCCTGCAAGAGCGCTCCATCGCTTCTCGCATTGCACCATCGGATGACTCGACGTTCCCTGTCTATCATTGTCTTTATCTATCCTTACCCGCCATTCCCGAAGTTTCGACCTCAGCCATCAAGGACGCCATCATCGCAACAAAACCTGAACGTGGAAGAGTTACCACCCACGGAATCAAAAAGGCCAAGGCCGCTAGATTCAGTACCGTCCTGGTTCGCGTTCGTGCTGGCGACCCCAGGAAAGGACCCGTTGATGGTAATTATCTGACTTGTCGGGGCTCTGGCTGCTTCTAACTGCTACAATTACATTCAGGTCTCGGTGTAGCACAGGTCCGCCTCATATTTCGACTTCCCAAAGATCACGGTACCTTCGACGAACCCCTTCTCTATGTACATTGGTTCAAGCCTCTCCAGAAGTTTGACAAGAATCTCGGCATGTTTCAAACATCTTTTTCCTCCCGCAACCATCGACAACGTGCATCCGTTATTACAGCATCCCAGCTATTCTCTTCCTGCCACTTGATACCCTACTTTGGCCGGGACATCAATCCCACATGGGGCCCTGACACTGTCATTGACGACGCCCCGTCATT
Organism: Crassisporium funariophilum; assembly: GCA_014925845.1. Lineage (NCBI taxonomy): Eukaryota > Fungi > Basidiomycota > Agaricomycetes > Agaricales > Crassisporiaceae > Crassisporium > Crassisporium funariophilum. The sequence continues at coordinate 206,381 of JACGCL010000006.1, forward strand.
TTACCTCAATCCATACCTTCGACACTTCGATTTTTACCACTTGCGATACCTTCCTGATCTCCACACCTTTCGGAACCGCCCACGTAGTGTAGTTGCCCGCCAGCAACGTCTCGCGGCGGTCTATAATTCCAGATACCGTCTCAACATGTTGTAGATTCACCATAGTATGTATGTCTACCAAGAGTACAGAACGGCAACCAAAGCTACAGTCAGTATCAATTTCCGTGTCAAAGGTCCATAGATGTACGGCAGGTACAGACATCTGCAGAGCCTTCACATGAGGTATGGGAGGTATGGAAACTGTGTGGAAGCTACGGACCGTCGACATTTTTCCTGATGAGGGGGTTGGTTATGGTAGTGTTTACTTGCATTTTTTCTTCAGGCTTGCTATATTTGTTTTGCGATTGTCGTAGATAAACAGTTGTTGCCGCCTCCTGTGCCTTCCTTGGACCCAACCTCAATCTCGATCTCGTCAACGGATGGCTCACTTTCGAGACATCTTGGCTCGTCTCTCGATTCGTGATCTATCCTATTTTGGGCCGACCCCGACCCATGTTTACCTAGAGTTGCACTCTCTTCACCTCAACCTCAGCACAACCTCAATGTTCGCATTCATCACCGTGATCTTTTTTCTCCGGCCCGCCATATGAGCTGTGGAGTCTTCCAACACCTTTCTCCGCCACGTATTTGTGCATGGAGCAGCCACAGCGCCTGCTATCATCCCTCCACCTGATGTATACGCTTCAACCACGGCAACGAAAGAATATGGTCAGTCTCGAGTTTATTGCTTCGTTTGTTGTCTCATTGTTTTGCATGGTTTAGGCACATCGCAAGGAAAAGCCTTGTTGTAAACCTTGCAATCCAGCTTGGGGAGTTTCGTGGTACATAAACCGTTGCCCACCGGTAATGGTTGTTGCTGGATCTTGAACTGTATTACTTGTCCGGCATGCTGCTCTTTGTAAGGGCATCTTATAATCGTTATCTTATCGTGCTGTGTAACACCAAACACGGCGATTGGGAAATGTCAATGAAAGTGTTAGTGTGGGAGTTCTGTGCCATCGATATGCCTCGAGGCTTTGACAAGCTTCAGGTTGACACTCACAATGAGCGGAAGTGATCCTCCTCATCGACTCAACATTGTCCAGCCAATTCGACAGATTCACTCAGAATCGCACCTTCCCAACTCAAGTACAAGACTAGAACAATCCGAGGACCAAACTAGGGTAATTTCAGTTTCCATTGCCCGTCGTTGTTGTTCATATCGGCCTTCCAGCGCTCTCAAACACCGTTGCCTATGTTGAAACCTGGCTTCCGGAACACGATTAAAGACGGTCTCAAATCAGTCAAAGACGGGTTAAAATCAGTCAACCCAGTCAGCTGCTTTAAACCAAACAGGGCATCGCGAACGCAGGACCTTGTCCTCGATTCGCCGGCGAGTGCAAGGGCAGACAACATTCATTCTTCTAGCGCTGAACAGGTATACACAGATTGCATTATTTGAGCCATCACTATTATCTTATGCCGCTTCAGCGTGCTAATCCAGAGGCAAGCACCCAAAAATCGCCCCCTTCCATCGTTATGACTGCTCCTCAGGAAGAAGGCCCGTCGTATGACTCGAAGCAGGAAACCCCTTCCGGTCAACCCAGCGTACCACATATTGCAACCGTGGACGAAATCCTGGAATCTGTAAGTAGAGGTGTTTCCGAGATGAGAGGCATTGCTGCGCCAATTGAGAGTGCAGCGTCAGCATTCAGTTATTCAAATGATCCGAATGGACTTGTTGGTTCCATCTCTTCGCTCCTCAAGATGCTGTCAACGTTCAATTCTACCGTGGACAAGATCGCTGCAGTAAATTACTACTTTTTGCTGCACAATCTGATCTGTATACTCATTTCATGCCAAGATCCACCCTTATGCACAAGCGGCATGGACTGTCCTCTCTTATGCTTCCAAGGTCCGCCTGTCGCACGTTTACCCGTAATGCAATCTCAATTTGTGTTTGCCAGGTTATCATCGATCAAACGATTCGTGACGACTGCGTGCGCTCGCTCCTTTCGAAGATGGAAGAGGTGTATACCTTTCTTGTGAAGTCAGAACTGAAGGATATCGAGTCAATGAAGACTGTCATCGAGTGTATATGTCGTCAAACACTGGATTGCTCGTATTTTATTCGAGAGTACTCGCAGAATGAGAAATTCCGTATGTTGACTTGGTTCTGTGATAGTAATGACTACGAATTCATCTTTCTCTTATTCAAGGGACGAGGCTGCTCAAGAACTTCATCTCCGAAACTGACGAAGCCGTGAAGAGATACAACGGCGTCTTTGATGAACTTTTGCAACAATTCCGTGACCGGGCTGCGGGCGACACGTTGGTGGTTGTGCACCGCATTTGGGAAAGCATGAAAGGTCTTGACGCTCTAGGTAGTGCTTTCCTGAACCATACTTTGTCACGCCTGTTTTAACAAACATGATGTAGCCGAGGACTCGAGCTTGAACAGCATTCCATATGTTTCGGGGGCGGGATTGGACACAAGGAAACTATGTTTGAAGGACACGCGTATCGGAATCCTGGACGAAATCACTGCTTGGATCAACAACAATGAGGATGATGCACAACGCATATTCTGGCTACACGGAAAAGCTGGTTCCGGAAAATCGTTCATCGCTCATACCATTGCTAATCGCTTCAAAAGGCTAGAGCGACTAGGATCTTGCTACTGCTTTAACAGCAACCTATTAGCCGAACACCGCGACGAGAAAATTTTCTCGACGATTGCACGAGATCTCGCTGATTGTGACAAACAAATGCGGACGAAGTTGGTGGCTGCCATTTGTGGGAATACGTCGCTCAAACATACCGTGGATATTCTGCAGCAATGGAAGGAGTTTATCATGAAACCTGCGGGGGCATTCTCGGAGGCAATGGCGGGCCCTATCGTCATTGTTATCGATGCCCTGGATGAAAGTGGCATGGCGAATTCGCGACGACACCTCCTTCAGATCCTTGCTGGGGAACTTGACGATGACAAATACCACATAACCAAACTTCCTCGCCACTTCCGAATCCTTCTTACATCACGACCTCTAACGGACATCTACAATGCCTTGGATGGTGTTAAGCATGTCCGATCAATGTCGATGGATGACATTTCATTTACGTCGACCAAACGTGACATTTCTTGCTATGCGCTATCTGAATTCAGACTGTCGAATATGGAGCGGATCGGATTCCAGGAAATCAAGCATGTCGCAAGTGAGCTTGCATCTGCGTCCGGTGGACTATTCGAGTGGGCGCGCCTGGCATGTGCATATGTCAAGGATGACGTCGCCGGATCGACTGTAGAGGAGCGTTGGAAGGCCATCACAACTTACAACAAGCAAGATCGTGTCCAGCTCCTCGACGGATTTTATGAATTGGCCTTGAAAGGGATCTTCCCCACAACACTGCACAACCGGCCTAAGTGTCTTGAACGATTCCGGTCGGTGATGGGACAGATACTCGGAACAGCGGATCTACTCCCTCTTTGTACATTGCGCTCAATGAGAGACCATTACATGGACCAGAGTATCCCATCCATCTACATGGACGTGATAATAAAGCCTATGGGTGCTTTACTTAGTGGGACTACCGATCCTTCCTCCACGATACGCCCTCTTCACGCCTCCTTTTCTGATTTTTTGCAAGACAAAAGTCGGAGTGGCGAGTTTTTCATCGATCTGTCTCGTGTCCACGACGACCTTGCTTGTGCCTCGCTTGGGGTGATGAAGGCTCAATTACGATTCAACATGTGCCAACTAACAAGTTCTTATCTTCCTAATTCCAAAGTCCCTGACCTCGTTGAACGGGTCAAGAAACACATTTCCCCCGAACTGTCATATTCCTGCCGACTTTGGACATATCACCTTGAACATAAACCGATCAATATGCTTATTGCCAAGGCAGTTCGAGAGTTTTTTCAACATGAACGATGTTGTTACTGGCTCGAAGCCCTCAGCCTATTAGATGGTCTTATAGACGCCCGTCTGGGCCTCGTTATAGATTGGGTCTTTGTAAGTGAAATTGACCTCATTCCAGTCCACTAACCATTTTGATATGTACTACTAGTTCCATGAAGAGTGGAAAGATATCCTCGACAATGCAAACAATGCACTAAGATTTGTCGAAATGTTTGGTCACTCAATCTCCTACAGCACCCCTCATCTTTATGTTTCTGCCATTCCTTTTGCGCCAGAGATTCTTGGCATCTCCAAGGAGTTCGCAGACATGCTTAATAAAGGGTTGCAGGAATCCTTACGGCCAAAGCACAATTTGGCCTGGCCTGTGATTTGGCATGTGCTGCTCTGCCAGATAGACCTCCCCGAGCGCAATTGGAAGCCCAGATTTTTTGATGGACTTCTTCGGGCATGGAATGGCCGGCCGGCAAAGTTTCTAACTGTTTCTTTCTCGCTGCCAGACCACCCCATCCGATCGTCGTCGGATAGCCTTAGAGAAAGCTGGTCTGCTGTTGCAGTCTCAAACAATGGACTCCGAACTGTGATGGGGTCGGATGACGGTATCATTCAGATGTGTGGTGCTGATACAGGGATTTGGCTTTTTAAGGGACATACAAATCGCGTCTCGTGTGTTGCATTTTCATTCGATAACTCGCGCATTGTGTCAGGGTCAGACGACAGGACCATTAGGTTATGGGATGCCAAAACAGGGAGGATGCTACTACCACCTCTTGAGGGACATGAGGATCGCGTTACTTGTGTTGCATTTTCATTCGATGAATATCGCATTGTGTCGGGGTCAGATGACAGAACCGTTCGGTTATGGGATGCCAAAACAGGGAGGATGCTGCTACCACCTCTCAGGGGACATGAGGATCGCGTTACTTGTGTTGCATTCTCATTCGATGACTCGCGCATTGTGTCGGGGTCAGATGACGGAACCGTTCGGTTGTGGGACGTCGCAACGGGGACCATGCTGCTACCACTTCTAAGGGGACATGAGGATCGCGTCTCTTGTGTTGCATTCTCATTCGATGGCTCGGGCATTGTGTCGGGGTCAGATGACGGAACCGTTCGGTTGTGGGACGCCAAAACAGGGAACACGCAGCTACCACCTCTCAAGGGACATGAGGGTCGCGTCTCGTATGTTGCATTCTCTCGCAATCTCGAGTGCATTGTGTCGAAGTCAGACGACAGGACCATTCAATTATGGGACGCCAAAACAGGGAGCATCCTGCTACCACCTCTCAAGGAACATGAGGATCGCGTCTCGTCCTCATCCAGGGGCATGTTCTCGTTCAATGACAAGTGCTTTCTGGGGTCAGGTGACGCAACAATTTCCCAATGTTGGGATGTCAAAACATCTGGGATGCTGCTACCATCTCTCAAGGGACGGAAGGATCACGTCTCATCTGTTGCACTCGCACCAAGCGACTACGACAAAACCAATCCGTTTCGGGTGGCCGAAATAGGGGAAATACCGCTACCACCTCTCACGAACGCAACTGACGGCGAGACCATTGCGTGTGCAACAAATGGTCGCAGTGTTCGCGTGTGGTCAGCCAATAGAAGGCAAATACCGTGGCATGGATTGCAGCTTCGAAGCTTGGTCTCTGAATACTCCCCGCCAGATGATGACTTTGAGACATATAGTGGCAATGATGGGGTACGGCCTACTGCTGTCTCGCCAGACAGACAGTCCATTCAATTGCGCGATGCCGCGGTATCGCAATTAATATATTTTCCAACTCGGACTCTTCCTAAATGGGACCGCTGGGCGCGTCTTGGAGATAAACTTTTGTATTGGGTTCCACCCGTATTTTCGGTGGATTCGGCTTCGAGGCATAGGTCATCATCACATTCCTTCGAAAGCGCGAATAGTCGTTTCCATGTGTGTTCATCACCGCAAGATTCTGGTGATAACAGCCATGAGGGGTGTAAAAATTCTATAGATTTCCTTTGTCGGTCTTGATAAGTATTTCTTCAATGTTGTAACGAAGTAGCCATACGTGAGCTACAAAGTTCTTTACGCAATTGACTCGGGTTTCAAACATCCTTCGTTAACACCAATTTCATCAGCCTTGCTAAAATCGTGTTCGGAATCTGGTGTCATCCTTTCGCTCAAGGACTCAAATTTATCCTCATCCCTCTGTCGACCTCTTGCAGTGTCATTAAGTCAGCAGAGGTATCCACCCTAGCGACACCAAGAACACAGAGGACAAGAATGAGCAGGTAATTGGCGCGGTTTCCCTTGGACGCAGTGCGCGAACCGCCTCTGATGGGCTTGGAGGGTTGATTATTTGACGCTGATGCTGCTAGGACGGCGGAGGGCACAAGTTCGAGGCCCAGGGGGTCGACTTGACGCGTCTATTCGGGATAGGATGGCTTTACCTGCAACAGGAGAGTTGCCTCGGCTGTAAAGGGAAACTCTCCTTCCACAAACGGACATACATTGTTCTTGATCCGGCTCGTTAAGCCTTCTGCCCCCACGTCCGCATTGATCGAGCACCTTCGAGCACACCACGCTGATGCACCCCTTCCCCGCGAGGGAGAGTTGGTGCGTGAGTTTGGAGTTGCGGTAAGAGACGTGGTCGTGTTTTGCTTGTCAGTTTATTTTGCTTATTTCGTGGGTTTGGGTGGGATAGATGAAAGAGGGAGCAAGAAAGGAGGAAGGGATGGGATAGGGAGGGATGGAGAGAGAAAGAGGGAGGGGGACGCAGGACTCTGTTCGGAAGCGATGGAAGCTGGGGCGCCTATTTAGACGGTGCCGAGCGTTAGTGATCTGTGAGCTTTGTTTGCGAGGTAAGGTGTTCATTTATTTCCACGTTTGTTCGGCGGGTTCACGCGGTGCAACATCTGTATTATCTCTCACACAAGCAGGGAGTCTTCCGGTTTTCGTGCTCCATAAACCATCGCTGACCAGTCATGTGAAACAGATCTATTAAGTAGTGGTTGTACAGCTGTATCAAGACAGGAGTGAAGAGAGATATGTACGAGGCAAGATGATTATTGGTAATTAAACAACGAGAGGAGATTCCGACGACAAAAAAGCGGGGCCGAGAAACAAGACAGGGGAATGCATATTACAACAGAGTCCATCTGGGGATGATAACGCGACACAGGAATGAAAAGGTGAACGGAGACGAAAACGAAAACCATCCTTTCAACCAGAGCACATCAGGCACGCTTCCTTGTTCTCCAAGGAGCACTGCAACTTCTCGTCCTCCAGCTGACGGTCGCGTTGTCGTTGGAGGGCAGCAGCGAACTCGGGGTCGAGCTCCGCGGCTTTCCGTGTCTTCTCGTCGAGCGAAAGGGAAGCGGCGGATGGCTCCTCCACGGCTGTCCCACTCGAAAACGAAGGGGTAAGAGAGGCAGCAGACGACGACGGCTCGAACTTGAGCGGCGAAGGCGACACTGGCTCCTGCTTCACGACAGCCGCTGGTGCCGGCGTAACGGGAGACCGCGATGGAGAAGGTGCCACCGACGAAGACGGAGTGAGCATCCCGGTGGCCCGCCCGCCGGGTCTCGTAGTGGCGGCTGCGGCGGCAGCAACGACGCCGCGGGCGGTGTTGGCGGCCTCGTTCTGCTTCTTCACCTCTTTCAACAAGCTCTGGTCGACCGTGAACTGCGTAGCTTGCGCCGCGGGCCTCGTCCTCAAGTAATACATCCCCGTCTTCAACCCCTTCTTCCACCCATAGAAGTGCATGCTCGTCAGCTGGCCCATCGTCGGCGACTGCAGGTGCACGTTCAGGCTCTGGCTCTGGCAGATGAAGGCCCCGCGGTCCGCGGCGAGGTCCAGCACTTTCTTCTGGCTGATCTCCCAGACGGTCTTGTAGATGGCCTTGACGTCGGCGGGGATGGTTGGGATGTTTTGCACGGACCCGTTGTGTGCGATGATCATGTTCTTCATGTTGTCGTCCCATAGTCCGAGATCGACGAGCTCGCGGAGGAGCCATGGGCAGACGACTTGGAATTCACCGGCGAGGACACGGCGAGTGTAGATGTTGCTACATGCGACATTAGTGCGGTGTCAAATGATAGGTAAAATTCCAGACATACCTGGTATATGGCTCGAAACACTCGTTGTTACCGAGAATCTGACTCGTCGATGCCGTAGGCATAGGAGCGACCAAAAGCGAGTTCCTGAGGCCAGTCTGGGCAATCTTCTCCTTCAAGGAAGCCCAGTCCCACAAGCCGGTAGGCGTAACACCCCACATATCATACTGAAGTTGACCCAGCTGAGCCGGGCTTCCCATCCACGTCTCGTACGGACCCTCAGCGACCGCCATCTCCGAGCTCGCCTCGAGCGCACCGTGGTAGATGGTCTCGAAGATCTGGATATTGAGCTCCTTCGCAGCAGGGGAGTCGAACGGCATCCGCAGCGCCATGAAGGTGTCAGCGAGACCTTGGACACCAACGCCGATAGGCCGATGGCGCATGTTCGAGCGCCGCGCCTCGGGGATGGGGTAGTAGTTGACGTCGATGATCTTGTTGAGGTTGTACGCCACGACCTTGGTGACATCGTGCAGTTTCTGGAAGTCGTACTGGCCATTGACGATGAAGGTCGGCAGGGCGAGAGAGGCGAGGTTGCACACGGCGGTCTCGTCGGGGGAGGAGTATTCGATGATTTCGGTGCATAGGTTGGACGACTTGATGGTTCCGAGGTTCTTCTGGTTGGATTTGCCTGCGACCGAACACGTCAGTGAGTGGAAGAGACGGGCATTATGCCAAGGTACGTACTGTTTGCGTGATCCTTATACACCATGAAGGGTCCGCCAGTCTCGATCTGAGCTTCGAGGATAGCATACCAGAGTTTCTGAGCCGGAATAGTCTTGCGAGCCCGTCCTTCCTTCTCGTACTTTTCGTACAGAGCTTCGAACTCCTCGCTGTGCACTTCATGCATGTTTGGAGCTTCGTTGGGACAGAACAGAGACCAATCGCCGTTAGCCTCCACTCGCTTCATGCTACGATGATATTGAGAAACGCGCGCCGAAAGACGATGAAAAGAATACATACAAGAGATCAGGGATCCAGAGCGCATAGAAAAGATCCCGAGCGCGGACTTCTTCCTTCCCGTGGTTCTTCCTGAGGTCGAGGAACTCGAAGACATCGGCGTGCCAGGGCTCGATGTAGATGGCGAATGCACCAGGCCGCTTGTTGCCTCCCTGATCAACGTAACGGGCAGTAGCGTCGTACGCGCGCAGCATGGGCACGATGCCGTTGGAGTACCCGTTGGTGCCAGCAATGTACGACCTGTACATAGTCTTGAATGAATACATAGGTGATAAAGAGAAATATAATGGACACTTACCCAGTAGCACGGATACAATGAATGTTTAAGCCAATCCCACCAGCAGTCTTACTGATCATCGCACAATTCTTCAGGGTATCATAGATTCCCTCTATCGAGTCATCTTTCATGCAAACGAGGAAGCAGGAGCTCAATTGAGGATGGGGTGTACCAGCATTGAAGAGCGTCGGCGATGCATGCGTGAAGTACCGCTCAGACATGAGGTTGTACGTCTCGATAACCCTGTCAATGTCTGCTCCGTGGATACCGACAGCGACACGCATGATCATGTGTTGGGGACGCTCGGCGACGCGGCCGTCAATGCGAAGCAGGTATGATCGTTCAAGAGTCTTGAACCCGAAGCTGAGACACAATTAGCATTGATGAAGGACCGAGATCGACGAAGAGCATACAAGTTGTAGTTGAAATCACGGTTGTAGATGATAGCAGAGTCGAGCGTCTCCGCGTTGTCGCGGATGATCTCGTAGGTCTCCTGGGAAATCATACCAGCCGCACGTCCATTCTTGGGATTCACTGCGACCATACGTTAGCAAGAGCCAAATGCGAACGAGTTGTGCGGTAGACTTACCATAGTCGTACAAATCCTTGATGACTTGAGAGAAGTTTTTCTTGGTTTCTTTATGGAGGTTGGAGATAGCGATACGGGCAGCGAGAACAGCGTAGTCGGGATGCTTCGTTGTGAGGTACGCGGCCGTCTCGGCTGCTAGGTTCTGCGGATCTCTCAGCACGGTAGCGCATGAATGGTAAGGGCGGACGTACGTCAAGCTCGACTGTTGTCACGCCCTGGTACACACCAGCCACGACTTTCTGAGTGACCCTGAACAAACGATGAGTGTGAGCAGCAAATCAAGTATGATGTATATGTAATCACGCACTCGACAGGATCGACATAGTTCGTGTCCAGACCATAGGAGAGCTTGGTGATTCGTGCAGTGATCTATATCAAGGGAAGGACGATCAGTTTCATATCAAAGAATCGATGCGATGCAGGGCCTACTTTATCAAACTGCACGCGTTCCTTGCGGCTATCAACCATCCATTAGTAAAGAAGAACACCAACGACGCGACTGATCGCGTTTCGAAATCTACACACCCATCTGTTGAACGCGTCGTTTGTGAGATGAACGTTGAACACAAAGACGAACAGCCACTGACCTCGTTTGAAGACAAACGCCATTTCGTTGCAGTCTTAAAGCTGGCCGTTTGGGTATGGAAGATATGAGCGGAACACGTCCTCTTAGGTAGTGGGGGAGGAGGTGGTGGTGGTGGAAAACAAGGTGAGGAATGGAAACGCGACAGGCCTCAATTTTATCAATATCACTGACTAAGCTTTTGTGTTTGGTCTTGCTTACAGCGCGTTTGGAAGTCATCTCTCCTTGGAATATGTTTACTCCGCATTACAAGGAGTTAGAAAGCATCGTACAGTTTTGACATACTCAAGAACTCCCTTAGGCGTTTTTTGGACGCTTTTTCTGATTATTTTTGGGACTGTTCCGTGCCAGGGAGGCAGAAAAGAGTCTTTGTCAGGTTAGGGTTACACGCGGTTAAATTGATCGCGCCCATCAACGAGACGCGTTGTTTGCTTCTATCGACGCGTCGCGTCGCGTTCAATCAACAGAATTACTGATGGCGATCATTCGGCCTACTACCGGGTGTTCTGACCATATGGAATGACTGGGAATGCCTCATGGGTACGCCCATATACTGACCTGGGCTTAGGGCTACGACATCCTCGACCTCATGCCATTGTGAGGCTATTTTGGTACATATTGAGGGAGAAAACGCATCACCCCAGCGTGTAAGAATGCGTGATTGTTACGCCTGCAACGCACGAAGATGCACACTAAGTTGCATCGAACAAATTTGTAATCAAATACAAATACTGACTGGACCATCATTCTGTGACTTTCCAGCGTTAAAGTACAAAACCGAACTTGTTTTGTTTCGGACGGCGCAGGTGGTGCACAGGTAGGTATCAATAATCAGCAGCATTCAATATCTTTGTGAACTACTCGTGTGCATGGATTACACCCCCACACCCTTTCGACTTCTTGTCGTCTCTACGCTCTTGACATACAAACGACCTCAAGACATCAATGTGTCCATATGCTGGTGATCTACTTCACGTACCAGTACGGCAGTTCATCAATCATGCGTAACCACTGTTTCTCGCGACTGCTGACGGAAACTTGAATGTAAGAAAGGAGAACAACTATGATTTCGTCTTTTCGATCCATCACCAAACTCAACCAACAACAACCACGCCATTCGAATTCGAGGTACTCGTGATGCTCATCTCCGCCAGACTGACCGCATTCCGCCCCAAATCACTGAACCAGATGGACCGCAGACGCACATCAGACACCAGCGCTCCCGGTACTCCCATCGCCAGCGCAGCACTTGTTCCCCTTGTCAACACCTTTATGCTCCAAAGGCTCACTGCATCAATAGGCCCAATAATCCCCGCCGTCCCAGCTTGTACGAACACCGCTAACCACGTCTGATGCCCGTCGTTGTTACCGTGCAAGTGCTCAATGACTGTGTCTGTAAACCCAACTCCGGACACTGCCGCGGATCCCCACTTGAGGAATTCTCATGATGAGCTTTGGGTACGCTACGGAGAAAAATAAGAGAGCGAACCTTGTGGTGCACCCCGAGTCCGACGGCTGCGTCGTAGACTGTTGAGCCCCGGACGAGCACTTGTTGCTGGTTCTCCCAGACACCTTGGCCCACTTTGAACCCGTAGCAATGGGTCCACGCAAGATCGTTGATGAACGTAACATTGAACAAAGCTTGCGGAGGCCCAGGCCAGTTGATCGCTATGCCGTCTCCTGCCCATGTTTTGGTGCTGAAGCTGTCATCGAGAGAGATACCGATGGAATTCTGGACCGTGACGCTGTTTTGTGGAGCGGTCAGGTGCATGATCATAGGGCGTTGTTCATTCAAAACTTACTGCTGGGATTCTTGCACGCCAATCGCATCATTCTGAACGGATCAGATGAGTGTATACTCACTTGGAGCAGAAGAGAAGATAACTCACCTCGCCAATGTTCATCCGGTTCATGACCTTGACATGGTCAAGCAAAACGTAACTAGAGCGAGTTGGCATGAAAGTCCAGGATCCGCCATCTCGGAGAATAGGACCATCAAACACAAATCGTGTCGTGTTCATGGGCACGACGAGATGCGCGATAAACTTGCCCGTGGTTTGGGCGTACTTACCAATGCCGTCAATGGTTCCGCGACCGTAAATCTTGATGTCGTGCGAGTTGAATTTAGTTCGAATCCACTCCGTACCGTCCAAATTCTGAGAATCCTTATGCCAGTCGTTCCTATAGTCGTTTCGGTTACCAGTAAACTTTATCACAGCACCCGCAGCAAGATACAGAGATGTACTTGATGGCAGATCCAGGTTTCCTGCCAGGTAAACACCAGGAGGTACGTAAATGATGCTTCCTTGTCCCCGAGCCCCTGCAGCTTGCAATGCATTTGTCAGAGCAATTGTGGAAAGGGAATTCCCCGACGCGTCGGCACCATATTGGGTGACAACGTTGAAGATTCCTGTACCGGAACTCGGAGGGATGTTCGTCTCCAACGGATCAGCGAGGATTATGAGCTCCTGTACGCCGGTGGATTTGAGTATGATATATTGAGGCGTTTGCATCGTTAGCGAGATACTGTTCCCGGATACTCTGGCGGCGGTGTTGTAGCCGTACTTCTGCGGACTCGTTGTGAATGAAGTGATACTGGTCTGCTGGATGGAGGTAGCCGTAATGTCAACCGCGCCATCGCCGAACGAGAAATGAGCATAGGCATAACCGTCAAAAGCTTGAATCGCGGGGTAAGTGTCATGAAAATCTTTCTAGCTTTGAACGCACCGTGGACAGGCGCATTCTGGCCGTTGATGGTCAGAGACCAATATCCGGATCGAGTGTAGATCGGAGCTGGATTATAAAGCTGCAGAGTTGTGGCTGCTCCATTGGTCACGAAGACTAGAGCCGTACACAGGATCCCTACATGCAACCGCCGGCTTGTCAACAAAATTCAAATTCTGAGGAAGGAAATGGGAGGAGTACATAGTATGGACTTGAAATCGGCAGAACGCATGCCTCGATATTCGTGGCGAAAGCGGATGAATGAATGTATGCCTATATATCATGGAAAATGGCCCCTTCTCCTGTTATGCGATTGATGTATTGGAGCATGGCGGTTCTAGTCGTGTGATGCTTGTATCATACTCCAGTAACGGAGCATTCTGACAGTCCCAGTTGCAGAGAAGCTGAGAAGCATAGTGGAGACTATTTACAGCCATGTGAGCATGCGATGGTGGCCGGTTTTATCGAGGAGTGACCATGGTCACGAGAGGAGTCTCGCGAAGCGGGTTATGTTCTTTTCCTTGACTTGCATTTCCTCGTCTAATAGGTCGTGAGTTCAATGGGCTGTTACAGTAGCGAATCTCCATTGGCACAGAGGTAGAGATTTGGACACTGATTCGATCACTACCATGCGCAGTGATCAATGAAAATCAACAGGAACTTTGTTGGAATATTGAACCACAGGCCAACCACAGGCGCCTGACGAGATGTCGTGTGTTTTTTTGATCAAAAGCATGGTGACCGGAATTCGGACCAGCCGCGATGCGGTAGCAAATGCTTTTCCACTCCCATCTGGGATTGCTAGCTATGTGCCAGCCAAGCAATCACACATCACTCGTCCGTTTCAGTTGGAGTAGTAGTCTCCTTATACCTATTATCATTGTCATCAATGATTAAGCTCTGCTAAACGAGATCACGGTCCTTGGAGTCAATCGGATCCATGGATGCGACTTGTGGTTTCCTCAAATGTGTATTTTGAAGTCGCAGTGTTGTGAGCAGTCGTCATCTACGAGGCATCAAGACTGCATGACGCTGGCTGGGCACGCTGCACATTCGTTGATCATCGATCAACAAGAGGCGTGCTCAATATCGAAATTGTTGCCTCGTATCGGATCGTCGATGCGCCGCTTGCGCTGTACTGTATGCGCAGAAGGGTAGCAATTGCGGAAACATGGAGTTGTAAGCACCTATAACAGTCTTTGACATGCACAGATGCGTCACTTGAGTTCGACGGTCAGAGGTGCACCTGGAAGACTCGGAAGCGGCGGTGGTTCGAAGTCGAAGATCTTGACGTGTCTTGGGTTTCGGCAAATTCAACAAGCGGTCTAGATTGGAGGGAATTTCATGAAGAATGAAAGACCCTCGCAGCTCCCCATCGTGCCTCGGCAGCGGTGTACAAGAAATGCATCGAAGGCGACAACTTCTCGCTGCTGTCAGCTACCGTCAATGGCATGGCATGCAGCGCCGGAAGTCGTGCATGAGATCGAAACTATTTCTCTTTCTTGGTAAACCTGTCAATGAGCTCGAGCTACGCAGGACTGGCGTCGGGCGTGGGCTGGCGTTCCCACTCCCAGTGGTACCGATATGAAGGGGTCAGAAACGCAGTGAAGAGGGGATGTGAAGTGGATTGGATGGTAGTTCTAATCGTCCTCTAAGGGTGGTGCCGAGGTCCGAGCTCCAAGACCTGCAATTCAAAGATGATATCCTTGACTCATACACAAAGAGGAAACTAGAAACGAAGTGGACAAAAGTAAAGAATAGAAAAAGGTAGACTCGGAAACCCAGTCACACTCGCAACCTCTCTTCATCGAGCGGGCTTTAAAATTAGCTTATATAATTTCTGAGCATGTGACAAGAAGGGAAGGCCTTAGCGAGCTTGCGAGCGGACTGGGCCGTCTCGTCGCCCTTTTGGCGGAGCCCGCCAAATGAGATGTCTTGACTTCAACGAAAAAACGGCCTCAACCTCAAAAAAAAGTGCCAAAATTGAGTATACAAAAAGTCATTTTTAACGCAGATAGAACACGATGACATGAAGATTACGAGGGTAAATTTTTGAGTTGAACTTCGTCATTGCCGGTGCTGGGTCTGTGCGCCAGCAAGCGTCACGACCTCATTCTACTCACTCGTCGTCCTCCACGTCTGAACCACCGCTGCTATACTCCCCCTCAAGATCCCAATCATCCATCTCCAGGGCTATGTCACCCTCTTCAAACCGAGTAAGGGTTGGTGACTCTACAAAAAGGTCCTCATTGTCGTCATCAGCTTCATCCTCAGAATTAGAACCCAGTGCCAGTGGTTCATCATTGGGCGTGTCTTCATCATCCAAGTTGTCGGGGTCCACAGGGTCAGCTGCATCCAGGCCCAATATCCTGTGAGCGAAGTCAGTAAATGCAGGGACCTCCCGATTGATAACCGGCGAATCCATGACAGGGGCATTGTCCAGGGCCTCTGTGAGGGCAGATACCGGCTGAAGGCAAAGTCGGTCTCGTTGGCGGTTGAAGATGACATTGAAGTCGTCGATGGGGCTTGAAGAAGGGCCGTGAGCGAGTGCTCCAAGACCAGTCGAAAGCACATCGGGCACTGGGGAATCTCGGGGATCAAGGACTCGACCCTCAGTAACGATATACACTTCGTGCTCTGTCAAGCTGTCCATTAAGGTTTGCATATCCTTTTCAAGATCCGGTATCGTATGCTCAGAGCCTTGTATAGTACCGAGTTCATTGTGAATCCGTGCAGCCAAGCGCCGCAGAACATCGACGCAGGGTGAAACAAGTGCTAACCAGTCCCAGGAATGCGCATCCCCATCTGCCTTGTAGATTTTCTGTTGAAGAACGACATGAGATTTCGTATGAGCACTCAATTGACATGTACACACCTTAATCCAAAAATTTAAATGTTCTTGGACCAGGTCAATCTCAACGAACGCGTTAGCCTTTCCAGTTGGATTCAGCAACCAGTTCTGGGTTATTGCATGACTGTGAGGTACACATTAGCTCTACAGCCAGAGTAATGGGCAAGAAAACTTGTACCGAAGTTCCTTCGACCAAACATTGACCAGGTTATGAAGAAGATGCAGCATTTCGTGGGCATACTTTGTGCGGCCATTTCCTCGATAAGCAAAAGCCCACATCTTCAGGACAAGCACTACTAGTCCTGAATCTCCAACTTTGACAGCATTAGAAAAGAGTCGGCTGAAAAGGGCGTCGCGCATAAACAAACAAGCATTCTCAAAAACCATGTCCCCTCTAGAGATGTGTTGCTTGACGGTTACTTTCTCGCCTCCGACTCCTCCTTTATCCGATGTCTTGGATGTGTCCTTCGCAGCTTGCTTGGTTTCATAATCTCTTTGAACCTCCTCTGCCACACGAGACTCTCGGAGCTCCTGCACTTGGTCAGCATTCATGAATTGAGCCCTGATTTCTCTAGCATGCTGTTGGACCTCGGCCCATTCCGTCACATTTGCAAGGTATTGTTGAAGGGTATCATAGCCCGAAACAAGCAGAAGGCAGTGGCGAATGCGTGCGTAAAGAGATATGAAGATCAGATCACGACAAGTGCGGAATGGTGGCAGGGAAGTGAGCACGATGGGAAGGCGATCAAGACGGGTATTGTGGAACGCCAGGCTCCCGGGACTTCGCGTAGATGACACTCCAAAATGGGTCTGGAGAACACCATGACAATCAGCGATCTTGGCGTGAAATAGACCTGGCATGAGAACGACATGCTTCCAGGCTTCAGCACCATCTTCGTGGCCAGCACGAACATTCATGATGGACCGCTGCCTTGCAATGGTCAGCTGGTCCCCGGCAATGATCTTGACATACTGTGTGTAGTCCGGGCTGTTGGGATCCAGCTCCAAAGCAGACGTGATGGCCTCAATAACCTCCACATTCCCTTGAGTCGAGTTTTCGTCTATTTCCATGGCTGGCAATGGGTGGAGGGGAGTCTGGTGAACTTCAATTGTCTCGTCACTGCTTGGCCGACACTCCTCGAGGTTCTCTTTCCATCTCTCTGCAAAACCGGGGCCACCGTAATTCACGATGATCCACAAAACGGTGTGATTCAGCGCTGCATCCAGTAAGTCAGCCTCTTCGTTGTTGAGCTCCAAATTACTCAATTTCAAAGGCAGCGCGTTCATAACACACTGAGTGTGTCGTTCTGTAGACAGGTCCTCGATTTTGACATTGTGAAGAGGGATTGCTGTCGCACATGTACCGTTTTCTTGAGCATCTGGCAAATCGAGTGAGTTCTGGTCTGGCGGTCAAATTTCTTTGATCAATTACTCACTTTTTCGACCTAGTATCTGCTCTGCAATGCGGACCATCATATTGATGTTGTCATACACAACCACGAAGAGGCCAGATGCAGCAACCTTTCTTGCAGTCCCCATACATGCCTGAGATAGGAGATACAGTGTTCCTAGCGTGCGTTTTCTTGTCTTTTTCTTTAGTCCTACAACTTCCCTGCGGATTGAGGTTTCCATGTCTGCTTCGGGCTCATGTGAAGTCTCAGATACGGGTACAGGCTCGTTATTCAAAGCATTGACGTCTAGAGCAAGCTTGCTGCGGTATGTATGCTGATTGATGACGCTTGTGTATCCCATACTGATGCCGAGCGTGGACAGGACACCAAAATGCTGACGCTGAGCACCAGTTGCTATAAGGTATGTGCTATGTACCGCTTGCGTGAAGCTGTTGTTCTGACTACGTGATCTCAGCAGTGTTAAAATCGCAGAGCCTTCCATCTATTCCAGACGTGAGAAATCTTTTGACATTTGCGAATGTAATAGTCGCTCACCAACTCCTTCTTGCTCTTCCATTTCTCGGACAAGTTCCTGGCCTGACGGGTGGACGTGGAAAACGCATCAAGCACACGGAATGTAGTGGGAGCAAGGGTTTGAAGGGTCTGGGTGAGTTCGCGAAGGCTATAATCCAAGAAAAATTCTTCGTTAATTGTTTTGCTTGACTTTCGAAGGATGCCCGAATCGGTGATGCTCGCCGACTCCTGCGCTACCACCCTTTCCACCTGCTTTGTTGCCCAATCATTTGTCCAAGCCCGGGTGCTCTTGTTATAGCTCGAAGAGGTCCAATGGTTGAATATCCTCTCGATGGTGACTCTATCCTGGAAGAACCCTTTCCATCGCCAGTCATAGGTATGTGGTGTTTTTGGATTGAAGGCATAGTCTAGGAAATCCGCGAGTGTGCATCCTTCCGCCTGTAAGCGGTCCAAAATCGATGCAAACAGTTCCTGCTTATCCAATGCCTCCTGGGCCTGCTCCAGACTCCGTTGCTTGCGGTTACGATTCAACGTTGCAGCGCGCTTTGTCTGAGCCGCCGCCTTCCGCACCTTGCGTTCTGTTGTTGGAGTGAAGAGTATGTCATCACTTGATGGCATGTTCATCGTCTCGGCCTCTAACATGATATCAGGCATGGAAGAGCTTCTTGGACGACCACGAATCAAGCGTCGAAGGAAAGAGTATTCCGAGGAGTATTCCGGGCTTGAGTCCAGTTGGGCTGCTTGCTGTAGCACTTGGCGAAGGGGTACGTCTTCACTCGTCCGAAGCTCTTCACTGACATCATAGGTGTCGCTTGGTGGATCAGAGGGAGGTTGTGTCCCTTCCCAAACATCAGAGGAGAACACTATGTTGCGAGGAGCTCGTCGACGCTGCGAGGGGTTTGACATGATAGGCAGGGGCTAGGACGACGGGTGAGATTTGCTTATTTTAAAAAAATTGAGTTTCCACACAACTCGATCACTTCCGCTCCCTGTCAATCATCTCCTCTGTTACTCTATTACTCTACATGTACTCTACATGTCTTCGGTACCCCAAAATACCACTCCTTGTGCAGCACAACTTCTCACTGGGACAAGAAATATACCCCGAGCACCAAAAAAGTTCCTGAAGTCATCGGCCAAACTCTCCAATGAACAGAGGGCGGCAATCCAGAAGGAACTCAATGATCTTCCAGAACTTGTGAAGTCTCATTACACATTATGGAAAGACGGCGCTACACCCACACAACTTCGATTTATGGCAGCGCAGGTGTTAGGTGAAGATGTGATTCTTCATGCGGCAACAGGAGCAGGCAAGACTGGCATTGCAGCAGGTCCACATTTGCTGCCGTCGAGCAAAGGAAAAGTGACACTGTTCCTTTCCCCTCTCCTTTCTTTACATGAAGAACAGGTACGAGACATTTCATTCAACAAAAATATTCTCTGAGGGCTATGTAGGTGATTACATTCCGTGAGGAATTTGGATTGAATGCCCTCGCTATCAATAGCACAAGTGGTGGATGTAGCAAAGATATATTGAAGGTAGTGTTACCCTCCTTCTGAGCTGCAGATAATAGAACTTAACTTTGCGGCATTTGTCTCAGGGTGTTGTTGCCGGTGACTCGCAGATTGTCATACTTTCACCAGAAATGATGCTCTCTCGTCGATTCATTGACGGTGTCCTCCGCAAGCCTGAATTCGGGAGTCGCTGCCTATCTGTCTTCATCGACGAGGCGCACTGTGTTTCACACTGGGGCGACTCCTTTCGCAAGAAATACGCATCCATCGGCATTGTCAGGGCTTTTCTCCCAAAGTCTACACCGCTCATCGCGGTCTCAGCCACCCTTACGCCTCGTGTTCACAAAGATCTTCTGACGAAATTGCAGATGGACAAGGATACATACATCTTCATGAATGCTGGCAATGATCGCCCGAACATTGCGCAGGTCGTCCGTGCAATGGAGCATCCGATGAACTCCTATCGTGATCTCAACTTTCTCTTACCCGACCACCTGTTGAAGCCCGAAGACATTCCCAAAACATTCCTCTATTGCGACGACATAAAGACAGGCGACGAGATGATAGATTACCTCAATAGTCACATCCCTCCGGAGCTGCGATCCGTTGGCCTGGCTCGTCCATACAACGCATCTATGTCAAAGCGCTACCGGCAACAGGTGATGCAGCTGTTCAAAGCTGGGGGAATCCGAGTCCTAGTCTGTACCGATGCTGCGGGAATGGTAAGTTCAGAACTTTCCAAGCAGAACTTTAGAAGCTTACCTGCGTAACAGGGATGTAATATCCCTGATATTGATATGGTGGTACAGTGGAAAACACCCAGAAATATCTCATCATGGGTACAGCGTGCTGGGCGTGCCGCTCGAGCAAAGGGACGCAATGGGTTGGCTGTGATGTTGGTTGAGAAGTCGGCCTTCGAGGCGGGTGCACTGGTTGCAGCGAAAACCACAAACAGCACTCCTGCACCTGGGCGTGGTCGAGGGCGTGGTCGAGGGCATGGTCGCAGCCGTGGGGGACGAGGCGGTGGAGGTGCGAAGAGGGGCAGCAGCTACGGGGTGTTGCACGGCCAGCGTCGAGGAACATATAGCGGGGCCTATGACACGATTACTCCCATCAATGAACCATTGGAGATTGGGGAGGACTCACTCGGAGAAGGGATATATGTCTATATCCAAGACACAGTATGCCGCCGTCGCGTCCTCACGAAAATCTTTGGCAACAACGTTTCCGGTGAGTCTCGTAGTATATGCCTTTGTCACAAGAGGCTTACCTGTCCGACGCGTAGATGTTCCTTCTCTGGCGTGCTGTGACTTGTGTAACCCGCTCCTCTTAAATTGCACTCGCCCCGGTAAACCTGTTGCTGCAACTCGTCAGCAAAAGATCAAGACGGGTAGGCCACTCAACTTCATTCGAGACGTGTTATATGCTTGGCGTCGGTCGGTCAAGCAAGAGCTGTTCCCGAAAGCGTTGTGGGCTCCTCACGCAATACTGGACAATGCAACTTGCGAGAAACTGGCTTCCATCGGGCCTGTCAAGGAAAAAGAAATGTTAGAACTACTTCTCAGGGGAAGCTGGGCACGATGGGATGACCTTGGTGACCGGTTGTTCGAATGCCTCACTGGCCTCCCAATCCCCACTATAGTTCCTGTTCCGTCGAAGCGCGCTGCTACGAGAAAGCGGGCACCACCAATCGAACTGGATTCAGCTGCAGTAGCAGCTTCATCAACCGCGCCATCCGCCCCACAAGCGAAGCGCCCACGTACCTCGGTTGCACAAGCCCAAGCTCCATCCCAATCCGTCTCCACATTGGCAGTGGTACAAGCTGCAATTCAGTCAGCTGCACCACAACTCCCATCCACCACTGCCTCCACCTCGCAACCCACTGCATCTGCACCGTCATATGATGATTTCTGGGAGAGGTTCAGCCGCTGATTTCGACGTCGCGGCGGTAGAGAGGACGGGGTCTTGCACTCGCACGCACAGGCCACCTGTCAACGACCAAGTCAAACTCAAAAATTCGTCGTGCTGATTTTTATGCCATCTTGTTCTACGTACTCTAAAAACTGTTTTTTGTATACTCAATTTTGGCACTTTTTTTTGAGGTTGAGGCCGTTTTTTCGTTGAAGTCAAGACATCTCATTTGGCGGGCTCCGCCAAAAGGGCGACGAGACGGCCCAGCCGGCTTCGCATCTAACGAGTTCCGACGAGTTGTCATGTGATCATGTGATGGGACCCCGAGCCTAAGAAAAAGGTACTCGACAGGTAGGCTAAGAAAAAGGTACTCGACAGGTAGGCTCGGGGTCCCAGCCGGCTTCACATCACATGATCACATGACAACTCGTCGGAACTCGTTAGATGCGAAGCCGGCTGGGCCGTCTCGTCGCCCTTTTGGCGGAGCCCGCCAAATGAGATGTCTTGACTTCAACGAAAAAACGGCCTCAACCTCAAAAAAAAGTGCCAAAATTGAGTATACAAAAAACAGTTTTTAGAGTACGTAGAACAAGATGGCATAAAAATCAGCACGACGAATTTTTGAGTTTGACTTAGTCGTTGACAGGTGGCCTGTGCGTGCGAGTGCAAGACCCCGTCCTCTCTACCGCCGCGACGTCGAAATCAGCGGCTGAACCTCTCCCAGAAATCATCATATGACGGTGCAGATGCAGTGGGTTGCGAGGTGGAGGCAGTGGTGGATGGGAGTTGTGGTGCAGCTGACTGAATTGCAGCTTGTACCACTGCCAATGTGGAGACGGATTGGGATGGAGCTTGGGCTTGTGCAACCGAGGTACGTGGGCGCTTCGCTTGTGGGGCGGATGGCGCGGTTGATGAAGCTGCTACTGCAGCTGAATCCAGTTCGATTGGTGGTGCCCGCTTTCTCGTAGCAGCGCGCTTCGACGGAACAGGAACTATAGTGGGGATTGGGAGGCCAGTGAGGCATTCGAACAACCGGTCACCAAGGTCATCCCATCGTGCCCAGCTTCCCCTGAGAAGTAGTTCTAACATTTCTTTTTCCTTGACAGGCCCGATGGAAGCCAGTTTCTCGCAAGTTGCATTGTCCAGTATTGCGTGAGGAGCCCACAACGCTTTCGGGAACAGCTCTTGCTTGACCGACCGACGCCAAGCATATAACACGTCTCGAATGAAGTTGAGTGGCCTACCCGTCTTGATCTTTTGCTGACGAGTTGCAGCAACAGGTTTACCGGGGCGAGTGCAATTTAAGAGGAGCGGGTTACACAAGTCACAGCACGCCAGAGAAGGAACATCTACGCGTCGGACAGGTAAGCCTCTTGTGACAAAGGCATATACTACGAGACTCACCGGAAACGTTGTTGCCAAAGATTTTCGTGAGGACGCGACGGCGGCATACTGTGTCTTGGATATAGACATATATCCCTTCTCCGAGTGAGTCCTCCCCAATCTCCAATGGTTCATTGATGGGAGTAATCGTGTCATAGGCCCCGCTATATGTTCCTCGACGCTGGCCGTGCAACACCCCGTAGCTGCTGCCCCTCTTCGCACCTCCACCGCCTCGTCCCCCACGGCTGCGACCATGCCCTCGACCACGCCCTCGACCACGCCCAGGTGCAGGAGTGCTGTTTGTGGTTTTCGCTGCAACCAGTGCACCCGCCTCGAAGGCCGACTTCTCAACCAACATCACAGCCAACCCATTGCGTCCCTTTGCTCGAGCGGCACGCCCAGCACGCTGTACCCATGATGAGATATTTCTGGGTGTTTTCCACTGTACCACCATATCAATATCAGGGATATTACATCCCTGTTACGCAGGTAAGCTTCTAAAGTTCTGCTTGGAAAGTTCTGAACTTACCATTCCCGCAGCATCGGTACAGACTAGGACTCGGATTCCCCCAGCTTTGAACAGCTGCATCACCTGTTGCCGGTAGCGCTTTGACATAGATGCGTTGTATGGACGAGCCAGGCCAACGGATCGCAGCTCCGGAGGGATGTGACTATTGAGGTAATCTATCATCTCGTCGCCTGTCTTTATGTCGTCGCAATAGAGGAATGTTTTGGGAATGTCTTCGGGCTTCAACAGGTGGTCGGGTAAGAGAAAGTTGAGATCACGATAGGAGTTCATCGGATGCTCCATTGCACGGACGACCTGCGCAATGTTCGGGCGATCATTGCCAGCATTCATGAAGATGTATGTATCCTTGTCCATCTGCAATTTCGTCAGAAGATCTTTGTGAACACGAGGCGTAAGGGTGGCTGAGACCGCGATGAGCGGTGTAGACTTTGGGAGAAAAGCCCTGACAATGCCGATGGATGCGTATTTCTTGCGAAAGGAGTCGCCCCAGTGTGAAACACAGTGCGCCTCGTCGATGAAGACAGATAGGCAGCGACTCCCGAATTCAGGCTTGCGGAGGACACCGTCAATGAATCGACGAGAGAGCATCATTTCTGGTGAAAGTATGACAATCTGCGAGTCACCGGCAACAACACCCTGAGACAAATGCCGCAAAGTTAAGTTCTATTATCTGCAGCTCAGAAGGAGGGTAACACTACCTTCAATATATCTTTGCTACATCCACCACTTGTGCTATTGATAGCGAGGGCATTCAATCCAAATTCCTCACGGAATGTAATCACCTACATAGCCCTCAGAGAATATTTTTGTTGAATGAAATGTCTCGTACCTGTTCTTCATGTAAAGAAAGGAGAGGGGAAAGGAACAGTGTCACTTTTCCTTTGCTCGACGGCAGCAAATGTGGACCTGCTGCAATGCCAGTCTTGCCTGCTCCTGTTGCCGCATGAAGAATCACATCTTCACCTAACACCTGCGCTGCCATAAATCGAAGTTGTGTGGGTGTAGCGCCGTCTTTCCATAATGTGTAATGAGACTTCACAAGTTCTGGAAGATCATTGAGTTCCTTCTGGATTGCCGCCCTCTGTTCATTGGAGAGTTTGGCCGATGACTTCAGGAACTTTTTTGGTGCTCGGGGTATATTTCTTGTCCCAGTGAGAAGTTGTGCTGCACAAGGAGTGGTATTTTGGGGTACCGAAGACATGTAGAGTACATGTAGAGTAATAGAGTAACAGAGGAGATGATTGACAGGGAGCGGAAGTGATCGAGTTGTGTGGAAACTCAATTTTTTTAAAATAAGCAAATCTCACCCGTCGTCCTAGCCCCTGCCTATCATGTCAAACCCCTCGCAGCGTCGACGAGCTCCTCGCAACATAGTGTTCTCCTCTGATGTTTGGGAAGGGACACAACCTCCCTCTGATCCACCAAGCGACACCTATGATGTCAGTGAAGAGCTTCGGACGAGTGAAGACGTACCCCTTCGCCAAGTGCTACAGCAAGCAGCCCAACTGGACTCAAGCCCGGAATACTCCTCGGAATACTCTTTCCTTCGACGCTTGATTCGTGGTCGTCCAAGAAGCTCTTCCATGCCTGATATCATGTTAGAGGCCGAGACGATGAACATGCCATCAAGTGATGACATACTCTTCACTCCAACAACAGAACGCAAGGTGCGGAAGGCGGCGGCTCAGACAAAGCGCGCTGCAACGTTGAATCGTAACCGCAAGCAACGGAGTCTGGAGCAGGCCCAGGAGGCATTGGATAAGCAGGAACTGTTTGCATCGATTTTGGACCGCTTACAGGCGGAAGGATGCACACTCGCGGATTTCCTAGACTATGCCTTCAATCCAAAAACACCACATACCTATGACTGGCGATGGAAAGGGTTCTTCCAGGATAGAGTCACCATCGAGAGGATATTCAACCATTGGACCTCTTCGAGCTATAACAAGAGCACCCGGGCTTGGACAAATGATTGGGCAACAAAGCAGGTGGAAAGGGTGGTAGCGCAGGAGTCGGCGAGCATCACCGATTCGGGCATCCTTCGAAAGTCAAGCAAAACAATTAACGAAGAATTTTTCTTGGATTATAGCCTTCGCGAACTCACCCAGACCCTTCAAACCCTTGCTCCCACTACATTCCGTGTGCTTGATGCGTTTTCCACGTCCACCCGTCAGGCCAGGAACTTGTCCGAGAAATGGAAGAGCAAGAAGGAGTTGGTGAGCGACTATTACATTCGCAAATGTCAAAAGATTTCTCACGTCTGGAATAGATGGAAGGCTCTGCGATTTTAACACTGCTGAGATCACGTAGTCAGAACAACAGCTTCACGCAAGCGGTACATAGCACATACCTTATAGCAACTGGTGCTCAGCGTCAGCATTTTGGTGTCCTGTCCACGCTCGGCATCAGTATGGGATACACAAGCGTCATCAATCAGCATACATACCGCAGCAAGCTTGCTCTAGACGTCAATGCTTTGAATAACGAGCCTGTACCCGTATCTGAGACTTCACATGAGCCCGAAGCAGACATGGAAACCTCAATCCGCAGGGAAGTTGTAGGACTAAAGAAAAAGACAAGAAAACGCACGCTAGGAACACTGTATCTCCTATCTCAGGCATGTATGGGGACTGCAAGAAAGGTTGCTGCATCTGGCCTCTTCGTGGTTGTGTATGACAACATCAATATGATGGTCCGCATTGCAGAGCAGATACTAGGTCGAAAAAGTGAGTAATTGATCAAAGAAATTTGACCGCCAGACCAGAACTCACTCGATTTGCCAGATGCTCAAGAAAACGGTACATGTGCGACAGCAATCCCTCTTCACAATGTCAAAATCGAGGACCTGTCTACAGAACGACACACTCAGTGTGTTATGAACGCGCTGCCTTTGAAATTGAGTAATTTGGAGCTCAACAACGAAGAGGCTGACTTACTGGATGCAGCGCTGAATCACACCGTTTTGTGGATCATCGTGAATTACGGTGGCCCCGGTTTTGCAGAGAGATGGAAAGAGAACCTCGAGGAGTGTCGGCCAAGCAGTGACGAGACAATTGAAGTTCACCAGACTCCCCTCCACCCATTGCCAGCCATGGAAATAGACGAAAACTCGACTCAAGGGAATGTGGAGGTTATTGAGGCCATCACGTCTGCTTTGGAGCTGGATCCCAACAGCCCGGACTACACACAGTATGTCAAGATCATTGCCGGGGACCAGCTGACCATTGCAAGGCAGCGGTCCATCATGAATGTTCGTGCTGGCCACGAAGATGGTGCTGAAGCCTGGAAGCATGTCGTTCTCATGCCAGGTCTATTTCACGCCAAGATCGCTGATTGTCATGGTGTTCTCCAGACCCATTTTGGAGTGTCATCTACGCGAAGTCCCGGGAGCCTGGCGTTCCACAATACCCGTCTTGATCGCCTTCCCATCGTGCTCACTTCCCTGCCACCATTCCGCACTTGTCGTGATCTGATCTTCATATCTCTTTACGCACGCATTCGCCACTGCCTTCTGCTTGTTTCGGGCTATGATACCCTTCAACAATACCTTGCAAATGTGACGGAATGGGCCGAGGTCCAACAGCATGCTAGAGAAATCAGGGCTCAATTCATGAATGCTGACCAAGTGCAGGAGCTCCGAGAGTCTCGTGTGGCAGAGGAGGTTCAAAGAGATTATGAAACCAAGCAAGCTGCGAAGGACACATCCAAGACATCGGATAAAGGAGGAGTCGGAGGCGAGAAAGTAACCGTCAAGCAACACATCTCTAGAGGGGACATGGTTTTTGAGAATGCTTGTTTGTTTATGCGCGACGCCCTTTTCAGCCGACTCTTTTCTAATGCTGTCAAAGTTGGAGATTCAGGACTAGTAGTGCTTGTCCTGAAGATGTGGGCTTTTGCTTATCGAGGAAATGGCCGCACAAAGTATGCCCACGAAATGCTGCATCTTCTTCATAACCTGGTCAATGTTTGGTCGAAGGAACTTCGGTACAAGTTTTCTTGCCCATTACTCTGGCTGTAGAGCTAATGTGTACCTCACAGTCATGCAATAACCCAGAACTGGTTGCTGAATCCAACTGGAAAGGCTAACGCGTTCGTTGAGATTGACCTGGTCCAAGAACATTTAAATTTTTGGATTAAGGTGTGTACATGTCAATTGAGTGCTCATACGAAATCTCATGTCGTTCTTCAACAGAAAATCTACAAGGCAGATGGGGATGCGCATTCCTGGGACTGGTTAGCACTTGTTTCACCCTGCGTCGATGTTCTGCGGCGCTTGGCTGCACGGATTCACAATGAACTCGGTACTATACAAGGCTCTGAGCATACGATACCGGATCTTGAAAAGGATATGCAAACCTTAATGGACAGCTTGACAGAGCACGAAGTGTATATCGTTACTGAGGGTCGAGTCCTTGATCCCCGAGATTCCCCAGTGCCCGATGTGCTTTCGACTGGTCTTGGAGCACTCGCTCACGGCCCTTCTTCAAGCCCCATCGACGACTTCAATGTCATCTTCAACCGCCAACGAGACCGACTTTGCCTTCAGCCGGTATCTGCCCTCACAGAGGCCCTGGACAATGCCCCTGTCATGGATTCGCCGGTTATCAATCGGGAGGTCCCTGCATTTACTGACTTCGCTCACAGGATATTGGGCCTGGATGCAGCTGACCCTGTGGACCCCGACAACTTGGATGATGAAGACACGCCCAATGATGAACCACTGGCACTGGGTTCTAATTCTGAGGATGAAGCTGATGACGACAATGAGGACCTTTTTGTAGAGTCACCAACCCTTACTCGGTTTGAAGAGGGTGACATAGCCCTGGAGATGGATGATTGGGATCTTGAGGGGGAGTATAGCAGCGGTGGTTCAGACGTGGAGGACGACGAGTGAGTAGAATGAGGTCGTGACGCTTGCTGGCGCACAGACCCAGCACCGGCAATGACGAAGTTCAACTCAAAAATTTACCCTCGTAATCTTCATGTCATCGTGTTCTATCTGCGTTAAAAATGACTTTTTGTATACTCAATTTTGGCACTTTTTTTTGAGGTTGAGGCCGTTTTTTCGTTGAAGTCAAGACATCTCATTTGGCGGGCTCCGCCAAAAGGGCGACGAGACGGCCCAGTCCGCTCGCAAGCTCGCTAAGGCCTTCCCTTCTTGTCACATGCTCAGAAATTATATAAGCTAATTTTAAAGCCCGCTCGATGAAGAGAGGTTGCGAGTGTGACTGGGTTTCCGAGTCTACTCGACAGGATATCTACAGGTAAGGATCACGTGATGTCATATCCTGCGGGAGCTCAGCGTACACTACATTTCTCTCTTCTGTATTACATCTCAGTTACCTACTCAATACGACGGCCTTTTTATATGCATCTCGGGTCTCAGTGAGTTGCCCCCTCCTGTACAGTAGGGGTCTTCTTACATTTTTCTTTTTTTTGAATATATGCTGAGAGACGATTCTCAAACGAGCAATGATATGCATAATATCGCTCACATCGTTATCAAGCTTTTTTCTCTTGTTTCAATCCCCGTTTACGTGAATAACAGGGCTTTGGAGAGGTCCATAGGTATCCCTGTCATTGGGGAATACTTGTCAAGCCGCTTGCGGTGAGATTTGAATCTCGACTGCCCTGTTTTGACCTTGTTATACTGGCATGACTGAATCGTTTCAACTTTTGGAAAGGTTTAGTAAAAATCCTGGTCTTGAGTCTCAAGACAGGTACCGATAACCCCGCATACATCACTTCTCGCATACATTCACTCCTCGCATCCGTCGTGGCACCGAGAGCGAAAGTTCCTCCCAAACAACAAAGTCTTCATCCGAGCGCCCACGCATATAGTCGCTCGCATCCACAAGTACTCGGCATTCAGTGAGTTGCCCCCTCTTGTAAAGTGGGGGCTTCTTACAGGTGACATTTCGTTATGATATAGGGACGTATTTCTGAACGCGTCATTCAGGAGAGCGGCAAGGACCCCACATAACTTCGCGGAAGGTAGTTGCGTTTGCAACACGAGTCCGGGGTATTCGGAGATGTAGCAAGACCTCCCAACAGACTCAGTGGATTTTGACTAGAGCAGTACAGTGAGTTGCCCCCTCCTGTACAGTAGAGGCTTCTTACAGGTGACATTTCAGTATGACACGCGGACATATTTCTGAGCACATCATTCAGGAGGGCAAACAAGGACCCCACATAGCTTTGCGGTGCTTGCGTTTGCAACACAAGTCCTGATGTATCCGGAGATGTAGCAATCTCTCCCGACAGACACGGTAGATTTCCGCTAGAGCACTGCGGGTCTGGCCTTGTTCTCCCAAGTAGATGAAGACAAGATGATTGCGATGCAAACGTCGGTGGACCGAGTTGTGTCATCCGATTGTAGAGGGCCTAAAAACAAGTCCCGAGAATGGCTTCAAAGATCGTACGTTCGTTCAAAGCAGTTCCTCGACAGAAAACACTCTAGTACGATGAATCCTGGTACAACGCCAACTTGCCTCAACGACATAACATGAACCAAACGATGCGGAGCAAAATGCGGTATGAAATCGGCGGAACCTTAAACGACACGAGGACTCTACACGGCCACGTGCCCGTCGCGTCCCCAAACTTGCCCACGGTTCAACCACTCCTCCAACCCTCCAACCCATCCAAACCCAGCCCAGCCAACGCCTCAAGAGCACGACAAAACGATGAATCGCAACAGTACGGTGCCCAGCACCCCTCGCATCCCGCGCCCTGCGCCTTTTACACCCAAGAAGCGGCCCCTATCCTCCTCCTCCTCTGCAACAACAACGAGTACATCAACGACCGCACCAACACCCAGCGACCTAACACTCACGGCCCGCCTTGCACGCACCGCCAGCGCAAGCAGCAATAGCAGCACTAACAGCCTCCTATCTACGACGCACAAGAAGTATAAAGCGCCGTTAAGCGTCGAGTCACGCTCGTCCAAGGCATACCTGAAGTCCAAATCTCAATCAACCCTCCCGCCCGTACCTGGGACGCCTACCAGCAGTCGGCCGTCGTCTCCGTCGAAACCTTCCTCGCCGACGAAGAGGGAGAGGACGCTGAGCAGACCTAACACGCCGGGGAGGGGAGAGAGCCCCGGGGGGAGTCTTGTGAGGGCGGGCGGGGAGATGGATGTGAGTAATGTGGATGTTGAGAGGGTGCTTGTGGATTGGCGGACGGAGATGATGGAGGAGGGGGATGTGAGTGCCGATATGGATCTGGATTTGGACGGGGAAGATGCAGAGGCAGAGGGGACGGCGGGGGAGGATAAAGTCATGGTTTCCATACGGTTCGTTCTTCCTCTTACATGAATAATAAAAGCTAATAACATCGCAGAATCCGACCAACAACTGCCCCCTCTGCATGGCAAGCCTCCCCCACCTCGCCAACCCTCACCCTCCTCCCCACCTACTCCAAGTCCCCCACCCCGCCCGTTCCCTACACATTCGACCACATCCACACCTCCACCCCCACGAAACCCCTCTACCTCGCCGCCGCCCGCCCCCACGTACGCGCCGCCATGGCAGGCTTCAACGCCGTCGTCTTCGCATACGGCCAAACCGCCTCGGGCAAGACCTACACCCTCACCGGCACGCCCGCCGAGCCCGGCATCATTCCGCGCGCGATGCGGGACGTGTTCGCTGTGATCAAGGGGGAGAGGGGGCGGGAGTGGTTGTTGAGGTGCAGTTATCTCGAGATTTATAATGAGGGGATTGTGGATTTGCTCGCGCCGCCTGGAGGGGAGGGGGTGCAGATCCATGGAGGCGTTGGAGGGGCGGAGGTGGTGCTGAGTCCGTTGAGGGAGGAGGTGGTGACGAGTTTGGCGGGGGTGAGGGAGGTGTTGAGAAGGGGGGAGGGGAACAGGCGGACAGCATGCACGGATTGGAATGAGAGGAGTAGTCGAAGCCATTCGGTGTTTCGGCTCGTTATTGAGAGTAGGGAGCGGGGGGATGGCCCCGATACTCCCGACGACGAGGAGGAGATTCTGAAGCCGGTGATGGATGGGAGACAGACGCCGGGCATGGGAGGGAGGCAGACACCGGGCTTGGGGGGGAGACAGACGCCGGGGTTGGGCGGGCCGCGGTTGCAAGCAAGAGGAGGAAGGAGTGTGCGGACGTCGGTGTTGGTAAATCTTTCTTTTTCTTTTCTCAGGAGGGCTCTCTGACAGAGATGGACAGAGTCTGATTGATTTGGCTGGGTCTGAGAAAGCTACTTCGGATAAGGAACGAACGAGGGAAGGCAAATATATTAACACCTCGTACGCTTTTCTCCTCGCAGCTGCTCTGTTCTGTCACTGAAAGTCAGTTGCGAACAGGCTATTGACACTCGGTACCGTTATCGGCACCCTAGCGTCCAACGCGTCCAAGAAGAAATCGTACGTCCCCCCCCTCCCCCCTCCCTCTTCCTTTTATAAACTGTAAGCTAACCACGAAACAGCGACCACGTCCCCTACCGCAACTCAAAGCTCACGCGACTCCTCCAACCCTCCCTCGCAGGGAACGCGCGCATAAGCGTTGTGTGCACCATCAACCCTGATGTGAGCGCGCTGGCGGAGAGCGTGAGTACGTTAGGATTTGCGAAGAGGATCAAGAACGTCCAGGTATGTCTTGTTTTCTTTTGGCTTGTTTTTTTTGCCATGCCTGCTTTTTGCAGAAGGAAAATTTGCTTTTAGAGCAGCTACTAATGAATGCCTTTTTTCTTTTTATAGTTGAATGCGCAGAAGAAGGAGGTGGTTGACACCGACGCGTTGATTGAGAGGTATAGGAAGGAGATCGAGGACCTGAAAGCGAGACTGGCGGATCGGGAGGCGGAGGCGCCTGTCCGTAATCGGAGGCTTTCGGCGCGTGAGGTGGGTTGTGCTTTTTCTGTTCTCTTTCACAATCTCTTCGTCTCATATTGCATGTTATGATCCCTTCGCCCTTTTATCCGTTATCCTTCCTCCTGCTCCTCCCCCTCTTTCCATTTCTCTCTCGTCTTTCTATCGTCCTTTCCTTCGTCCTTCCTTCCTGCCTTCCTTACTTTCTCCGACCAAAACCAAAACCAAAAACCAAAACTAACCCCCAAATGACACCCCACAGCAAATCGACGAATCCAAAGCCATGCGCGACCTCAACAACCGCATTCAGCAACTCACCAAGCTCATCCTCACCAGCGCCACCGTAGTCGACGAAGCCGACGGCGACGGCGAGGATGGCGAAGGCGGGGGAGGGGGTGCAGGGAGGGGGAGTCCGGTGAAGGTCGATTTTGATATGTCGCCGTACCAGGTCCGTTGTTCTTTCTTCCGTCATGTTTTTTCTTCTTCTTCGTCTATGCATGGAGTGGGGTTGCATGGGAGAAGGGAAGGAAGACATGACAAGACGAACACCAAACTAACAAGATCATTGTAACTGTTACTTTTGCAGCTTCAGCAAGAGCTACTAGCCGCGCGGGGGCAGTTGGAGTCGCAGGCGAACCAGATCTTGTCCCTCGAAGCACAAGCCGCGCGTTTATCCCGGACACGCGCCAACACCTCCTCCGAAAGCGATCCCGAGATGGAAACGGAAAAGGACGCAACTATCGCTGCGCAGGCGGAGACGATTAGGGCGCTCGAGGCTGCGTTGAAGATGTACCAAGAGGGTGCGGGCGATGGTGAGGTAACGAGGAGGAGCGTGCAAGAGGAGAGGATGGAAAAGGAGGAGAGGGAGAGGGAGTGGAGAGACCGCGTGGAGGAGGAGGTGAGGAAGCGGGAGGAGGGTGAGAAGTGGGCTGGGGAGTTGGTCAGGCAATTGGAGAAAGAAAAACAGGTTGGTCTCTTCTCATGCCTTCTTCCCTCTTCCTCTTTCCGTTCTCTGCCGACACCCTCGGATTTACTAACGACCCCCTCCACAGACGCGTATCACACTCGAAGAAGAACGGCGCGCCCTAGCAGCCTTCGTATCCAAATTCGACTCCCTAGGCCTCGCACCCGGGCTCGGCCTCTCCGGTCTCTCCGCCCCCCCAACAGCTTCGAAAATACCACCACCGAAACCGATGCTCAGCGCCGCCCGCACGGCGTACAACGAACGTCGTGCCAGCCGCTCCTTTTCTCTGTCTGCGTTCCCGGCGCCGCCCGCTCAAGTCCCCACCATACCCGAATCTCCCGCCGTCCCTCCCGCCGCCGCCGCCACCACCACTGTGTACACACCCGACGCATCCCCCATGCGCCTCTCCCTCAAATCCCAACCATCGCTCCTCGACACCGTCCTCCCAGAAGACCTCGACTTCGGGCTGGGCGGGGGACGGTTTGCGGGCGGGGGCGGGGGAGGGTATGGGTATGATGGGATGGGGGATGTGAGTTTTGACGAGTCGTTTGAGGTTGAGCGGGAGTTGTTGGATGTTAGTGTTTATGGAGGCCCTGGGATGAAGGGGCTGGGGTTGGGACTGGGATTGGGGCTTGGGGGGAAGGAGGGGAAGGGGGTGAGGGAGGTGTTGGGTGATAAGGAGAATATATTGCCGAGGGCGTGAGTGGTGTACTGTGTCGCTGTCACTGCTCGCTGGGTCGAGTTGCGGCGCCTGGATTGGACTGTTTGTACTATCATCATCACCAGCATCATCACCACCACTACTTCCTCGTCATCAAAAGCTGTATTCCAGTGTCTGTTCTGTTTCCGTCGTTTGTGCTATCTGTTCTGTTTTGTTACATGCTATGATTTTTACATCTTACCTTCTGCTCTCGTGTAGAGGTCGATATGAATGATACCTACTATGACTATGACCACTTAGGCTTCTCTGGCTTGCATGCTTGAAGTTGGTGACGAGTTTGAGCAGAATGCTGTCAGTCATCGTAAACCTTCCCTTTTGGCCGCGTTGCATCGACATGCCAATAGTCATCCAATGGGACTTGGAATTGACAGTCGACGCCCAGCTGCACAACAAACCCTGGTCCCAGCCGAGTACTGACAACCACATTAGAATGCAGCTTAATCAATGAGACAAGCGCCACTGACAAGCCACTTACAAGTCTGTCTGCCGTTGAGTGTGCATAGCCTATGACTTCGGTTGAGGTTGGTCGGATATGAGTCTTGCAGTATTCGATACCAAAAAGGTTCCTGTTTATAATCATCGTTCACAAATCGTTCAGTTCAAATGTGTGTGTGTGTAGATCCACCCAGGAGCGCTTGATAAGCGCTTATCAAGCGCCCCCCCTGGGTGGATTTACATACACACATTTACTCCGTGAAATTTCCGGCTCAACACGAGCAATCCTAGTATGGTTCTTGCACGTTGGTATCGTAGTCACGCATTGCCACTTCGCCAGACGGCCAAGTCGGTGATAGAAGTTGCAATGGACTCACAGCGGGCCCTACCCGAAGCTCGGGTCTGGAGAGAAATAAATCAAGCGCTTTGAAGATAGCATTATTGAAAGCGTACATACAAGGCTCGTACGACATTATAGTTACAATAAAAAATTCCACTCGACCCAAATCACAAGAAGATAAAAAAAAGGAAAGCTCGTCAAGAACAAGGTCATCAAACACTCCTACAAGGTGGATGCCACCCCATTCTTATCCCCATCGTACAAGCCACTCCGCCCAAAATGAAGAGTCCCCATCCATACCCTCACCCTCACCCTCACCCTCATGCCTAGGCCGTTCCTGATACTCATGCTCATACTCCTCCTCGTCCTTATTATCCGAATTATCATTGAAAATATACACCTTCAACCCGCTCTTTCCCCTCGCCCCCGTCAGCAACACGCGCCACGTCACGTCCCACCCCGAACACACACGGATGTTAACCGCGAGCAGCCCGCACTTGCCTCTGTGCTGGCGCTCGGCGGCGAAGAGGCTGGTCACTACGGCTCTGAGGTAAGAGGCGGTCAGTTGGCTGTCAGGGGGTCTGATGGTAAGGGAGCGCAGTTGGGGGCATGGGCAGGAGCAGTTCAGTAAGGCTGGGGCTGGGGCTGGAGCTGGACTGGAGGGAGGGAGAGTGGGAGGGGAGGGCAGGGTGGGCAAGAGGATGTGTAGGTCGTACATGTCCATGGCTACTAGTTCAAGGTGTTCGAGGTTGGGGAGGGAGTCAAAAAAGGCGCGTAGTGCGCGTGGGCTTGCTATGACGCTTTGCAAAGTCACTTTCTCGAGCATGGGGAACAAACCTCGTGGCTTAACCTGGTCTCTCCGGGTATCCGTCTGGGGGCCGTCGCTGTCGGAATCATATATAGTAGCGTCGGCGATAAACTCCTTGGTGCCTAGATACATAAGCATGCTGCTCGCATCCACTTCTTCGGCTGATTCTTGCGCGTCGTCAACAAAAGTCAGTTCCCGTGCGTTTGGCGCGTCCAGGAGGCTCAAGAGGCCATAACCTTCTAGCTTTGAACAATACCTAATGCTTATATCGCACAGGTGGGGCAGGTGCACGGGCGCATAGCCACGAACAGCTTCGGAGTAGTCGTCCGGAAAAGAGTTGTGTACCGATAGGCATTTTAGACCGGGGCTTGAGCTGAGGATTTTGTGGAATTGGTCAAGCGACGGTCGAACGTCATCGCGTTGCGAATGTATTAGGAAGCTCACTAGACCAGTTTCCGTAGCCGAGAGGGAGTCAACGAGTGAGTCCCAATCGACGTGTACACCGGTAAGTGAGAGGTCATTGAGACGAGGCAGTAGGTCTCTATGTGATGCAGTGGTCCTACCCCGCTGCAAAAACGCTGTCGCCTTCTCCGGTTGGAATTCGGGTGAGAGGTTGTCATCCTCACAGCAGAGTTCCAGCCACTCAAGTCGCGGGGCGCGAAAGAGCGCGATGTGAGCGTTTATGGAGGTGAGCGTGGTGTGCATTAGCGGCCAGGTGTCGGTGGTCATGGTGAGCGACTTCCAGCGGGAGAGGTGGGGGATGAGGAGGGATACGATGGTGCTCATGTGATCTGATGAGGTTGGAGGTGTGTATGATTCGATGCCATTCTCAGAGGGGGTCCTGGAAATGTTCGAAGATAAATCACAATTAATCATAGTGGAGACTTGGGAGAACAACGTACTCGAGATATCGGCCTCGAAGTGGACCTTCCGCCGTGTAGATGTGGATGTTCAAGGGAGAATTTTGAGATAGAGCAAGGTAAGATGTGATATGGGTCGTGAACATTCCCGAATCGATTAATTTGTTAGTGATACACAAACTGGTCCACAGGTCCTGTGAGCGCAGTGCAACTTGGCGCCAGTGCTTATTAACGCGCGAAAGAGTAAGAGGCACCTTGACGCTTTCTGAGTTGATATCCGGCCCGCCGTACTCGGGTTGGGGAAGATGCGTGCTCATACTGAAAACATTCATCAGCAACTCTACAGGCAATTTGCTGATGTGGCAGTGGAGCTGGCGGTTATGAGGGTAGGCGTACATTGTTTCCATTCGGAATACAAGGTAGTTCGTAAAATGTGGAAGGGAAGAGGATGCGCATAGGAATGTGAAAGGCGATTTATATAGTGAGCATACTCTTTGTCTCCTGATACGAAAAAAACAGAGGGGCACCATGCTTGACGACTCAGTAGATCATTGAAAGATGATTTGTCAGTCATCTCTTATTGTTTGTCCAGGACTAGAATAAGGGACCTACAATACGCACCTGTCAACCGCTGGAGACAACTGAAAAAGGACAAGGGAGCTGTAGGCTGTTGTTCTGGATACAAGACACAATGGGCTACGACCTATGAGGAGTCACCAAGGAGTCGTGAGGGAGGAGTACTTGAAGCAAGTACTTTGTCTCCTGATAAAAAAAAACAGAGGGGCACCGTGCTTGACAACTCAGTAGATCATCGAAAGATGATTTTTCAGCCATCTCTTATTGTTTGTCAGGACTCAATCAGGACTAGAAGAAGGGACCTACAATACGCACCTGTCAACCGCTGGAGACAACCTAAAAAGGACAACGGAGCTGTAGGCTGTTGTTCTGGATACAAGACACAATGGGCTACGACCTATGAGGAGTGTCACCAAGGAATCGAGAGGGACGGCGTACTTGAAGCAAGTACTTTGCTTGTTGCACTGCGTCTCTTTCAGCGGCCGCACCACAGTCGGCTATAACCGGGAACGCTCGTCAAACCAAAACCGTACCTAGGGCTAGACAGGAAACTAAAGCCAAAGTCCAGAGTTATGGAGCTTCGAAGACGGCTCTCGCATTATTCTCATGATTAGCATCATCTCTCAAAGAATTCAAGAAGAGTTCGAGCATTATACATTGTAGTTGGACAACAATTTTTTCAGGGACGCAGAAGCAACCACAGAGGATACCCTCCATAGCTAGTTGACAATCTGAAAACGGCTCACATGTCATTTTCATTATTCGCGTCATCTCTTGAAGACTTAGACTGGTATTCTCTTTATCTCTAGAGGAGTTCGGGCGTTATTGCTTTTATGACAGATGTTTACTATGGATGGAGTTGGACGACGATTCCTTCACAAAAGTATAGGCTTGTGTGATAAGAGGGGGGTCCGTGAAGGAAAAGGATAAGAAAATACTGGAAAGGAGAGATGATGGGAAGGAGAAGGCAGAGGGTCTAATGTTGAGAAGAGACCGAACAGGACAAAGACGAGATAAAAAGACCAAGGTGGGAAATGTCGGAAGAAGGCAATACATGGAATTGATGAAAAAAACAGGGTTGGAAGAATCGGAAGAAGGCGACATATACCCTTGGTCAAGAACAAAAGAACAAACGAACGAACGCCCCCTCACCCTCACCCTCACCCTCACCCTCACCCTCATCCTCACCCTCACCCTCACCCTCACCCTCACCCTCACCCTCATCCTCATCCTCACCCTCACTCTCATCCTCATCCTCACCCTCACCCTCATCCTCATCCTCACACCCAGGCCGTTCCTGATCATCATGCTCATACTCCTCCTCTCTCTTATCATCCGAATTATCATTAAAATAATACACCTTCAGGCCCCTCTCGCCCCTCTGCCCCTTCCACACCACGCGCCACGGCACCTCCTTTGGCGCATACACGTGGATGTCAACCACGAGCAACCCGCACTTGTCTCTGTGCTGGCGCTCGGCGATGAAGAAGCTGGTCAGTAGGTTTTCGAGGTCAGGGGTGGACAGTTGGCCGAGGGGTCTGATGTTAAGGGAGCGTAGCTGGGGGCATGGACAGGAGCAGTTCAGTGAGGCTGGGGCTGGGGCTGGAGCTGGACTGGAGGGAGGGAGAGTGGGAGGGGAGGACATGGTGGGCAAGAGGATGTGTAGGTCGCCCATGTCCATGGCTACTAGTTCAAGGTGTTCCAGGTTGGGGAGGGAGTCAAAAAAGGCGCGTAGCGCGCGTGAGCTTGCTATGACGCCCTTCAAAGCCACATACACGAGCATGGGGAACAAGCCTCGTGGCTTAACCTGGTGTCTCCGGATCTCCGTCTGGGTGTCGTGGCTGTCGGAATCATATATATTAGAGTCGGCCACAAACTCCTTGGTGCCTAGATACAGAAGCATGGTGCTCGCATCCACTTGTTCGTCTGATCGGTACGCGTCGTCAAGAAGACTCAGTATCCGTGCGTTTGGCGCGTCCAGGAGATTCAAGAGGCCATAACCTTCTAGCTTGGAGCCATACCCAATGTCTATCTCCCGCAGGTGGGGGAGGTGCACGGGCTCGTAGGCACGAACAACTTCGGACTCGTCGTCCGAGTCGTCCAAGTCGTCCGGAATATAAAATCCAGAGTTGTGTACCGATAGGTCTTTTAGGCCGCGGCTTGAGCTGAGGAGTTTGTGGAATTGGTCAAGCGACGGTCGAACGTCATCGCAATGCAACGACATTGAGAGGCCTACTAGACCAGTTTCCGTAGCCGAGAGGGAGTCAACGAGCGAGTCCCAATCGACGTGTACACCGGTAAGTGTGAGGTCATTGAGACGAGGCAGTAGGTCTCTATGCGATGCAGTGGTGCTACCTCGCTGCAGGAACGCTGGTTCCTTCATCTGTTCCGGTTGGAAGTTGGGTGAGAGGTTGTCGTCGGCACAGCAGAGTTCCAGCGACTCGAGTTGTGGGGCGCGAAAAAGCGCGATGTGAGCGTTTATAGAGGTGAGCGTGGTGTGCATTAGCGGCCAGGTGGCGGTGGTCATGGTGAGCGACTTCCAGCGGGAGAGGTGGGGGATGAGGAGGGATACAATGGTGCTCATGTGTTCTGATGAGATTGGAGGTTTGATGCCATTCTCAGAGTGGGTCCTGGAAATGTTCGAAGATAAACCACAATTAATCACTGTGGAGACTTGATGGAGACTGGGAGAACGACGTACTCGGGAACTCCGTAGCTGCGTGGATCTTTCGCGTTGATGTGGATGTTCAGGGGATAATTTTGAGATAGAGCAAGGTAGGATGTGATATGCGTCGTGTTCAATATTCCCGAATCGATTAATTCGTGAGTGATACACAAACTGGTCCACAAGTCCGGTGAGCGCAGTGCAACCCGGCGCCAGTGCTTATTAACGCGCGAAAGAGTAAGAGGCACCTTAACCCTCCTTGTGTTGATGTACGGCCCGCCGTACTCGGGTTGGGGAAGATGCGTGCTCAAACTGAAAACATATACCAGCAACTCTTCAGGCAATTTGCCTATGGGACAGCGGAGCTGGCGGTTATGAGGGTAGGCGTACATTGTTTCCATTCGGAATACAAGTAGTGTGTAAAGCGTGAAACGGAAAAGGATGCGCATAGGAATGTGAAAGGCGATTTATGTAGTGAGCATCCTCTTTGTCTCCTGATACAGAAAAAGTGGATGTGCACCATGCTTGACAACTCAGTAGGTCATCAAAAGATGATTCTGCAGTCATCTCTTATTGTTTGTCGGGATTAGAAGGAGGTACCTACAATGCGCACCTGCTGGTGTCAACCACTGGAGACAATTGAAAAGGCCAACTGGCCTGTAGGTCGTTGCTCTGGA
Organism: Crassisporium funariophilum; assembly: GCA_014925845.1. Lineage (NCBI taxonomy): Eukaryota > Fungi > Basidiomycota > Agaricomycetes > Agaricales > Crassisporiaceae > Crassisporium > Crassisporium funariophilum. Next base: position 246,543 of record JACGCL010000006.1, read on the forward strand.
TACAAGACGCAATGGGCCACGACCTATGGGGAGTCATCAAGGACTCGCGAGGGAGACGTAGCTGTTGCACTGCATTTGGTGAGATTTGGTGGACTCACATACATTGCACATACATTGTACATACGTAACGTCTTCGTAGAAGTTGTTTGTACATGACACACAAATGTGGTACAGCCACTATGTATGAATAGCAAACACACTCTGACGAAGGCTTCTTATTGGCTCCTTACTCTCGATACGAGAGGGTGGTTATCGGAGCCTGACAGGTACTGACATTGATCGAACGGTTGCTACAGTCATCGAACGGTTACTACAGTCATCGAACAATTAGTACAGTTATCGAACGGTTACTACAGAATCTGTAGTTGTAGTAGAGATATCGAACAATTAGTACAGTTTATGAACGGTTACTGCAGTCATCCAACAGTAACCAACAGGGTCCCAGTAACTTTCTCGCAGCACGCCAGAAATCGCCCCATACGCGTCTCTTTCAGACGTCCTCCATGTACGAAGACCCAGCGCTTTTCGCGTCGCGCGCTTACCTTCTCAACGCACGCACAACAACCGGCTATAACCGGGCACGCTCGTCAAGCCAACACCGTACCCGAGGCTAGACCAAGGCTAGACAGGAAACTAAAACCAAAGTCAAACTAAAGTTCAGCTACTCTTTCTCTCTCTCTAGAGGAGTTAGATGCTGTTGAACGAACGATGGTTGTAGGTTGGTTGTAATTTGGTGGGAAATATACTGTTTGCGAGAGGCCGGGAGCGGAAAAGCCGTTCGGTACGGCCTGACATGGGTACGGCCCAGACCTATGTCAACCCCTGTGACCGACCTATCCCTCCATGATAATAAAGATTCTCGAAGTTTCGAGAGTCGCGGCTTGACCAACACTTACTTACAGAGGAATGTGTGCAAAAGATCTGCTAGGTGGGCCCATGCCTATACCTCGAATGATGATAAGAACACAGTCAAAGTTGTATACATTGTTACATCTTCCGTTACAATACAAGCCTGCCGTCCGAACCACATCTTCCGATAAAATTCCTTTACCAATACACCTATCATTCGTCTTAGTACTCCTGCTCAACTACTACATCAAGCCTTATACACATGATTCTTCTTATGCCAATCCTCGATTGAATCAGCCGGGTACCCCTCGTACGTCTTCTTGTCGCCTTCCGGGAGACGGACGTACGCGGGCTTGGAGTCGAGTTTAAGGCATACCTAGGTTATATGATATAGCAATGATTCGCGCCAATGAAAGCAGGTTACGCACCATGGTCTTGGGAGCCTCCAAGTCCGAGTCAATCGCGGATGCGAAGGGGTGGATGAGTTCGGGCCTATAAATCGGATCGATTAATCGGGTAATGGTTGACAGCAGAAGTCGAGACGGGCGTACCAGGTCTCATCATATAGCCACAGCATACTTGAACACTTTGAGCAGAAATTTCTTTCGGACGACGCGACTTTTTGTTCGGGCGTGTCTCGATTCATAATCGCCTTATATATACTGCCAAGAGACAACCAAAGCTCAACCAGTTATTTGATTTCTTTGGAGGGCGCATACGGGCGACTCACCTGATGTTCTCTTTCCCCTCGATCTTGAGCGTGTTCGTGTGCGCGCCAAGGTTGATCGAACCACCCACACCGCCGACTTTCCGACAGATGGAGCAGAGGCAGAGCTACCGAGAGTCCACTTCCGCGAAGCCCACCTGATATGGCACGGGGGTACTCGACTGGACGGTGAACTTGACGGCACCGCAGTGGCAGCTCCCTTTGAGTTCGACAGGCATGTTCGGTCCCGTGGGGATAGAATGCGAGCGAGATGGAAGTAGTGGTGGTGGTTGAGAAGAGGAGGAGAGTCTCGCGGTGAGTCTGGGCATGTGAGTTTGAGAGGTGGACCACGGGGTCGAGTGATGACGTCGTTGGGCGTGATAGGCCAGAGTTGCGTAGCGCCTAGTCAGACTCATGGATTCGCGGTTACTAGGGTAGGATAAAACTATATAGACTGGGCCGTATCAAGTAGAGAATAATATCAGCGAAGGATGAATTTTTACAACGACTTTGCAAGGGAAACCGTGACGCGCGCCCAACGCGCGCCCAACGCGCGGCAGTCTAATAAAGCCCATTTGGAGAGGGCGACGACCACCTCAAAGTGTACAGACAAAAAATAGCTCATCGAGGTAAACGCGTCCGCATTAGAGACGACCTCGATGCCACCTCGGTGAGGTCGAGGTGAATCCCGTCGGTGCACCACGACGTAGTCGTTGCGCAATTCCGAGCAAAATACGAGTTGCGCAAATCACTGTCGCCAATTGTTCCATACTTACTCCAATAACTCGATGCGCGCTTTTCACATCCTCTAACACCTCTGGTTATGCTCAGTCAAAGTAGGCTCAGTCAAAGTAGGACATGCTCACATCGCCCCAGAGCGGTTGTGATCGGTTTTGACCGACAACAAGCGATGACAGCAGAGTGTTAGACATTAACCAAATCTTGAGACTTTTTCTGGTGCCGGCAAAAATGTATGCCTGCGAGGTTTTGACGGCATTGTTTGCGCTGTTTACGCGTTCTACAGGCAGGCATTTGTCCCCTCTATGGTTTCTGGTGCTCTACATGGTGAGTTTGGGACAGGCCGGGAAGATTTTGGCAAGATTGTGTCGCGACGCGTTCACCTATATTACCCTGAGGTCGCGTCAAGTGGACCCTGAATTTCCCTTTTAGGTAGAAAATATCGCGTTTACTGTATTTCATATCTTTTGGGCTCAGTTCTACATGTATTCTTGCAACAACAACATGTATCTGTTCACTTTATGATTCTACATAGATCCTTCGGTCTCGATTTCTCTGCCATGACCCTGATAAAAATATATGAAGCACTTGTTAGGGCTAAAAATACAAAGAGACCGGAAATTTTAAAAATCAGGCCGAAGGTCTGGTTTAGAATCTCATTCTGAACAACTTTCTCCAGACAAACTGATTTATTTTTGTTGAGAGGAAAGAGTTATAGTTGGTGGCCACTTTGCTCTGCAAGCGGCGGAGTTTGAATTTGCCTGTCATTGCTGGTCCCCACTTAACCAACTTATGGATTCTACATCTGATACATTGCCTGTCTCATTTTCGAGATCCTTCCGGAGCGCTACTCCGCCTCTGAATCCCTCTATGCCTCTGCGTCACACGCAACCCCTCCCAGCGCAACAGAGTACCCCCTCGGCTCTCAAAGTGTTGGGCCACCATCCCAATGCCAATGCAGTCAAGAAACAAGACCTTCAGAACATGGAGCTTTCTCAGGAGATGGACTATCACTTTGTGGGCCCCATGGACCCTCAAGCTTTCCTGGACAAATTCCTTCCTTTCACCAATGAAGCCAAAGCCGAAGTTGAAAAGTGTCCAATAGATGCCCACACTTTCATTTCAGTTTATTCCAAGGATATGAAAGATGAACATCCAATGTATGGCCCATTTGCGAGTAGGCAACCTGAATCACTGGCTTCATACTCATTATTGTTTGCAGGTCCGAGCTGTAACACCTTTTGCGCCAGGCATCACATTCCGGGATACACATACTATCCTCGACATGGATACAGACAAACTTGCCTCTGACATTTCTGGGTGACAAACTTCCTGACAATCTTTCTCCTGGCACTAGGACAGACTTTTCAAGGATGTCAATCTTTGTTGAAGTTAGAGCACAATCCATTTGACAATTCAGCTACAGGCAACAAAGTATTATTTGAGCAGCAGGCGGGAGAACACATGAAGCGCCAAGGTCAAATCACTTCATATACAGCAGCTATATCTGGTTCTCAGTTTTGTGTCCATGTCTTCTCTGTGTCAATTTGTGCAAACACCGCTCTCTTTATCCGCTGGGATCGCTGTGGCGCAGTTGTCAGCAAGCATTTTGACTACCTCAAGTACCCCAAACTCCTTGCCAACTTCTTCTGGCGCTATTTGCACCTTGATGCCCATCAACAAGGCTACAACTCCACTGTTTCCAAATCTTCCCACGCAGAGAAGGAGGAGGCCAGGAAAGGCTTTGAAAAGGCAAAAAAGTTGCATTGTAAAGATCAAGATTTCCGGAAAATCATGGTTCCAGATAGGGACAAGCCAGCAGTCAAAAAGGCGTTTATCGTCCCCTTTCCTCCCGGATATTGCACTCAATCACCACTTTTAAGGGCCACTTGGCCAATGTTAGCATTTGATTTGGAGACAGAAAAAATTGTCTTTATGAAGGACTATTGGAGGCGCAATGTTGCTGACATTGAAAAGAGGGTGACATCTATTGCACTCTTCACACTCATGGTGTCCCGTGTATTGCATGGGCAATCATGTTACACACACACAAGAATTTGTGAGCAAGGACTGGGTTCATCGGCGGCGGTCACCAGGACAAGAGGCAAGAGTATTGGTGCCTTTATGTCAATACTGTATGACATTGCTTGTAGTTGGTGAGCCCTTGGTCAACTTTGAATTGTCAAAGCAATTCATTGGGGCAATGGCGGATGCTATGAGAGGTGAAACTTCCCTTGCTATTCATTTGAAAAGGCTTAGTTGTTTACTTTGTTTGCCTAGCACATGATGGGGCCTACTTCAAAGGCCATATACTTCACCGCAATATTAGTGATGGGAACATCATCATTTTTGGTGGAGGTGGCCTGTTAATCAATTGAGATATGTGTGTGAAAGTAGACTCAAAGAGCAGAACTTCTTGACAACCTCAGCAAACGGTAAGGACCTGTAATATCTCTCTTAACACTTTTTCTCATATTGCGCTTAGGGAACATGGCAGTTCATGTCAGCTAGGCTCCTCAACTCCCCGTTGCATTATCATGATATTGAGGACGACCCCAAATCTGCTCTCTATGTCATTCTTTGGACCGCCTTGCAATACACCAAGCACAGGAATGAAGGATTGGTGGCACAACTATGGCTGTAGTCTTGGCAGCCTTTGATGAGGCTTGTATTGAAGATTCTGGGGCAGTCACAGGAGGCTCAGGCAAATCTGGGTTTTTTAGCGACTAAAACTAGGATACAGTTTGACGACCGTCCCCAACTGAACGCCCTCTTTGAAGAACTTTGCCACTCTTTTGCCGTTCATTATGAACGCAATCCCAGTCCTGGAAGACCTGGAAAACTGGCTGACTGCAACAAACACTTGAAGATGCTCAGAGCTGAAAACTGGCTTGTCGATGTAATCCAGCAATTTTTGAACGCCAATGGTTGGCCAACTGACAACAAAGCCGTGCCACAAGATAATACCGTCACCACAGTACCAAATAGCTGCAAGCGAGTTGCTGATCAAAAAAATTATTAGTGACAGAGTTACACAGATGTTATATGATGACACATTAGCAGATGGAATCATGGAGTGCCTTGGAATATAATTGGAGCGAGAACACAACCGCCGCCGTGCGGATACCCTGTAACATCTGTGTATACCCTCATCTATTGCTTCATCTACACAGCAGCCATCATTTAGTATCATTCATATTAGGAGATTCTACAAAAGCTCACCAATGCATTTGTACCCAGTTTAAGTTCTGCTTGACAAAGATATGTGACCCTACAAAGTTTGGCAGGAGTCCACCAGTCATTTGGTTTATGGGAGAAATAACCGCATTTCTGCAAAAATTGCAATAGCGCAACACAAAGCTACAGAATTTATACATCTTAAGGTTTAGATACACATAAACGTTAGGGAGAAAAAATGTCATTGGATTAGGAGTGAAAGTGTGATTCTGATTGCAGCTTCGTTCATGTCAAGTTTGTCTTCCTCGTTACTCAGCCACTCTCATCTTCTTGCGGGCTTCTTTTGGCACTATTCCCAACTTGACCGCTCCCAGCAGGAAACAATCCTACTGTCTCAATTTTGTTTGCCAAGGAGAAAGAGGCAGCCAGGCAAGCCTTCCTAATGGGAAACTGAAGTATGGCAATTCCCAAAAAATGACTTGGATGGTGCCAGACATTCACACCCAGTCAAAATTGGCTCCTTGCCGGCAAAGGCACGGTGATTTGCGGCCATTTGATTTGCACTAATATGTGTCAGTTATTTGATTGAAATATCCTATATGGGTTGCCAGATGATGTCGCATATAACAATTGGGCACAAAATTCCTGGAAATAGGCCTGATTTTGAGTCATTTGACCGAAGTGAGAATGAGGCACATCCATTTATATCAAATTCAAAGAATATTAGGTAATATATGCGAAATGTATAGAAATGGGTAGAAAAATGTTCATGATTGCCGCCCCAGGATCCACTCGCTCGCAGTCTTCCCCGACTCCTTTGCTTCGACCGATAGTGTTTCCCACTTCTAAAGTAATCGAAAAATGTTAGGGAAGTGTTAAAGTAGTTCTAGAATGCTTACCTGCTTTACCTCCGCCGAAAGACTGTCATAATAAGTGCCAAATTCATCAGTAGTTCCTTTTGGATTTGAAATGGCCCATTCAAGCGCACAAAGGTTCCTTCAAGAATGTCATCAGAATAGTTTGTGAAGCAGAGTATGCACACTACCTAGGTGTAATACTTGTCTTGCTTGGACGCATTTTTGTTGTCCCTGTACGTGACCGTTTCGCAGGTGCAGCTGCTGGCGCTGAATTTCCCGGAATCGGCTGGGTGCTGTCTGCCTCGAGTGCTTGCTGAGGTTGCGGTTCTACAGCTGTGACAGGACCTGCAAATGGAAGCTGCCCCACGAGTGGCATGGCAGCAGTGGTAAGCAAATTGTTACTCATTGCAAGAGGATTATTGATCTACAGGTCCAAATTAATCACGTATTGTGCACGGATGTGAGGAAAAACATACCGAGAAGTTATAATGTGGCAAGTTGGGTTGAAGGTGAGAAGAATCACGGAACTGGTGCTGTTGAACTTGCGAAACAAAACTTGCCTAATGGAAAATTCAGAGGTTGATACTTGTCAAAAGAACAGGAAAACAACATACTGGCATGGCTGCTGGTGGCGGAGGCCTGATAGGAGTGTTGGGTACTATGTTGACTACTGGTACTGGTTGCTGCTCAATGACATTGATTAGGAATCGCTGATTTGATAGATACGAATGGAGACCTACCTGTGCTACCTGAAAAGTGGTAGAAGTTTCGAGAGGAGGTTGTGATGACATTGATGTCTCTGCCATATCTTTCGGCCGCTTAGTGTCAGGTTCCTCGATGCTCGACGCTCGACGAGGTCGTTTCTTTCCATGATCCTGAAGCATCTTCTTCTGCCTCTTGTGCCAGGTAACTTTCCATCCAGGAAAGGTGTCGATTGCAATTTGTTCCGCCTTCCAATCGAGATCACAGTACTGAAGCTCTTCGAAGCGCGATTCCATCTCGCTGTAGTAAAACCTGCGAGTTACAGCGTCAGCATCCCCCCATGACGAAATTTGCTTCCCTTCCGTGGCAAAGCCAACAAAAATGGCACGAGTGTAGTTTCGGATGTCTCGTGCGCGATGGCCATTGATAACTTGACCATCTTTATCCTGTATGTAGCGCATGGAAACATTTATTCCTTGCCGAGAGCGGCCTTGACCACGTAGGGCACCCGGAGCAGGAGATACGGGTTGTATCTGCTTGCTGGTCTTGCCCTCTAAATCCATCTCTACCTCCTCATCGTTGTTCTCATTCTCAACCTTTCCAGATAAGTCGGTAACACGATCTTCTGATGATGAAACCCACTGGTATTTATACCAGTAGTCAATGAGTTTGAAATCATCACGACTAAGCTTCGGAGGCTCTGCCAGTGCCACAGGAGCAGTGGTAGGTACTCGATCTAGCAAAGAGATGTATGCTTCCCTGATGAAGAGTTCAGCAAAAGAAAAACTACTATCATAGGACGTACTGGAGGGTCTCAAACTTGGCTTTCCAGATAATTATCTGCTTTGAGAGTTCTGCATTCTCCTGTTGAAGGGCACGATGAGATTCTTCAATGCCTGCGGCTCGCCTCGCCCAGTCCACCTCTGATGAGGACCAACTCTATCGAAACAATAGATTACTCCAATTTGAATGTATTGAAGAAGCCTAAACTGTTGTACATACCGTCCTCGATCCAGCACTGAAAGGTATAGAGTAGTGAGAGCCCGTGCCCTCCAAGCTCTCGCGACTTGATGTCGGATGAAACAGAGTGCCAGTGTGCGGTGCAATACCAGTCTGAGTCCGAGTTGGCACAGCAAATGATGACATAGAATACAAGTTGGGAGCTGGACTTGTAGCACGACCACATGCTTCAAATCCTGCTCGCTCAATATCCATGGGTCAATGAGAGTTCTGGCCACGACATTGGATGAACGCGATCACAAATTGGTTGATTACATAATCCAGGTATAAAGTCCGCTAACACACGTACAAAAGGCTACAAGAACACAACAATACAGCATAAAGATTCAACAGAAAATAGCAAAAAAAGGAGGACATCTATGCAGTACCAATGTTAAGATTGATGAGGGGGAGATGATGATGTCAAACTCACGAGAGCTATACGACACGGGTCTTCAATTATTTGACATTGGAACCCCCCTGTCCAGGCTCAAAAGAGTCTTGATAATGCTCCAGGTATCGTTGTTTGGGGTTCCGGGGCCGCACCTGCCTTTGAGAGGGACCTACACTCTTGCTTCGGCGCGACCGTTTAGAAGGTTGAAACCCTTGATCATCTTCGGAATTGAATGGACGCTTTTTCGTAGGAATAAATGCATATGGTCCAAGCACGGTTTGCTTCTCCTCCGAGGCATATTTTTCAAGTGCATCCTTGAGTATATCGCGGTACACCTGGTGTGTCGCAATATTACGATGTTCCATGAATGGCAAGCCGTCCCATGTCACACTGATCAAGCGTCTTAGGAATGGACCAAAATCTTTCCAGTATGGAGGTATAGCTCCTTCGATGTGGGAATCATATGCCTCGAGAGTGATCGATTTGAGGGAAGCCAGGTCCTTCCAGTTTTCTGTCGAAAACCACTTGTTCAACTGGATTTGTGGACCTTTGGGGTCAAGTTCACGTAGCTGGCCACAAGGCCCAATTGTATAATGGCATATAGTTAGAATGGTGTTTAGGAGGCATTCCAGGTCGTGTCCAGCAGTATGTACGAACGTGGTTCCCCTGTCAGCTGCCAACAAGGCCTCCAATGCCATAAAGGGCAGCGTTCCCTAGAAGAGTGTCAATGAAATGTTTGGCAACATCAATAACATCAAGGATTCCTCACCGAGGTCTGACTGGAAGGAGGTCCAACTAAAAATCGCATGAAATCACAGTCGATAACCATGCCAGCAGATTCGATGAATTTCGTGGTGCCTTCAGAATCGATGCTGGAATCGCTGGTGTCGACGACAAGAGGAGCAGGGCCTTGGACGACAGGGCCCTGGACAGCAGAGGATTGGATGACAGGGGCTGGGACAGCAGGAGGTTGGATGACAGGGCCTACGTTGGCGTTCATGTTGGTTTGAAGTTTGATAATAGCGCGATCACAAAGTTGGGAAGGGGAGTGGCCAGGTTTATAATTCCAGACTCGGTTGATCAATACATTATTGATTGAAATATCGCCATGGATGACCCCAGCCGTTGTGCTGAGATACTCCAGCGCTGAGAAAATGTTAGCTGTCTTTGTCATCAACGCAGTCAAGAAACGTACTATTGACAATATCAAGAAACACGGAAACAAACTCCGTCTTGGAGCGAAAGGAAGTGATGGGGTCTCCAATTGCTGCCGTGACGATGCGTCGCCGATGACGAGTAGGAGGTCTGTCTTGCAGGATGCCACGTATTGTGTCGGTTGAACAGACGCAGTTTTGACCAATGATATACGAAGGGCAGCTGGACTGGAAGAGACACCCATCTGGATCCCGCTTGATGGCCGCGTTAATTGCTTTTGTCAAATCGATCTCAGAGACAGCATTCGCCTCAAGAATCCAGCTGTCCTTTAGCACATAAAAGTTGCCACGCCCATCCTTCACAATCCATACTCTGGTTCCACGACTATACAGGATTGGAGAGCTATGGATAAGCTTGACGATATCGAATACGCGTGTTGTAACGGTGGGTGTACGTTCATTGTTTACTTCACCAGTGACGGCGATGCTTGTAACCTCGTAGGTTTCTGGGTCAACCGTCATTGATGGATCCCAGCCGAGAGTTTCTGGATTGGCGAAACAGAAGGCAAAAACTACCCTCATGAAGACGAAAATGGAATATGAGCCGATCTTGACGGGTCGAGTAGAGGTCATACCGGCACGATCCACTAAGGCAAGGAAGAAAAAGAGTTTGTCGGGTTTGCCATAGATGGCTAGTGCACAGACGAATGTTCTTTGAGGTTGCACATCGAATAAGCACGACGCCTTTTCAGAGATTTGACGGCGAAGATCAGCGGCTGGGGATTTCTTGGTGGTGACCTCGACAAATGAATAGATGCTATTCCAATCGAGGCGTTTCTCCTGATTCTTCATCGCTTCATGATGGAGCGCTCGATCGATGACAGAGATATCCGGTCGGCGATACATGTAGGACCCCGACGGTCCTTTTGTAGCAGTACTGGAGTCGAAAGAACAATCACATCGTTCCAGAGTACCATCCGCAATGTTATGAACAACTGCAAGGTTGTTGGCAATGTTGCTCAGCCACTCCCGCACCCTTGGTTCATCCATGTCAACGGTTCCACGGGCGTAAGTGAATGTTTTGGCGTTCCAGAGTTCTTTAGATGCTCGGATTGCGGGTTCATTGAATGGCACGGGTAGTTTGGAATCGGGGAATATTTGTTTTTCTATCCAGGCTTCCGGGGAGTATGTCTTGTCAATTTTCTTGAGCAACTGGTTAAGGTACACGCTGTTCACATCTCTGCGTCGGACACCTTTATCGGTCGGAGGTGGCGGGCTTGAAGGCGGAAGCATGAATTCCTTATCTTGCTTATCAAGTGCCAAAGGAAGTTCGACAGCGATGTATTGTTGAAACTTTTGAAGATTGCCTAGTGCTGAGAAATTGTGAGCCTGAGGGAGAACAGGAAACATGTCCGTAGGGGGGTTGTTCGACGACCCCTTTGCCGTGGTGGATGTCCCACTCGCATAAGACGTTATGGAAGAGGTAAATCCTGAGGAGTTGTCAACATCAGAGAAAACTGTAGAGTTGCAGAAGATGGTAGGATCGTTGATACGGCGTAGGTAAGCCATTGAGGCGAATTGAGAACGTTGAGATCTGAGAAGTGGTTGGAAAGAAAGAAAGCAACGCAATGCTTATGTAATACAATAAGGTAGATTCAAATGTTGTATCCCAATCGTATCGAGTAAAGTTATATTTATGATATATTTATGTTTCAGCAATGGATTCTGGAAAGCTAGTACCTAGATTTGCAATGTCCAAACCTGGTCGCTCAACCAAGAAAAAATGAAGTTCGGTATCTTTGGATTGAGGTGGATTATGAGGAACCATAGCTACCACAGAATCGATGCAAGAAACATCAATGACAACCAAAGCATCATCTCCAAAATATTGACACGATGCAAAGGTTCCATGCGACACTGCAAGGAGATCTGGATTAGGCTCAGAATACACTGAAATGACAGCCAAGGTCATATCTTGTGCATGGCTCCGACAACAAAAGTAAAAGTAAACTTCACCAAAACGATGCGGCCTTCCGAGTCCATCAGGATGATACTAAGTTTCTAAATTAAATGACTTGGACATATAGGCATGTGGAACACAACTTACTTTTACATTTCTTGACATCCGAACCTTATTCAACGGTTTTTGTGTTTCCTTCCACCTTGACCTTGCCACTTGTCCATTGGGGAGACGGAGCCGCGCCCATCGTGCAATCTTTGGACAATGTGACCCCAATATGGTGCCATCTAATTTCTGAATATAGATTGCAAGAGCCTGAGCTTCACAAGGTTGCATGACTCGATCATATCTATCCCGAGCGCGAAGAAGAGCAAAACCTTTACCAAGGTCAAGTCCACCACGAGGAAGTGCTGGGGGAGTTTTCTGGAGATCTGGAATCATGGCCGTTAGAGCATTTACTTGACACCTGAGTAAGCCCCTCTGGGAAAGATTCGCATAGGGATTTGACGCCTGCCGGATCTCTTCTCCAAGATTCCCTATCGTATGTTCCATTGTCCACTGAGATGAACAGATTGGTGGACCCACCCTAGTCACCTCCGGTGCAAGGTGCAATAAGGCATGAATGCTTTGGCGACAGAAATGAAGTCGATCAATTTGTCATTGGTAATAGAGCATCTCAAACTCGTAGGCAAATGATTGGAGGAGACTCCCTGCTGTTATCAAATCAGAGGTCTTGATACAATGTTGTTGAATGATCCTCATGGCCTGTACCAACTTGCAGAAGTGCGAGTAATATGGCTGAGGGAGGACACCATACAGAAGCGCGGGTGCTAAGCCGTACAGGTAGAGTAACCATTCCCAAGCTTTGTAACCGGAATTGATCTTGTCAGCGATGTTACGAGGAGGTCGATCAAAAGAGCCAGGTAAGTAGGGAGTGGTTTCCGCGACAGCCTTGCCATGTTGCTCCCATGTATCACCTTGAAGGACGGCCCAAGGCCAGGCTGAGATGGGATCTGTTCTTTTGTTGTCAAGCTGGCCACGCCACAAGGAGACAATCAGATCAGCAAGATTAAAGGTTCCAAGATGCATCACATCTGAGCCGAAACATCCTGGAATACCCAGAATGCGATCGCTTGCAATGCCTAAGAAAATAGTCGGTTTTGTAATGCCAGTTTCGAGCCGCCGCTTTTTGTATTGGGTTTCATTTGGAGAAGATACGAGGTGTTGAAGGTTCTTCAGATACCAATTGGGTGGGATGGACGTGGATTCAAAGTGCGAAAGATCTCCGTGATCACAGCCACGCATGACATAGTTGTTGGGTTTCAACAAGGCAGGATAGTAGTGAGAACCATTGGGTTTGTGACGGCCAGGCACTGAGCAGTAGAGTCGGCATCCATATTTTCCATGATGCCCTACCAAGCCGTTGAGGTATGCCATACCAGGGCCATCCGCCGTGTTGAGTCCAAGGAATAACTTAGAGATAAAAAGACGATTGTCTAAAGCATCCCAAATAGGAAGACCTTCCCGTTGTAGAGCAGAAAGGTGATGTAGTCCTGGAAATAGAAATGAATCGATGTTCTTTGGTTTGTTTGGACCGGGAATAAACCCGCCAGGTAAAACATGCCTCTTCTTGTAGCGTTCATCCGGTGAAAGATCCATGATAACCCAGATGTATATCCAACAATCAGATGCCTTGTGGGCATAGAGCTGGGCGCCATCCATGGAAAGCATCAAAACAATATCGTCATCGCTAATTTCACCCTTCTTGACATTCTCAAGATAGTTGGCACCATGAAAGAAATCGTCGTACGATGATAGATTTCCATTATTTGCTTCTAATTCACCAATGATGGCACGGGTTATTGTTTGACGGTATCAGAACCTTTGAGCGCTCGATGGCTCTCGCCACAGTGCCTGCAAAATCGGGCCAAGAAGGATGGTGTGAAACTCTTGATATGGCTTCTTTGTGAGAGGACACAATTTGGGCTCATCACACTTCGGACACTTGTCAAGATTGGAAAATGGTCCAGTGAATGCAAGACAGCTATTTTTGCACATGGGATGTACAACAGAAGTGACACCAGTGATCTCTGTAATCATGCGCTTTATTTGGTCATACGAAGGTATCTGATCGTCTGGGTGTCGTCGCAGAATTGCCTCTTGCATGGTGATATAAGTATCAACTGACGAATTCATGCTGACGAGGAAGGTGTCGAGGCCTAGGCGTAGATCAGGATGCTCCTCAACGTCAAAGGTTTGAGTTGGTGGATTCCTGAGTCGATGAAGTGATTTGAGGTCCATAATGTTATAATTGTCATCAAGACATGCCGATTGAAGTGCCTGGATAAAATGAACGGCTACTCGGAGATCATCCAATTGCGTTGCTTCAAATATAGCTTCGAGTTCTTGTTCGTAGTTGCCATTATTGTTGTTTTCTGGCTGTTTGTCATCCAAGCAGCCAGGATCTGCTTCCTGAGGTGTATCGACAGAGCCATCCGAGTCTTGATTGCGTCTAGGGGACTGATCGGAAGTTACTGCAGTCAGCAGAGCCTCAGAAGGATTCGGTTGGATGACCACTGCAGGGTTTGGTGTGGAGGAGCTAGTAGCAGGCCGTCGTCGCCCTTGGAATTCTATAGGCCCAGGTGACTCCAATGTGGACTGCACCTGATCAATGCTCAATTTTTTGGGAAATAGATTGAGGTAGATATGGACATGCGAGCTTACTAGATTCCTTGTGTGGCTGGCAGACATAGCGCTACCCTCGCCTTCTTGCTGAAATGCAGTCTCCTGCTGCCTGAAGGTGGCATGTTGTTCGAATACGCGCTTGGTTAACCTACGAGGGATACCGCCGCACTTTTGAACGCAGTGGCAGGTATACATTTCTTTGATTGCTGAGATCGTTTTGTTCTCTTGGGACGACGCAAGGACGCTGGCAAGTTGGAATTACAAGTTCAAGTCAATGATATCCATGCCTACTACTGTATAAACAGCCCATTTGATTTATGCAGATTTCTGTTGATTTATGCAAGCATGCAAGATGGCACTTTACTGTGCCAAGCCGACGCTATACGGTGTGTAACTGCGTCGACTGCCTTTTTGGGGTGCAGAACAACAGCAATCACCGCACACACAATTTTGCAAATGGATAGAAATCGAAAACACTCTTTCAAGCAGTGTAAAGCAGTGTAATCACCGGGAATCAAGGAAACCCGGCAAAAGAATTAGCTGCGCCATCATTCACCCATGATATAAATAGGGTTGATTTTCACTGGGATCCACAACCCAGTGATTGAACAAGTGTTCATTATTCCACTTCCACTCAAGCGTCAGCCTTGTTTACCATTTTTGAGAGCCATGCAACCAACCCTAGCATTTGAACTGGAGACACAATAGCTCGTCTTTCTGGAGGAATTTTAGAGGCTGGATGTCGCCGGCGGTGACAGCGAGGGTGATATTTATGCCACTCTTCTTTGCATGGAGTCCTGTAGATCACATCATTGGGGACAGGAAACAATGTGCAAGAGCATGTCACTTGTACCCAAGAGCTTGCAAATAATCCAGACTGCGTTTGTCTCTGGCAGCCTCCAGGAAGAGAAGCAGTGGTATTGCCGCCTTTACATCCATATTGAATATTGTACAATGCTGCCCATCATTAGTAAATCTCTGACCAACTTCAAAACATCAAAGGAATTTGTATCTGTGATTGCGGATGCCATGACAGAAAGGTAAGAATTCCTCTGCTTTCTTTCTAAACACATTTTTACTCATTTTATTTCTGCAACACAACCGCCGTTTACATATGTAAGTCAGAATGAAGTGGTCGCAAATCTTTAAAAAAAACCTGTGTTGTGTATACAGTATACAGACCTGTCACCTAAGCCCACCAGTCAACTGTACATACATTCCGTAGGTTCTCAGGATTCACAGGCTATATAAATGTACGCCTGCTCAGAGCACCATGACCCACACAGAGTTTATCACCCACATTTAACCCACAGAGAGGTTGACCGCCTACTCCCGTACCACCGCATTCTCCACGGGTCAGCAGCTCAATTTGAACAAAACTTCACTTTCTGGCCATGGTCCTGACCAAACAAGTACGGACTTGATTACTGGTTTTAACTTACAGACTCACTTCACCTATTCCAGCCTTCTATTATAGTTGATCCTATACCCACTATTTTTGTCTTCAATGTTTGGTGCAATGCTCCAAATGGGTGTTTAGTGAGGAATTGGGGTAATTCTATTGTACCATACATGATTGTTGCTGTAAACCGCATCAAATAATTTGGGGAAAGTTTGAGGGGCCAGGAGTCCTGCTGCCCTCTTCCGCTTTCTCTTTCTCTTCTCTAGTAGAAAATAAAGAAAGCATTTAAGATCAAAGCTAGGCAAGCCTATCTAAGAGAAAGATATAAAAAGACCTAGATGACTACATTACCGGAATGAGAGTTTATGATCTTTCAATGACATTCTGGAATCTACAATTCAATACTAAGTAATGCAGACTTGCCTACATACACTTGTCACATTGTCTCTATTATTGCAACACATGTAAATGAGAATGCTCCTAGGTGCAAAGATATATAGAAATGCCAAAAACTATCTTGGCCACCTTGAACTTCAAGCTTCAAGACCAATCACAGATGATCTAGCACCATATCAACTACCTGATCCCTTTGAGAACTTACAAACAGTATATTTCATCGATGTCAAGGGCTAACAAATATTATACTGGATGTATTATAGCTTGGTCGGTACTTGTAAACATGCTTTGCAAGCTTAATTGGGCGGCAAGCTCCAGAGGGGTGGGCATTGCGGCTACCATACCGCGGGCAAATGTCAAAGCAACAAGTGATGTAGAAAACTTCATTGTGATCTAGTGGACGGTGAGTTTTTTGGTCTTTTGTGACTACGGCGCCCTTGTGGATATTTATCCGGCGGGGTGGCACGTCCATATCCCTACCACCTACCATTTACTGGACAACAGAATCTCTAGTTCAGATTCTTGGAAGATCAAACATTATCCAAACACGGGTGCGGCAGGTGGAAAAGGCTACCAAATAACATTTGCAATCTTCAATTTTACCAAGGCTCAAAATATCGCATCCCTTCCGGAAACTTGCATTGCAATAGCTGAAATTATTTGCACAAAGGAACCCGTAGTATTTGAGCTCAGCAAGACAAACACACTTGCAACGGAGAATAGGGAATTGTTGCCATGAGACTTGAGAGGTTCAACGGCGCAGTCACTTCAATTGATATGCGAAATATTTGAATGTGGAGGCAATAAAGCAAGACGCATGTAGAGCTTGTCATCTTTGCTGGCTATGGCCACCAACATGTGCGAGTCCTTGTCTTCCTTGCCAAAGATAACCATATACATATACCAGTGCTCCCCTCTCTACATCATCCCCGCTAACTGTGCATCACCAATTTGAAACACATTCACCCACCTGGTGTACCCGCTATCATGCGCCTCATCCACTAGCCGCGTGTTGTCCCACCCTACTTGAGGAGAACCGGCGCTTTCCTTTTGCTGATAACATGCCAGTTCTCTTTTCTTTGAGGTCATAACCACCGGAAGACCTCCATTATTTACCCAATGATTATCTTGGATGTTTGGACGCTTGCTTGAACTGTATGGTGATATAACAATGTGTATTTGATATCTGGACTCTGAAATCTCACCTCTTTGGTGTCTTCACGGCGCCACATCATAATAATAACAGTTATCAAATAATTAGTGGGGATGACCAATCACTGATGTAGCCACGGACACATGTCATTCACTGTGACAGCAACAAATAGCTAAATCATTGAGACATTGCCATAACTCAAGTTCTTGATGGTTTCCCTTGGTTTTTTTGCAGAATGTGATATAAGTATACATTGGCTTTGATCTAGCACAGATGTTCTAGGCTTCTAAAATGCCACATTGTGCCCTCTCTGCCTCACCAACTATCAAACTTCTTATTTGCATGGAAAACCCTTGGGTATCCTGATGCTACCTGTACCCATACATACAAAGATCCATACCCATAACTGACACAAGTTTACCTGTCAGAACAAATCCAAGAACAGCCAAAACTCCCAAGAATTGAGTGAGTAATGTTCAATGAATTTCACAAAATTAGCCAAGACTTAACCATGACTCATTCAATTCTTCCTCAAAAAACATATTCTTGGGCTTATTTTAAATGCTATGGGTATTTAAGTCATTACCCCTACATGTACCAGTCAATACCCCTACCTGTTGCCATACAGATATGCCATACCCATGCATTTGCCTAATGGTGGTTGCAGGAGGTATACTGCAGGCATAATTTCTGTGTGTGGCAGTGCTACATTAGTGGCTGTGCTGCTGCCAAATGACCACAGAAAGCCTTCAGATGCCAGCTCCTCAACAAGAACACCTATGAGCATGGTTGGCGGACATAAATTGCTTGAAATTTAAATCTAAAGAGATCTCCAAGACTAGAATTTTATTTAAATGTCTATTTGTACCCACAGAAGCCATATTTGGGGTCTAATTTGGCACCAAGGAAAAAAAAAAAATTGGTCTTGGAGATCTCTTTGAAATTCAATTCTAAGCAAAATCCGTCTGCAAAAGAAGTCAACAGCTGCAGTTCCTAAGGAGCTGCTACAAGAGCTTTGAAACACCTCTATTTGGCAGGGAGAAATCACTTATTCCGCTTTTTGATGGGATTGTAGTTGGTCTAAGTTTTTTCACTGGTATAAATGGATACATGTAGAGTATCTACGACAATACCGTACAAGAAAAATGGATATATCCTCCTGTGTAAGCCACAATGGCAATGTCTCAATAAATGTTGCTTGTTACAGGTGTCACAGGTGTGTCACTAGGCATCACGCGTATCATGGATTGGTCATCCCCATGATTAGTACAGTTATCGAACAATTACAGTCATCTGACGGTCCTTGGGACAACATTTTGTCCTGAGAAATTTAGCATCACTCTTAGCAAAAAAAATTACATAGATCCAATAAAGACATTATAAAGTACCTACATACAAAAATTTAGAATATAGGGCGGTGTGGAAGGTATACAAAAAGGTGTAATATTGTGAAAAGTTGAATGTCATGTTTGAGGCTCCTTGGGACAGTGTGACTTTGCGCGGACCAGCCTCCCAAGCGCTATCACACGCTATCACTGATCATCTTCCTCGTCCTCTTCACCATTGTCTTCATCCACTATGTCGTCCAGAGTGGCTGGAAGCTTCGGCTTTTGTGGGCGGGTTGGGCCCTTGGGCCATTTTTTCTTTGGAACCCAATCGGATGCAAGCTTATCGCACTCCGCTTTCCAAACTTTGACGGACTCCTTGTGGATTATCTTGATCCTCTTCCACTCCTTGTAAATCTTTGCCTGCGCCTCTTTCTTGGCTGTTTGACTGTTGGCCTTTGACCTCTTCTCAGCCACCTTTGCCTTCTTCCTTTCTTCCTGTTCAAAAAGGCCCTGGCGGATGGTGTCTCCAGAGTATATCTGCCCCTTGCTTGAGTCAACAACCAAGGTGCAAGTTGATGTTTTGTCGGTTTCTTTCCCATGTAAAGCTCCATTCAACTTGCGTAGGTGCAAATCTTGAACAACCATTGTTGCATTGGAGCTCTCAATGATGCCTTCCTGTACACGGGATAGGGTCTGCACTTGTTGTAGGTGAGTTCTTGTTCTCTTGCTGCAATTGCTGAACCGTTGTACATGTGCTAGGTGGATTCCCATGTGCTAAAGACCAGTCAGGACAAGGGATTGGAGGTACATCTTTGAAAACGGGCACAACAACAGGTGTTGATGAGGTGAGACGTGTTTTGGAAACTAAAAATGAACCAGACAATGTTGAGCTTAACACGGTGTATAGGGTTTGCATTTGCTTTGATGGCGTGTAAAGTGAGGGGTCAATCTCAGCGCCTCTTCTCCTGCAAGATGTGTAACTGGAGCCTGGTTCTTGTTGTCAGCTGTCTGAGCTGGGAGCCTGGTATGTGTGGATGGTGAGGTGGAAAAGGCTGTTGGAGGATTGGCGTTGAAGGCTGCCATTACGGCTCAGACTGGGCTGGGCTGTGGAAGTGGAAAGCTTCCCTTGATAGATGTTGTGAGACTGGGCTTCATTTGCGCTTCCGTGATTGCATTGCGCAAGAAGGGGTGTACACCTGTAACACAAAAGGCAGCCAAGATTGTGTCTTGTGTGAATGAAGCTTGATATGCCCAACTCCAGAGGGAGGTAAATTCTGATTTTGAAACCTTCCGCATCTTTTGCTGCTTGAAGCTGACAATTTCTTGCTTCCAGGCATCTTTCATTTTGGCAAAGCAAACAATGTCAAGCCCTTGAAGCACATGAGTACAGTGCGCCGGATATCCGAGAAGGATGATGTTATTTTTGCATGCATAGTTGATGAAGTCGAGCGTATAGTGTGAGCTGTGACCGTCAAAAAGAAGTACCCGAGTCTGCCCAGCCACCTTTTCTTTGGTTTCAGCGTCAAAAACTTGTTCAAGCCACTGTCGGCCAATATTTCCATCTGTCCATCCTCTTGTAGACGTGGTAATGCTAGGTTCGTCAATTATCAATTAAGAATAGAAGGTTATACTTTACTTACAATGCATTGACATTGTTTCCTTCTGTCCAGCTTTCCTTAATGTTTTTTCCCTTGAAAATCATCAATGGCCGCACACTTGTTCCGTCTGCACAGATAGTGACAACTGCGGTAATGTTCTCTCAATCAGCGCCGCCTTGCTTGTGCTGAGTTTTTGTTCCTCATGCTCCAACCACTCTTTCTTTGCCATTATATGCAGTCGGGAATCCGCTCTCGTCCATGCTGTAGATATTTTTTTGGGTGGATGCCAAGACTGACAATAAACCTTTCAATAAGGGCAAACTACAACTTGACCGCCTCCGGGTTGAGTGCCCTTGCCCGTTGCATGTCCAAGGGCTTACTCCAGTGAGTTGCTAACCTCTTGTGATGCCGGTCGAGAAATCTGAAGACCCAGAATTCACTCAGAACCTTGCAGCCCGTCCCTAGTCGGCTCTGTCAAATGGCATCCGCAAACTGTCAAATCTTGCAATGCAAGAGGGGGAAGCCGTGATTGGCTGGTTCCAAGATGAGGTTAACGAGAACACCTTCCTCAATTGGGGTGAGCCTCTGTTTAGTAGCATTGAACTCGAGCATTGTGCTTCTCTTTCCTTTAATGAATCTCTCTAAAGTAGATCTTTTGACACCTGGAAACATTTGTTCTATCTGCCGAAATGTGAGTTTCTCTGGACCATCTTTTGCAGCAAGATATGCTTGTGCTGCTTTGTGAAGGCGCGCATTGTTGGCCTCATTAAGCTTGTGCTTCTTGACGCGTTCTGACAGCGGCTTTCCAGGCATCCCCAGACTGTCAAACGACCGAGGAAGGAGAGTGTGGACCGAGAGAGTGGCGGTTTCCTCACGGTGTGCTTTGATCAACAAAACCTTGGTGTCATGCCTATCCTACAAAACAATTTATGAACTCAGTTTTTCTCCGTCTGTCTCCATTGAAAGAGCATTTTGAAGGTAAAACAAATGGCTATCACTTGATACAAAAATTACGGTCAGAAGATGCCTCAATAAAGAGGTGTTTCAAGAAAGAAAAGTATGATGTCTAAAAATAGCGATATTTTTGGTGTAATTGCAGTGTACAGCCCCGTAAACTTCTTCAATCCATCCAAAATTTGGAGACGGCGTGTATTATTAAGATAACTAATTGTATACCAGAATTTGTGTATGTAGGAAAAATAATCGCGGCCAGAAATCCACTTGTCCCAAGGACCATCAGTGTCCCAAGGACCGTCAGATGACTGTAGTACAGTTATCGAACGGTTACTGCGGTCATCCAGGGTCCCAGTAACTTTCTCGCTCGCCAAAGATTGCCCCATACGCATCCATTTCAGACGCTGTCCATGTACAAAGACCCAGCGCATTTCGCGTCGCGCTCTTAACTTCTCAACGCACGTGCAACAATTGGCTATAACCGGGCATGCTCGTCGAGTGAGCTTCGAAGACGGCTATCGCGTTATTCTTAATAACGTCCTCTCTCAAAGAATTCAAGAAGAGAGAGAGTTCGAGCATTATACATAACTTGTGTTTGTAGTTGGACAACGATTCCCTGGGAACGCATAAGCAACCACGGAGGATACCCTCCATAGCTAGCTGACAAACTGAAATTGGCTCTCGCGCCATTCTCACTATTTGCGTCATCTCTTGAAGACTTACGCTGATATTCTCTTTCTCTCTCTATACTCTTTCTCTCTCTACTCTTTCTCTCTCTCTAGAGGAGTTCGGGCGTTTTTGATTTTATAACTGTTTACTATGGATGGAGTTGGACGACGATTCTGTCAAAAGAGTATAAGTAAGGAGTTGCCACGGAAGATATCCTCCATAGCTATGTAGCTGACAATCTGATACCAGGATGTGGGACGAACCTTGACATTGGGCTGGATGTCTGCCAAGACAGGTACCTGGCCGGGGAGCATTTAAAAGACAAGGGTCATCGAAAAATGAACGCGATCGCATCGCCAGCCCCTGCCAGCCCTCGACGAATGATGTGTGCCGAAAAATGCCATACGGCCCTTTGTGCCCGCAGACAACTTTATGGAATATGGACCACGCGTAGCTAGGGTGAACGTCTGCGCCTTTGCGCTGTACTTCTGGACGTCGACAAGACGATCACGCTTCCAACTTCAAGGCAATGCAATGGAATATCACGATCAACAGCTTTCGCTTCTGACGTGTTGTGTCAGTCACCCGTGCATCAAGGAATGTGAAACCTCGGGAGTATACATACACAGTGTAGTCACCACTGGACCAACATTCCACTCGTACTCACACTAGGGCGCCCATTCGTTGTCAAGATCCAAAGAATCCAGGATTACGACAACGAATGAATGGACCAAGCGGACGCTCGACGTCGTTGACTCGACCCTGCCATGTGGACATTAGCTCGGATGCATGTTAGAATTTGTTCATCCTGATTTCGTGTTGGTAAGGCGGTGCATGAGATACTTATACGTATAAAAGTCCAAATCCATCGATTGATTTGTATCGGATTCAGCTTGCCATCAGGGCTGAATGCATGGTGTTGGTTTGTTGTCCTGGCAAGGCGTGTCCGTCGTTGAGGTTATGCGGCCCCCTCGAGTCTAGAAAACCTTAGCAGAGTATTTTTCACCTCGGTTGAAAAGTGGGAGTGGGGACCGGGTCAACGAAGGGTCAACGTTTGTTCAGAACACGTTACGTAACGCGAGGTTTACCACCATTGATAGCAATCCGCGTCGGGAACATATTCGGGCCTTCCCATTACCAATACCGCCTCTCTCCTCCAAGCCTCTTCCACCTCTACTATACATATACATCCACACAGCCTTTCTCCAGCATAACCAACAAGATCATGCATCTTCCAAACCATCAAGCACTGGAAACAATGCTCCCTGTCTCAAAGTCAAATCTTCTTGCGTAATTAAACCGCCAAGGCGGGCCAAGACCACTGGCTGTAAACGCCCCGCTGTAGTCCCAATAGGTACCATAGCGGCCCCACGGGGGTTGCCACAGCCAGATTCGATCAAGGGCACAAAGCCTTGCGGTCTTGACGGGTACAAGTATCAGCCCATCGGAGAACCACAGCAGCCCCTTCCCCCTTCTCTTCCTTACCCTTCCAACCGTCCGTTTTGCTTGGGCTTCGACTGATCCCCGTATACACTCATACCCGTCGAACCCGTAAAAGTTTAGTCTTGGTATCGTTCAGAGGAAGAGATGATTTTCAAGCCGTCTGCTGTGCTGTCCCTCCTTGTGGGGTCGTCGCTCTGCGCGTCGGCTCTTGCTCGTAACACCTCGTACGTTTCCCCCATCCCAACGTTTGGTAGTTGAGCTTATTTAGGTATGTAGAACGTACAACCCGTGTGGAACGGTTGTGACGGACGATGATATGGCCAACGAAGCGAATGCGTTCAAGGAGCTCAGGCTCACGAAACGTCAAGGCACTGTGGCCGACCACACATTTGACGTCTATTTCAACGTCGTCGCTGCCAACATGACCACCGAGGGAGGTTGGATCCCGTAAGTCCCCTCCATCTCCCTCCCGACTTGCCCGGCCGAAACCTGACTTCATCCCGTAACAACAGTCAATCCCAGATCGATGCCCAAATGAAGCTGATTAACGACCGCTACGTCGGCACCGGCGTCACCTGGAACCTCGTCAACGTCACGCGCATCATCTCCGCGTACTGGCACTACACCATCGACTCGGGCCTTACCCAGACCGAGCACATGCAGCACTACTTCCGCAAGGGCGGCTCGACGGCCTTGAATGTATACAGCGTGGGCTTTTACGACGCGAATCTGAATGGGTATTCGACGCTGCCGGTGAATTATAAGAACTTCCCGGAGGAGGATGGGGTGGTGTTGTTGTATGCGACTATGCCTGGGGGCTCGAGCAGGAATAGGCAAGGGGGCACCTTGATTCATGAGGCAGGGCATTGGTTGGGTCTTAGGCATACCTTCCAGGTAAATGACCCGCCACCCTCGATCCTTTTCCTTCCGCTTACTGACTTCAACTGCCCTAGGGTGGCTGCACTGGTGCTGGTGATGGCATCGACGACACCCCCGCATCCGCAGAAGCCAACTTCGACTGCCCCATCGGCCTAGACTCCTGCCCAGGCGGAGGTCCCGATCCCATCCGTGCGTCTCTCTCTCCCCTTCCCCCTCCCCCTCCCCGTCTTTCTCCCGTCTTGTCTCACCACTAAAACTTATCTGCGCTTCATTATAGACAACTACATGGACTACACCGACGAAACATGCAGAACCGAGTTCACACCGGGCCAGATCGACCTCATGCAGCGCTCCATCGTCGCCTTCCGCAGCGACCCCTCTATCTAAGTGCCTCCGTTCGTCTTTAGAGTCGTTGCTTGACTTTTTAGACTCCCGCGGATCGCGCTCGTTATATAATTAAACGTTGTGGTGTTTTGGACTTGGTTATATCTATACATCGATACATCCATTGATACACCTTACGAACAATCTTGAATTGATAATTGCATGGACGCCTTGCGTGATGCTTTGCTGAAAGAGCCACGATTTCCTCAATACCATCACTACCTTGGCGGTCTTTCCCTGCCTTTCAATCTTAATGTCTTCTGAGTCAATTCCAATCTTAGAATTTTAGGTTCTAGAGGAATGAGCACGATCTGCGTTGCTGGTAACGTGGTTCGCGCTGATGTGGTGTTTGAAATTGTATTGTACTTTCGAAATGTCAAAGTGGGCAATAGACAGGGACATTGGTGCATGGCGAGCGGTCAGAGTACGCGGAAGCTAAGTGTAAGTCATGATTTGGACAATTTGGTGTTGTCGTCATTGAACTCGAGAGAGAGAGAGGACGTCGATGTCGGTTGCTGGAGTTGAGTTGTGCATCCTTACAACATCCTTAGCGAGCGTTCCCTTCCTGATTTTAGTAGAGATCAGTGGAACAGTGATGGGGGAGTCGATATCTCGGGCTTTTCCGGACGCAGCCCTTGGCTCTCGTACAATATCTGTTTCCACTGAAGCTGTTGCGGTTGCGGTTCTTGCGCGACGATGTTGATTCCTTATAGCGCGCATGTTGTTTCAAGGATGCAGCTCGCCTCTGCTGCTCTTAGAATTTGCTTCTCGACGTCGGCAAGGGCCCCGAAGTTTCATCGGATCGCGGTCCCGGATGGTCCGGGCCGATGTCCTCAGACTCAACTCAAGAGTGTCGTTATATGTTCTTGGCACCTCTTGCGGAACAACTGTAACGCTTGTCCAACCCACATACACGCACACCTTCATTCCTCTAACTACTCCCGCCGCCGTTGTATGTATCGCAAAACCATTCCAGCCGCGGCCTCCTATGTACATACGCGAGAGGTTTCGTTCGGCGACGACGGCGGCTAACAAAGATTGGACAGTGATATACACTGATTTACAGCTCCCTCGTCGTTGGCTTGGCCCTTCTCAATCCCCGAGTTGGCAATGAAAAGTGCATGGCACTGCGTGCCCTTGCGTGCCGCGTTCACTTCCGTCGCCGCCGGGTTAGTTTTGATGTGGGTTTGTACATAAGACCAGGGGTGCCCTGCGCAACGCGCTGCGTCTTCCTCTTTCTCTTTTGCTCCCGGTTCTTCGTTGTCTGTTTCTTGCTTGTCCATTTCCTGCTTCGGATCCGCAGCGCCCTCCCCTGCTCTAATATTTGATACCTGTGGGATAAATACCTCTGTAACGCGCGCTGTTTTTTTTTGGATAGACGCGCATCATGTTCGCTCCTTCTGCGCTATTTTTACTTCTGGCCACTTCGTTGGTCGGCGCATCGATAATCACCCCAGGGTCGTTTAGCGACAAAGTAGCAGGGGCCAGTACCCCAGGGTGCGTCTCCTCCTTCCCTCCCTCTTCCAGGAGACTGCGTGCTCATGTCAACTCGTGGATTGTAGGGAGCAGTGTCGCGCACCATTTACCAAACGCGATGATAAAGAGTTGAAAGCCATGTTCGAGAAAGTCCGCGTGCGCCGCCAGGCAGATCCCATAAACGTCGTCTTCGACACCTACGTCAACGTCGTAGCCGCCAACATGACCCTCGCCGGCGGATGGGTGCCGTCAGTCCCCATCCTCCTCCCTTCTCGAAACACCAAGCTGACTTGTATGTTTGGTATTGCATGTGTAGAGACTCGCAGATAGAGGCGCAGATCAAGATGCTGAACGATGGGTATCAGGGGACGGGCGTGTCGTTCAAGTTCATCAATACGACGAGGATTCTCAGTTCGCTCTGGCATAACTCGTTGACCCTTCCCGAGGGTGCTATTGAGTGAGTCCGGAGCTTGTTCCAACGACGCGTGGTGGTTCGGGCGCTAATGTGTGGTTGGCTGCAGGGAGAAGATGTTGACGAATTTCGGCTCGAATTTCAGGAAAGGAGGGATCAAAGAATTGAACATCAATCTCGTTGGGTACGTCCTCTTTCATCCCCCTCATCCCCCTCATCCCTCTTCCCTCTCTCCCCTTCTTCCTTCTCCCCCCTTCTTCTCTCTCTCCCCTTATTCCCTCTCTTTACCTTGCTTTCCCGAGCTCACAGTGTTCCTCCCAGATTCACAGACACCCCCGAAACCTACGGCTTCGGCCTCCCCCCCTCCTACTACGTCGAATACCCCCTCTACGACGGCATCTACATCCGCTACTCCTCCCTCCCCGGCGGCACCTCTCTCGTGCGGCAAGGCAGCACCGTGACGCACGAGGCGGGGCACTGGTTGAGCTTGTGGCATACGTTCCAGGTAAGTTTTTGAATTTGATTTGGGGGGGATGGGACTGATCGGTGTGTGTTGGGTACGTGTAGAATGGGTGCGATGGGGATGGGGATAGCGTTGATGATACGCCTGCGCAGGAGACGTCGACTACGGGGTGTCCGGTGGGGAGGGACACCTGTCCCGGCGGGGGTGTGGATCCTATCCGTGCGTCTCTCTACTTTTCTCTTTGAAACCTGCCAAAAGCGCTTACCGTAATCGGATTGAATAGGAAACTTTATGGATTACAGCAGCGAAGAATGTAGGACCTCCTTCACACCGGGCCAGATCGCGCGTATGCAAGAAGCCATTCTCGCTTACCGCTCGTGAAGCCTCGCTCGAATCGAGATAATCGCACGTCGGGTGGATTGATATGTTGTATTGTTTATTTATAACGAACATTTCGGATTGGATGCGCATATATATAATTAATTCTGCAATGTCTATGTTTCAACGTTCTACTAGTTTATGGGAAGTCCTGGTCTGTTCTTTCAGGTTAGGTGTAGAGCTCGGCATAGTTTGGTGGTCGAGTTTACTTGTTTTCGACTGTTGCCGATTTCGCAGCTGGTGCATGTTGAGCAAGAAACTCTTCCAAATTTGCACTTGTGACTCACCTCCATCATCCCACCACGCTGCAATTGCGTCCTACAAGGCCGACGACTAATGAGCGACGAGAAGCCATTGCGTCTCAGTTCTGATCTACGTCCTTGCCAGCGAGCAATTCTGCGGATTCAACGAACCCTTACATAGATGAGGCTTGTTGACGATATCTGGTGATGCGATTGTACACCGCCGCGTTTGTAGATCGCCGGGACTCCCATGTATTTCCTTCAAGTCGGATGCCGAACAGTCTCCAGTCAAACTCCAGTTCATCTGCATATCGCTGGACAAAAGTCAGCTGTGGGCTCCAACAATTTGCTTATGTACGGCGGGTCGAGCATGGTGTTGGCAGCAATGTCCTTATTGCCTCCTTGTTCCGGGCGGTGTTGGTTCTTTATCGACAATACTGCGCAAACCAAACCCTGCCTGAAGCCAAACTCCTCATCCGCCCACTGCCCAACACCCTGCCAGCATCTGTTCGTTGCCTCTGCAACGCAACTAACTTGAAGAGGACTGCTCGTACTCCCGTTCATCAAAAAGCGACCTGTGCCTGGAAAGCGTTCAATTTGGGGCGGCGTATAGCAAGTCAGCGATAATCTCTTAAGTCAATGTCCCTCCCTCCCTTTGAAGTGAGTTCCGTAGCATGTCCTTGTGCGTACCTCTGATAGGTTTTGAGTCTGCTTGCAACGAACAAGCAACGAAACCATGTATTCGGCCCAATCAGACCGCTAGAGACGAGTAGAGACGACGTCGAGTTTGTAGTAGGCTTGGCAATCCTCGATCCTCGCAATGCAAGTTAGCCAATGATGCGCTCTATTGTCTCGATGTTCAAAAGTACTTTGAATATAAGGGTTGCTCGAATGAAGGTTCTCTGTTGCTCCCTCGCTTTTATCTTCTATCTTTTTTGTTCACATCGCCCAGGTCGAAAATTCTCTTCTCAATCTCCTCTGATCAATAACTCATCGCCCTTCAAGGCTGTACGATTTACGTACCATGTTCCATTGTTCAGCGTGGTTACTACTTCTGTCCCTTTCGTCGGCCAGCGCATCGGCTCTAATACCCGGCAAATCCTATTTCGAGAGGGTAGGTAAAACCACTACTCGCCTCGAAGGGTGCGTGTTGTGTGTTCCTATGATATCTGCACTCTTACCCCAGATACAGTGAATGCGCCACACCTTACAGCAAACGCGATGAATTGGAGATGAAGAAAGCATTTGCGGAAGTCCGCGTACGAAGGCAGACTGATCCAGTAAACGTGGTGTTCGATACCTATGTCAATGTGGTGGCTGCGAATATGACACTCGAAGGCGGTTGGATACCGTGCGTGATTCCACGTCGAATATGTTGCTGCAGACTAATCTCCACCCTCTGGCCTAGAGACTCACAAATTGTAGCACAGATGGACCATTTGAATAAAGGCTACCAAGGGACTGGAATCTCGTTCAGATTCATCAATACCACGCGTATAATCAGCTCGTACTGGCATCAAACATTGTACACTCCTGAGAGCGATCTGGAGTCAGTCCCTTTCCATATTTCCTTATTCGACTTTGCATTGATATCCCATCCCCTCCCTCAGGATAACAATATTGTTAGAGTTCGGCTCCACTTTCAAGAAGGGAGGGGTGAAAGATTTGAATCTAAATTTCATTGGGTACGTCGCTCGTAGGCAGACACATTCATCCCCCGACTCATAACGAGCGTGTAATCTAGCTTTACATTAAACGACGATACTGCCGGTTTCGGTTTCCCGCCATCCCTCATCGAGGACGTAGGGCCAGCCGATGGTGTCTACGTCAAGTATACCACCGTTCCCGGAGGTTCCGACCCGGATAGGCAAGGAAGCACCGCGACTCATGAAGTAGGGCACTGGTTGAGCTTGTGGCACACATTTCAGGTAATCACGTCCTTCCAGATGCAACCAACTATGAACTGATATTGTCTCAATCCCTGCCTGAAGGGTGGTTGCGACGGGGAAATAGATGGCGAGAAAGGTGATGGCGTTGAAGACACGGCTCCTCAAGCGACTTCGAGTTTAGGAGAATGTCCCATCGGGCGGGATAGTTGCCCTGGTGGTGGTCCTGATCCCATTAGTGCGTGCCACTTCCTTCTAGAAATTTTCTTCCTGTCCGACATGTCATCCACTTGTCTTTACGAATCAGATAACATCATGGACTATGGTAAAGAAGAATGCAGGACTTCTTTTACTCCCGGCCAAATCACTCGCATGCACGAAGCGATTTTAGCTTACCGTCATTGATGTACTTTCCTGAATGTGGTCGGCTTGTCGTTCTTTATTCCCCTTAACACAGAGTAGACAGGGATTCTTCCCAGTATGGCGACTCGTCACGTTTGACTAGATTTCCCTCCTGCTTGTAACATCATGGATTGGAGAAGAATGTTAAGGAAATTGTTGCATCCTGGGTCGAAAGAATGCAAAGGAAGCAGTATGCATTTATATATGATCATAGCTCGACTTCAGCCACAGATCGTAACATGCTTCCAAGTGATGACTTCGAATTGGTTGAGGAACTGAGCACAAGTCAGCAAGTCAACTTAGCAAGATTGAAAAGATTCCGGATTCACGGACCGTCCGGAGTTTGAACGCATACCTCACGACGCCGAGCGGCCCTTGCGGCGGACTTGCTGACGCTCATAATCTTGACCTCGAACGTTGACCGTTCGATTTCCACAGCGCGGCCTGGCGCCCACTATACTGACTACGGATTATCTACCAACATATAAGGCTTTGCAGGACGAAGCCTTACGGATATCAACCATATCACCGTCGTCATCTGGCCCCAAAACCAAAACTGAATGTATTTTCATGAAAGATCAGGAATCGCAACGCCCTTGTTTCTCGTTCTCTTGTATGCCGCGGCCTTTGCCTGTGGGTTTCCCCTCGTCCGAAAGAACTGGCAGCATGAAGTCGGTCCACAGTGAGTAACTTTGGGATTGTAACGGGATATTCCTCAAGCCTCACCTCGTTTCAGCGCGCAATGCCTCACCCACATCACGGAGGGCGACAAAGCAGAATTCGAACAAGGATTGAATCGTTCTCGACACGGTCTTAACAGCGAGGTCGTAAGAAAACGACAGTTCCTGAACGACACGCAAACGTTTGTGTTCAATGTATCCTTCACCATTGTTTTTGTCAACGAGACTTTGGCTGGCGGATGGGTTCCGTTCGTACTTAACTTGTATCGTGTCTCGCCGCTGCTCTTACGAAGATATCATACGCGCAGTGACGAGCATGTCGAAGCTCAGGTGAAGACATTGAATGCGGATTTCAATGGTACAGGTATCTCGTGGAATCTTGTGAAAACGACCCGTGTCAACAACTCGGATTGGTTTGTCAATACACATCCTGGGTCGTAAGTCGTTAACGTCCACGAAGCCCATGTCTTGCTTCAAAACATATTCATTTCCAGATACCAAGAGCAAGCCATGAAGCACATGTACAAAGTAGGCGACGCAGCAACGCTCAACGTGTATACTGTAACGTGAGTCCCAAGATCATCCGACACAGATTCTGAATATGCATGATCCTAAATGACAGCCACCTTTCTTTCTAGCTTCAATAAGACAACCAAATCTCTCGGGGCAGCTTCAATTCCTTCGGCCTACTATCGCGACCCCATCAGCGACGGTATACTGATTCGCCATTCCACCCTGCCCGGAGGCTCGAGAGAGCACTTTAACCTGGGTCGCACTCTGACACACGAAGTTGGACATTGGTTGGGACTGTTCCATACATTTGAGGTGCGATTCTATCTATAGCGGGTATTGATCCAATGATTGAGCGTACACATGTGTTTCAGGGTGGATGCGATCATGGTGTTGGAGATAACGTGGCTGATACCCCTCCTGCCGCGTCTGGTTCGGAGGGTTGTCCTGTTGGAAGGGATAGCTGTCCTGGGGACGGTCCCGACTTGATCAGTGAGCATTCCGGATGCCTTTATTGAAGTCGCGCAGGCCATTTATGTGAATTAGATAACTTCATGGATTATTCGTACGACTCGTGCATGTCATCTTTCACGAAAGGTCAAGCTGAACGCATGCGAGAGGCAGCGAATGCATTTCGGAGACCAGGAAGTAAAACGGCACCGCCTCCAAAGGCGAAGCCAAGCTCAGCTTGAGGATGCCTCTTCCATCGTTGTCTGGTACTAACGCACGCACCAGATTGTTATGGTCATCGCCAATTCAACCTTTGTTTCCAATATTGGAATTTGTCCTGTCATAGAAAGACCCGTCAAACAATTGAGCAGCACCAACAGCAGTGTTCACAAAAAAAGCTGCTGCTGCCGCTGCAAAACGACGCTAATCAGGAGACATGGGAATGATTATGTAATGTCACCCGCAAAGTGAACTTGACCTGAAATTTGAACTTGACCCGGAAGTGACCCGTACTGAACAGGCTCTAAGATCATATTTTTAGGCCAAAAACTGACAAAGATATATTCAAAACCGTAAAATATTCTGTGAAAATAGTGGATGTACACAAGTATTTTTGTAGATACATCAATTCTCAACATAATTTAACGTTCTTGCACTCATTTCAAAGCTACTAAACATGGCTACAGATCTATTGACTCATGATTTTAAAAATTATTGTATACTTTGTTGAAAAACCGTTCTTGAACCAGTTGTAACCAGTTTGGACAAAGACCGGTCTGAAGACTGAAAAAGACCGCAGTCTTGGTCTTTTCCGGTCCTGGTCCGGTCTTTTGAGGTTTTAGCAAATGTGTGGGCCGGTGTTAGTCTTGGTCTTTGCATTTTGGGCCAAAAGACCGGACTGGACCAGACTTCCAAGCACTACCGTAAACCACTCTCACCTTACAAGGTCAAGGCATGGGAACATTTCCTTGATGTACATGACCTACTCCACAGATACCCTAATATTCTATCCGGTTTCCATATCAGCTTTGACACTGGCATCTCCTCTATCCAACACACTTACACACCAGATAATAGCCCCTCCCTCCACACATGCCCCCAGGCCTATCTCAAAATCATTGAGAAGGAGTTCAGGTCGCTACATTGCATTGGCCTACTGTCAAGAGCCAAGACTGAATCACTTATTGGACCCTTCCAAACCTTGCCGCTTCACTTGTCTCCAAACCGGGCAAGCCCAACAAATTTTGGGCAGTACACAACTTCTCCTTCCCATGTGCCCTATCAGCTGGTTTCCTTTCCATCAACATGTCAATCAACCCAGATCTCTTCCCATGCACATGGGGCACATTTGCCACCATCTGCACAACCTTATGGAACTTACCACCAGATTCACAAGCCTCAGTCAGAGATGTGGCAGAGGCTTACTGCATGATCCCTATCAAACCAAGTCAGTGGACAGGGCTTGTTCTCAAGCTCCGGGAGAATGACAGCTTTGCTATCAGTACCAACAATAATTTTGGCCTCACCTCAGCCAGAGGCGTCTATGGCAGCGTGGGTGATGGAGAGGCTGACATATTTCGCGCTGAAGGCATTGGTCCACTGTCTAAATGGGTGCACAACCACATTTTCTTTCAAATCCCACACACCCACCTTCTCAAATACAACAACAAGCAAACAAAATGGCGCAACACCATTGGGGCAAACGGAGGTCCATTACAAGACGGGAGTAGGTTCTGGTATTGAGGCAATGTCATGCCAAACGGAATCCAAATGGAATTCAACAAGGACACCAGCTCCCCCATCCGCGACCTCTCCTCCAGCTTGCCTTGGTCTACCCTCAATTCCCTATACACATACTCTGGTGCTGACATTGACGCTCTATCAAGCATACTTGGCATCCCCTGGAAGGTCACCAAAACCGTCAACTTTGGCTTTTCAATACAGTACTTGGGGTTTGTATGGGTCATCAAAGAGCGCACAGTATCCGTTCTGCAGGCCAAGAAGGAGAAGTACCTACTGGCCATCACGGAATGGAACACCAGGTCCACCCACACCCTTGAGGACATCCAGAAACTGTACGGCAAGCTCCTACACACATCCCTCATCATCCCTGCTGGACGAGCGTACCTCACAAAGCTGGAGGCCATGCTTGCTACATTCAACGGTAGTCTTTTTGCTCCACACCACCCACCAGCCGGGACAAGCAAGGACCTCAAATGGTGGTCCCGCACCCTTGCTCACCCAAGACTCTCTCACTGAATACCAGGCCCGTGTGTTCTTATCAATTGCCAAGCGTACTCAGACGCCAGTTCAGGTTTTGGGATTGGCATCACCATTGGCAATAGATGGAGAGCCTGGAGGCTTATTAAGGCTCAACGTCAAATTGTGTAAAGTTGTTTCAAAACTCCAACATCAAACCACTTACAAGTTGACGCCGTCAACCTTTATTCACACCACCACCTCCCCTCTCCCTCCCGCCTCCACCATGGTGCACAACACCATTGAGGCTCAACACCATCCCTTGCCCCTCCGCTCTTCCCATCAAACAGCATCGAGCTTGGAGGGTGCCGCCGCCGCCGCCTCTTTCCTGCCACATTAAATGACATCAAGTGTTCAAGGCCGCTCATTGATCACGTGGGGTTTGAATTTGGACCTCAAAGGTTCAAGTTCATCCGAACTTCACCTTGACCAACACCACCACCCACCATCCTGCACGCCCAGCAACGCGGCCAACAACAATTGCCAGGTATGTGGCCACCCCCCACATGTCGTCAATACTAACCGCCATCACCAAGGCCCACCCAACCGCCAACCACAATAACAACGCCAATGACACCAGCACCAACAACGATGCAACAAGCCAATGACACAAGGCAACAACAACAAGGCGAGGCAACAAGGTGAGGAGGTGAGAAGGTGACGAGTCTCACTCGACGTGTTGCATTCTCCTAATGTACAGGTATTGCAGCTTGTCTCGGCCTGCAGGACTTGGGGGTCAAATCTTTTCGTCATGTCGGGAAGCGCTGTGCGCTTTCACCCAGGTTGCATACTACATATCTAGCCACTCTTCAATTACCATCTACTACATGTGCCTGATCCTAATACTACGTGATTACGTCCACTCAAACCACCTGGTTAAACGGATTGTTTACCCGCTCAAAACAATCCGTCCCAGGGTCCATAGTGGACCTGAAATAGCTAGAAATTTCGCGGTAAGCATGATGGACCGGACTTTTGCTAGACCGATATAAAATGATTACATGGTGCTGATCATAGATTCCATACTAGTAAGTAACATTGTTCACTTAGCAGGTTTCAAGTTGATGTGAGCAATAGTCAATGCGGTTTTCGAGTAGGCTGGAGTTCTCCACTGTGTTACATGTCAAAATGACAGGTAGAATTGTCGAGTAGCAGAAGGTATGTCAAAACAACAAAACAAGCAATCAATGAAGTGAACTTGGCATTTTTTCGGACAAGCAGCTAGAGCGGATGATTGGTTGTCTAAAGATATCTGCCGAATAGAGCAACTGCGCCTCTATGGTAACAGCCGACAAACACCCATGGTCGCGATTCATTTTTGTCAGTCGTCTCGGGTGTGGTGAGAATTTTCCCGCCGAGTTACAACACAAGAAATACAAAGAAATGGTGTACCTGGAGGAATAATGGAGACCGGTCGCCCGGCAGAGGATTTTCAAGGGCGTTTCGAGATGTCTCTCGAGTTCGAAGCAGAAGTTGTCGCAGGTCTCAAGATGGGTGCGGCGACGAGAGGAGACCCAAACGGAGTTGAGGTCCTTGTGGTGAAGGATCAAAAAGACTTCTAAAAACTGATGGGAGAACATATGGAGCGCCTGGTGATCGGGTACGGCGCTATGTGTGCACGTGCCTTGTCTTGTCTTTGCTTGTCTGTGAATTTCAGGGCGTTCTGTGTTTCTCTCGTTCCCCCTTCCATCTTCGACATCGTTTGCCCTCTCGCCCGTTGGTCAATTCGTCTAGCTGAACTGGCAGCTGTCGGCCAACCCTTCCACTCTTTTCCGAACTAACCTTCATTTGTCGTAACCTACTTACCCTCTTGCCCCTCTAATTTCAACCTTTGGCACCTGTTTGTCTGTCGACATCCATCTTGCACCCCAGTATCGAAATGGCCCCCCTTGCAGGCAAACCGCCGTTCGCAACCGACGAACCAGAATCTTTCTACGAGTCTTCTCCCCAGCCACAGCGCCGCGTTCGCCAACCGGCCCCTGCAGACCCTAACAAGAGGTCGTCTGCTTACGACGTGTACGTAGCCGGAAAATTGAATTGTGATGCTTGTGCTGACGTTAACCCTACCAGATATGACAATTACCTCGGAGACGATAAGAATAAACTTCAGCCTCCCGCCGGCAGTGCGAATCGCAATTCTGGTGGGATGGGAGCTCTTGGAATGGGACTTCTGAACATGGATGATGATTCGGACTCGGATGACGACGACGAGGACAACACACAACGCACACTGGTCAACCCACCTGGCATTGGAGGCTCACCGTCTAAACATGCCGCATTGGCAGCAGCTGTCTCCCCCAGTCGACCCAGTCCGCCACCACAACAACAACGGCAACCACAGCAGCCATCTTCTCCACAGCAGCCACCTTCTCCGCGACAGATGCCTGGTCCCAACCAACTGCCCCAGCAAATGCGTACAGCTAATCAGCAATCACCGTCAATTCAACAGCAGCAGCAGATGCGGCAACCGCAGCTACAGGATCCCTTCCAACCTCAACAGATCCCTGGATCTTTACTTCCGGGTCAGCAGTTTCGCCCACAAGCTGGCCCTCAGCCCATCGCTGCACCGCGTCCTGGGTACGCTGCTCCGATAGCGGCGCTCAATCTTGCCCGTCCCGAACCAAGCGCAGGATCCGCTGGACGAGAGCTCAATCCAAATGGTCCGAACCAATTAAGGATTCAAAACCCTTTCGAGCCGCCTTTTGCTCAAATTCGACCTCCATTCGCCAGCCCGGCATCTCCTGCTCCTTCTCTACATGCGTCTACCCCACACCCTTTGCTTCCTCCTGTCACTCCCATCACTCCTGCGTTCATCCGCCCTTCAAAATCCCCTGCTCCTAATGAGGCGAGCGTCAAGTTTTCTGAAGGTGTTGCCAGGCCCAGGAAACCAATCATGCGTGGCAACTCAGAGGAGACGCTTTTACCCGGAAGGGGTGAGAAGGGAGATGATTTCTGGAGGAGATTCAGCATCGTGGCGAAGGAGGAGAACAAGAAACCAGGTGCTATGAAAGAAAGGTGTGTTCATAATTCACTCTTTCTCAGACATGTGACTGACATGCTCTCGCTCAGTTCTTGGCTCAAGAAGACGCGCAGTGGATCCAACAGACTCTCTCGTTCAGTTTGGTTGATTGGCATCGTCCTCATTATCTTAATTGGAGGCGGTATCGCAGTCGCGGTGTACTTTACACGCGGAACACCTGACCACCAACAGCCAACGGTGCTGGGTGGAGCCGCTGACAACAGAGCAACTGCCGGTACTGGCTCTACCACTCCAACCGTAGGCACTGCGAAGGTCACCTCCTCGAGTAAACTGCACGTGAGCCCCACACATACTGTCGATCGAAGGGAGAACGAGCCGTTCATAACTGCGGCTCCTGGGATTGCGCTGCGCGCGCATGCGAAAAGGCGAATAGAAGAATCATGGTAGTTACCGCACCTTTTCGTTGCTGGATTTTGTCCTGGGATTATGTTGTGTTTTCCCGTCCGCTCTTTATTTTTCGCCTCTTATCTCAGTTACTTGCCTCCTTCCTCGCTTCAGACTCGGTTCTCTTTCTCGCATCAAGCAATTAACAGGATTTTCTCATACTGTACAACCACTTTCATCGACTCTGCACTCCTTGCTTGGATCATCTTGCTTATCCTTATCGTTTCCCTTTCTCAGCATTTGATCTGCATCATTTGGATACCCCCTTCATTCACTCACTTATCCCACCCCCGTCATACTCTGCATCCGTCCCCACCTTATGTAGTCCCACGCCCACGCCGTTCATCATTTGCTGCTTACTGACTTACGTCGACATGAACTTTGGCATTCGCCCATTCCCGCTTTTTTTTGGAGGCATCTTTTGGGTCCTTAACTTTGGGCTCGCTCCTTATATTGATGTGTGCTGCATCCTCCTTCACTGCCCCCTTCCTCCAGCCGCTACCCATCTTACTCTTATATATCTGTACTTAAATCCATCAACCCTTGTCCATATGAAACAACTTCTAGAATGTCTTGAAGTGGGCTTGACTTGGTCATCATCAACGTCGATCCATGGCGATCCTGTAGAGCAACCTCAATTTCGGTTGACGTAACCTTGATTAGTCACGTCGCTTCACAGGTTTTCATGTGGCGTTCTATTTATTATAAATAGAATGCCTCACGGGTAAATAAATTATAGATACCCTCATCTGTCATAAAAGCAATAACGCCCGAACTCCTCTGAAGATAAAGAGAATACTAGTCTAAGTCTTCAAGAGATGACGCGGCGTCATGTATCCAGAGAAACAGCCGACAGGTCAGTTGTCCTTTTTCAGTTGTCTCCAGCGGTTGACATGTGCGTATTGTGGGTCCCTTCTTCTAGTCCTGATTGAGTCCTGACAAACAATAAGAGATGACTGACAAATCATCTTTCAATGATCTACTGAGTTGTCAAGCATGGTGCCCCTCTGTTTTTTTTTTGTATCAGGCTGCAAAGTACTTGCTTCAAGTACTCCTCCCTCACGATTCCTTGGTGACTCCTCATAGGTCGTAGCCCATTGTGTCTTGTATCCAGAACAACAGCCTACAGCTCCGTTGTCCTTTTTCAGTTGTCTCCAGCGGTTGACAGGTGCGTATTGTAGGTCCCTTCTTCTAGTCCTGATTGAGTCCTGACAAACAATAAGAGATGACTGACAAATCATCTTTCAATGATCTACTGAGTTGTCAAGCATGGTGCCCCTCTGTATTTTTTGTATCAGGAGACAAAGTACTTGCTTCAAGTACTCCTCCCTCACGACTGCTTGGTGACTCCTCATAGGTCGTAGCCCATTGTGTCTTGTATCCAATCCAGAACAACAGCCTACAGCTCCGTTGTCCTTTTTCAGTTGTCTCCAGCGGTTGACAGGTGCGTATTGTAGGTCCCTTCTTCTAGTCCTGGACAAACAATAAGAGATGACTGACAAATCATCTTCCAATGATCTACTGAGTCGTCAAGCATGGTACCCCTCTGTTTTTTCGTATCAGGAGACAAAGAGTATGCTCACTATATAAATCGCCTTTCACATTCCTATGCGCATCCTCTTCCCTTCCACATTTTACAGCATTTTACACACTACCTTGTATTCCGAATGGAAACAATGTACGCCTACCCTCATAACCGCCAGCTCCACTGCCACATCAGCAAATTGCCTGTAGAGTTGCTGAAGTATGTTTTCAGTTTGAGCACGCATCTTCCCCAACCCGAGTACGGCGGGCCGAATATCAACAGAGAAAGCGTCAAGGTGCCTCTTACTCTTTCGCGCGTTAGTAAGCACTGGCGCGAAGTCGCACTGTTCTCACCGGACCTATGGACCAGTTTGTGTATCACCAACAAATTGATCGATCCGGAAATATTGAACACGACCCATATCACATCTTACCTTGCTCTATCTCAAAATTCTCCCTTGAACATCCACATCTACACGGCGGAAGGAGGTCCAGATCGAGGCCGATATCTCGAGTACGTTGTTCTCCCAAGTCTCCACTGTAATTAATTGTGATTTATCTTCGAACATTTCCAGGACCCCCTCTGTGAATGGCATCGAATCATACACACCTTCAACTTCATCAGATCACATGAGCACCATCGTATCCCTCCTCATCCCCCACCTCTCCCGCTGGAAGTCGCTCACCATGACCACCGACACCTGGCCGCTAATGCACACCACGCTCACCTCTATAAACGCTCACATCGCGCTCTTTCGCGCTCCGCGACTTGAGTGTCTGGAACTCTGCTGTGAGGATGACAACATCTCACCCGAATTCCAACCGGAGAAGGCGACAGCGTTCCTGCAGCGGGGTAGCACCACTGCATCGCATAGAGACCTACTGCCTCGTCTCAATGACCTCTCACTTATCGGTGTACACGTCGATTGGGACTCACTCGTTGACTCCCTCTCGGCTACGGAAACTGGTCTAGTGAGGTTCCTAATGCATTCGCAACGCGATGACGTTCGACCGTCGCTTGACCAATTGCACAAGATCCTCAGCTCAAGCCCCGGTCTAAAATGCCTATCGGTACACAACTTGTTTCCGGTCGACTACTCCGAAGCTGTTCGTGGCTATGCGCCCGTGCACCTGCCCCACCTGTGCGATATAAGCATTGGGTATAACTCAAAGCTAGAAGGTTTTGGCCTCTTGAAACTCCTGGACGCGCCAAACGCACGGGAACTGACTTTTGTTGACGACGAGCAAGAATCAGCCGAAGCAGTGGATGCGAGCAGCATGCTTATGTATCTAGGCACCAAGGAGTTTTTCTCTGACGCTACTATATATGATTCCTACAGCCACGACACCCAGACGGAGACCCGGACAGACCAAGTTAAACCACGATGTTTGTTCCCCATGCTCGAGAAAGTGACTTTGGAAAGCGTTATAGCAAGCCCCCGCGCACTACGCGCATTTCTTGACTCCCTCCCCATCCTCGAACACCTTGAACTAGTAACCATGGACATGGACGACCTATACATCTTCTTGCCCACCCTGCCCTGCCCTCCCACTCTCCCTCCCTCCAGTCCAGCTCCAGCCCCAGCCCCAACCTCACTAAACTGCTCCTGCCCATTCCCCCGGATACGCTCCCTTACCCTCAGACCCGCCTACGACCAACTGACCGGCCCTTACCTCAAAACCCTAGTGACCGGCCTCTTCGCCGCCGAGCGCCAGCACAGAGGCAAGTGCGGGCTGCTCGCGGTTAACATCCATGTGTGTGAGCTAAAGGAGGTGACGTGGCGCGTGTTGCTGACGGGGGCGAGGGGAAAGAGCGGGT
The DNA here is from genome assembly GCA_014925845.1 of Crassisporium funariophilum. Classification (NCBI taxonomy): domain Eukaryota; kingdom Fungi; phylum Basidiomycota; class Agaricomycetes; order Agaricales; family Crassisporiaceae; genus Crassisporium; species Crassisporium funariophilum. Next base: position 286,895 of record JACGCL010000006.1, read on the forward strand.
TGAAGGTGTATATTTTCAATGATAATTCGGATAATAAGGACGAGGAGGAGTATGAGCATGAGTATCAGGAACGGCCTAGGCATGAGGGTGAAGGTGAGGGGGAGGGTATGGATGGGGACTCTTCATTTTGGGCGGAGTGGCTTGTACGATGGGGATAAGATTGGGGTGGCATCCACCTTGTAGGAGTGTTTGATGCCCTTGTTCTTGACGAGCTTTCCTTTTTTTATCTTCTTGTAGTTTGGGTCGAGTGGACTTTTTTATTGTAACTATAATGTCGTAAGAGTCTTGTATGTATGCTTTCAATAATGCTATCTTCAAAGCGCTTAATTTATTTCTCTCCAGACGTGAGCGTCTATCACCGACTTGGCCGTCTGGCTAAGTGGCATTGCGTGGCTACGATACCAACGTGCAAGAACCATACTAGGATTGCTCGTGTTGAGCCGGAAATTTCACGGAGTAAATGTGTGTATGTAAATCCACCTAGGGGGGGGCGCTTCATAAGCGCTTATCACGCGCTCCTGGGTGGATCTACATACACACATTTGAACTGAACGATTTGTGAACGATGTTTATAAACAGGTACCTTTTTGGTATCGAATACTGCAAGACTTATATCCGACCAACCTCAACCGAAGTCATAGGCTATGCACACTAAACGGCAGACAGACTTCTAAGTGGCTTGTCAGTGGCGCTTTTGTCTCGTTGATTAAGCTGCATTCTGATGTGGTTGTCAGTACTCGGCTGGGACCAGGGTTTGTTGTGCAGCTGGGCGCCCGACTGTCATTTCCAAGTCCCATTGGATGACTATTGGCATGTCGATGCAACGCGGCCAAAAGGGAAGGTTTACGATGACTGACAGCAATCCGTCAAACTCGTCACCAACTTCAAGTATGCAGGCCAGAGAAGCCAGCGCTTCAACGACGTACAGGTGCTTAGCGTGAGGTTACATGACCTAACAAGGTGCCAATATGTCTGCCCGCAGAGACTGATTCACACTTATGAGAGCATCAGCTGCCGTAAGTGGCGATAAGCAAATTGGGATTTTTCCGACATCCGCGAGGGAAAGTTGCTCTTCGAAGATAATTCTCCAGTGTCAGATAGTCACGATGGATGAGAAGAACATTGACTTCGCCAACCCTTTCGCATGTACTTCCGTCAAACCACCATGTCCCCACGATGAAATTTGTTGAAACGATGTTGAAATCGAAGAATTGGGAAATGCAGAAGTCAGTGTTCCACCCTTCATCTTGATCTTGACTCACCTTGTCGCAGGATAACTGTCAAGCTGCTGCACTAATTTTGATTGCGGATCTCGAAGCTGTTCTAAGGTCGCTACAGGCGTCGATTTTTCCTCCGTCAAGAAGTTACTGCCATGAGCATGGCTGCTCGTTATCTTCTCACGAGTTCAAGGAATCTCGACGTGAACAAGTTCTTGGTGATGAATTTGATCTGAGACCTGGGCTTGAATGTAAAAGATCATCCATGGACAGGTTATCGTTATCTGCTCTATCACTATCTCGTCAGTCGGCTCACTGATCTTTTTCACTAAACATCTCAGATGACCAGCTCTTTGTACCAGGGGTGCCTCCTAGCTTGAAGATACAGAATGTGATTATGTTATATCCAGAAGCCATCTTCGCAGTCCTGTTCGCTCTCATCCACACGCAGACCATTGCAGCTTTCAGCCAGCCAAAACACTCACAGGCGTGTTGCACGGTTGCTAACCTTCTCCGTCGTTGCCGACCGTGTCCACTGGTAGCGCAGTCTGGTGCATCTCCACTGCGTGGCATCTCTACAGGAATGATTCGCAGTCATACTGCCTCTGCTGAGCTCCACGAAATTCCGTGCTTGTCCGCCTACTCCGTCAGTTCGCTGATCAGCAACGATCAGCGTTGATCAATTTATTTTCAGAGGGACGATTTCTCAGAGACTTTCTTAAAACCCAGTTTGCCAAAATGGAAGCCCATTCCTCGAATGCTACTGTTCGTCTGAAAGAATGCCAATCTTCAACTTACGAACAAGTAGCCCCAAGGACATCGGGCCTAGGGGAAAGATCGATGTTGTACCTAACAGTGCGGCAGCCCCCGTTGTGGTATTTGACTCTGGATGGAACTATATGTCCCACCCTTCCGCGACTTGGACATACACCTCCGGCGCTACGGCCATAATTGAATTCATTGGTACTACCTCATCGTATATTGTCCAGAACAAAACTCACCCTTAGTACAGGTTCATCCCTTTCCTGGATTGGTCTAAGGCAAAGCGAAGACTTCCCCGATGTTGCGCCGGCGACATACTCGATAGACGGAGGAACTCCTGTCAATTTTACCATTGCTGGATTGCCCCACCACACGACTACAATATCCAACCTAACGATTTTCACAACGCCACAACTTCCCTCAGGAAAGCACACCCTCAATGTCGTTTATCAGGGGGATGGTTATTCTGCACCATTGTATCTAGTGCGTCTGAAGGTTCAGCTCTCTAACGTTGACGCGACGACGGCGCATCCTCCCCCAAAGTGCTCACCTTCAACTGATACCTCGATGTCTGCTTCGTTCACCAACTCACCGACCCCTGGCTTAGGCCCTTCGTCTGGCAAGCATAGCATCACGCTGGCACCAGCAAAAACCATTCCAGGTGTTGTCGTCGGTGCTTTGGCGTTTATCGGGATGATCATTCTCATCTCCATGCACTTGTGCAAACGTCTCTCTCAGAACCAAAGGAATACCATCACACCCTTCGGTGTTCATTCTCCTCAATCGTTGCCTCGGACTCGAACGGAACGACCGCGACGCATATCATTAGCAGTCACCCCATTTTCACTGTGGCGTACTGTCCCTCGTCCTCGGTCAGCATATGGTGCATTGCAGGGCATTACCAGAAAGTTCAGGAGAGGAACTGCGAATACATTTCCCGTACTTCGTCGAAGCAAGTTTCAAAGAGAGCAAACTTCAGTTCCGTTGACTAGCAGGCGAAGCGGCGCAGCTCCGTCGCCCACTCAGCCGACCTTGATCCTCCCCCAGTTGCTTGACGATAGTGGTATAAGGTTCGAACTCGTTGAGATGCCACCGGCGTATACGTCGCTATGAGTTGGAGGTGGGCGTTTTCTGATACAGAATTAGAAGCTAACAGTGTACGATACCAAAGAAATTCATTCCTCTCGACTCAGCTCTACTAATTGATTCTGTGCTTCGTATAATAGATGAAGGTACCAGAACAGCAAAGAATAAAGAGGGCGACGACGAGGAGAGTAGTAGCAGGATATCGGATGTCGCCATCAAAGAGAAACGGGGAAATGAAACCGAATTATTAAATCTTGTATGTGCTCTGAACTTAAGCGACACGACGGAGTTTATCCAACACTGCACGCCCATGAGTATAGTCATTAGTTATCGATTATTTGATGTAGGCGAAATACAGCACACACCGTACTCATATGCGACCTCTGAGTAGTCTGTTCCTTGAATCTCGATAGCTACACCGGTCAGGGCGCGTTTAAGGGCCTCCCTGGAGGACGCGAACACCATCTTCTGCTTGATCTTTGCGTTATCGGGTGACCTGATTATACGCGATCAGCAAACGCGCATGAACATTCGGGTCAATCGGAGTGTCGGGCGCGGTCTCGGACACCACACTCTCTGGCACTAGCGGTATACGCGCCCGATAAACCATCCAGTTGGGGCCATGGATGAAGAGCTCACCAAGAAACGAAAATCAACTTCTGCCGGATCCCAGCACCCTCCTTCTCGAACTCAAAGTCGTAGATCGCCCATCGACATTCAGTTTCAGGCAGATCCGCGATGAAAGTGTCATAATCTGTATCTTTGGATTTCTTGTCGACAATAATTTCCGTCAACTCCTTGTTGAGCGTGAAGATGATGTACTTGTTTGTCTTCTTCAACTTGAGCTCTTGGAAGTCTTTCAGGCAATCTTCGCTGACACCGACACCTGAGGCCTATTGGCATATCAGTCACCATCAGGGACATGCGCCAATGTTGCATACCATGTTGATTCAAGGAGGGTTGTGGGAGTAGAGAAGAAAGATGTGGTTGTTATAAGAGGAAGAGTGGCTGTGGAAGCAACTGCGTCTTGATCAACGGAATCACCCAAAAGGGGCCGACCGGCAACATCTTATCTCAGCAATCTCTTTCAAGCTCTTTCATCTCCGTCACGATGTCGTTATCTTGTTCACTAATACTACAGGGTTACGTGAAGACTTCGTCTATAAATCGCTCATAGTCGTACACATACTCCGCCTCGCTAGTATCAAGCGGGTCTCTCGGCATCGCTTCGCGCAGGTAATCGATAGCAGCCGCAGGCAGATGCGCAATACGAAGATCCAGCTCCGTGACGAACGGCTGCAAAGTCAAGTCAGCACAGTCGCTCATTGGACACAGGGGATGTCAGAAGGACCACATACCTTGTCCTTTGCAATCCCGCGGAACGCTTCTCGCAATTGGTCAGGCGAAGTTTGGTCCTCAGTGATCTCGACCTATTTTCACGAGCAATCATGAGCTGACAGTGGAGAGATTGGATATTCGCAAGAATCTTACAAGCAGATTGATGAAAGCCTCAAACGTCACTGCGCCGTAGTCGCCCACAAGCTGGTCATATATCATGTCCATATCTTCCTCTGAATACACGATCCCAAGACTAGCGAGCGCCGCAATCATCTCAGCCAAGTTGAGTGTGTTCGTTTCGTCCTTGTCAAAGTATCGGAAGGTACTCTCAAATTCCTCCAATTGTGCCGGAGTGAGATTTGTCATATTCCGCGAAACGATCTGAAAGTATGGTCAACAGTCATCAGGTGTATTCCAGAAGGCAAACAGCAGCAGCAAAGAGGAAAAAACCAAACCTGGTTGTCGATGAACGTGATCTTCTTCGTTATGCTATGCATTACAAGCTCCAGTTCAAATTCCAAATCTTGGCAAGTAAAAACCGTATAGTCGTTCTCTTCCACGTTTGCAGCATTGCATTCTGCCTCCGCCTGAGCCACTGTCGACAGCGTGTCTGAAAGCGCCGGTATTCGTACTTGAATCTGTTGTACTTGCTGTTGTTGAGCCTGTTAGGAGATAAGTTAGCTTCCTTCACGATTTTGGGAATTTATTCTGGAATACCTCCAGAGGGCCCTCAATAGCCGTCAGTTCAGTTGAGATCGCCTGCAATCTCTGCTCGAAGTCATTCGCCAGCGCAGCAAACTTCTTCCTCAAGGCCTCCTTAATCCTATCACCCACAACCACGAAGTAATCAGTTGTCATTCCACAAGTGACCACGATTCTGAACATGATGAAAAGAAACTCACTGCCGTATCTGTGCATTGATCTTCCTACTCTTCTCAGCCTCCTTTGCCAAAAGCACCTTCCACGCCGCGTCCAAATCCGTCAACGCCAACCCCGCAGGCGGTACATACTCCCTCAGACCGTACGTCTTTAATTTCGTTTGCACATTGCCAAAGAGGGTAGCGACGTCCTGACGTTCCGTTACCCATGTTCGCTTGGTCGTTTGCTTGTAGGAGGTGAATTCGGAAGATTGTTCTTTGGCATCAGTGTAGGTCCCGGTGAAGACTTGGGTTGACCATTGGGCTTGTTTGGAGGAGAGGGCGGCGAGAAGCTGATGGAGCCGGTGTAAGTCTTGAAGAAGGGCCACAACCGCGAAAATGAAACCTTACCAAGCGGACGCGGCGTTCATAGTCGTTTCGTATCAGCCAGACGGATTGCATCAACTCCGCAAATTTCTCGACACGCCGTGACACAGTTTCCTGTTGATCTTTTAATAGAATATCTAGATCAGCCAAATAATCATTGTGTTGAGAAGAAAAGGAACGCACCCATGGTGGAGAAAGCATGGAAGAAACTGGCGATGTAGGTCATGGCGCTTCGTTCGTCTGGACGGGCTGAATCGCATAGATCCTCCACTTCCAGTAGTTGCTAAGTATACAGCTAAGTCTTCAAGATAGATGGAAGGATTTATGCTACCCACGGGGATGCCGAGATGTTCAGCCGCAACATCGAATGCAAGTCTTGTATTGCCATGTCTGTCACTCTAAGCGAGATGCTCAGAAATGGGAGATGAGCCAGGATGCCAACCTACCTTGTCCAATTTCTCGTAATCCAGGAGATCAGGTCGATGACAATGAATCAGTGCACACCTAGAGCGACATTGAACAAAACAAGGCGTAAGCGAGAGATGAGGTTCACGAACAACGCAAGACCATCTGCCCAGCTGTACGAGAAGTCCTGGACATCAACCTCTTTGTATGGTTCAGTCTTGCGTTGACACCAAAGCAGCAAACCTTCCTTCGCGGAGAGGCCTTCTTCGCTTTCAAAAGGAGGATAAGAACAGGCTGTTGCGAAAGTCAGTATCAAGAAGAAGTGGACAGACCTAATATCGGCGATGGTAAAGCGGAGAATGAGAGTCCATATCATGCCGAGGATAAGCTTAAGATTCCCATCAATGATGTCTGGAGATAGTTGGGCAATGTGAGGTGAAGGCCAAAGAAAATTGCGTTGATGGTGTGAGGGGGATGTACCTTCAGGGCCAATGTTTGTGAGTTTCACCCCTCGTGAGGTGATAAATTCTAACGCCTTGTTCACATTCTCCGCTTTCTGGACTCGCATGCGCGGATTCTTGTTGTATCGTCCCAGGGATGTATCACCTATGCAAAGCCGGAAATTAGGGGAGTCAATGGGTGGCATATGCGTTAGCGGTACCCATGATTTCCTGCCATAACAGAAACAGGGGTTAGCTCAACAAACACACGATCTGCAATTGACCGCTGCATTCCTCACCATAAGCTGGATAAGTCGCACACCGTCTGAGAGGTCTTTGACGAGAGAAGACATCGAAGGATATCCATTTGCCTCCAATTTGGTATTCAACCTTCAGAAAGGGGAAAACAAACATGAGCCTGACTTGAAGGATGTTACGGCCGACAGATCTCTGTTAAAGTGCCCACCATTTACAAAAGGTGCGTTCCTGGGTGTCCCGCGACCTGGTTTCTGGAGTGTCTATCATATATTGACAAATCTTGTGGGTAAGCGCGAAGAAAGTGGTAGAATACCGAAGAAGGAGGGCAGAGAATGGCGATATACGGATGGAAGGAGGGCGAGGGCAATAACCCTGTATAGAACGCGTCTGGATTAAATTCGAACTCCGCCAGCGCGTCTCTTCTCCACGTCCACCATCGTTCACCGCCAAATCACCGTCGGTAACACCCAAAGACCATGGGAACACAGCAATTCGATAGAATATACCATGGGCTGTCGCCAGAAGTCGGAAGTGCGTATTTTGCAACCGCTAAATGGCATTCACGGCATCCGAACACGGTCATTTATCAATTGTCGTGGTCTTTTTCTTGCAGAATTTCGAGTCGCCACTAGTGGTATGGCATGGAAGGGCGCCGAATCAGAAGGAGTCACTGCGATGGCCTCTGCTGACATCAAATGGGCGCAATGGATCCGTGTGGCTCGCAACTACCAGCTGCGCGTTGGTCTGAGAGATAATCGGGACCAGAAGAAAGAAAAATTCGATGGATTCGCGAGGGAGGTATGTGTTGCGTTAGTTTTGAGACTTGGAGTCATAATTCCAACTCCATTGGACAGGATCACGACAGACTGGCTAAAATACTGAAAGAATACTTCGGAATTACTCTTGAAACGCGTGAAGTCTCGGTCAAAGGTTGGAATTGGGGTGTGACAGATTTCCAAGGTTTGTGCGCCAGTGCGACGGACAAAGATTATTTCGATCTAAACCTTTTTTTGCAGGGCAAGATTTGGCCTTCACGATATCCGATAAAACAGCTTTCGAGCTTCCTCTACGACATGTCGCTAATTCCAACATCGCAGGCAAGACCGAAGTCTCGCTAGAGTTCTCCAACCTCTCTCCAACCTCAACAGCGGGCCCCAAATCCGTCCTGACCAAAACCATGGGCGACGAGCTTACCGAGATCCGCTTCTACGTGCCCGGCGTATTGAGCAAACTCAAAGGCTCCGATGCAGGCTCTCAGAAGTCGGATGACGAGGACGACGGAGAGGAGATCAGCGCAGCGCAGGTGTTCCACGACACTATCAAGGAGAAGGCTGAGATTGGCCAAGTCACGGGAGACTTGATCTTGAGCTTTGAGGAGGTCCTGGTGCTGACTCCTCGTGGGCGGTACGATATGGACATGTTCCCCGACTTTTTGCGGTTGCGAGGCAAGACATACGACTACAAGGTCCTTTATCAGAGTATCGCCAAGCTATTTTTGTTGCCCAAGGACGATATGCATGTTCTGTTCATTGTATGTTTATCCCCAATTCTCCCGTTTGACCCTTGCTAACTGACCATTTAGTTGGGCCTAAGCACACCAATACGACAGGGTCAGACCTTGTACCAATACCTGGTCATGCAATTTACTCGAGAAGAGGAGATTACGGCAGAGCTTAACATGAGCGAGTAAGCCTCTCTCTTGTCATGCACTAAAGAGCAAGCCCAACATTTCAAACAGAGAAGACATCGCAAAATACGATAAACTTAAGAAGAACTATGAAGACCCCACCTACGAGGTCGTATCCACCGTCTTCCGTGCTCTTGCCGGCAAGAAGATCATTGGTTCAGGAAGTTTCCAAAGGTAGATCTCTTCTTATCCCACCTCGATGAAGTATTCACACAATCGCACCAGCCGAGATGGCCACCCAGGCTTCAAAGCCAACCTCAAAGCCATTCAAGGCGACCTATTCATGCTCGAGCGCTACATATTCTTTGTCTCCAAACAGCCCACCCTAATTGAACTCTCCGATATCCATCAAGTCGTCTTCTCCCGCGTTGGTGCAGGCTCAGGCGCCGCCGCCGGACGCACTTTTGATCTCAAAATTGTCACTAAGGGCGGGCCGGAACACAACTTCACCTCGATCAATAAGGAGGAACATGAGGTCACAGAGGCGTATCTGAAAGATAAGAAGGTCAGGGTGAAGAATGAGATGGTGCCGGATGCGGATCTGTTGTTGGCGGCTGTGGCGGGTGATGATGATGACGATGACGATATGCAGAGCGTGGTCAGCTCAGACTCGGACCGGGGCAAGCCTCGCCAGAAAAAGGCGGCTAGGGATGACGATGATAGCAGCGAGGAAGATGGTACGCTCCTCTGTCGTACTTCCAGGACCCAACTAAAGCTTTTTTCTGTCTTACAGAGGACTTTAAAGCCTCAGAATCGGATGCCGGGTCCCCAAGTGACAGCGATAGCGACGACTCGGGCGCCGTAACCGCCTCAGACGCCAGCGGCGATCTCGCCATGACGAAAGACGCCAAAAAGTCCAAATCTAAAAAGTCGAAGGGCAAAGCCAAAGAAACAGGTGACGATGCCAAGAAACCTACCAAAAAGAAGGCTGCACCCAAAACATCCGCTGCTGGTAGCGACGCCGAGGACAATAAGTCCAAATCCAAGGCTACTGTGTCGAAACCCAAACCCAAACCCAAGGCGAAGAAGGGGTCGGACGACGAAGCGATGGACGTCGATGTGGACAAGGCTGACAAGCCCAAGCCGAGGCCTAAACCAAAGCCCAAGGCAAAAGCTGATTCTGCTACTGGTTCGGCTTCTTCCAAGCCGAAAGCAAAGAAGGAAGACGACGCGATGGACGTGGATGAGGAAAAGCCGCGTCCTAAGCCCAAGCCCAAGAAAAAGGACCCAGCGACTGAGGTAGAACCTCCGAAAAAGAAGCTGAAGAAAGCGGAAGACTAGATCAATCAATCCTCCCGGCTCTCCTTTGCTTCCCGCGTCTTATTGCTTTTAAGCTCCTGTATCTATTATGTTTTTGTATCTTCTCCGGCCTTATATAAATAGAAGTGGCAGGACAGAGTATAAAACAATTTATTTGTGTTACTCAACACCCAGTGTACATCCGACTCTACGAAATACATATCGGAATACGCTCCTGGGGTGACTAGATGACGGTAAACATGGAGAATAAACATTTGTAATGATGATGGTATAGATACACGTCTAGGTAACAACAGTGCCTGAATTGACTCGGATGGCATAAATACACAAAGGCGTAGTGTGGCAGTTGGTGGTAGTGATGTCGTAAAGCGAGTGATGAGAGAGATCTAGATGAACAAGAAAGGAACGAAAATGTTTAGTCTGAGCGTTTGCAAGTCGTAGTATAAAATGTCTAGATGTGTTTGGAGAGGAGAGAGCCCGGCTCAAAAACGTCGTGTTGTGGCAGAGATTGTGCAGCCCCTGTATAAAGAGGGGGTAGAGCGACGAGCGGTTGCGCTGCAGGCCGCTGGAAGGTGGCCGAAATTTTCTTGGTATTTGAGCGAGAGACGGAAGCGGTACCACTACTGGCGGATTTTGGGTTGAATAGGACATGGCGTTCTTGATGTAGGACGTAAGACTGCCAAACAATTATTAGACGTCACACCCAGCTTAAGAAGTAGGAAAGGATGTACTCGAGCCACGAGGATTTTTTCTAGCCAGACTTTCCCATCCTTCTCGGAACAAGCGAAAGAATGCAGATAATCGGCGGTATTTTCAAAATATGATAGATTATCAGTCGATTTGACTGCGAAAGCAAAGGGTTTAGGTGCTCGATGAGAGCGAGTGATACGGTATGCGTCGAAATTGGACAAAGAGCAGAGCAGAACCTCATCTCGTCCCTAAAACAACGTTCCAGTGAGCAAGGCAAATTCACAAGACGCTTTCAAGACTTACATTATCGCGTTTGGACAACCAAATGCTGTGTTCTCGCAATTGCATCCAGCGTTTACTCCACTTTCCTCGCTTGACCTCCCATTCGACGTAACCAGAGTGAGTAGGCGAGCTCGAAGGAATGGCCTGCAAAGTATGGAATAAGCACGCGCACTAAAAGCTATTGTTTGACGAGCGACTTACCGAGCGACTTAAAGGATCACCAAGAGGAGTCATTTTGAGGACAAGGCAATTGACCATCTTGTCTTTGTTCCAGGAAGCTTGTACCTCAGCGATGAGTTCAAAACTCCTGATAGGGCGCTCTGTTTCCATGAAAAAATCAGCAAAGATCCACAGGTTTGATCAATTGCAAACATACCCATCCCAAAGTCTTGCGCTACCTCGAACACCATCCAACCCCCACTTCCGACCCAGCCGACCAAAGAACCTTCATCCTCAATCATCTGAATCACATCCCCTGCAGTTGTCGCCGAGCCAACCTGCACCATATTGAACCTCTGCATATCGCCGATGAAAACACGCTGCTGTGCCACTGTCTCTCCTCCAGTCCCAGAAGGTAGCTGCGGTCTCTGCTGCGGGATTATTGTCCTCGGCGATCGATCAACATCGACTGAAGTCCTCGTGGAGGCAACGCGCGATACATCACCAGAATGGAAAGGCTTCACAAGCTTCCTATGTTCGTCTTGGCTAATCTTCGACGATATAGGCAGAGGCGGAACAGGCCCATCTGCGGTAGACGGCCTTCGAGAACCAGTACCAGTGCGAGATTGGGACAACGACCTCCGAAGTGGCATTTGTGGCTGCTGTTGCTGCTGGACGTCGCGGCTGGTCCGAGACGCGCTTGTCGAGCTTCGACCAATCCTTTGCTCCGCATCAACGGGTAAAGGCACCGAACGTGGGTCGTCCATACCAATCGGTCTTTGCTCTCCTGTGGAAGGACGACGGAAGGAACGCATAGGGCGGAGAGTCGGTAGTGGAGGGGCCTGCGTCGACGGTGAATTGGGTGTCTGATACCGATAGGCAGATGAAGCTTCTTTAATGGAACGAGCCCTAGAAGCAGTCACATGCGAGGCCGATATGGGCGAAGGAAGGTACGGTTCAGCAGAAGCAAGTGGCTGCTGGAAATCACGCGAGGAACGAGTCGACTTCGAGTGATGAAGCGAGCTGCTGAGCTGCTGCTGCTGATACGAAGCAGGCGCAACAGCGACTTCCGAAATCTGCACGTTCTGCAACTTCCTTGCCAAATCCTCTGCGTTGAACATTTGCGCGCTCTTGCCTGGCAGTGTCTGTGTCCTTTGTCTGCTTTGATGCGTCTGGAGTGGTTGATTTTGATGCGTAGACAATTGGGCCAAGGTCGACGAAACGGCAACGGCAGCATGCATCGCAGCATCATGCGAACTCGATGCTATTTGGGGCATCCCATATGCATCAACTACGCCTCCTCCAGCCCCTGCAGGACGTAGAGTGATGGATCTCGTCCTTGCCACTGTCTCTTTTCGTAACGCCCTTTCTTTCCTCTTCTGGTCTCGCTCTTCGCGTACCTGTCGTCGAATGGTTTTTTGTGCTGTTAGTGCACCGGGTATACGCTGGGCGAGAGGTACATCGTCGTCGTCGTCGTCGTCGTTGTTGTCATTGCCATTGTCATCTACTTCGCTTTCATCATCTTGGTCCAATTCGTCGTCTTCGTCGTCAGAAAAACGACTACTGCTATTAGAGCTACTGGTCCGGTTCACAGCAGGAAAAACTGGAGGCGCCAAACTTGATGCATAGGCATTGGAATTTGAAGTTGAGCTGGACGCCCTTGACCGGAATTGGCGTTGTTGTTCAACAGAAGCACGGGACTGCGATGGCGATCTCGAGGACCGAAGCGGTACAGGAGGACGATATGGCGAGAAAGGTCCTTGCTGACTCAGACTCCGTGGAGGCTCAGCACTGGGCTGCCCATAATCATCTGTCGACTCTTCGCCACTCGAAGAGCTCGAGGACATATCCACGAATGACGATGACGGCTGCCCTCCTGTTTCCAGCCCTCGTCGACGCCTCCTCTCATCATCATCGTCGTCGTCGTCGTCATTGCCACCGCCTCTCCGGGCTCCCCTCCGTGACGTTGTTGCAGATGCATAAGGGTTGGACCGGAAGTTGCCCCCAGCAGAACCCGGAGCCGACGCGCTACCAGATCCCTGCGTAGACGAAGACGACGCGTATACACCACCTCCACCTCCAGAACCCGTCCCGCCCGCCCCTCGACTCATTTCCCACCCAACAGCATCAGCATCAGCATCGGCATCGGCATCAACCACCTCGCTCCCAGTTGTAACAGCAGGAGGAACAACAGCCGTTCCTGGTTCTATTTCTGTCACTACTCCTCCAACAATCTCAGGAACGGGGACCGAAGCCGGTTCGTTTCCATGAGAAAAGAGCAAGGAAACACCAACGGCTGGAGTATCTTCTCGATTTCGTACCTTTTCTTCCGGTTCGCTAAAACCGAAACCATAGCCGCCCAGGGCAAGGTCAGTGGGACTTGCTGACAGAGGCGGCAGAGCAGGAAGAGACGACTGGGGGTGCTGGTGTATGGGCGACGAGGGAAAGGATGATTCTGCGTCTGGCTGGAAGTTCAGAGGAACAAGAGGTTGGGGTTGAGGAGCCTCCATAGTATGTTGCTGCAAAAAAAGAGATCCAATGCGCTGAGGAGTGTACGACGACGACGATGGTGGGAAGAAAATGAAATCCTCCGCTGGAGGCGAATGCAGCGCCGCATCACTACTATCATCCGACGAAGATCTGGTGCGCGACAGGCCAGGTGTGCTGCCAGTGGTGTTGTAACTACCGCCAGCGCCGGCACCGCTGCTTGAATCAACGATCCGTCCTCTGATGCCGTTCTCTTCCTCAACATCTCCTTCCATGGAGGAATAAGATGTCGTAGAGAGGGACCTGGACAACGAAGCAGAAGAAACGCCCGACGAGAACTCATCGTCTGCGGCGGAGAAAGAGTGTGGATGCGAATATAGATATGAGTAGGAAGAGAAGAAAGACGAGTCTTCCGGATCTGAAGTTGACAAAGAGGAGGAAGAGAACGAGTTGCTATAGGGGTCGGTGTCGTTTGAGGTAGTCGTGTCATTAATAGTGTTGGAAGTGAGTCGTGCCGTGTGGATGGCATCTGCGTATTCCGGGTCTGTATCGAGTTCGGCGTGCCCGTCCTCTGATGCCCCCCGCTGGTAGATGTACTCATCCAAAAACCGATCTACGGGATCGAAATTCAATGGGTCTGCCTCGTTCCGTTCATGTCCATGCAGCCCAAGGGTAAAGCCATCCACGACTCCTTTCGTCGGCGAGAAATGTTCTACAAAACGGGAAGCCGCCATCTGCGCGTCTGATCCATTGTCTGCTCTGGCAATGGCGATTGGCGTAGTGCCCCTGTAGGTCGCAGAATCCAACGAAGGGGGTCGTTGTGGTGGTGCTGCTGCAGGTGCGGACGCGTAGACGACTCCGACCTCTGAACCCAACTTCATGATTTCGCTTGGCAAAAGCGGTCTCTGGCCGGGTGGTATGGGCTGCGAAGTTAGCCCGAGTTTGTTCGAGGTTGAGGCAAGCATAAGCTGAGGTGGTGCAGGCAGTGGTGGTACAGGAGGTACAGGTGAGGCTAATAAGTCGTCTTCTGTTGTTGTTGATGCAGAGATAGAAACTGATGTAGAAGTCGAGGTCGAAGCGGAAGCGGAAGCAGAAGCAGAACTTGAAGTCGACGTTTGGGGCTCGGCAGACTCGGACTCCACATTGTCCCAAGGCTCGAAGGGAAGCCCGGCTCCAACTTTGCCTTTACGTGCCTACATTAATGGGAAATTGATCAGTATCAATGATCTGGGTCTAATTGTAACAGAGATAAGGATTCCATTCCTACACACCTTCTTACCACCAAACACAACATTCATTCTTGCAAGAGTATCCAATGAAGGCAAACTCGGGCGTGCCTTGAATGCCGGTCTCTGATATGCAGGATGGACGCGTCCTGGAGAAAACGCGCGTGGTATAGTAGGTGTAGGTGGTGGGGTATGCGGAAGTGATGGCATCGACCCAGTCGCGTCGAATGCGGCAGGTTTGGGAGCACTGGAAGCCGAAGCAGAAGACGAGGACGATCCTGCCCGCTGCATGACCTCAATCGGCGCCGCTGTGAGATTCGCGAACGGGTCCTCATCCAGAAAGAACGCGGGTGGCGGTGAACTGCGGGGAGACGTGACCGGCGTCGTGCTCGTGCTCGTGCCTGGGCTTGTGGTGAAATGATGGTAGTGATAGTAGCTGGAGCCGGCAGATGTGGTATTCGCTCGCGTACGAGAAGCGATTGACTTCGCCTTTGATGTTGACGTGGACGGACTTGTTGGAGTAGGCGGTGGGGGTATGTCAAAGCTTGATGAAGTGGGTGATAGAGATCCTTGGAGGAAAGCCGGGACTAGCATAGCTTGCAGCGAAGTTCGTCTCTTCGACATTGTAGATGCGGATGTAAATGTAGATACAGGCGTAGGAGCGGGTGTAGATATGGGCTTGGGCTTCGCGTTGGCGTTGGCGAAGTGGTTATCATACAGAGGGTGGTGGTGCTGTTCGGCGTAAAATTCCGGCACTTGTCGAATATCTGATTTCCCTGCAAGACGGGCCTGCGACAAATTAAATCAAGGCGACAGAGCGTGTACGTGAGTATTGATGATGATCAACGACACTGAAAAAGTGAAGCGGTGGGGAAAAGAAGGAAGCAAGCCACTCAAACGGCATGTCAGGTCGTCGAGTGGTCAATACTTCCGCGTTTTCCGTAGCCACACGACCGTCGACAACCCTCGAGTACGGATGGAACAACAACTCACCAGTAGAGAGGGCGATTCGTGGTCTGCTGACGATCCCGCAAGGCGTTCCCTTGGTGGGTCTCTCACAAGGATGAGAGCCTGAGCCTGAAGAGAAGTGGTAGTAACTGGACCTGGGCGTGGAAACGAGTACTGTGGTTGGGCGAACGGAGACCGGACTGTTTGAGAGAAAAGAGACGAAGAAGGGTCTGTTTGCTCTTCCCCGAAATTGAATCCTTCGAGCATGGTAGTCCGTGGATGTGGAATATTGGGAAATAGCGCGTGGGTACAAACCCGTCTTTCCGGAGAAACGATCTTGTGCGGTTCGGTCCCGATAAAAAATACGGGGTGTTAAAAAAATCAACGACGAGATCGGGCGAGATCTGGTTCTTCCTTGGTCTTTCGGATGGGCACTGTGCGGGATTTGCAGGCTCTGAGTGGAAGATGGGTATGAGGAGGGAAATAGCCAAAAAGATGTCGCGAATTTTGTGAAAGGACAATAGATGGCTGTAAGAGGAAGAATACTTGGCGCCCGTTCATCAACATCACTCAAGTATCCATCAAGACTTTCTCGGCGCTTGACTGATCGATACCCAGCACAGCGCTCATCGTTCATCCTTCAATCTCATTCGACGCAAATTCGACCTCTGGCATATTGCGAGTCGAATTCAATTATCAATCTCCAAATTTTCTGTGTATCGGCAGAATTGACCTCTTTCGACGCCACCAATAAGCTTGTTTCATCCAAATCACCTCATGTTGCTCGTCTTCTCCAGCTTTCACTCATGAGATGTCCATCCCGCCATTCCCTGCCATCCCGCATCTCCACCTGGCGGCAACGCCCGTCTAAACTCGCCACTCATGGTTGCTAAGGACCAAGGCTATTCATATACTACTATCACATACTGACGTCCATGTGCTTTTGCTCGTCTTTCCGAGGATAACACGCGAAGGAGGCAAACTCCGGGTATTCTCACTTGCTCTGCGGCCTTGTGCGGCCCGCCGACTAGACCACCAAGACAAGGAGATTGTTCTCCGAGCTCGTCGCATTTACAGATCCTACCTTTATAAATGTACATCGACGTTTATAAACACATAATCAAGTCGTCCGCGGCGTACCTGCCTGCGGCTGGCCATCATTGATCCAATTTTGCGTCTTGTTCAATTCTCATGTAAGTCCAGCATCTTTCGCTCTGTACTGGCCTTTAATCACTCAAGGCAAGTAAGAGCAGCGCTTGCAGTATCTCGAATGCGCCATGGACAACATGAGGTCCGTTCCCTTGAGGTCAATTTGATTGCCATTGATCTGTGTTGCGGAATCAATTGATCCACTATCCCCACAGATTTCTCCTCATTAACCCCTCTCTCATCGTAACCCCTTCAACAAGGTTCAACAAGTTTCAGCTCTTCGGTGATCAATGGGTTTATAAACAAGGGCATCATAAAATCAACCCCGATAATTACCTTGGACGCCATTCTTGAAGCATATCATTGGTCGCCGTTCTCCAAAGGCTCGATAAGCGTATCATTGGTCGCTGCTCTCCGAAGACTCGAAAGATATAGTCAACGTTCCAGAAGGTTAAGACTGGTTTAGACCATCTTCGTTGAATTTGATAATTCTCCAGAGCCCCTCATTCTCTTGCACAAAGCACCATCTTTTCTTCAGGTGTCCGTCATCATCTTCGTCACCATCGTCGTCACCGTCTACCCTCCCCGTCAGGTACCCGCACATCGGATTTCAATTATTATCCAGCGGATTCCAAACACGCGGACAAAAAGCCGACGTACGATGGCGTACGCCGTACATGTGTCGCGTGCCGTTATCGCTTGTTTTCCAAGCCTTGTTTTGGCACGACAGCTCTCCGTTGTCTGCTCAATGTGCCTCCATGAGCCTCCATCTCACCTCAAGGGCAAATCAGCCATATCATAGAGAATGGCGTGCATTGCACTCAAGCGGTAACAGCGTCAGGTCTTTGTCAACATTCTATCTCTTGGCGGCAAACTGGGGTCCAAATCCACAATCGGATACTTATTCATGACGCTTCCAAGCAATTCCACTTGGTTGGCCCAAACTCTTTTTTTTCTTCATGAATTCGATTCTCGGATGCTGGTTCTACCAGACTCAGACACTGGGAGTGTGGCGCACTTTTCGTCAATAAGTACGTTCCCTGAGAGTAAGACGGACACCGAGCTCTCATGGACGGCATAAAGACAAAGCAAGACACTTGAAGCAGTCCTCAAGTTCGAACAAACTCCGTTCCTTCCCGAACTCCAGCGACAGAATTCGTAGAACTAACATACGAGTAGGATCCTTTGTAAATATGGGTAAGAAAGAAGAAAACGAATTGGTACTTACAATGGTCGCGATGAAATATTATCGCAGATGTCCCGGGAAAAAAACACGGTTGAACACCCTTGCGTGGCAATGCCGGAGGCGTAAAGGCGATGTTGGACGAGCCTAGTGGGGGCGTCATAGTGCACCGTCGCCAACGTTTACGCGTGGTGGCAAGCCCACAACACATAGACTTGACCAGTGGACGTGGTAGCCTTCAAACTCGGAGTTGGCGTGCCGCCGGTCTGCCAGATCAGGGGTTAGGGTGCCATGTGATTGTTGATGCCTGTTGACATTCTGCTGCTTCTGCAATTGACACTCGACTCTTCCCTCTCCATCAATCGTTCATCATCATCCTCAATGGCTTTATTACCACAGCCCAACTTTATCCTCCTCTCTCAACACCTCACAAATGCTGCTGCCAAACAGTGAGATTTTGGCAGCAGCATTTGTGAGGTGTTGAGAGAGGAGGATGAAGTTGGGCTGTGGTAATAAAGCCATCAAGGATGATGATGAACGATCGATGGAGAGGGGTAAGTGCCACCAACCATCTTCTAACAAGGCTGATGTTACAGTTTGTATAGGAGCTCATCGACAATATCCCATGTCCCCCCCCAGGTCCTACACTTGCTCAAATGCAGGTAAGTGCCACCCCCTAGACTTGTTGTAATCCCATTATCAAACAAGGCTGATGTTTGTATAGGAACTCATCAACACCGCTATCAAGAATGCTTTCAGCAGGTTTTCTTCTCAGGTCTCGGTCCAGCTCTACAACAGCCAGCTCCCAACCACTGCAGCCCTTCACTACCCACCCAATGTTCAAATGGTGGCCGGTATGCCACTCACAAAACGGGAGTTTATTGGGTTTAATGGTGCGAGATATACCATTCGTCGCACTCCTTACTGTGTTACTGATGTTTTGGGCAGCCGCCAACTGCCAGATTACTGCTGCCGCTCTTGGCCTCCCTGCTCTTGGCCCCAATCCACTCGTGGCCCAACATCGCGCACAAATTGCAGGTTTCTTGGGTGCGGTCTAGGTGGTGCTTGGGTTGACGGTGGTGGTCTTTTTTTTTCTTTTTCTTTGTACATGTATTTAGCTGTCAATGTTATCCGCATCGTGTGGTCAATGTTATCCTCATCTTGTTGTTCAATCTCAGGGCTAGCACATGGCTCGTCCAAGATCATGCTTCCCTCAGAGATTGAACAATAAGATGTGGATAACATTGACAACACAATGCAGATAACATTGACAGCTAAATACATGTACATACGAAGAAAAAGAAAAAAAAAGACCACCACCGTCGCTAGCACGTGGCTTGTCCAAGATCATGCTTCCCTCAAATCATTGTAAGTCATCAAGAACACTCTCAGTTGTAATAAACTTTGATTAAACTCATTCTTCTTTGAGGACACTGAGATTGCTGTCGTCAGATACGGACATCCTGCAGGGCCCCAAAAACCTCTTGTATGAGCACTATGGGTGAGTACTGGCGCCTCGGAGACCTTCCTTTTTCTCCGGATACGTCAACAATCACTGAATCGCCAATAGAAGAAAACGACATCGATGAGGCCTTCAACTTATGGACGAGATAATACATTCGCAACAAGCCTTTCCACCATTTCCGCCTGCTAGTGTAAGCCCTACCAGACCAAAGCTTCAATGAGCGGAACATGCACAACGTCGCCCTATCCAAATGCGCATGCGGAACCAAATCTGTCGAAGGCGATTCTGTTAGTTCGAGATGCAGCAGTCTTTATCAACTCGGACAAGGTTCTATTAATTACTTTGGAGGTATTGCGCAAGCTTGCGCTGCTTCTCTATCATCAGAAAGAAAGCTATTCCGACAAAAGCTGTTATATAGCTTCATATAGTCGGATCGATTATATCGAATCATGTCGCAACAGTAGTGAGTTTCCATAATCTGCGATCTGAGCCCCTGCTTCCTCGTGGTACATAATTCTGATGATGAACATCACAGCTGCCATAGGAAGACTTCAAAAAGACTATCAATGAGTGTAGAAGCAAAGCCTTGAACTAGATAAATAGAGGGCTTAGCTGTTGCGGAGGGATGTGCCTCCTATCGCTTCCTTCCCCGCCTTCCCTTACTTACAGGCTAGAGGACGATGGCATCAAGTAATGCTGGTGAGCATTTGCGAATGGACACCGGTTTGTCGTTCGAAAGCACAGAAACGGCGACGGACGAGACGAACTTACCATCGCCGTCCAAATTCGTGGAGTCGATGAGCCCGACGGATGAGATTAATCTTGCAATGCCGCCCTCTATACCCTTGGACCACCCCTTTCGTACTCTCGTAGTTTGCTTTGATGGTACTGGTGATCAGTACGTTCTATCAAATCCTTCTTCTTCCGACATTCTAACTCTTCACGCTCCTTCCCAGGTTCGATTCTGATGTGAGAGACCTTTCATATCCAGAATCGAGTAGAGATTCTGATTGCGCCTCCAGAATTCCAACATCGTTGAATTCTTCAGCATGCTGAAGAAAGATGACCCTTCGAAGCAGTTGGTGTATTATCAGGTGTGTCTGACGCCTCTGATGAGATGTCGACAAAAGTGTAACCGTAAGCAGGCAGGAATAGGGACATATACGTCACCCGAAATCGCTACACCAATGTTCGCGAAAATGAGCAAGGTCAAAGCAGATTTTGCGTCTTGGCGACGAATCACTCACTCACGATTCAGGCGGTTGATGAGGCGGTAGCTTGGAACTTGGATGCTCATATTATGGGTTAGTGACTGTTTATCTGCATGGCTTAGGGCGGTTGTTCATCTCCGCTGTACAACAGGAGGTTACGAGTTCCTGATGCAGAACTGTAAGCAATTCCTGTCCTGCCAAAACTACGTTAGAGGTGTTAAAATGATTCCAGATCGTGCACACGATAGAATATGCATCTTCGGTATGTGATCAAACAACTCACTTGACACATACATTACCTATCTTTCATTCCATTAGGGTTCTCGCGTGGTGCGTATACTGCACGGAGGTAGGTGATATGTGATTATGCCTTAACATTTCATAACGCAATCGCAGTCTCGCCGGCATGATCCACAAGGTCGGCCTTCTGCCCACCTGCAATCATCAGCAGGTTCCTTTCGCGTACAAAATGTACACGCAATCGGATGATCATGGATGGAGACAATCGAATGCATTCAAAAAGGCCTTCTCTATTGATGTCGATATCGAATTCCTCGGCGTATGGTTCGCCCCCTTTCCTTATTATTTGTTTCTCCCAACACATGCTCACTTTCATCATTAGGGACACCGTCAGCTCTGTCGGACTCATACCTAGACGACTTCCGTTCACCACCTCCAACACGCTGGTGCGCACCTTCAGGCATGCTATCGCTTTGGATGAACGCAGAGCCAAGTTCCTACCGAATACTTGGAATCGACCAAAGAAGGATGAAGAGTTTCTGAGCATCACCGATCAGCAAATAGCTAAAGCGCATCGTGGCCATTCTCGTGCTGGGAGGTTGGGGACGGGGAAGCATACCCTCCGGATTCTAGAGGGCAAATATGCAAAGGATAGAACCATTCCCACTGATATCGATGAGGTACGATGGTCATGTGGTGGTACTGCAGCTTTAGGTGACCTTGTTTACCTCATAGGTGTGGTTCGCTGGATGTCATTGTGGTAAGTCCATTCCCTGACTAGCGCCTTCCGTGCGGTAACACTTCTGCTTTCAACCAAAGACGTCGGAGGAGGATCTGGTACGCTTTTCACCAGGTTTATCCAAGCCCAACTCACAAAAAAGTCAATCCAGTTTCGAATGGTGTTAAATACTGCCTCGCCAGAATACCCCTTCGCTGGATGGTTCGCGAATGCTTCAAGACCAATAGTGGGATCATCTTCCACACGGAAGGGATTCAGAGCATCGGGATTGATCCTGCCTCTCTATACCCAGTCGTCCTTCCGCGGCCACCAGCGCTGCCCATCAACAAAGCGTCGCCTGAGACCTCCTTCATCCGGCCAATCCCCAAAAGGGAACCACTGGTCTACGATGCAGACTCCGACGACCACGCCTTGGCCATCAATCACGAACCCCAAGAAACGGAAGAAGAAGCAGAGCTAAAGGACGCCCTTTCTCCTATATATGATCAGCTTAGCTTGAAATGGTTTTGGTGGATATTGGAGTTGGTTCCAATGAAACACCGATATCAGGCGAAGGATAATGCGTGGACAGCTTGGTTTGGATGGAATATGGGATCGGGAAGACATATTCCAAGGCAGAATTCACGGGGAGTCAGGGTGCATCGCAGTGTAAAGCTGAGAATGGATGCTGGGTATGAGGACGGAAAGACGTATTTCCCGAAGGCCGATTTGGAACTTAAGAATGTAACTTGGGTTGATTGATCTACGGGATTCGAGTTGATAAATAAATGACGAGGCCTGTCTCCAAATGACTAAAACACCTGCTGTGTGGACTTCCCTCCCAAGTTGAACTGCGGCCCGATCTCAGTCGTTCCTGGGATTGGGCTTACAGACCATATTTCGTTATTGATTATTGGCCAGGACAGCCCAACTGCAATGTCAGAGACCTCGTACATGTATGTAGTCTTCCATGCCAAGTGACGATTAAGGTGGCATGGCATACAGGACCAGACCATCAAAAGTTACTGATATCCATTGCGGCGTCAAAAAAACGATGGTCTTCGTCGGCGATTTGACGCCTAGTTGATTCCTCATATATCTGAAATGGAAAAGGGGTGATGCGAATGAATAATTGGGAGGCAGTGAATCTATTGAATAGGTCGACACTGCGAGGTACCTTCTTTGAAACCTTGCGCAACCTGTGACTGAAAATGGGCTGGGACAGTAGCACAGATGATACAGCTCAGCTGGGTAATAGCAATTTGCATGATGAGAAGAGTGCAAGCTAATTGGCATCGACGAAGGTAAGTGAGGAAAGGGTTTGTCACTCTACACATGCTCCATAGTTCAACAAGATATACGAGCAATGAACTCAGCTTTGCAACGTCAGGTAGGCTACGTTAGCTACTGGCCTTGAAAGTCTTTGAAAGCAAGTTTGGCATCCTGTTGTGCATCAACTGATGCCCCATTGTTGCTTGACACTATGTGCCAGGTATCATGACGTGTCCATGAACTATCGCCGTATGGACCGCGTAGCACGAGCAGTGATCCAATTGAAGGAGTGAATGAGGGACGGCGGATGGATGTCACAGCATGGACGCCCAAACGCTTCAGCGACATGAATCATCAGCGGCATGCAGCAACACGAAAGAAATAATCGACTCACCATCCAAGAATGAATCGATTTCTTCAAATCCAGAAATCAAATCAAGCATTCCGAGCATTCCGACTCGAGCCATTGCGACTCCGTTTCCCCACCGTCGTCTCGCTGAGCATGTTATCACCGCTCGCCACCACACTCTCCCGTCTATCAACTCCCGTCGCCTTCCCAAAATTGTTCCAGGGACCATTCGTCATGCCCGATCCTGCCGTCGGCGGACGAGGACCGCGATGAGGGGCCGTGCTCATGCCCATATGAGGTCCAGCGTTGATATTCAAGCCGGGACCCATCATGCTCCGCAAAAGGACATCGACGTCGTTCGTCGACGGTTGCGTTTCGAGGCCGGCTTGGGAACCGCGTAGAAGTGCTTGTTCGAATAGCTCGTTTTCTTCGAGTTGTGCCACTGCTGCGCGTAGTGAGAGCATGACGCGGTCATGGAGCACTATTCTCAGTGATGGCATGATAAGACCATGAAAAGCCTGGTCAAAAGTCGCCAAAGAGACTCACTCTTCTCTTCGACCTGTTCCAACTTGCGCTCGGCGATCGGTACCGCTGGCCCAGCAGCGCGAGGGATCGTGAGCAAAGGGTCCTGGTCGGCATCGAGCTCTTCCTTCCGTGGCATGTTCAGCTGTATCTTTTCCTCCCATTTCTGCTCGAATGCTGGCTGAGACAGACGGTATTCGCTATCGCTAAACGAGGTCTGGTCTGGGCCGTATGTAGTCCCCACAGACGAGGCTGGAGATGGCGGCCGAAGAACAGGAGGCGCGTATTCCGTATAGTGAACGTGAGTGGGATTTACTGCAGCCATTGGTGAGGCTTAAGTAGTAGCCGTGGCTTTTCTGAGAAGTGCTTCTGGTCTTATATAGAGAGAGGTTGATGAGAAGACACGCAATCGGAGCACGACTGCGGAATATGTATGTACAAGTTTGCCTTTGTATCATGGTGCTATAGTGTAGTGGTTATCACTCGGGATTTTGAAGTGACTCATCACATTGGTTTCCCGTAACCCAGGTTCGAGCCCTGGTAGCACCTTGGCATCTCTGATCTTTTTGATTCCCACGTCTTTGAAACTTTCTCAACGGCCATCCTTCATTTTATCATTGATACCAATGACTGGCCACCGAACCTAGCCTTGAATTCATTCGTCTCTTATCAACCGGCTTCAGATGTCTGATTTCCCCAAGGCAATAACCAAAGATAATCGATACTACATTGCAGATGGAAACACCATAATCTTAGTCTCGCACACACTATTCAAGGTCCGTAAAGAAAGGTGCTGGTTTTGGCTGTCGAAGTTACAGGATGGGTTTGCCAGGTTCATCGATCCATACTAGCACAGGATGGTTCCATGTTCGAGAACATGTTTTCTCTTGGGGCTCATGCGCAAACAGAGGTGGCAGGGGAAGGCGTCGGAGAGGAGGGAGCGGTCGATGACCACCCTATCTGTCTACAAGGAGACTCGCCTGTGCAGTTTAGCGATCTGCTATGGTCTTTGTATGCTTTGTGCGATCCCAATACATCCCCAATCAAGAAACTATCTGACTGTCAGATGTAATGGCAGACCTCAAGAGATCACGCTTGCTATGTCGTCGCGCTCCGATCCTGACATACTGAAGCTTGCGAATGTCGCATGTTTGGCTCATAAATACCACTTCATGACCGTGGAAGAATGGGCTTTGCACGCTATCACTCGACAATCAGGCCCGCCTTTTGATTGGCATCCAGAAACACGTACTTTGGAGCGAGTCACTGAAACCGCGGTCCTCTGCGACGCCGAAGACCTGCTTGAAACTATTCGTCCACGCTGGAAACGGCTTCGACCAAATCGTCATGTACTTGCAAGGAGTCCCCGAGATTACTCACAATCATCACCGCAGACTCAGGGTATATACCGTCGTTGTTCCGACTACTGATATCTCGAGTACGAAGGATCGGGCTGGCAAAAGCGGGTGTTGAGGAAATTGACGCCCGAACCCAAGGGGTCGTCGTGGACGACAGAGACGTCTCTTCTTGGGCACTATGACTATGAAGTACCCCTGAATATGTGTGAGTAATATTTAGAATCACAATAACGGGCACTCACCTTGCTGACCCACAGCTGCAACACCACTGCCTGAGCCAAAAACAACCCTCATGGCAAGGTCTGCCTCAAGATTGACCTGGGCCAAGACCTTCTTCTTGCAGAGACGCTCGGCTGTTTGCCTACAGTACCTTGCTACCAGATGTCTTGCGAGAAAAGGGGCGATGCCATCCTGGTTGACTTTCGAATAGCGCCCGCATCCGGCGGGACAGCGAACATATCTCTTCTGATTGATGATGTTGCGGTGGATAATAACTCTGAAGGTGTTTCCGTTGTCGTGATACGAGGCATATTCAGTGGGGCTAGTTTGAACGTATCGAGACGACCGGAGTGACATGGTAGAAAAGATAAGAGAGTGTCTTGATCATGCGGTAGGCGCTGGTAGGTGTTGTCTGCATGCCCTGTTTAGGAAGGAAGGGATTGTAAGTCGGGGTTCGAAATATCCGCAGTGTAATCATTCTTAGAATCAACTTAGAATCATTATTCCAACATAATCCAAAGCCTCATGTTGGCCTCATGGATCAGGGTTGTCAAAATTCACAGTTCGCGTATCATTCTTGGCCAATTTCCCTGGTTCTCTCTCTCCCCAACGTTCACTCTCGCAGCGTGCCATCGTTCTACTGGTAACTCTTCACCGCCATCTGGCTTCGCAGCTACTCATCGCATTTTGAAAATCAGATAATTCCCGATGACTTTTGTTAAAGGTTTCAAGCTCGACAGGGATAAAGTGGCAACAGTGCTCGAATGCGAGTGTCTCGACCCCAGAGTGGACGAGTGCATCCGCATGATCGTCCATGACTTTGACCGTGATTCCTACAAATATATCACCACGGGGCTAGAAAGCAACGTTCCAGCTGATCAGCTAGGACGGTCATCTCGCATTGATAATCGCTCTTGCAGTGGACGAAGACGAGGAGGCTTTGAAGCAGAAGGAATCTTTTGTTGACGAGGCAATTGAAGCGGCTAGGCCCCATGTGCTTGTTGGTCCAGACATATGGGAGGAGTGGTAAGGTGAGGTTAGACGGTATAACTCTTGTGCTATGGTCGTAGGGAGTGACGAATAAAACTGAAGGTTAGGTGTAATGTTCAGAATCACAGCATGGTTCTTGCAGGTTCTTGCATGCCAGCACGCACAAGGCGTAGCCCCTCCTCCCTCTTCTTCGGAGGACTCTCCGTCAACCCTACATATTTCCACACAGGCTTATATAGCTCAGATACGAACAGGACCACACGGATACACAAAGATTCACGCAGAAAATTCCCGCTTCAACGAAAGTCGAATCTGCAAAGGGAGGAATTGTAGCAGATTTCTCCAGCACAGCGCGGAACCGGTTCTTACTGGGCATAACCCCCCCATAACACATAGCCTTCCACTCGGTTGTATGTGCTAAGAGGGGTTTGCCTTTATCCGCACAGAATGAATATTGCATGGATAGGTTGTATTGCCTCTGCATGGCACAGCATGATCATAGCTTTGACAGTTTCCATCGTGAGAGCCCTTGTTACTCTCCTTCGCAACCCATTGGCATGTTCACCGAGAAGGACAACGCACAGCAAAGCAAAGCGTTCTGTCTCTGCAACAATGCACTCACACCGAATGCCGAGCAGATGCCACACTCGAGAGAATCAGCCCCTTGATCATTGATTTCACCTAATAAGCTCCGCCCATCCGTGCCTGCCGGAATTCCCACTTAACTATCACTTCCTCACCCGTAACCCACAATGAACGCAGGCTAATCGTGTGCAAAAACGGCTGGCACCTACTGAAATGACGATCGACATCCTACACCCGCCAAAGGCACCCACAGATCAATTACGCCTGGAGAGCTTCAAGACTCTCGCACGCCTCCAGCTCATCTTCGAATTCAGGCCGTGGCTGGAGTACACGCGCGACTATGTACACCGGCGGGTCGACTCTCCTTACTTCTTGCTCTGGGACTGCCTGTGTTTCGGAGCGCCGTTGAACACGCTCCTTGAACTCCTGGGATCGCCTACGCCGAGGGATTTGGCTGTGACGGTGGAGGACTTTGATTTTGGTCTGACTATTCTTGAGCGCGTGCGGTTCTTTGCGCATTTCATCCAGCGGGTGCAGTTCCTGGAGTCGCAAGGCAGGCTGTCGTTTGGAGAGGTGATGAAGGTGGAGGACTTTACGAGTGGAACGAATGCCGGCTTTTCACGAGTGAGCACAATCACCTTTCCTCATCACTGTCTAGGTTCTTACGATATGTCTTTCTCGAGGTTCTCCGGACTGTGAATCGTGTTCTTGTCGCTCTTCAAGAATCGTATCCTGGGATATTCACTGTGCCGCATGGATCCCCAGCAAGGAGAGCAAGCCTCATCCAACAACTGACCGACAGCGAGCGCATTCACACATCAAAGCTTGCTTTGACAGCGGTATGGTTCGAAAGCACCCAAAGTCGTCTTTTGACGCATTCTCACCATCCCTTCGTAGGAATCTGCTTCAAAGCTGTACGACGATCCCGCGGCCGCTCATCCTTCACTTGAAGGATACATCGTCAATTGCTCGAGGCTGATACCCTACCATGACCACGTCCTGAAATCCCTCATTGAGGCCACCAAAAGCTCTAGACACGATCATTGGGATCACATATTTGCGTTTCATGTAAGATAGCCTTCACTTTTCTCTATGAATGCGAGCTGCCATCTCATGCTGCCAGGGTAGAACAAGGTTTTCCGGACCAAGATCATCAGCTCGTACCGATCTATCGTCGCAAATTATCTTCCCTTCGTGGATTTTCTGAGAAAACTCAAACACAATGTGGGTCAACTAATCGACAACTCGGTTCATATTGAGCTCAACATCATTTCCCCCAGGGCATACATGCAGAATACGCGGATGACCTGCTAATAAACCTCGGAGACATCCTGCATCGCTTTTCAGAGTATCATACCATCCTCACGGTATATACACAACTTAAGCCCCTGAATCTTCGACTGAAAAGCTTTCTAGGCTATCCTGGACGTTACACCACCAACAGAGCCCACCAC
Organism: Crassisporium funariophilum; assembly: GCA_014925845.1. Classification (NCBI taxonomy): domain Eukaryota; kingdom Fungi; phylum Basidiomycota; class Agaricomycetes; order Agaricales; family Crassisporiaceae; genus Crassisporium; species Crassisporium funariophilum. The sequence goes on from JACGCL010000006.1 coordinate 315,099, forward strand.
GTATGACTCTCTCTGCATCATGGTACACGAAACGAACGAGCTGGCAGAAGGACTTTGCGAAGTCGGTCGCGAGCTACGCACAATGTGGTGTTTCCAAATCCTCGGCCCTCGACTCGGCCCTTCCAATATCCTCGACGAAGAGCCGCTGGGCACGCTCCTCTTCGACGACCGCCTGATGGTGGACCTGATTTCTGGGAAACATTATTCGGTGTTTCTTTTTGACACCATGTTGGTGTGCTGCACGGAACGGTTTCGAGGGGATATGGCGATCAATAATGATACCCAATACCCAGTCAAACCGTGGCAAGTAGGATCTGCGCTGTCGCAAAGGATACCCTTGACCATTGTTTTCTCAATACCCACCAAAACTCTGCAGTCTTTACACTGCATCGACACAGGTAACTCTACAGCTCCTCCATCTTAAAGCACTTCCGTATCTGATCGACGAATTATAGAATACTTTGAACTTACCTGGGGAAATAACTCGGAATGCAGTATTTTTTTCTTCCCGTTCGTGCCCCAACAGTACACGCAATGGGTCTCTGTTCTGGAGCCCTTCGTTTCAAGCATATATCATTCGACCTCCGTACCCCAACACCTTGAAGAAGCCGACGATCGCGCAAGTCTTTACTCCTCAGTATCCCTGGTGTTGACCGGCCGCGAAGATAGACACGGCAACCGGCGCAGGTCCTCTATTGCCCGACCCTGGAGTGTCATCGCCAGGAAAGGCCCGCGGTCTGAGAGCTCCTCCGTGTTCGAATTGGATTTGAAAGACAAGGGAGAGATCCTCAGTCCCAGTTTGCTGCCGACGCTTTTCAAGAACGGGTTGCCGAGGAGTCCGCTGTACTTGAGCTTCGTTCCTGATCAGGGGGATGATTCGATACCGGCGATGCGGTCGTTGCCTGAAGCCTTGCTGAGGCCAAACTCGGGAACATTCTCTGCGGGAGTCAAGAAGGATGTCCCCTCGTTGCCTGATCTTAGCACGTTTGTGGTGAAGGAAGGTCAGTTTCCTGTTGCTCATGGTGGATATTCGGATGTCTGGAAGGCGAATTGGAAGAAGGATCAATGCGATGTCAAAGTAAGCCTGACTGGTTATACTATGTTGCTCATTTGACTTACATCGCCTTAGGTTGCAGTGAAGGTATTGCGGAATACTACAAGCGATCCAGACATGAAAGCAAAACTGGTGAAGGTGAATACGTCTTCCCGGAGAATTGTAGTTAATCTGATTGGTTACTGGCAGCGTTTGGAACACGAGCTGCGTATCTGGAAGCAGCTCTCGCATCCCCATGTCCTCGAATTATATGGGACAGTATCAACGTTCGGGCCATATACGTCCATGGTCTGTCCTTGGCTGGATAATGGAAGCGTTACAAAGTACCTGGAGAGGTACGGCGACATCCTTAGCGTTGAGGATCGTTTGAAGATGGTATGTTCCTCTCCTCTTTCCACTTTCCATGAGGCTCAATGGGTTATTATAGATCTTTGAGATCAACCAAGGACTGGCTTACTGTAAGTAGTGTACATATTACTCGACAGTAATTGTGTTTACGATATGATGACCAGTGCATTCGCGCTCCGTCGTGCACGGTGACTTGACTGGTGTTCGTGCCTCATCGTTCTCTCATACTTTGTCTCAGATTACTTACTTCTTATTGGTCTAGTCAAACGTCCTGATCGACGATGAGGGGCATAGTCGTTTATGCGATTTCGGGCTGTCCACTCTCCTCCTGGAGGAATGCCAAGAGCAGGGTGTCAGTGTTCAAGAAGTCTACACGTCCCATCTAGGGGGCTCTGTACGCTGAGCCGACGCACACCTGTTCCGTTTCTTCGACGACGATAGACCTGGGCCTGCAATGGGCACGCACAGTGACGTCTATTCGCTCGGAAGTGTCATGCTTGAGGTATGCCAGGCAGTTTTGTATTCCTCGATGTCCTCATCTCGGCTGACGATAATCGTTCTGCAAGATTTTGTCTGGAAGGATGCCCTATCATTACTTGAGAACCGACGCGCAGGTCGTCATTCAGGTGAACAAGGGCATCAAGCCGCGACGGCCGGCATCCACTTTCGTGGATGACAGTCAGTGGGACGTCATACAAAAGTGCTGGAAGGAGCCGCCTGAGGAGAGGCTGAGTGCTGAAGAAGTTCTGGTGTCGACAGGGGAACTTCTCCATGCCTGGCAGAGCTCCGGTCGAGTGATGGAATCCCATATACTTTTTGATTCGCAGTTATGAAGATGTAATGTTTTGTCGGCCTTTGGTCGTCCTCGTTTTGTTGCTCTATTGTTTTTATTTGTAAATAAGATGAAATACAATGTATGTATTATGTGAGGCCCAGGTATTATGCACATGTCTCAACCAAGATGCCTGACAGCTTCATATGGACGCTTAGTTTCCGATTATCTTCTTAGTTTCGTCCCGCCAGTGATGACTGGGCAGAGTGTTTGCATCAACCGGTTTTGCCACGCACAATTCTCCCGCCAAACCGTTATGGCCGCAATTTCTCGCAAAGCCCGACGGTCATCTTTAAACAATCAGGTGGACTACCATTGCGTTCAAAGCGGTAGGCTTTGAGCCTGGAAAGGTTGAAAATGTCCAAGGACTTGAAGCCAACCTTTGTTCAATCTCTCTTGGTGAGTTTGCAGGTTGTCATCTGCTAGAAATTTCGCTGACCCGTATGCATCTAGGCGGGTGGTGTGGCAGGGACATCTGTTGACCTTCTGTTCTTCCCAATCGATACTATAAAGACCCGGCTTCAATCCTCCCAAGGATTCAGACGCGCTGGAGGGTTCTCTGGAGTATACAAAGGTGTCGGCAGTGTCGTGGTCGGAAGCGCACCCGGAGGTACTTGGTTTTCATGAGCTACGCGTCCAGACTGTTTCGACATAATTCTTCATAGCTGCGGCCTTTTTCTCGACTTATGAAACGATGAAAAAGACGCTTCCGTTTGCTGAAACCCTCGCGCCAGTCAACCATATGCTCTCTGCATCCGTGGCGGAAGTTGTACGGAAGTTCCATCCATATCTCGAGGCTTTGCGATACCATTTTCATCACGACTGCTTCAGGCCGCATGCTTGATTCGCGTTCCAACAGAAGTCATTAAGACCCGGATGCAGACCTCGACGTACGGGGCAGTGGGGTCGTCGTCATTTTCCGCTGCGAGATTGGTGTTGGCCAATAATGGATTGAAGGGATTTTATCGAGGATTTGGGATCACTGTGATGCGTGAGGTATGTTGGAATGATTCGACACCGCATTTTTGATACTGACGATCAATCCAGATACCGTTCACGTCCATCCAATTCCCGCTCTATGAGCTATTCAAGCTCAAGCTCTCGCGGAAAGTCAACCGAAAGCCTCTATATGCACATGAAGCCGCAATATGCGGTAGCATAGCAGGGGGATTCGCTGCTGCATTAACCACCCCCCTTGATGTTTTGAAAACCCGAGTAATGCTTGATGTTCGGGTGAGCCTGTCATTCATCGCTTGCCCATCACCCTCTCAATGTCTTCTCCATCAGGACTCCTCGAAAGAGAAACTACCATCTTTACTCACTAGATTCAAAACCATTTATGTGACAGAGGGTTCCAAGGCCTTGTTCGCAGGTGTTATCCCACGGACTTTATGGATATCAGCTGGGGGCGCCGTCTTCCTTGGAGTGTACGAATGGGCTGTACATGGTCTCATGGGCCTGTGATGCCCTTCCGTAAAATGATTACTATTTATCAAGCTAGAAGTGCTTGCTATAGATTCAGACAATATACTGATTATACCAAGTTGAATGTCAAGCTGGCTGCGTGATTCCGCATGGTGTAAAGAAATATAAGCGGCAAAAGGGGTATATGTACATGGAGGAGAATGGCAACTCATAACTTAAGAAAACAAGAACGGTGGAATAAATGGTCAACCGAATGATGTTATCATTCAACTTCGTCACCCGGAGGCTTCAGGAGGTTTTCCAAGGCGCAAAATGACTCGCGGAAGCTTCTTGATCCCTGATGTCACGTCTTCGGTGGAATTCAAGCTAGATAACTGCCCGGTAGCCGTTGCTGTTGAATCCTGTTCAGCCGCATCCGCAATAACCTTCTTCATTTCACCAGGAGCTTTCGAGACGGGTTTCGCAACACTCGGCTTTGTACGTTTGGCAGAAGGGGAAGGGCCTGGGGTCGTGCTCGCGCTGTTCCCTTTGCTGCGATCGCGCAATGTCCTGGAGCTAGGAGGCAGAGGAACAGCGGCTCGAGGTGTCGAGGTTGCAGCAAGTGAGGCAGAGGCATCTAATGGGGCGAAGATCGCGAGAGTACGTTCGAGCCACGGTTCAAGAGCACCTTGGGATGGAAGGGATGGCCTACCACCTCGGCGTTTTTTCGTGGCCGCCTCCAGCTAGAAAAGTACCCTGAGTCAACTTTCGACATAAAGATATGGCAGTAGGCATACTTTTGTAAGGTTATCAACGCTCCACCACTCTTCGTTGACTTTGTGGGCAGAAGGAACATCCGTGAGGCCAGATAGGTGTGCCATCGCTCCGCTGATGAGTGCTCGATCACTGTATCCGCCTTCCAGTACGCTCACAACTCTTCCGCGAGCATACTTATCGCTGAAAGCACTAGTGTCCCGAGCGAACCGATAGTAAAACGACGCGGGGACTTTGCGGTTATGCCGCGACATTGACTCGTATTCGTGTTCACAAGCGTCCATACCGCAACTATTATTTTTCGTGATTAAACATCGACTGAAGACCAGAATGAGGACTGACCTAATGAATACCATCACATCGTCGCCTGGTCCACCTGTGTCGTCAAGGAATTCTTGGGCTTTCCCCAAAAGCCGACTGTATTGTTCTTTATATAGCACGTTCCAGAAATGCTCTTCCGACGTATATGTTTGGAGATGAACATTTTCAATATATTGGCCGTGGGATTTGTGAATAGAAACAGAAGCGGCTTGAACAAGATTCGCTTTGCCATCCTGGAATGTTGTTAAACGGTAGACTTTATGCGAGATTGAGGGAACTACCTCGCATGGATACGACAGGATGTCGTGAATGGAACCATAGTAAATTTGGGGGCCAATCTTGGACTCGGGCGCGCCTCCCTCACTTTCGAGAGTCTGGCGATAAGTTTCTTCATTGATCTGCCAGGCAATTGACTGGGTACCGTTTCCTGAAATTTAAGTTAGGGAGGTACACGTCGAGAAAAACTCCAGGTCACTGCTTACCATGGTGCAGGTCGATATCAAGAATGACGATTCTTTTTATGCCATGTCGAAGGTGCGCTTTAAGAAAGGTGTAAACAATCACTTGTAGTTATTGAACCGAAGAGCGCATACCATGTGCAGCACCGACTGCGACATTATTGACGAAGCAAAACCCAGAAGGCGTGTCTTCTCCACAATGATGTCCAGGAGGCCTGACGGCCACAAAGGCACGTTTTATGGAAGTAGACGCTTGTACCGACCTGGATGATATTATGACTTTATCCACAGCCTCGCAGACCGTGGCAATAGCCCCTTGCATTGCATCGATGGACCCAGGGCAAACTGATAGGACATTTAATTCAATCCAGGCGTTGAAACTCACAATGAAACCGAACTCACGATATAAGTCTCCTTGAGAAAGACCTTCGATTATTTCTGATTCTCCTTTGGCTATCTTGTCATAGCTTTGCTTCGCCCAATTCGTCAAGTTTTCGAGATATACATCTCTCTCAATATCCCCATGGACGAACTTCACGGCAGGATGATTTAAGATGTCAATAGTTTCCTGGCTTTCAAATATTGTGACCGGCGAATGTATCATATGAGAATGGTCCGAGTCTAGCTTGAGGTTATTCAGGACATCAGCCAACTCGTTTGCATCCGATCCTCGTTTTAGCCCCTTGGATACGCTCGTAGTAGTTGCAGGGGACTTCTGTGAGGTAAATAATTCCTCGAGACGAGCGATGGCAGCAGACAATCCAATGCCGATAGCGCGCAAGCGTTCTGGCCGTTCGACTATGTTTGTTATATCTTTTGAACGTATATAACGATGCTGTAGACATGCGTTCTGGATGAAGATCGCAGACTTTGATGTCCCGAATTGGACAGAATCATCATTTACGCTATCCGCGGCAGACATGTCAGCCCAGAGATGTAGCCAGAGTTGAGCTTTACAAGTTCAAGACAAAGGTCAGCCTGAGTATCAAGGCTTATCTGTAAACTTGGAAGACTGGTTGAAAGGTTGGGATGACGATTGTGGCACTCTGAAAGTAGCAAAAGAGTCAAGAACCATGTGATCACGTTAGGGTCGGCTTAGACGCGATTTTCCCTGACGAGCTTAGGTCCTGGACCGACAGTAAATAACAAGCAAAAAACGGCTATAGTGAAAAAATTCTGTCCACCAAGATTGCCCATTCCATAACTGTAATACCCAACCGCAATGCACCCTCCTTGACCTCTCTATCTCTTGTCACTGGTGTTAGCCTCGCAACCGCTTTCAGATGCTCGACTTTTCGGATTCCCAGGCTTTGCAAGATCGGGGCAATGTGGATGAGGGTCGGCTCACAGCTATCCAGTATTCTCTCCAACTCGACCGTCGACTCGGACTTGATACTACTAATAGTGGACCCAGAGCGAGTCGGGTGAAATGGAGATTGTGGTAATGCCTTTTCGATTGGAGTTGACTCCTTGTACCGCCTAGGTCTGCGGGAAAATGTATCTGGGCTCTGTTCCGGGGGCGTCGAGGAATGAGGGATAGAATTGACGATATAAATGCCGCCTTCTGTTGCAGGATCCAGCAATGGGGATCGAGATGGCGTCTCTTGCTCCATTTCGCACATGCTGGATGATAGACTTTCATCGTGGGACGAACAAGTTGAAGGCTTTCCTAACTGGTGGTATTGCTCTAGGTGACCTGGTCTTTGAAGTACTGGAGGGCTCTAGATAGATATTAGCGTGCGAATTCAGGGCGGTCATATAAGCCCACCTTTGACGAAGACGCTTCTCCACTGCCTGCTGGGCGCTTGCTGATTTTCCTTCCTAGGAAAGGATCAACAATAGCACTCTTTCTCCGTTTCTCAGATGGTGGAACAATAGTTTCGGTCATCAGACGTGCTTCCTCCACGTACGCACCCTCTTGAGCATAGTCGTCCGCGCCAACGTAGTATACACTCATCCTCTCTGCAGTGTCCGACACCACTTCCTTCTCCACTTGCTCTCGCCATGTCGATATAGTAACGGTGCGATCGGGATTATCTTCAATGATTCGACGGCCCACGATCTCATATGTTTGTCCAGCCTTCGGCCCTTTATCCCCACTCTTCAGTGCCTTGGCGGGATGGTCCTTGAACAGATTACGAACGTCCCCAACAGTTCTCCTTGTCCTGGTAGCATTTCTCAATTTGTGATTCTCCTGCTTCGAGAGAGGGTGGGTTTCAGTGCGTTGCAGGTTGGAACCGGTCTTCATCCTTCTCCATTCTAGAACTTTCTCCTTCGCCTTGTCCGAAGCATCCGCATTCTTTCTCTCTGCTTCGTCATTGTGCACCTCATCTGCCCTTCCCTTGCCTTTCCACACGAGCCCTCTTGGCGTTGACGACCCATCGTTTCCATCATTTTGCACCTCATCGGCCCTTCCCTTTCCTTTCCAGATGAGGCCTTTTGGCGTCGACGACCCATCGTTTCCGAGATGCATCCCTCGAAAACTATTTCGGAAACTATCAAGGGCGTCGAACCTCGATTTATCGACAGTTGGATATGCAATGACGCCATTACTTTGCTCCGCCAGAGGTGACACTGTCCTAATTGCCAATGTAGGGCGCCCGCGGATAGTGGATCCGGATGGTGTACCACCGTCTCTTGATGTTGTCTTTCCGTGCTTGATTGCGTTGAAGTTCTCGTCCGAAGTTGGGGACGCCAAGGGAGGCACTGGTCTGCGAACTATCGTCTTGCCGGGACCCAGCTTATTCGGAACGAGATAGAATATAGCGGATTCTGTGAGTGCACAAGGGAAGACGAGAAAGAAGAACGTGAGTCAGGATATAACGCCGAAGTTATTTCGTCGACATCTCACCAGGGCGGGGATTACGGTTCACATGGCTTGCATTAGCTGCTGTATGTGAGTTCCTGAGCTGCATCTCTTCACAGGGAATGGGGGCGGAAATGTTCAACGGGCGACGAAGACGGCGGTTTCTTGTAGAGAAGTGTGGAACTGTTATACACCAAAGCATTCGAGAATCCTGGGTACTTCCAAGTTCCTTTTGACTGGAATCGAGTATAGGATCAGTTCCGCAGGACACGAGGCTACATCGTGTTGGTGGCCTTGGTACACGTGCCCTCAGGTGTTATCGGATATGATTGAAGCGCCCAAAATGACGGTACCTCCGATCTTGATGCGTAATACTTGGATCGAAAATGTATAACGGTTCCTTGAGAAATTTGTGTCTTTATAACAGTGAAGTTCGCGGAAGAATGCTGCGATGCTTGTTTGGTCCTGTCAAGACTTGTAGGCGCAGACCCGTGTTGCTTGGCAGGTGATCACTCCAAGTCGGCCCGGCTTACATATTCCACCCTAATCCATTAGGTTGTGAGCGCCGATTGTAAGTAGGACCAGTGCTATATTCTATCAGAGATTGAAGAAGGTTATCGGGAAATGACATGAAACTGATTTCCAGAGCTAAAAATAAATTGATAAACGACATGATCAGAGAGGCCAATACTCAAAATAACAGTTAGCCACCTCAAAGCCACCTTCAAATCGGCCTAGAGGGAAAAACTTGAATCGGTCTTCAAAATGGCGATGCTTTATGGAGCTGCCCTCGTTTGTTCTTCGTTATTCGTTTTGAGTTCTTTTCCTTGCTTTTTCGCTCTTCGGACCGTATACATTCCAATTTACCATGCACATCTCAGGCGTCATACCTCGCAGTGGAAGCAAGCGCGTCCCCCCCGAGCAGAGCTGCGAAAAAAGTGCATCGTGGTTCAAGTGGTGTCCTGTCGATGTTACTTTGTGGGGTCAGTTTAACAAATTTTCTCCTTCCTTCCTTCTTTCTTTTCCAAGTGTCCTTCCTTTGTCTTGTTTGCTTTGAGGGTGTGCATAAGCTGATCTCGGTTTTGACCTAAGCACTGATATTATGTGTGGTATTAGTGATAGCCTGGCGAGTAGGCACTACGAAACTGCGCAAGAAGAAAGACGCCGCGAGCACATCCAAATCGAGGAAAATCCCCTTGTCGGTCCCATACCCGCAATCGCCCACCTACAACAAATACGACTGTGAACCCAAACGTTCTGGAGATGATTGTAAGCGCTACACAGGACTAAAGCATCTAGCTTACCTTGTATGATAATCAGCAGCAGCCAATGCTACCCTCTTAGATCCATACCACGTCGTCAACACTCTTGACGACTCACTCATATCCAAAGACGACTCTTTCAAACGCGCAGCTGTCCCTGCACCAGTCAAACTCAAGAAAAATCGGTCGTATACCCCCTCGAAATTAGGCCGTTTCTTGTCGATAGCTTCCAGGTCGTCGGGAACTAGGTCGTCGCCACTGTCAGTATCACCTGTGGTCTCGGAAGAAGCAACAGCTGTTGAGAACCCAGCCACTCCTCCACCAGCTTACATCCACAACAAGTCTCCAAGTTGGAGCGCGTGATTGTGGCGCACTCAGCATCCCTTTTATTATTATTTCTTTCTTTCGTTATTTTTCATCGTTCTGGTTCGGTGTCATACCCAAATTCTTTCGCTTGCTGCCACGTCAAATGAGTGTTCCTTTCGTCAATACATGCGTTATCCTAAAAGAAAAGCCACGAATAAAACAACTATATTCCACCGCATGGAAAGAACCTGGAGTACAACAAGAGAGATAAGTTAACCATTAAAAGAAACGAAATGAAGTTAAGGGTATATATATTCGATACAAAACAAGCAAGCAATATATTAGAACACACCGACAGATACAAACCCTCCGCTCGCCCAATCACTCGCCCCCCTCCCACCTCCTTCTCATACTCTTTACACTCGGCGCCGTCGGTACAGGAGGTGCATTCCCCAGCGCAGTGAAGAAACCCTCAGCAGTAACCCCAACCGCCTCCACAGCAGCACCGCTCCCCTTCCTCGTCGTCCCCCTCCCAATCGTAATTGATCCAGAGCCTCTCCTGGTTCCTCCTCCATTCTCCACACTGATCATAGATTTTGCTTTGCTGTACGTGGGATAGGGTGAGTACCCTGTGCGTGTGCTCCCGTTGCCGACGACGGTGTGCATGGATCGTGCACCTGCAGCAGCAGCTGCCGCAGCGCCGTTGGAACCTGAAGAAAGATTGCTCTTATGTCGTTTAGCTGGAACCGGTGGTGCACCGTTGCCTCCATTGCCCCAAGCACTCGGTGGTCCCGCTCCTCTTTGAAATGGAGCGTCAGGCCCAATGGGCATGACCAACATCTCCGCATCGTCATCGTCTAAATCCTCCTCCTCTCCTTCATTCGACAACACATACATCGGCTGCCTAGGACTCCCTGAATTCGAACTCGATGATGACGACCCATTATTTTGGCCGACCGAACGGAGGGCGCGCCAAGGAGCGATAGGTTCACTTCGGTCCACCACCTCGTCAAAGACCTCGTAATACCGACGGATGCAGCAAAGGATGACGGCACCTAGTGTTGTCCTTCCTTCTACCGCGGCAGCATCTGAATTCCCATTCCCGTTGGTGTGTGATTGGTGGTTGGGTGGAACATGCCCCTCGAACAGCGCCGGCGACCCAGGAACGCTGCACATCATCACATCGCGCATCGGGTTGGCGCCTTTGACGAGATTGGGACAAATGACGACGGCCAGGTTGAAAGCATCCATTTTGTTTGAACCACTTCGCATCGATACATCATGGAGTAGGTCTAATTGCATGATCAGCTTCACTACGTATCACAGGAAAGGGAGGACATACGGAGGACTTGCGATAACAGTATATAAGCACAAGGTACGAGTTCAGGGAGAAGCGTATCTCGGATATAGTTGATACAGGACATGTCGCTGGGCTCGTTAGTAGGCATGGGGCATCGGCGGATAATGGGGTAGAAACTTTCGGGGAAGATGGGTTCTGGGAGATCGCGGAGGTACTTCTTGAGGAGTACAGCCGCGAGATGTGGATCGCCAAACGTCTCTAACGATACTACGTTGCCTTGAGAAAAAGTATGAGAAACCCCGAGACATTGACGAGAGCTACAACAGGGTAATACCTCGATCATAAGCATCTTGAGCTGCTCGGAGCAAGACCGAAGATGGAGATCGTCTGAACAGACCTTCTTCCGTGAGACCTAACATACCATTCATTACACCATCATCAGAAATGTACAGCAAAACGTACCTGAATCTCTCAAGAACTGAATACTATCTCTCACGACCCTTGGTAGGCTACCCTTCTCTCCATTGTATCCCATCAAGTCTTCAAGAGGTACACCAAAGGTGCTGGAGCGCATTGGAACTGGAAGGCTTATCTTCCGTTCATATTTAAGGTTTTCCCTATGGTCATTATGAGATTTTGAACCCACGTATGGGAGAGCTGCACGCACTGGTAGACTGCAGGTGGGATATCGATCTGTGTTAAAGGTACATGATGGGCCAGCTCCGATAGCGTGGAGATGTACATCAATTTTCGAAAGAATTTCGGGCTGATCGGGTTGTGTGTTGAGTTTAGGAATGATATGTAATAGATGTGGAATTGTCGAACCTGATGATGGCCCCAGCAAGTGAAAACAACACTGACGTGATAGTGATTTCAACAAACGTATTCTTGAGTGACTGGGTTCATGACGCACTTTTGGAGAAGAACGATGAATGGACGATGTACTGCCAAAACTATTAGCAGGAAACAGGGAACTAGCAAACACACATACCAGTTGTTTCAAGTTCTTGCGATACTTCCGACTCAGACTTCGATACGCTTTCCACACCCAATTCCAGCTCGGCGCATGCTTTCCGCCTGCTGCGAAGAAGATAACAGTGTAATCCGCCTCAACTGCACGCCATACATTCAAAACATCGCATCAGCCGCATCAGTTACGCGAGGTCATACGAAGCGCACCATATAAGTTCAGATAGGATAGAATGCGTCTGTGATATTTGGAAGGGAGTTTAGGTGGACATGTCCTGAACCGGTGTGGGAGAAAGACAGAACATACGAGAGGAGCAAGTCGTATGAAACGACCTGAGGATCCGGCAATGCAGAAGCGTTGATGACAACCCTGCAAGGCCATGTCAATGATCATACAAGAGTATCAACACTACCATGGAAGATGTTCGCCTACATCGGTCGAGTCCTTTGTACCGCAGAATTGTCTCAACACTCAAGTACTGGAAAAAAGCAGGAATAGCTCACTCGAAGTCAACCCCAGCTTGGAAGATCATCCTTGACATGACCTCTTGGACCATTACCGACTCCGATTCTGCGTAATGCACTCCATTGCTCTCCATCGTTTGCTGCTGCCGCTTGATCCATGGTGGGTTAAAGAACATCTTTCGTTTCCCAGCACTTGTTGGCGACCGTAATCCTGGAGAGTCTGGGCCATTATAATTGATAGGTGAAGATGGTGAAGACTGAGCGAGAGAGAGAGCAGCCAGCCTCTGCTTGAGGTTAATTGGAGGCATATTCGACAAGGTCTTCTGTAAGACGTGGGACGCACGCAGACGCAAGCTCCAAGAAGTTACTTGATTTTGGAGAATCAAAGGTCCAATTTGGGAACTACGGCATATCATGGTCACGTGCAACTTACGACCATCGGCGACGGACCGGTACAAAATTTGTCTACCAATTTGACACCAATCTGCTTTCTTCAATGAACAAAGATCTGGGGTAGATATTCACAGCTGATTCTTGAAGTATAGACATAATATATCGTACAAGAAGATATATATTTACCCAACAGGCCAAGATGTGGGTGTTTCGTTTATCTAAGGCAGGAAGATATCATGTTGAGCCCCTAATCAAGTTGTTGGTACCCATATACATTGCGGAACATGTCAGCAACCCACCATTCTCGAATCCGAGCTTCAGACCATATCCTGGTGACTTTGGTCTTCCGAACTTGTCATACCCAGTTACGTGAATGTTATTGCCATCAAGTTGGTTCCAATATATCATCTATCAAATGTGACAATGGTGATGCAAGAGACGGCAACATACACACCTGTTTTGATCCTCCCTGACATTTAGTGCTGTCCTCCTCACACCATACAGCAGGTTTTGCTGGTGCAAGAATCCGAGAGGTGTCAGGGTTGACGTTTGTAACAATGCAGCGATAGCCTTGCATGTACATATTGGGTTCCCCGCAGCTGGTAACATTCACCTCCATCAATAAGAGTGGGAAAGAAACATGAAGCAGTGAAAGCTTACCCGTTAGGTACCTGTACGTAGGAGCAAGGATATTTAAGTAATGTATCCTTTCCCATAAGGTGAGAAGCAAAGGGACATACCCAACCCCACTGAAGACACGTAGTTCAGTGAACCTGCCATTACATCCGAGAGACGCTTACCTACAGCGCATATGCAGCCGCCAGCTGGACAAGCAGGTAAGTCTGGAGACTCGTAAGTCGCTAAACGTTGCCATGGGGTACTTGCATTGAATTATCATTCATGAACATTCCTCGCATAAATACCGATGCAACTCACTTGTACAAAACACTAAAGACCACCAAATTCTCCGGTGTCACCTGCGACGAGTCCGACTGATATGAAATAGCGAAAGCGGTTCCAGCCGCCATCGTCTCATTCTGTGTGTGGACTTTATAACGCAAAATCATTATTTCCTTGTTCCACTGCCATAGACGCATGAGGAGTGTACATACTGTTGGGATTGACAATACATCCGCCATCCTTCCCGTCGTCAGTTATTCCTAGGTTCGGGTGTTCTGCACCATCAACGAATGTCCCCAATACGGGATTCGCAGCTGTCGTGGTGAACGCACGGTTGTTGGCGTGTTCTACGGTAAATTTCCCGTTTGCCGGTCTGAGTAGCATGTCAGTGTCATATAATGGGCTCCCCAGAAAAGATATGTAACATCTCGAGGAAGTCACCAGGCGCTGGAGGAAACTCGTCGCACTGGAAGGATTGTTTTTTTGAATACACTATGCTCGTATCCGATGTAAGTTGGACAAACTTGATTGACATGGTGGAACCACCAATCAGCTTTGCTCAGCTTTTTTATGAAAAAATGTGCTTTGTATCAGCAGATGAAAGATAGGCCACCCGACGACATACGTTGTATAATGGTTGTAGCACCGCTGACGTATTCTGATCATCGTTACCCTCAACATTACCTTTCATGCAATACATTCCTACAGGAAGAACCCGATATCAACTCACCTACAGCCATCCAGACATTTGATTGAGATGTACCTTTATGCCAGGCTCCGACATGCGCGTCGACTTCCACAAAAAAAGACCATGATATGATTGATACGAAGAGATATGCAACAGAGAACGGTCCGGATTTGTGCGAAGTTTTCAAATTGAGCATCCTCAGCACAATGGCCCTCCTCAGGTTGTAGGTTTGTAGCGTAAGGTGTGCTGCTATTGTTCGGGGAGAGCAGATGCGCTTGAGGAAGCAGGCGGCTGACAAGTAGACCTCGACCAAAAAAATCAGGAGTGCGTTCTTTCTCCAATCTAATCAAGAGCTTTTTATACAACCAGCCCGCAAACTAGATAACGTTGGATATCCGAGATTGATTTCATCGATAGCGTTAACCCGGTTATGACTCGGCGTGGAGAGTGTGATATGAAGGTCGATAAATAAGCCTTCCGTTATCGAGTCTCCAAAGTAGGACACGAGGATTGTATCGAGTTACGGTGCCACTGTTAAAGTGTACAGCTCCATTTACAGTGCGCAACGATAAGATTCAATTAAAGGAGGGGCAAAGTAGCTCTTCCAGATCTCTTATGAGAGAAACAAGCTTTGGAAGTAGACAGAATGGCAACCGGTGATTTGCAAGAAGGCCCAAATCCCAATTCAGGCTAAGAAATTCCAGGGACTGTGGTGCCGTTACGATTTGAACTCAGCGGAAGCTGGGGTATCTCGTACTGCTGTAACCACGGAGAAGTATAGCTCGATCCGACGAATCGTAGAGAGCCCTCATATGAAGAGAAGTTTAGGCAGAGATTAGCAGAGTCCTCATCAATCAGGGCGTTGAAGTTGGAGCCAGGTAAAGTGGAACGCGCTTTAGCTCAAACCCCTGACCTCGAAAGGAAGGCTCCACGACGACATGGAACTGATAGAATGTGTCGATAGAAACACAAATAGCACGAGGTCTTATAAATTAGCTCCTGAATGATTGGTGTTCGTAAGTGTTAGCTGTAGTAGTGGTTCAGGTTGAGTTCACTTTTCTTTCAGGTCGCGAAGACAGCTTATATAAGCCGCCAGCAAAGCTTCTGCTCAAAGAGTTGTCAGAGAGGGTATAAGGCTTGGGTCATTTTACAACTAGTACGCTGTACATGTATATATAGACATGAAAATCAAGTGCTCGTAATAATTTCGTGGTGTATCCATGAACGTATGCAGATCTGAGGCTGTTCATAGTTTCCCCTTCACCTTCCTCTTCGTCTCCTTCTCGTACTTGTCCTGCAAAACCCTCCGCAACGTCTTCCCAGTCGGCGACTTCGGGATCTGACCAACGACCTCAATACCGCCCCTCAACCACTTGTACTTGCTCAGATTAGTCTGATGCCACGATTCCAGTGCCTTGGTCACCGCAGCCGCCCCGAGTTTCTTCCCCTCCGCGCTGAGCACGACCCATGCGCGCGGAACCTTTTCGTCGGCGGTGCGACCACCGCTGACGCCGGCAACTGTTGCGTCGGTAATTAGCTTGTCTGGTTGTTCGAGGAGACAGTTCTCGATCTCGACGGGAGACACTTGTGCGCCGGATACTTTGAGTGTGTCCTAGATGCAAGGAAGAGGGCGTGTTAGTCGATGCTGCGTTTCTGGGCGTGTGTGTGAACGAACCTTGGCTCGATCGGCAAACCTAAGATCGGTGAAACAATCAGCGTGAAGACAATCCAACGAACAAGACATGAGAACGCACCAGAAATAACCGTTCTCGTCAACTCTGAACTTATCGCCCGTATGTAGCCACCCATCAACGAACGTTTCCCTGTTCGCCTTCTCGTTATTCCAATACCCCAACGCCACATTCCCTGAGCGCAACCACAATTCCCCAACCTCGTTCAGCCCCGCTTCTGTGCCATCATCGCGTATGGTACGCGCTTCCATGCCGGGTAGGAGCACCCCAGTGCACCCGGAGATGCGCTTCAGCTTCCCGCCGAGCATGCCGTCGTATGGTTGAGTAATGGCTGCTATCGTCTAAACCGAAAAGGAAAGAGTTGTCAATGACTTGAAAGTAAACGATTGTACCCGCCCAGGTACATACCGCTTCCGACATTCCGTAACCTGTCATAAACGTCGGTGTAAGTCGAATATAAATGGCATGCAGAATGCAAGGAAACAAACCTTCCGTGAAATTCGCCTCCTTAGGAATGAGCTTCGCCATCTTCTCACCCAGCTCTGGCGGGAGGTAAGCAGCTCCGCTACCCAGCAGCAACACCGAGCTAAAGTCAACCTTCTCAATTCCGGGATGGTTCACCAGCTGATGCACCACAGAAGGTATCAGTCCTAAAACGGAGATCTTGTATCTATTAACAGAAATCAAGGGTCAGCACATTCCGTTATTACAAGGGTTGTAATACGAAATACAGGAGACTGACTTGGGAATGGCTTTGAGCGCGACATTGATGTCCCACTTTGACAAAAGCACGAGCGTGCTGGGCGCGAGCGCTGCGCGGAAACAGTAGCCGTGCAGACCGTATGTGTGGTGTAGAGGGAGGAAGGCGAGTGTGACGGGCATGCCTTCTGGATTAGCGGGGGTGGCTGGCTGAATTCGGTTATTTCATCAGAGAAAGATTGAAAATGAGTTGAGCGCCCGTATAAATTATGCAGAAATGCAGACTAACAGGTTGCACCTCGTTGATCATTTGTACCATGACTAATGACTGACCGACTGAGTAGATGAGATTACCATGCGATATCATCACCGCTGATAAAATGTCAATCAGAAAACAAAACCTTGAACATAACCGAAATGAAGCACGCACCTTTCGGCAACCCACTAGTTCCACTGGAAAACACGAGGTAGGCCAGGGTATCCTTGGTCGCAGGTCGGATATCTTCAGCCGGAATCTTTTTCGTTCGCACATCATTGATGATGCTCCAAAAGCTCCTTCTGCCCTTGACATTGCCCTTCATCACGTAGATATTATTCAGGTCCATCCCCACCTGCTTCGCTACCGGTAACACCTTTTTCAGAAATTTCGCATCGACGAATAGGCGCGTGACTTTTGAGAGGGTCAGGGCGTGTTTGAGTTCGAAGGCGGTAGAGTAGGACGAGATGAGGGCGAATGGTACAGTGATTTGCATACATGAGTGCACCAATGTGATGTACTCCTAAACAGCCGAAACGACGAACAAAAAAGCCGGAACACGATGAGAAAACAGCGCGCCCCAGAAAATAGCACCGCGACTGCGCACCGAAGAGTTCTCGCTCATTACTCCGACAATCTCCCCATCTTCCGCTCGTAAACCCAACCCGCCCTCTGAGACGGGTGCACCGAGCCCGGTCGCAAAGTCCTGGATGCGCTCCGTATAATCACGATACATAAGGCGCTCCCCAGTTTGCGCATCGATATGGCAAGTGAAGTCGGGCCATTCGGCCTGGTCAGGCCGCTTGAAGAAGATATAGTGTGCATTCACCTCGGGCAAAGGTGGTGGGTCGGGATAGGGTGATTTGAGATACATTTGGTCACCGAAAGGGGTCTGGACAGATACGAAGGGTAGGGATCAGAAACGAGGAATCGACCAAGGAGGTATATATACTGGAATAGACGAAAGGCGTCCGGAAAGACATCCTGGGCAATTTGTGCCAACATGGGGTGGTGGAAAGGTGCTCTCGGATATGATCACTGCCGTATCCGGTAAACCTACACACAACGTGACACTCTCCGCATTCAGTATTGCTCCCGTCGGCCGCCCCAGATTCCAACTTCCACCTGACTGACGACTTCGACAAGGGGTCAAAATCATGCAGACGTGATCCTTACTTCACAGTCCATGTCGTGAGCTATCATATGACAAGCTCGATTCTTGCACCCTCTAGAGCGCAAGAGAACATCGAGCGCCATCCTTGCCATCATGATCTCTCTAGCTTCCCCGCGTTATCATCAAGATTGTCATCAATCTCAATACCCGGCGGCTTGTCTTAATTTCAAGTTCAAGAGGGGCTTCAGGGTCACGGCCGCCTCCTCCGTTTGCTCCTCCTCATCCAATTTCCCTGATTTCCCTACATTTCTGCCCTAGTCCTGTCACAATTGTCAGCGCGAGGCTTTTACCCGTTGTATCTCCCAGGCGTTCTTTATGATGTCTAGAGTGGTTGTAACCTGCGAGGTTCCGCGAGCGCACTCGTTCCGACCTCAGTACAGCATTTGGCGTCGTGTCAAGAGTGCGACGCACCTACTTAGCCAGGGCAAGAAGGGGCAAGGTCTTACTCTCGACCGTTATGGGCTTTACAGCATAGTCAATCGCAATTACTAAATATGTCCGCTCTCATTCGGGGAATTTGTCCTTGGCTAATTCTCAAAGGCGGGGAATTCGTTTTCTGAAGTCACGCGTACCGAAATGGCAAAGCCGCCCTCGCCCTTCCCATCAGCTATCCTTAGAGCACTTACGCTATGCATGGAAAGGAGGTCAGGCCGACAATAATAACATGTGCGGATACGAATAGGCATTATTTTCGTTTATACCCCATCTTGTCTCCTCCCTCTCCCCACGCCACAACTTGACATTCCCGAGAACAACAATACAGACCTCGCCAGCACGGCTACACTTGTGTTATACTTAGTGTCAACGTGCTGGCACTGTCAAACAGCTAATAAATTGTAAACCGGGTTTGAATGCTTCGGCATCCGAGCCAACTTGTGCATTGTCACATGTCGCTGCCTTCGACAGCCTTGGCGTGTAAAGGTATCAAAAGACACTACTCCAGGGCTAGCTTATATCATACGAAACAACTGGCAGCTGTTCCATCGATTTCATCAAGGACGGAGGGTATTTATTTCCTCTTCATCAACCGTCCACCTCTTGGACCATCAATCGATATACGGCATCTTCCTCTCTGGCATGCTCATCTCCACGTCACAAACCTCCGGAACAAGTTTATTCTAGAGGCAGATACCAGCATGACCTCACTAGCGCCCATGTCTAGTACAAGAAACCGAATTCAAGTATCCCTTTCACAGGCCGCAAAAAGGTGCATGAACAATTGAAGCTTCACTTTTCACTCCGTGCTCACAGAGAAAGGCGGAGGGATGTGAGAATTGGGAGGCGACGGTCGACTCAAGCTCCAGTAGGCAGCAGTAGGCTTACGAACCCCAAAACAGCAGCTAACAACGCATGGCCGCCCGTCCCAGCGTGGACCTTTGACAACGTCGGGAACCTCACCGACAACGTCGATCTTGCACTTGCCGCTGACCCTCTCTTCAGTGAACTCCTGCGCTACTTGGGCAAGCCCATGCATGCCCTTCGCTGATGCTTGGCCTAACCCCCGCACTGGCGCCAACGCCCCGGAACGGACAAGGAAGGACTGGACGTTACCGCCTGCACCGGGACCGACGCTGCGCGAGCGCGTCGAGCGGAGGGAGCGGGAAGCCGGTTTGAGGTGCTCCGATGTGAGCTATGGGGTCAGGCGTCGGACGAAGAACCCTCAGGGGCAAAGAACCAGGTGGATGTTAGTACTTAGTACTAAGGATCGTGCGGTCCTCGCGGCGATGTCGATGAAGCAGCTGGCGATTATGACGAAGGGTGATGAGGAAACGATGTGTGCGCAAACGTTCCATTCGGGGTGTTTGATTAGTGCTGAGCGGATGACGTTGAGTGCGCGGGGGCGGATGTGGTGCTTGAGGAGGATGGGAGGGTGGTGGTTTCATGTGCTGTTTCTAGGAATGTTGGGTGTGTGTCGAAGGCGGAGTGGGATGAGGGCGTATTGGCGCTTGCGTGATGAGATGCGGGATGAGACGCGCACGCATAGGACCCGGGGACATGCTGCGTCATCGGGGTGGCAGGCAGCAACACAAGTCACCCCAATTCATAGGAAGGTGTAAGTGCTAAGCATGGTCAACTTACTCCCGCTCTTTCGTCTTTCTTCCCTTGTCCTTTCCGTTGTGATATGTCGTCCGGAATAATAGTTGGTGTAATTGCCATCTTGATCTCCTTTGTTCTGGTTCTAGCCATTATTTGACATTGTAAACAAAAGACAGCACAGATCGAAGGCGAAACATCTTGAACCAGGGTTGACCGAGAGAATGTCGTGGCACTTCCAATACATCGACAACACGGGGAATCTGCACTTGTCTTCACGAGTCCACACAGCCCAGGGCATACAAACTATGCGCCCACCCTTGATCCTTTATCCCCGAGATGGTTGGCCAATAGCAATTCCGACGTCTCTCAGCTTTTGCTCCCGCCTCCGCCAATGGTAGATATTGAAAACCGAGCTTGCGCTATACCCACCCTTATCCTGGACACATCACGCTATTGCAGGAGCCATCATTCGAGCCCCGTCGATAAATGGCTGCCAGTGGGCATTACGCCGTCTGGAGATTCCCGCCATCTCTCTCGCAGTCGCCACCAAATCCCGCATGCCAGTTCACCCATTCCTCCCCAATCCTTGAGCCCTTTCGAGACATTCTGTTCGTCTAAACCGCCATTGAGCTTCCATAGCTCTATCTCCTCGTCAAGGCCTTCAAGCCAGACAAGCCTCCGTGTCCCACCTAGCCCGACAAGCCCCAGACTACCCCCAGCCCGACCAGCTTTTGGAGTCCACCTAGCCCACGTACTCCACCGTGTAGTCCCATGTTTATTCCATCCCTCCCCTTCCAAAGTCACCTCCACCCGTTCCTGAATCATACATCTATCCTTTGTGGATACAAATCCATTTGACGACCCCTTTGAGGATAGAATGCCGCTTGCTTCAGAGCCTCATGACAAGAACACTGCTGTATTGATTGCGTAGTGTAGCACCATTTCGGACAGGTTCTACAGATTGACGTTGTTGTGATTTGCAGTTTGGAGCGATATATCTAGATGTGTTGTTGTGATTAGTTTAATCGCCCTATTCTGTACTTTGAACACTAACATTGCCTATTACGGTCGTTGGCAGAGGCGACAAGACGTCATTAAGCTGGGGATTGCGTATTGCGTATGCATGCATACGGGCGTTATACTTGTCTATTGGTACAAGCAGAGAATCATATTACAGATTCGTGATACATCAGAGATCCACATAAGGCTACATATTCAAAAAGCTACATCAACGATCCGTTCAATCCATACGATATCATGTCTTTCCCATCTTTATCCAGTTTCCTAACCCGAGACCTTTATAAATCTTATCGAGGCCCTACGCAATAATGGTAATGGTAAGCACATGCGATCGCAATCCAGATGGAAGCATTTCGAAGCGGAAAACATACTGTAGCAGAGATGATACCCCTCAACAAACCATCGAGACCGAGGCCTTTCAGAAGGTTGCCGACCAGGTTCAGAACGCCGGCGAGCAGGAGACCGACACCGCCGACGATTTGCGTCAATGGTTCTGTGTGAGAGATGCAGAATTATTATCATTACATGTTCGAGGAAACGTAGAGTTTTTTTTTAGGGAACTCACGTCCGAGAGCATCGAGCAAAGGGCCAAGGTCTCGCTTTGCCTTTGGGAAATTGTTGAGCTTGTCCCGGGCCCATTCGATGGTGCCGCCGACTTCCTCAACCATCTAATTAATGGAAGTAAATGTGTAAATCAGCTACACGCAATATAGATATTGATCAACAGGTCAATGATCAGTTAAAACTCACAATCTTCAACGCCTCGGCGAGCCGCTGTTCCTCTGGCGTGGCTTTATGATCTTGCGTGTTGCGCTTCGCCTCGTTGGTCAGACGGTTATCGGGGTCTGCGCCTCTGACAGCGCCATTCGTCTCACTGAGGATCTTCTCAGCTTGTTCAAGGAGCGGGCGAACTTGCGAGACGAGAGCGCCCTCATCGCGGTCGTCCTCTTTCTGCGCCTCGAACCCCTCAATGGACTAAAGGCCATGTCATGCATGATTAACGTGCACATGGACAACTGGGGTCATTGATGGAGCGTTCGTTACCTTGCGAATCATCTTGCATATGGGCGTTACGCGGGAGTTGGCATCTTCAATGAGAGAAGAGAGGCGCAGTGCGAGTGCTTTGTCGGTCTGGACCTGCTTCTGCGCGCTCTCGTTCTTTTCGTTTTCGCCACCCGCTTTGGGAGTGCCGGTTGAGAGATTGAGAGTTTCAGGGAGTTCAGACATTGTAATGTAATTTGATCTTCCAGCAAGCGCTTGCGCTAACCTTTTATGCATTTGTGTGGCATAGCATGACATCATATCATATCATGGCGTACACTAAGTATGCTTTGGATATTTCGGCTGAACGTATCTCGAATCGAGGATTTCGCGTCAGGTCTTGGAGCTTTGAATTGTAGAGTAAGTATGGAACGACGTAGCTGCCAAGGTCTTGTTGGGGTACCTGCCATAATATTTTTCCTGAGTGGATTACCCGTTTTACTACCACAAAATGAAATCATCGTTGGAGTCAGAGCACCAACCTTGCGTACCGCTTACAGAATAAGCAAAAATAGTAGCAAGTCTATAAATATCTTTGACGTGAACGGCTCGGGGCCTGAGATGGACGAGGGTAGACGAGGGTTCCAGAGAGCATAGCAATGCACGAATTGAGCTGTTTAGCATTAGTTTACGACCCTGTCTAAGCGAACATTTTATTCTCCAAATGCCTCACAAACTCTCTAACTAGCAACGATCGTGAAGGCTATCCTTCTGTACTGTTTCTATCTATATAGTCTGTAGTGCCTGTACAGCAAGAAGAACGAGAGGAGGAGGACGGCAGACGGGAAGCTGCACAAAGGCGGGAAGGGAGGCGGGATGATGGCGGGATCAACCATGCAGGACGGAAAAGGAAGGAGAGTGGCAAAGACTGTACGTTTTTTTTTTCTTTTTTTCTTTGAGCTCCTTTATTGTCATGCTACGAATTAAGCGCTTGCGAGACAAGCCCATGTACTACTAGAAGGTACTGTACAGTTATTGGAAAGACCCAAGAATGGTTCGGGAACGGCAATGTCGGGACAACGGTATTGTATAGCCGGTCTTCGAAAAAAGCGTTTAAGTGGATAGATACCCACCGAGCTATTGGCGGGTAAGGGAAACAAAAGGAATGGTTGCTAAGGAAGGGGCCTGTACCTATCTGGTCATGCCCGTTTATTTGCCGGAAACTTAGGTGTCGTCCTGCACCCACTTGGACTGGAGAGCTGGAAGGTCTCCCCAAGACAACTCATCAATAGCACCAACATATCACATACTGCAATTGGTATGCACAAAATAATAGTACAATACAACTTCACTCAACTGCCCTACCTCCTCCTACCCCATGGATGCATGCAATACACAACCATTAGAACACGAACGGGATAACCACCTTCCTCCTCCTAGGATACGCCTCGCGGAACTTGGCCCTGTACCACTGATGCCCCCGATACGCCCTCGGCAGCATCAGCAGCACTTCCGAAATCAGGAATATCCACGGCGGCGCCAGGTCCGGCGCGAACAGATGCGCGGGCTGCCTGACCACATCCACATACGTCTGTGGATTGAGCACCTCACTAACCGTCGCGGATAGCGCAGCGACGCTGAGCTCTGGGAGGGTCAATGGGAGCGGAGCAGCGGCGAGGGCGAAGCCGAGCCATTCGATCCACTCGAATAGGTAGTTGGGGTAGGACACGAGCGTGTACAGCCCCCCGTGTGGTATGGCGTAGTGTTCCCTTTCCCCTTCCCCCGCCTCCGCTCGCCCCTTGCCCTTCGTCTTGGCCTTGCGTCGTATATTGAGCAGAATCTCGTCATGCCACACATTCCCCACAAACCCAACAGCCCACAACGCGAGCCCAGCATAGAACAGCCACGCCGAGCGCATACTCACAAAGATGCGCGCGTAGGGCGAGGAGAGGTACGCCCCCATGAGGGCGCCGTTGATCAGGTTGAACGCCACGCCCGAAAGCGGCACCACCACATGCGCCTTGCTCCGCGACGGCGTCCGCAACGGGCTCACCAGGGCTCGATTCACGTAATGCCCCACGAAGCACAGCGCCAGCGCCGCGTGCCTGCTGTGCCACGCGGGCAGGGGGGGTGCGGCGGCGGTGAGCGGGGAGGCGAGGTAGGTGGAGAGGAAGGTGAGCGGGGCGACGAGTTCCATGGCAATCCAGGATGTGATGCCGTCGATGAGGAAGGGGGAGCGTTGGTTTTGGGGGGTGAAGCGGCCGAAGGGGGCGTTGATGAGGAGGAGGATGGGGAGGAGGGTTAGGGAGGTTAGCGGGAACCATTTGCGGGCTTCTGCGGGGGGGGAGACGTCAGCTGGAGTGGGGAGAAGAGGGGAGGTGGGTGTTACCGTTGTAGAGGAAGAGAGGCATGCCGGACGAGTACATCATCGTTGCGTCCCTCATCGTGTTCACAGGTAGTGGTGCGCGAATGAGTGTGGCGGGATTTAGGCCTGGGAAATTGGCATCGGCTAATTAGCCAGCTGCTTATTTGCAGGTCCGACTGGATCACCAAATATGGGGAATCAGCCAGTCAACGCATTTCAAAGTATTGAGGGTGTACTGTATACAATAGAGTGTATATATCTTTGTTTCACTCACCCATTATCATGTTCTGCACCAATGAAGTGTTTATAACCAATAGTTATTGACCAATTATTGACAATTTGGACTTACCTCCACTGACACAAACACCAAGCCCACGGTCTGAACAATACCTCCACCTCGTTCGCGATATGAAAGGTACCTCCGGGGCATCCCCCGCAAATCCTGTCAACAAGCCTTCTGATGCTCCTCGCCATTGACATTGCATCTCTCATCCGGGACGATTACACGCCATATCGGGTCTCGTTATCAAACGAGCCGAGTTGACCATGATTAGCGCTTACACCTTCCTATGAATTGGGGTGACTTGTGTTGCTGCCTGCCACCCCAATGACGCAGCATGTCCCCGGGTCCTATGTGTGCGTGTCTCATCCCGCCCATCAGGACAGAAAGAACAGAAAGAAAAATAAAAGGAGACGCAAATAAAATAAAAGGAAAAGGCTAAGTTCACTGTGGAGGAATAGAAAGGCCTAAGACTTTACGATGACGAATAAAGACAGTAGAAACGAGTGGTTTCGTAAAAATATCAGTGGGCATATCTTTAGTAGGTATCCAGGAAGTAGAGAATGATCCGTCTTGAATATGATCACGAATGAAATGGTGTCGTATGTCAATGTGCTTTGATCTGGCTGAAATTGCGGTAGAATTCAAGAGAGAGCAAGCGGCCTGGTTGTCAGATAGGATAGGAAAGGGCTGTGGAACTGGGAATTTCAGTAAGCCAAGAAAATACTCGCAGCCAAAGTGCTTCCTTGAACGCATGTGTCATCACATAGTACTCTGCTTCAGTAGAAGACAACACGGTGGACTTTTGCTTGACCGCGGACCAGGAAACCAGGGAACCTTCAAAATAAAACGAATAGCCCAAAATACTCTGTCTATCTGCAATGTCTGACGCCCAGTCCACGTCAGAACAGCCAACATTCTGGAGGAATTCACTCAACAATGGAGGCATGATAGAGGATGGTGCTCCCAGACATAGTGCAAGATGTTTCGTACCGACCAGGTATTGGAGGACGTGCTTTGCAGCAAGGAAATGGGTACAAGTAGGCTTTGCATTGAACTGGCCAAGCCACATGGCGTAGTAAGAGAGCATGTCAAATGCTAGGGTTGGCCAAATGGATCTGGAGAATGGGGAGCAAGGTTGGTATCCAAGAGGGAATGGAAAGATGAACACTGTTTCAACCATGGGTCATTGATGGCTGGCACCATTATTCTTTGAAAATCACAATAATTCAGTTTCCTTTCTGTAAGGAAGGTTCCGCTGGCTACCTCTTTCTCCTCTGCCAATAAAATTGAGACCGTAGGATTATATTCATCTGGGCCATGAACATGGTGTTAGCATCTGAGCATTTTTCACCTCCACCGGCCACCGGAAGGAACTTGTCCAGAACTGCTTCAACAGGCATAGGTCCCACAAACCACGCTTCCATTGCCTCTGCAAGCTCTACATTCTGCTCATCTCGTTTCTTGTCTTTGTTGTTGGCAAAATGCAGGATACTTGTCTCTGAGATAGGCTCCGTGGAACACCAGGACATGTTGATGCATGGCGGACATGGAGAGGCAATGTTGTGTTGCTTTATTCAGCCGGGAATGGCATGTTCAAAGTTCAAACCGCAAACTCAAGGAGTGCAATCCTCATGTTGCCATCACACATCAATGTCACTCACTGTCCACAGCCAAAGTGCTAAGGGTGTTTGTTTGTTGGACAAGTAATGCCTGATATGGATATTTGTCAGATATCCCTATTGATAGTAATTCTGTTATCTGCATTTCTGTTGAAGCACAGACTCAAACTATGGCTAGAAAACCAAACTCTAGGTAGTATAGTAATACAAAATGGCATTTTCCAATACAAATTGAAACTGCACAATTGCTCAGTAGAATACCTGGCTGCAAACCATATCTGTCCACATCAGCTGGAGTTGAAGCACAAGTATGATACATAAACAACCATATACTGGAACACAGAGCAGGTGTTCTTTGCATGATTAGACAATGTACTGCTGCACATACAATCATTCCATTCATCCTGATTCCTAATCAAATGATGCTTTTATTTTCCTAATATGAATGAACAACAAACATTGATAACTGACAACAGACACAATCTGCAAATGGTGGACCTGAACAATGACATTGGAACCCCAATGAAGGATAAGGACACTGCAACAGGCGGTGATAGAAATGATATCATTGACATGTACCTGAGTAAGAAGTCCAGTCCAGTCTGGTCTTATGGCCTAAAATGCAAAGACAGAGACCAAGACTGGTCCACACATTTCCTAAAACCTCACAAGACCGGACCAGGACCGGAAAAGACCAAGACCACGGTCTTTCTTCAGACCGGTCTTGGTCCAAACTGGTTACAACCGGTTCAAGACCGGGTTTTTGACAAATCATACGGGAATTTTTGATATTATGAGTCGGTAGATCTGGTGCCATGCCTAGTAGCTTCTAAACGAGTGCTAGAACATTAAATTACGTTGAGAATTGATGTACCCACAAAAATACTTGGGTACATCTACTATTTTTACAAAATATTTTATGGTTTTGAATATATCTTTGTCAGTTTTTGGCCTAAAAATATGATCTTAGAGCCTGTTCAGGACGGATCACTTTCCAGGCCCAGTTCGGATTTTAGGTGCAGTTCACATTACTGTGACATTACATAATCTTTCCACATGCCTCCCTCTTCCGCTGAGCGTTGTCGTCTTGCAGCGGCGGCAGCTTCATTCTTTGTCAATACAGTCGTTAGCGTGGCACATATTCTTAGTGCACCTTTCTTCGATAAGACTCCATATCATACATCTGCCCTTACCGGTCATGCCTGGGTGCAAGAGCTGATCAATGGTCATCCCGGCAGAATCAAGTGCGAGTTAGGAATGAGACTCCACGTCTTTCAAGCACTCGTCGAGGCCCTTTGTGAGATTGGGTTGCAGGAAACACGGTACATTACTTTAGAAGAACATCTTGCTATTTTTCTCTATACCTGTGTGACAGGCTTGTCAATCCGGCATGTTGGGGAACAATTTCAGCATGCCAATGCTACAATATCCAAGTATGTGTTGCAAGATCATTTAAATCAGATTGAAATTAATCTCTTGACCT
Organism: Crassisporium funariophilum; assembly: GCA_014925845.1. Lineage (NCBI taxonomy): Eukaryota > Fungi > Basidiomycota > Agaricomycetes > Agaricales > Crassisporiaceae > Crassisporium > Crassisporium funariophilum. The sequence goes on from JACGCL010000006.1 coordinate 342,987, forward strand.
CTTTTGAAGATCCTTCTGCATGATTCTGTTTGCACTATCATCTCCCCCTTTCTATACAACCTATGTCCACCTTCCGACTGTTGATGATGCTGTTCCCTCCGAGATCCTATCAAATCCGAAGTTTTTCCCATTCTTCAAAGGGGCAATAGGTGCTATGGATGGAACCCACATCAACTGCTGCCCAGCAGCTGCAGCTAGACATCTGGCTCGTGACCGCAAAGGAGGAGTTACTCAAAACACCCTTGCATGTTGCAGCTTTGATATGCGCTTTCAATACATCCTCAGCGGTATGGATGGCTGTACGGCAGATGCAAGCATGTATAATGATGCTCGTCTAACTGACCTCATGATCCCCAAGGGAAAATATTACCTTGCTGATGCAGGCTTTGGGATATGTGACTCACTACTTGTTCCGTATCATGGTGTGCACTATCACTTGGCTGAATGGGGTCGTGCTTCTGTCAGGTACATTTTGTGTATTTTCTTTGGGCAATTCTCAAACATCCTTTGCATTTTAGACCCACAAACAAGGAAGAATTGTACAATCTGCAACATGCTTCTGCCCGGAATGTTGTGGAGCGCATATTTGGTGTACTCAAGCGTCGCTTTGTCATTCTCATTCACCCACCAGAATATAGCATGGAGATTCAGGCCCGAATCCCTCCTGCCCTCGCTGCCACACACAACTTTATTCGTGACCATGATGAGGATGAGATCTTTGATTTTGAAGAACCTGTTGATGCCCAGCCTGGCAATTGTGGTGTTCTTGGGGATGGGCCAGCACGGCGAACAGAAGTTGTACGTGCTACATCAAAGCGAGATCAGATTGCCAATGCGATGTGGAGAAGTTATCAGGCTCTGACACGAGGAAATGGATTAGAGTAAAAATGAATGTACTACTATCTACACAAATTATTTTATGCAGACAAGTTGCTCTTGTTTTTGTCATCACTGACATCCTTGGTACGCATCTCAACCCACTTTTTTTGAACACCCTCCCGCTTGATAGCAAGATATGCATCTGCCACAGTAACATCATTTTGGAAGAGGTCAATGAGACAAACTATGCGCTTATCAGATATTGAGGTCTCAAGAACCTGCACTCGTTCCATTGCACGAGTCTTCCAAGTAGGCGTCAACTCAACCGGCACGACATTAGACTTTCTACCAGTCATAGCCTCACGGAACACATCCGTAAAGTCGTCTAATTTGTCAGTCATCCCACTCAAAGCATCTCCAATACGGGGCCGTTTGGTATTGGAAGATGAACTTTCACTGGACTGAGCAGGTTGTTTGCGCTTCAGAGATGCGATTGCAGGTGTTACCGGTGGCAGATCTGGGGCAGTATCAAGCGGCATGTCAGGAATATCGTCGTTGTCGGCCACGACAGGATCAGGGGCCGGACTTGGAGGCTAAAAAGATATCAGATGAAAAAAATAGTATTAGCCGGTATGCGACATACCCAGTCTGAATATGGATGGTCCTCGTCATTGATGTCATCCTTCTGAGCCTCAGTGGTTTGTTGCTGCGGTCCTGACGATGCTCGATATGCATTTGCCCCACAGGCAGCCGATGGCATTAGGCGCTGAACCGTTGCAAACCAAGGCCATCCTTTGTTACAAAAGGTGCTACTGCCTTTATGTGTCTATAGACAAAAAAGCGAACTTGTTAGTATCAATACTGCCAAAGTTTGGGCTCCATACCTTTTCGTAAGCTTCCCAGGCAGTGGTTGTACTTTTGTCTATGTCAGCATCCCATTTGAACCCGGATTGAGCTTTGATGTTGGCAACGATGTTGAAAGTTTCCTTCAACTAACCAATGGTGTCAGTTCCACGTCTCAATCAAAAACAAGTGAGCTCACCTTTCCCCATTTACTCTTGCAGCTTCCCTTGGTCTTTGGACCTCCCTTTTTCGGTACGGTTTCCGGTATGACCTTGTTGACGAGCTCAGCAGCTTCAGTCCAGACAGTGTCCTGGAAAGTACCACCACCATCAGCACTTGTCGCACGTTTCGAGAAGAGGAAATCAATGAGACAATGGAGGTCCTCATCGGAGTAATGAGCCTGAGCAGGCATGAGAAGAAAACACGTGAATTGGGGTGTTCACACACGAAGAAAAGGAGTGGGACAGAAGATCAGAGACGCGTCCAGACGCGTCGCGTTTTGGCTGACAGTCACGACTCACACACTTATGTCACACTGAACCGCACCGAAAATCCGAACTGGACCTGGAATGGGATCCATCCTGAACAGGCTCTTAGGTGACTTTTGAAGGGTCATTAGGTGGGTACAAAAGACCGGTCTTAACCGACAAGACCGGTCCACCACAACCGGTCTTTTAGCGGTCTTGAAATCTTAAAACTGAAAGACCAAGACCGCTGGTCCGGTCTTTTGCAGTCTTGGTACAATCCAGTTGCGGTCTTTTGCAGTCTTTGGACTGGACTTCAAAGCACTAAGCTGAATGCTGATGGAAACAAGGTGCCACTTGATTTAAACAAACATCCAGGGTCTGCTCTGGAAAGAGAGGATTAGAGAGCTTGTTGTCAAAGTTAGCAGTGGCCAGCAGTGACTGGTGCCATAATTGAGGAAAAAGGGTTAGTAGACCACAACCTGCAAGATAGTATCAGTTGTGACAGTGTCCTGGACTTGGAAATTTGCATACATGGTGATCACACATTAGGTAGGTCACTGTAGGTGTAAGGCAGCCTGTTAACTGGCAAATATTGAGTGGGCAATTGTTGGGTGGCAGCCAATGCAGGGAGAGATCATTGGGACAGGAGCTGCACAAAGGCGGGAAGGGAGGTGGGATGACGGTGGGATCAACCATGTGGGACAGAAAAGGAAGGAGAGTGGCACGGCAAGTGATACTGTACAGTTATTGGGAAGACCCAAGAATGGTTTGGGAACGGCAATGTTGGGACAATGGTATTGTATAGCTGGTCTTTGAGAAAAGTGTTAAAGTGGATAGATACCCACCAAGGTATTGGTGGGTAAGGGAAACAAAAGGAATTGATGCTAAGGAAGGGGCCTTTACCTATCTGGTCATGCCCGTTCATTTGCCAGAAAGTGTGGGAGCCTTAGTGAGGAAGAAAGGAGCCCTTCTCTCATCTCCAAATATTGCCACACACCTGTCATTGTCTCTCTCCTGCCACTTACATCCCCAAAGTGCTGTTCAACTCTTGAAATTTGAGGATGAAATGGAATTCCATCATGTTCTGAAAGCAGATTCCAAAAATGGACACAAGAATTTCAATGTCCAACTGCAAGCGAGAAAAGTACCAAGACCAACAGCCATGCCCCCAACACACCAAACGCATCCACCAACATGCGCCCTAAGACCCTTTAGGATATCCAATATCTATTACCAACACTCCTTAGATGAGACTCATCCATACCCTAAGCAAGGTCATAGGACTGTGATTGCATGTGCATTGCATCCATCTGGTATTGGGTTGACATGATAAGCATAAGCTCTGGTGAGATAGACAAGGTAGAGGGAGATTGGAGGGAGATGAAGGGAGGCAAATTCAACTTGAGGGAGTTTTCAACATCAGATTATCATTATTGCACACGCAAACAAAAGCTACACATTGTTTGTTGTCGAGGCGCGGTTGGGCTTGGCGGCGCGCTCACCGTGCAACCATGTCATGAGCAACTATGAGCAATCGCCATATGATGCTCACAGTCGGACATTGAAATTCTCATGTCCGTTTTCGGAATCTGCTTTCAGAATGCGATGGAATTCCATTCCATCCTCGAATTTTAAGAATTGAGCAGCACTCAAGTCCCACACCTCTAAAAACCTGCCCAACCTCAACATCATCATCATCGAGCACAATAGAATGGCCACCCGCAGAGCTCGACCGGCGAAGCCACTCCCACTACCACCACCACAGGAGATAGAGCCTCTTGAGGACGACTTTCCGCAGTCCCAGGAATCGGGGAGCAGCGACGGGCAAGGGAACCAGGCGTACGGGTCTTTCGATGTTTCTACTTTGTAGAGCACCAGCATGCACGCTGTGAGGGTATTTCGGACGTGTGCTGATTCGACGTTGGTTTGATTTGATTAGGATGCTCGAGATGCTACAAAAGGCGTACGACGGTATTTCTTCACCTGGCTCATCTGTCGAGGAGATGTAGCCTTAGATTGATTCTTACAGAATCGATGAGCAGAAAGAGAGCGGCGATGGAGAAGAAATTTCTCCTAGAAGCGACGAAACGTCTCCAACTAATCGTATGTGGCGCATATATGCATGTCTGGTATAGCCGTCGACAACATCCTTGAACCTAGTTGTCGACCGCACCCAACGTAATAAAAGACGCCACACAATCCGCGTGAGCCCACATTCTTTTTCCTCCCGAGCGCAGAGTCCCCGAACTGACGCTGGCAAGTGATGAGATATTCAGCACATTCCTACAAAGCCACGCGGCATGTAAAGATCGGATACACAACAAGTGGGTCGAAATCCAACACGAACAAGCTAACCTAATGGTTTGCCATTCTCTCTACCTCATCCACTATCCATTCGCACCTAATGGAATGAACTGAACGAACATTCCCGAGTGTAGAAACTCGTCGCAGAGCGAGACAGACGCGACGCAGAACGCATCAAAAAAGCATCCGCCACCCAGCTCTCCGGGCTGTCTAAAGTCAATTCAGCATGCAAAGGTACGCCTTCTCCTAAAACGCGTATGCGTTGTCGTCTGAATGATGAGTTTGCGATGTGGCAGGGTTTAGGAAGGTTATTGATGAGTTATTACCTGAAGAAGAGTTCTGAAGGGCTCTGGCGTGTTGCGCGCTTTATTTTTATTTGAATTCTGACGACTGGGGAATGCAAGGCTTTTATGCGAAGGACTGAGGAGCGTGAAACAAAGGCACTTTGTGAGACCGGCGGAACGCGTTGTTGACGCGTTGTTTAGTTTCTTTTCGAGCCAGAGAACAACCAGCCGTTTAAAGCACACAGGAAACGACTAGGAGGCCGCGATGACTTGAATTATATGACTAGTAAGCAGAGTAAACGGAAATGACCGGTCCTAGGAAAGGAATGTGCCCCAGAATTGAACTTCAGCAAAAGGGAGGGTGGTCAGTTCCCTGCCGGATGTGAGTGGAAGGTAGGGTAAGGTTAGACGAAGCATGTTATGAAGGAGCTTCATGGTTGTTCAATTGGAAATGGAAGTCTAAATCAACATCTCGGATTCATCCTCATGCCGATACAGTCAAGGTCAGCTCCGCTTCACGGTCGTTCAATTGTGATTGGGAATAGAAGCATGTATCATTTAACATTTCGGACTCATCCTCATCCTCATCCTCATGCGAAAGTCGTGGGGTACATGCACAACACATGGACACGCGCCGAACGAAAAGGTGGACGCAGCCCTTTCCTAGTATCCGCAAGGCACATCGAAGGGTAAGTATGTGCACCCACAGATACACCGGCACAGCATGTTTTCGTGGCGTGCAGGGCATGGAATAAGGCTTTCTGATGACCCTTCTGTTCTACGATGGACCCATGAGATCGGTATCGATGATCGAGACGGCTCCTGCTCCAGGCAGTGGCAGAATGGGGAAAGGATGTTGGCGACAACCCGACGAGTGTGGATGTTGAAAACGGAATGAAAGCCGCGGTTAGAGCTTAGATCCTGGGGGACCAAAATATTAAGAAATTGAATAAATGAAAGAAAGCGTGATAGGATAGGCAAGATACAGATAAGACGGGAAGACAGACGACAGCGGAGAGAGAGAGGTAGGCGGGACACTCTACTCTTTGCTCTTTTTCTTCTCTTTCTTCTCCTTCTTCTCCTTCTTGTCTTTCTTCTCTTTTTTCGGTGAATCGTCCTAGTAGAAAAATCAATAATCGAATCACAATGATAGAGAAAAAGAGAAAACGAACATCATCCACAGCCATCTCTTTCGCCGCCTCCTTCTTCGCCTTCTTCAACGCCTTCTTCTCCTCCTTCGACAGCTTCACCTTCTTCGCCGAAGGCTCATCATCATCCTCATCCTCGTCCATATCCCGATCCTCGCTCTTCCTCTTCTTATCCTTCTTCTTCTTGTCCTTCTTGGGCGTCGCCTCGAGGGTCGTAAACGCAGGCGCATCAACGTCCATATCGTCCGCGTCGTCGTCGTCGTCAAGCGCGAGCTCGTCAAGGACTTTGCGAATCGCGTCGGCGTTCTTGCGGGGTGGAGCGCCGGTTTCGAAGAATGCGAGACGTTCTTCAACTTGAGCGCGGAGGGCTTCACCGAATTTTGCTGTCGGATTTTCTGCACGCAGAGATTAGATTAAATTATATTGGTACAAAAGAGATAAATAGAACGTACCGGAGTAGCAATCGATACGGGATGCTATTGAGCACTTGTTGGCGAGGAAGCGGGAAATGCGACCCTTATGTTTGGGGCCGGCACGACCGATGAACGTTGAGTGATAGAGGAGACCATACTGTATTTCCGTCAATCGACATGAATCCTTACAAGTGAACTCTGAATACTCACTTTCGGTGTGTTGCCCTTGGTCTTCAGTGCTCGGAACAGGGCTTTCTCAGCGCCGAGAATCTGGACGGTACTCGCAGGATACTTGCTGAGATTCGTCAAGCTTCCAGCATGACTGATCAGCCGGGCGCCCACACGTTCGCCGAGGAGTGCAGTCAAACTGGGTGCGACCGAGTTCATCTTCTCTGCCAAGTACGACACCAACGACTTGCGGTAATCTGAGAGGGAAACCACGCGGGTGGCGAACATGGAGATGTTGAGCATGTCAATTTCGGATAGTGCGGAACCCATGGAACCACGCGCGGCATCGAGGATATTTTGTGCGAGCGTTGTGTCGTTGTCGAGGATAGCAGCCAAGTCAGGGAGCTTCTCCTCATCAAGCGTATCCTTGTCGCCAATGAACTTGGCAACACGCGCGTACTGGTGGTTGTCGGGCACGAGTCGGACGAGCTCAGGGTAGTGATACCCGTACCATTCCCTGATACGCATCGAAAACAAGTTGACGTCCTTGTCCAGCTGGTCGAGGAGGGCAATGGCTTGGATGATCATGTTGTCTATCCGGTTGACGTTGAATTTGAGCTTGGAGCGGGAATACGAGTGCCCCAGCCCAAGTTGCGCCTTTTTCAGGTCGTCTGTTTGGAGGCCTTTGAGGAGCTTTGAGGCGTGGAGACGGATACCGCGGATCAGGTCTTGTGCGGTCTCTGAGGCGTCGATTCCGAGGTTGAGAGCATCGCGTATGCTCTTTCCAATCAGTGGATCGGCGACGGCAAGAACGACAGGCGACTTTTTGGATGTTTTCGACAGGTTGAGCTCCAATAAGTTTTTGAGGTGATCGTTCAATATACCTTGCGTTCGCCAAACAACTTGAGCACGTACGAATCATCGACGGCATTTATTACACACCTTCAGACACATCATTGGCATTCTCCAAAGCCTCAGCCGCGCTCTTGAAAGGCGAAAAGCTCATCAGCGACACCATTTTCCCGAATTTCGCTAGATCTTGGAACGACTCCTGCACGGACTTGGACTTGGAGCCAATGTCCTCGGTGAGCTTGGCCTCGAATATGGCATACCCGGAGGCCGACTCGAAGAGCACATGAGTGACCGTCATCTTGGAGGGCCTTGTCGTTGTTGAGGACGATGAGGAGGAAACTTTTTTTCAAGGCCCGACCGATTGCCGAAATGGGAAACGAAGGTGACATTTTCTGTGACACGGTGGTCACCTGGGCTGTTTTCACCACTTTTATCAACGTCTCCAGAACTCTCAGAAACACAAAGTCGTTGTCTGTTCTCCAGAATCGAAGGTCGCAGGCCTGCGAATTCTGGAACGATTGACATATTCGCAACGTGGGGGCGAACACAATGCTCGTCGCCTCGCCTGACGCGGTAGATAAGTGGTACACTTGTATTTGCTCAGTATTCTTGTTTCCAAGGTCCGGCTGCTGGTGTCTATTTCCTCGCATGATTTGCGGCCTCTAGTCAACGGTGGGACTCGATTTTCCACACTCCGTGCACCGCAGCAACCTTCATGTTTAGAAGGTGGCCTAGTTCAAGCCCGAAACGGCAATGTAAAACACATTGCTTCCTGATAGCTTTGGCATCATGAACTTGCAATCGAAAATGACCATCGCCTTCTTCTAGAATGTCACGACGACGGTTCCAGAGAATCGTTAGCTTGTGCAGAGCGTGCTCTGGGAATATATGGTTTGCCTGAACCCTGACGGACGTAACTTTGCGCTTGACGCAATGCCAATTCCGACCCACACGGTGGGTCGGTGACCGTCTGAATGTCACCGCAGGCTCTTCACCTCAATTGTGATACCGTTCTGTGTTGGATCGCAGAAATCGTGATTTGAACTGGTAGTTGATCGGGAGGCGGTGTGGCCTACGCATTTCATGATTTTACAAATCCGACGGTATCCGAAGACCAAGAAAATATTGATGCCAACATTACAACTGACCGCAAAAGATAGATTTAAAAATGGCTCCCGTTGACTTGCGGAGATCTTCCAGCTTCCTGGATTTTCTTTACGTCTTAACTATCAAACACTCGATACTCACGGTGGTTACGTCAGTGATTATCTGCCAATCAGTGGAAGAGCCAACAAATGTGGCTATGAGTACTGGAGCTGCCGTCCTCAGTTGCTGTGGTTCTTGTACATATCGGATTTCAGTCGCTTGATGTGCGTACGATCGTTGATCGACGTCCAAATATCACGGAGACATTTTGGCGCCCTTTGCATACACTTTTCCCGGTCGTCCGGGAATTGACTGGTTTTAACCCAACAGAGATTGTGGTCTCAACGCCAACTGTTTGTTTATCTCTATACTTGCATCTTTGATCCTCATACAAAACAATCTAACGAAGCCGTCTTGCACAGCTAAATTAAAAGTCATGTGTCCACCGATAACAGCCCACAGACTGGTTCTCCTATATACGGCTGCCTCATGTCGCCACAGTGGTGTCCGTTTCCGTACAGGTGTATTATTATCAGAAAGGATATCCGGATGGGGCTTCAATGACGTTCCTGACCCATTAGCAATATGGTCATTTGTGGGGAATTTACCCAGACCGCAAGGCCATTTTCGCGGTTGGTGGGCCTGCCTACTTATCGTGCCCCACGTTTTCTGTTTGCTATTTGCAATAAAGGCTACGAAACCCGTTTCCGGCTCGGTGGCAGGACTCATGATGCCACTGTCTTTGGTGTTCAGCTCTCGGATGCTTTCACTCTTCGACAATCCCAGCTTCGAAAATTGAAATAGCTGTGGTCGTCTAGATTTGGACTTGCTGCGTTTCCTTCATGAAGCAATGGTTCCTTCCTGATAACTATTATCCTGTTGACTTGGAGCGATGCCTGCGGCAACTTGAGTAGACATCTATTCTGTTGATAGAGTTTACACGCCCTCGCCTAGTGTCTCGACGAATGCACCCTTTACGGATTTCTTGAACAAAAATCATTTTCTGTGCAGGCTATCTATCTCCTGTAGTCTGTCTAGTCCTTTTAGCACTGACTACTTGAAATTTCCAGCATATTCGAACACCAGGAAGGCCATGTTTCCTCTTATCCTTGACCATCGCGTCCCTAGAAGATGATCATTCCCTTATCGAGTATGTCGCTTTACTTTTGTGTGTCTTCTATCGTGTTTCGTTACATCTTACATTCGGTGCATCAAGGATCTGCCTCGCTTCGCGCCAACCCCTCGGTTCTGCTTATCATAGGAAGTAGATCGCGTTCAAGACATTAGGTATTTGTTTAGACTAACCCGCACCTATATATGTCAGTTGAACATGGCTACTAATCGCTTCTAGAATTTAGGGTCAAATCCCCTGGTAATTATACACCGGTCAGTATGTATGAACAGTATCCCATCACACTCAATGAATACTGAGAAAACGTGTAAGCAAGCCATCTACCTCTGAAACAAAAAAAAACTCGGTGCGTGGTAAGATTTTTCATTATTTGGCGGCCGCTGGGAACGCACTAAACAAGCTCCCTGACTAGTGTCAGATATACAGTGAAGAATAAGTGCTACGCTGACAGGTTACCTTTAGTTTCTGACTTTAGAAGAGTCGTTACCACTTACATTGAAGGTCGTGCCAGAGTGGGGCTCCATTCGGAGCGCTGTTGCTGCTTGCATATCACTTTCAGATGCACCATGTATTAAAAAAGCACAATGATGACATACTACAAGGTGCGGATTTAAGCCGACTGGAAACGCCTCCCACCATCAAAAAGAACTTGCAACCTTTGCGCGCAGATGGGTTGATAGGACTTGTATTCTGAGCGCTCGGGAAGTTGCCAGCCGTTACTTAGACAAGATGTGGCCAATGCGACGTTTTAAGCATGGCGGCCCTGCCACAAGGGTGGACAAGCAAATCCAAGGTCATCGGAGAGGACATAAGTCACGTGACGTGAGTGCTGATCGGTATTCCAGGATCCATCCCTATTGGTGATAATGCTCAAGGACTCCCCATCGCCTCGTGTTGAGCAGGTGTGCTCTTCTCCTTTGGCACATAAAAGCTCCAGGAGTTTGACTGCCGGGACCCTCGAGGGTGTTCTACCACAGACCAGGCAGTCAGAACCTGTTGGTAACGATTTACGACCAGGTAACAATTCTTCAAGTCTATGACTTCAACATTGGACACTCATCTTGGAATCGCACTATAACAGCAGTCACCCCTCCAACCTCGTGGCCACGCTGAGGTCTTTTAACGCCATCCTTTGACGAACTTCTACGCCCCCTTAGTCTGAGACTTGTTTCCCTCCATCACAACCGCACTCAGCCATGTTCAAGTGGGGAAGGAGCAGCAAGCACGAGCCCAAGACCCCTCGTTTGACGAGCGTCGCTCTCCCAGATGAACGCTATACCCCAGTATCTTATCCCTACGCTTATCCCGAGGCACCGCGCTCGAATACATTCATGCGACGCTTCACACTCGACAGACGAGCGACAACGCCAATGCTTGATGCATGGAAGCCTCCTCATGAATCTTCGAGAGCGAGGTCTCGAACGATGTCGACGCCAGTGCGAGATGTCCAAGGTATGTTTTCTCGCCACTCCCTTTGCATTGCCTCTGACCTTGATTTGAAAGCGCCGAGTCCGATTCGGCCACATCCGTCCCAAGGACCATTTATTCCGGTTTTGGAACGGGGTGACAGGATAAGAATCGAACATTCACGGAATCCACTTGCACCAGTGGGAGGTACGTTTTTACCATCATCCACACCAGATCTCTTCGATTCGACATCGTCTCACCAGTTCCATCTGCCGAGTATCTTGAAGAGCAGGTTTACAGAAACCGCATGTCGTTAACCAGAGCTCCCACCGCCCCGATCTTGAAGAAGAGTGGGTCGATTGCAACTAACAAATTGTGAAGTGCGATCTGATGATTTCCCATAGCACCGTCAAGAACACATCGCGATGAACAATCCGAGAGAAGGAACACCCAATCCCGCAACAGCGTCACAACGAGTGAGTCCATTTATACCACGGCATTTACATCCCTTCTCCTCTTATGTCTCGAGCCCTCTTAGCACATTCGAGAGCCTATATTGAGGAACGGGCAGCCAAGAAAAATGCGGAGCTGGCGCCAATTCGATGTGGTAAGCTGCTGTTGTATTCTTCCATCTACAGTGTCGCTTATGATTTTGCGACAGAGGCACAGACAAGAACTATGATAGACGAACTTCGAGACAGGGGTTTCTCTGAGGAAAAAATCGCAAAACTTGAGATAGGTTAGTAGTGCAGCGTGGCGCAATGGTACCGCAACTAACACCTTTATCAGTGCCATCGAAAGCTTGGATCGAAGAACAGGCCGAGAGAAAAGGTAGATGCGATTCTCACCTCCAGATGTCCACAGTACTGACACTGATCCGGCAGAAGAGGAAGCGGCAGCAAAAGCAAAGGAAGAAGAACAAGCAAAGGCAGCAGCAGAACGGACAGCGCGGAGAGCACGTCCATTGAAATCGGCCTTGAAGAAGTCTACTGATTTCGGTGAACTGTCTCGATTGAAGATTATGTATTGGGTGGCTGATTGATTTTCCTCCTAGGCGCCCCAAGGGATTATAGTTCAGAGAATGAATCAGCGCGACCGAGAACAGGTATGTGAGCTTAGCCGTCTATGAAATCAAGATCCTGACTTTTGCCAGGATACCCAACACCGCGAGGTGCCATTGTCTTGCTTATTTCATGTGGTTTATTGAGGCCTAATCGGAGCACTTCAGGCCCTGCATCGCATTCGAGAGTCTTTCAGGAGGAGCAGATCGAATCTGCTGAACGTGAGAACCCTTACATCTTGAACATGTCACCAAAGGCTCATGTCTCCTTCAGAACTGCAAAGCAGAGGCTGGGCCTCACAGGCGACGGCTGCGGCGGCTAGGAATATAGCACCTCAGGTCCACGCATTTCGTACGTTTGTCTTTCGTCGTCAATCTGAGTCTCTTTTGAGGACTTGAATGATGCAGCCGCGTCAACATTCGGACACACGAGTTCGACCTCGACTGGTTCGCCTAGCGAAGAAAGTGTGCTAAGTAAGAATTCACGATCATCGTGGGACATTATACTTACAGCTTCTCCAGACCACCAGCGATCGCGACGTTCTCGTTCGGATTCCATGCCCCGGTCCAATTATATGCCAGCGTATATCCGAGAGAGTGCGCCTTTTTCTAAAACAAGGCAATTCTCTTCGCTGACAGTAATTCCAGCCCGGGTAGCTCCGGCTGTCCAACCTACGACGCCCGCCTGGCTCGCGGTTCCAGAACATTGCATGCTACAATGGCCGTTGATCGAATTCGCCGCTCGCAAACGCGAAGGAGAACCTCCGGTGTATTTCGACGCAGGATTCGACCCACGTCAAGATAAATACGCCCCGAGAGCCAAGAGAGGTGCTTACAGCACGCCACTCACGCGAGAGGAATGCACGATGTGCATAAGCAGCTCAGCCTACATTCCCGAGATTATCATCATCAGCAGGAAGCTGGAGATGTGGCCAGTCCATATCAGAGGCAACAGAAACCTTCGCGTCATTGATATATTCAGGCAGATCTACGACACATACTCACGGCAGCTGACGCAAGAGGAGTTGATGAGGTGGGGACCAGAATACATCGCAAGATGTGAACGTGCTTTCAAACAGAGGTGCGAGGATGGTCCGGCACTGACAGTTCACGCTGAGCGACACGGGATGTTGCGCATCGATCTGTTGAGAGGCAGGAGGATCTTCAAAGGGCTGGTTCCGATTAGGGGAAAGCCGATGCACTACGAGTTGCTCTTTGAGGATTAACTTCTGATTGTGCGGCGTTTCTTTCTCGTCTTGGTTTTTTTGTTATTCTTGCTGGCTTTTCATGACGCCTCCTTTCTCTCTTGTCACGCCTTTCGACGCCTTTCACGAAACGCTTTTATTTCAGGTCGTTTTCTTTAATATTTTGTAAGTCATTCGCTTCATTCCGCAATCAGATATTAACACACTACTCACCTCAGGGACTTGTATCACGTACCCACCTACGCTCATTGCCTTGCGATACCTATTCTCCTCCTTGCGAGTCATGCCTTCACGACTTACCACAACTTAGCCATTTTCATATTACTTACGAGCAGCAGTCAGCCTATCGTTTTGACGCGGTCTGCATCTGTATTTCTGTATTCTTTAGCGTTTTCGTGTTTTGTTACCACAACCCCATGCTATATTGTATTGATCCATTGCTATTAGTTTATCACCTACGCGAACAATGTAACAATCAATTTATGACCTTTATAATTGAAGGTTTTCTTTCGCTCACCAAACTTCAAAAACGAGGCAGGGAGTCCCAGGGGACCCAAAGAAGGTGTCAGAAAATCGTAGAAAGATGTTCCTTCGCAAAGGAGTTGTGATACTCCAGCGCAACAGACCACAAACGGGGCACGGCCACTTAATAATTGACAGCGAAGTTCATGCATGTTTCCAAGCGAAATCTCGGGATGCATTTGGGCCCAGCTGAAGGCACCTGACTTTCATCTGGCAAGCGGGAAGGGTCCGGCCCGATGCAACTGGGCTGTTGAGGACCGATGGCAAGGGAAGGTTATGGCAGGGAAGTAAGTATCTCCTGGTAGGATCGGCCCATATGAGACAAACAAGGAGATTTGCGAGCCAGTGAATCTAGGCGTATTCCGAAAGTGAATTTCTTTAGGTTTGTTCTGCCGATGTTCTTTGAGCGCACAGCTTAACCCATAGATTGTCCAGCAGAACCAGGCCCAGAATATATGCGGAAAGATCTTATTTGATATGCGGCGGGGTAGGTCACTAAATCTTCCTGAACGAACGATAGAAAGAGACGAAATGTCAGACTCCTTGGCGTACCCTATTTCGATATAACTCTCGAGTGATGTAGACTGATGGCCGAATGGGAAAATCAGTGGGAAGAACGTAGCAGTGTCGCCTTGCGATTTGAGCATGCTTGCCACGTCATCTACTGGCAGATGTTAGCACAGGAACGAGTGGAAATTGAGTTCCGTAAGAAAGCTTATAGGTAGTTTTCGCGCATACAAACGGAAGAAACGTCGTTCCAAAGACTAGCCTCAAAGGATCTCACAAGATAGCGCTAGCTCCCGGCGGGTGAAAACAGAGAAAACAGCCCGGAAGATGGGAAGAGGGTCCACGCATGCCCCCGAAGTTTATCGCCGAGTTTCGTCTAGTCAAAAAGCCCCTTTCCTTTCGGCAAGGCCGAGTTACCAAAACAAAATACAGATTATAATAGAAAGAAAGCACGACATCGTACTGATCGTCGCAAGCGAGCGCCTAAGTTGGCCACGAGGACTTGGTGCTGCTCTTAACTCGCCTCAGCGAAAAAATGCCCTTGGAAGAAAAAACGCTCGGTGAAGATGGCGGTGGGAGGGAAGAAAGGTGTGCATTTCAACAACAACGTTACCCTCTGCTATACCGCACAATGAGCTGGAATGACTCACCTGCTGCGGCTTCCAGCTTGGGGAGGAACCAAATGGAGCGAGCTTGGTAATCGTTCGAACTTTTAGTCTTAGATTCAATCAGTAAAGATTAAAGACGAAGTAACTAATCGAAACACATTTGTTTCCTGTTTTGGGGGAAAATGTGACTCATTCTTCATTCGGAAAGACCGGTCCGTTCGTTCCGTCGAATGTTCCGGTCGAGTCACATTTTGAGCGAAAGCCTTTTCAGTTAGCTCAAAAGCTTATCTCAAGATTTGAGAAGTCAAGCTAACCCAAGCCATAGGCTTACACTAGAATAAGGGATGGTGGGCGGGGCAGAAAAAATTTCTATGAAGTACTGGTGACAGTACAAAAGAGAAAAACTCAAGCTGACCTTCACGTGCTTGATTCACTTTTACTCTCGAGCCGTGAAGTTGCTTGATTTTCCTTGACTAATCAAACTTACTAAGCCCTAGTTCTATTTTAGACCAACTCCTAAACTCATCAGTCATCTAGAACTGCAAGCTTGGTAATTGTTTGAACTTTTAGTCTTAGATTCAATCAGTAAAGATTAAAGACGAAGTAACTAATCAAAACACATTTGTTTCCTGTTTGGGGGGAAAATGTGACTCATTTTTCATTCGGAAAGACCGGTCCGTTCGTTCCGTCGAATGTTCCAGTCGAGTCACATTTTGAGCGAAAGCCTTTTCAGTTAGCTCAAAAGCTTATCTCAAGATTTGAGAAGTCAAGCTAACCCAATAAGAGCTATAGTGCTCACCACAGCTGACTTCAACCAGCTCACCCAAAACAAGAGCACGGTTTGATACTCAATACTCTTTTACTAGTTACTAGTAACATGATCCCTAAATGACGACATAGTTTCAACGACTAGCGCCGCCCTCGCGGAATTGAAAGAATTTGTAATGAAAAGAGGTAAAATTCCTTCAATGTGTCTCTAATATTCCAAAAAAGCTTTAGACTTCCAACGGCCTTGTACTGATACGATATCTGGAGGCGTCCCCCTCAACAATAATTCAGTGGCCCCTCCTATCCGAAAAGCATGACCAGACATTTTTGGAAGACCGGCTGTGATCCAAACATCTTCACATCTTTGAAGAAACCAAGATTTCGTTAATGAAAGAAATCCACCTTCTCCCGTCGCGTAGGAAAAAAGAGGTACTGATTGATCTAAGGCCCACTTTGTTGTCAAGTGATGTTGAATGCCAAATAAGGATTGGAAGGATCAGTTATGTCAGTGATAACAATGTCGGCCCCCATGTGTCTTGTCGTCTTTGACCAAGGAATATGGAATGATATCGATTGAGATCCCCCTGGATTCACATGAAAGGAAATGTTGGCATCTTGCGTAACATGTTTGGATGGAGTAAACATGTTTCGAGAAGTGACCAGGAGTTCACCTAATCTGCAACACGACCAAAAGGCAACACAGGCTGCCGCCCATACCGCCGCATCTAGAGATGATGATAAATCTAGACCTTTCCTCAACGCATGCATGTGAGCAATTGTTACCGGCGGGCGCTTCACACGGCGAGAGGAATCTGGTTCGAGTTTCCCAACAGAAACTTTAACCATACGTAACATACTGCCTCCGTGCCAAGTCTGCCCGTTTACGGTATGCCAGAAATGTAAACCTGCCAACCAGTTCTCGAGTGTAGATTTTGCGACACGCCCTGCGGCCATAACCATTGCGAAACCTGCCCAAAAGAATCTCGGATGCCGGCATCCTATCAAACTCAGAAATGTCGCGAGAATCACAATATTGAGTGAATCTTAATAGACCGGCGCCATAAACGGACCGTGTAGATTCATCTAATGGAAACAACATAACTTCTAATAACGCCCGTGCATCCGATGTCGGCAATGCCTCAACCAGTAGACGGTGAAAGGAGCTAGTTGAGGGAGAAGACCACACTTGTAACCTCTCGGAGGCTAAGACATGAGGCCGAAATGGGGAAATTAAGTATGAGTTCTTGATATTTGGCTTGCGAGCCTTTTTTGTTTGTCTTGTCAAAGAGTGCGGCTGACCTGTCGTTACCTGGGGAGCAAACCGGGCAAAGAACTGGTCCGCTTCAAGAGACACGTCAACACCTGTTAATGCTTGTCGTAAACCTTCCTCAGACATGCAACACAAAAGGTCGCAGCTCCCTGGGGATATTGAAGTTGGTTTGAATTTGGTCTTCTGACCGCCCTAACTCGCCGCGAGAGATAGGATCTGCCAGATTGATAGCCGATTTGACATAAATAAATGAAAGTGATATGCCATATTTGTGGGCAATGAGTTTGGCTCGACAAATTGAAAGGTTGACTTCAAAGTTTTGGCCACGACCCCTCCGCCAAGCTCCAATAACACCGATGTTATCGCTCCAAATGAGGATATGCAAGCAAGAAATACCCTCCGCAATGAGGGTGTAAACAGCAAATTCAATTGCTATGCTCTCTAACCACCCGATATCCCTTGATGGGCCTTTCCAACCAGGGAATAATTTCCAAGTGTCCCATGAGGTACCCCCTCCCCATATCAATCCTATTCCCCATGAGGTCAAAGCATCCACCCAAATGCCTAAATCCACGACCGGACCTCTTGCTTGCAACAATTGACGCCAAGAGGTAACCTCCAAAGTACGAGACCACCATTTCAGATCCGATGTCATCGATCGCGATGGTAACCTTGTATGAAACTTTGAAGGAAAGTCCGTAGAGAACTTGTAGATATTTGGAAGGAAAGACCGACCCCAAGGATAGATGAACGTAATGTGAGAGAGTGATCCCGCCAGTGTTAGGACATCGTCTAAAGGGGCGCCTTCTTTCCTATCCGGATCGCAGTAATGACGTAGGAATCTGTTGACCCTAGCCTTGAATTTTAAACGCTTCTCATAAGTCAACAAAACTTCGGATAGAGCGATGTTCCAATGGAAACCGACATATATAAACTCCGAGTGAAAATCTTGTCCCTTTGTGGGATGCCAGGGAACTCCCAATGACTCAATGCGGGACTTCACGTCATGCAAATCATAATGGAATGCCAAAGCAGATCCCAAATGTGACTGAGTAATGTCTTCTCCTGGAGAACAAAAGATTACAAAATCATTGACCCATTTCTTTACGGGTCCGATGCCTTGTATCTCAAGCGCATCTACCGTAAAATCGGCGATCTCTCCATGATTCCCTCCCAATGAGGTACAACCGAATGGATGTACATGATCCAACCAGAAACGGTCGTCAAAACTCACAATTATGTATTTCTTGTGAGCCGGCCATACCGGAACTGTTCTGAATGCGGCGTGAACATCTAGTGTGGCTGCTTGAGTACCCACAGCCGCAGATGCAATCTACGGGACAAGGACCCGTCAGCATCAAATATATATATGCTTGTCCCGGAAAGTAAAAGACATGTGATGTGGGACTTGTTAAATGAAAGGAGAGGGGGGGAGAGGGGGGGACGGGAGAATATGGAAGACGGGGCACGGGTGACTGGTTAAAACTGTCACTCAATATATTTTCAATATCAGCAGCGGTACCCCATTTCGTAGGGGTGTCATCTGCATTGATCATATTGTTGACGGAAATGCCATCATGATCTTTAAACAAGAGATTCATGGTCATCCAATTTTTGATTACCACACCGTTACCATCAACAGTCGGAATAATCTTGATGGGAGAAGACCGAAACGGACCGCCAACAATGAGTTCAATTTGAGAACGTGAGAAAGGGCCTGTCATCCTCTCCTTCTCACATTCAGTTGAGATATAATCTCTAATGATCTCAGCATGTGCGAGTGTTGAGGGATGATTTTGTGGAGTGAAGGACCGAGATAACAGTAAAAGGTCGCCTAAACGGAACCCATGCATTAACTTGTTGACGATAAATGGGTAGCATATTTCCAGACTCGGAAATTGATCTATAAAAGCTTGGAAAGCGGTCGGTTTGTATGGTGATATAGTTTTATTAATGATGTCGGAGGGAATGCCGCGGGAAGACAAGTGCAATGAAGGCAAAAGAAGGATCTGATCAGAGGCATGCGTGGGAGCAAGCAAAATGAGATTTTGCCCCGCAGAACAAGCACTTGTGCATTTTGGGGTGTTGAGACTGGCATCGGGCATTTCCTCCCAAATTCCAGGAGATGCAGATTGGCGCGGACGATGAGGCGCTGACCAATTTCTTGATGAGGCACCAGCAGACCACTGCTTTTCTACTTTCACTTGATTTTTGTGTACATTCTGTAAACTTGTGACCAAGACGAGCGCAGATAAGGCAAATGGGAAGTCCGGACCTCTCCCCACTGCCTCTCTGAAAGGGCTGAGACCTGAAAGCATCACTGCCCAAAGAAGGATAAGGGTCAGTTTGAGTTCGCTCCCGGACCGTCCGTGTTGCCCCTGACTCGACCCGCCGCTTCCAATTGTCATTCTCTTCTTTCATCACCAAATTCTTGACTTTGGAGAAACAACAATAATAGATGTCCTCATTGAATGATGCTGGTTGAGCGGTGTATTGACGCTGCTCAATATCAAAGCTGCAAATTGCCGAGAAGTTCTGTCAGAGATCCTCTTGGCTCGATAAAAATTGGTAATGACTTTTCCATCTCAGGAAAACACCTGGAGATGCAACTGACTCCAAGAAAGAGAGATATCCAGACCATGCTTCTAACCAGTCTGTCGGGTCCATGGAATTTTTGTCTGGGAAATTGTCGACCTTAATGAGATAGGTCTTGGTATTTCCTATAATGTGTTGCTCCTTCGGGATAGACTTCAAAAATATATCACTCATAGATCTTGCTAAGAACAACAAAATAGGAACGTGAAGCCCTGCGGCCGCCAACTTCCGAATTTTGGGATGAATCCCAAACTTGTGAGCGCCGACCGTAGTTACGGGGAGGAGTTCCCTTTCTTCTACAAAAATAAGGTCGCTCGCCGTTGGTTTTGGTTTGACGGCTGACGGTTTGGGAACCGCCTTGGGCCCAATGACATTGAAGACTGTTTCCCTTTGATTGTCGTTCATCAGGGACCACGCCACTAGGAACGCAGTATGATGTTCCTCGGGAACAACTTGAACTGCAGGCTTTCCCCCACCCATAGCTCCAGTTTTGTCTTCATCGTCTGAAATATCTGTAACACCAGCATCCCGCAACGCCCAACGCTCAGCGTTCCGCGTTCTAACTTTGTCTGCCTCTGCTTCAGCATCAATTGGCGGATCTGGAGGAACACTGGCCAGATCTGTCGACGAATTTGATGTTTGACCCAAAGTGGTCTCCGAAGACGTGATGGAATCAAAGTTCTGAAGTTCTACAGGCACCGTATTTCCAATAGTGCCAGCAGGTATATCCATTCTTGTCATTGTCGACTGTATTGAGCGATAGCGGGAAGATTCAAGAGAGAATAAAGCAATAGATTCAAATCTCAAAAGGCAGAAAAATTTTCTATGAAGTACTGGTGACAGTACAAAAGAGAAAAATTCAAGCTGACCTTCACGTGCTCGATTCACTTTTACTCTCGAGCCGTGAAGTTGCTTGATTTTCCTTGTGAGGACCGGCAATCCTGCGAGAAATGTGTGATAGGAAAAGTGTTCCCTTCCAAATTGGGAACCAGGCAGATCCGAGATTCCTCCACGCAGTTCAGACTCCGCAAATCCAACGCAAATCTAAATGGCTGCACTGTACTCACTTGCTCGTTTCCTCTTTGTTAGCTATTATCGTGTTCCAAAGACTACCGTAGGCCTACGATATGAGGTATATACTTCTGTTTATGCATTAAGCTAATATAATTGTTAAAGAATTCCGAGTAAAACCCTGACATGGTACTGATCTCAGTCAAAATCAAGCATATCTGGGTCGTTACGCTCCTCAATGGCGTCCCAGTCCATCAGCTCTGGGTTTCTGCAAGGCAATGCTGGCCGGTCCAACTGACTGGCAGTGCACGGCGTCGATTTGAAGCGTGTCACATTCACGATCAGTTGAGTCAGTGCATCTAATCTCACCATGCTTGCAATGAGTGTTTTGGAAAGGATCTTGTCATCATAACGGCGGTGCCAGTTGATCTGCTTGCAAATCTGGGCCACGGTGAGCTTCTCTCCCAATGAGTTCCTCCCCTCCTTCAAGCATCCAATGTCCAATTCCGGCCTTAGCTTGTTAAGTGTGTGTTCTCAAGCATTGATTTTCTTCTTCCGCATTGCGTCCTTCAGCCGCTTCTCCTCCACCACCCGCCGGATATGCGTAGCCTCTTCCCAACAATTTGCTCTCTCAAACCCGGCCTTGTCGCGCTTGCGACTTTCAAATGAATTTCTTATCTGCAGGTGTGCACTCCGCATCAACAAAAGTGTGAGTCCCGTTTTTCTTGTACATCATCTTGGAATTGAACTTTTGCAGTGAGAGGTTGGGTGCTGCTTGCATCGCAACGCGAAGGGACCCGAGTGCGCCCTCATTATGGTTGTTTGTAGCAGACATGTGTATTCGGCACTTTGCAGCATTTGATAGGCCGTGGATTGCACCGTCTTCTTCAAATTTGGAGGTAAACCAATTCCACGTCTTCAATGCACCACGATAAAGCGCTACAAGACACAGCTCAAGGTGTGGCAATGTTGGGGCCATTTGATGCACCGCATAAAACGCCTCCGGCCTCTGCCAGAGCTTTCCGTCCAGTGTTCCTGCGGTGTGCGAGGTGTTGGCTGCAAGGAGGAGGGTAGGATTATCAATAATTTTGATGCAGTGAGCCTTTACTTTCTTGTGCAATGGCCCCAAGTCTAAAATGTTAATCTCTTTGTCCCCAGACCCACGAGCTGAAGACATATATGGGTGGCTGATTGATTGTGCATAGAGTGCAAGGACACAGAGCTCTGTAATTGTCGGGATGTCAGTAAGTCCATTGTAGACATTTTTCTCCATATGGTTGAAATTCCGCTTGTCTTTGCAGTCCTTGACAACAAGTAGGAACTCAAGATAGTACGGAAGGTGGACAATAAGCTCGGCAGCAGCTTCGCAGTGGCAGCCAAACCGGGTGTTGCTTGTGTTGGGGAAATGGACGGGGTAGGTAAGTCTGCTTTCGAAGTATATTTGGAATGTGTCCTGCTGACCCTTCTTATCATCTTTATGGTTAAAGATTGCACCTGCAAGACTTGTGAGTTTGACCGTGCCTCCCTCTGAGACTTTGAGAGCCTGATCCCGTGCTTTGGATGGTCCTGCCGCAGCTGTCGCCGCATTGTTGCGGTTCATTAATTTGATTGGGCCGTTGACTTTGGCAGTTTGCCAGAATTTGGTCATGGCACGCACCCCGCCCTTCACCGAGTTCATCTCCTTGTGCATGCAGCACCCTGCCCACACAAATAAATGTGCCTCCCGCTTTTCCTCCTCTGACAGTTTTTCCCATTCCTTTTCCCCAAACCGGTGGCACAATCTGTCATATACCTCTTTATCCCTTTGCTTCTTTTCATCCTCGGGAATCACTTCCCATGCTGCAAATCCTCCCACTGCCTTAATCTTTTTGTTGCATGCTTTGAGGATAACCGGAAGAAGCTCTGATGGTGCCATTGCTGTCATGAACTGCTGCCCATGCAGAGCAAGATCAACAACTACTTTCCATTCAAGGATCAAATGTGCAAGCTTCTTCTGGTCCTCAGCATGATCTGTCCCCAAGCCAAGGATGTATGTCGCAAATCTGATGCCCTGTGTACTTTTCCCAACTTGACCAAAACTTTGTTGGGCAAAATCAGTAGATGCGCTTCAGCAACCCAATTTGCAACAAAAATAGACCAGGTCATTATTATTTTTTCGGCCTCCGGCAGGACCCCCCCCCTCCCCAGCCTATGTTCAGGATCCACGTCCCGCCACCCCCTTGGACAAAGGGGGACATTGATAATGAAATAGCACATAGCAATGTTACATTGTACCGTGTGACATGATTCCCTGTACATTCACAATGTGTGTGTGGCCGGTTGTGCTGCCTCATAATCCTTGGGCATTTATTACGAAAAATTGATGGATCACATAGGGTGTACATTGAACAAGAAAAAGATGCATAATACATGTAAGAATTCAATGCTGATCAATTCTCTTCCATCAATTCATCTAAGTCATTGTCACCATGAAACCAATTGTCTGGGAGACTTGCAAAGTCCCAATCAAAAACAAAGTCTTGCAGAAGAGTGAAGCAACTGGGTGTTACAGTCTTAAGACCGCCGTCAATCATGTCTTCAAGCCAAAGATCTGTGTTTTTGTGAAGAGGATCCTGGCTACCGGAACCAGCATCGGCATTGTTGGAGTTGTCAGTCATGTCTTGCAGCCAAAGATCTGTGTCTGTGTTAGGGAAATTCTTGTTATCTGGGCTGGTCCCAGCACCCTTGGGGTTGCTCATGTCCTGAAGCCAAAGACTGGTGTCTGCCTGTATGTCCTGGTTGCTGGAGCCGGTAATGGCATTGGGGGTATTGCCAGTTGAGGCAAGCACAAGGGCAGCTGTGTTACCAATGGCATTGGATGTTGTGGCAACCCTTGTGGATGAACCAGCATCAGCATCAACAATAGGCATGAAAGAACCGGGCACATACAGCCAAGCATCAGCGACCCCCTGAATATTGTCTTCTGAGTTGTTGCTGCTGTTGGCAGATGAATCAGAGGTCTTGGGGCTATTATTGTTGTGAAGCCAGAGGTCAGCAAGACTGTGCACGTTCCTCATGCTAATCTGTGAAGGGGAATCTAATCCCTGCACAAGACTTTGACTGTCACAAGGTTGCGCTTTCTGATGGAACCAGGGGGGGACTGATTGGCCCTGGCATTAGAGACCTGACCGGCTCCAAGGTCAAAATACTCCGGGAATGTGAGGGAGGTTGGGGAAGGAGATTTGCTGGCTTTAGGGGCAACATCCAAATAAACTCCACTCAAGTCCTTCCCACTCTCAATCTCTGAGGACACCCCACCCAAGCGGCCAAGAGCCAGGGAAGTACTGTAGCCGGACCGTTCTTTGGTTGGTTTTATGAGTGAGAGCTTGGACCTGCTTCAGGTCTAAGTCCTATTTGCTGCTTGGATGAGACAAGGAAGAATAATGCAGCAGTGGCAGAATGTTGACAGTCTCTTTGAATTGAGCTGCATTATACAATTTGTAGAAGCCAAGTGTGCATGAGCCAACTTGACAGGAGCATCAGCAATGCTCTTAAGGCTCCAACCGTACCATATATCTACTGTATATATATGGTAAATACTGTATATGTATATGTATATGTATAGGCTTTCAGGCTGAAGGGACTGTATACAGTAAATATACAGTATCCAGATACTGTATATGGTTTCAAAATATTGGCTGCAAAAACCCATATTCTTTCACATTTACGACCAATTGTCACTGTGATACTTGCCAAAAGGGCCCCCACAACTATTTTATCACATTTTATCACTACTTTGAACCTAGATTCTTGCCCTTAAACCCCAACCTGGTCATTTGTATGACTGAAGCCAGACTAATGGTCCTGGAACCTATCAAAAAAATCTCCTGGCAATGATTGTTTTTGTCGGATCCTGAAGGGAATAGAGAAAAGAAGCTTTTTCAGACTGATTTTAATTCATCACTCGCTCAACAATAACAATCCCTGCACCATAACTAAGCCCCTTTAAGGAACCATATAACCAGCACCCTGGCATTGACTTTGATGAGACTTTTGCACCAACCGCCCGCTGGACCACTGTATGCACTATCTTAGCCATAGCGGCTGTCAAAGATATGCATCTGGAGTCAGTTGACATAACCACCGCATTTTTAAATAGCAAACTGGACGTTGAGAACCTATACCTTTGCCTCCCGCAAGGCACGCCACTCCCAGTTATAGCACCGGGAACTGTCAAGCTCTCAGACAACGGTGCAATTGTTGGAAAACTACATAAAGGCATGTATGGCTTAAAGCAAGGCACTCACCTGTGGCACAAAAGGATGAATTGTATTCATTCTCCTTGGTTTTGCACATGTTGTATCTGACCCATGCATCTATGTCTACCTCAAAGTCAATGTGCATATTATCATACCAGTGCATGTAGACAATATGACCATTACTTCTACAAGCCGCCCCAGTATTCTAGAAGTTATCACACAGCTTAGACAACATTTCAAACTACGCCATCTTGGTCCCACCTCAGGACTTCTGGGAGTACATGTTACATGCAATCACATTGATTGACTATTTTGGATCAACCAACGCCCATACATGGTGGATGTACTTGCACAATTTTCCATGACCAACTGCAAACCGCCAACTACCCCAATGGATCCTGTCAACAAACTATCCAAGGCTCAGTGCCCAGTGACCAACACAGAAAAAGAAGTTATGTCAAAAATTCGCTACATTCAAGGTGTAGGCACAACTGCTTTACTTTGCGCTCTGCACCCGTCCCAATATTGCATACACCATGGGTGTCCTTTGTTGTTTCAACGGTAATCCTGGCCTTATGCATTGGCAAGCCATCAAACATTTGCACAATACATTTGTGGTATACTAGACTACCAAATTGAATACTTAGCCGCTGCAGCCACCAATGGACCACAGTTCTTCAAAACATACTTGGATGCTGACCACAGCAGCAATCCTGACAACGGCAAATCCACAAAAGGTTCCCTCATCATCATTGCAGATGGCACTGTTGAATGGTCAAGCAAACTTCAATTGGTTATTGCTATGTCAACAACCAAAGCTGAATTTATTGCGGCAAGTACCTCTAGTCACTCTCTCTGCTCCATGCAATCATTTCTTAAAGGAATTGGCACTCCACAAACTGGCCCATCCAAACTACTGATAGACAACCAATCAGCAATTTTGGTTGGCAAACAGCCCAAACACATGGGACACCTCAAACATCTTGACCGCCATTTTTTCTGGCTACGCAACGCAGTTGCCATAGGAAAAGTCCTACCAGTCTACATCCAAACATTGGACATGATTTCTGACCTCCTCACAGAACCCCTCACACACAAACTCACCAAACACTTCCAATCTATGATGGGTATTGTTGGGATTTGGTCTAAATCTTCATGATTTCATTATCATACTACGATGACACCAAACACTTCATCGGGTGAGAGTGTTGAAGCTATACCCATACACTGTAAGTGTTTGGTTTGCGGACTACATTACTAATCAGTGACCCTAAACTCAAAGCAAACTCTTAACAATGTCACCCATGACGGCCCTGCTGCACCAGCTTGGCATCAACTTTCCTGCCATCTGTACCATCTCAGCCAAAGGGAACGGCAGGTGATTGGGATGGGGACATATTTTTTTGCCTGATTTGCCTTTTCTGCTTCCCTTGCAAGCCTACAGTTGCCCAAATTTCTGAAAATGACATAATATAATACATGTATGTATCATACCTAAACATACATATCTCACCAGACCCCCAGAATTATCTGACATTTGTGACGACCAACTAAAAATATCTTACCCAGCCCTAAGACAAACTTGTACATTTGTGACTCTATTGTTACTTGTTCTGTATATTCTTGCTCCCTTCTCCAATCAACAGACCTGTCTCCTTTGTGACTTATCTCGCTTTCTACCAACCTTGGCTCAGAACATTGACCCTTTGCATCCACTCCAGATTTGGCAATGTTCTAACAGTCTGGATGTTCTGATCCAGAAACCTTCTTTCTTAATTCAAGGACCTCAACCTGCAATTCCTCTGCCCTCTGCCAGTGTCTCTGATTCCAGTATGTTACTGCCAGATCACTCATGCTTGCCAGAGTGTCTGGATGTTCTGGGCCAAGAATTTCCTTTCTTGAATTAAGGATTTGGACCTGCAATTCCTCTGCCTTATGCCAGTGGGCCTGATTTTGGTATGTTATTGCCAAATTGCTCATGCTTTCTAGAGTTTCTGGGTGTTCTGATCCAAGAACCTTCTTTCTTGATTCAAGGACCTGGACCTCCAGCTCCTCTGCCCTCTGCCAGTGTCCCTGATTCCAGTATGTTACTGCCAGATCACTCATGCTTGCCAGAGTGTCTGGATGTTCTGGTCCAAGAATTTCCTTTTTTGAATTAAGGATTTGGACCTGCAATTCCTCTGCCTTCTGCCAGTGGTCCTGATTTTGGTATGTTATTGCCAAATTGCTCATGCTTTCTAGAGTTTCTGGGTGTTCTGATCCAAGAACCTTCTTTCTTGATTCAAGGACCTGAACCTCCAGCTCCTCTGCCCTCTGCCAGTGGCCCTGATTCTGTTAATCAAATCATTCATGCTTGCCAGAGTGTCTGGGTGTTCTGGTCCAAGTACCTTCTCTGTCAATTCAAGGACCTTGACCTGCAATTCCTCTGCCCTCTGCAAGTGGGCCTGATTCTGGTATGTTATTGCCAATTTTCTCATGCTTTCTAGAGTTTCTAGGTGTTCTGATCCAAGAACCATCTTTCTTGATTCATGGAGCTGGACCTCCAGCTCCTCTGCCCTCCGCCAGTGTCCCTGACTCCAGTATATCTCTGCCAGATTGATCATGCTTGCCAGAGTGTCTGGGTGTTCTGATCCAAGTAATGTCTTTCTTGATTCAAGTACCTGGACCTCCAGATCCTCTGCCCTCTGCCAGTGTCCCTGATTCCAGTATGTTATTGCCAAATTGCTCATGCTTTCTAGAGTTTCTGGGTGTTCTGATCCAAGAACCTTCTTTCTTGATTCAAGGACCTGGACCTCCAGCTCCTCTGCCCTCTGCCAGTGTCCCTGATTCCAGTATGTTACTGCCAGATCACTCATGCTTGCCAGAGTGTCTGGATGTTCTGGTCCAAGAATTTCCTTTTTTGAATTAAGGATTTGGACCTGCAATTCCTCTGCCTTCTGCCAGTGGTCCTGATTTTGGTACATTATTGCCAAATTGCTCATGCTTTCTAGAGTTTCTGGGTGTTCTGATCCAAGAACCTTCTTTCTTGATTCAAGGACCTGGACCTCCAGCTCCTTTGCCCTCTGCCAGTGGCCCTGATTCTGGTATGTTAATGCCAAATCATTCATGCTTGCCAGAGTGTCTGGGTGTTCTGGTCCAAGTACCTTCTCTGTCAATTCAAGGACCTTGACCTGCAATTCCTCTGCCCTCTGCAAGTGGGCCTGATTCTGGTATGTTATTGCCAATTTTCTCATGCTTTCTAGAGTTTCTGGGTGTTCTGATCCAAGAACCATCTTTCTTGATTCATGGAGCTGGACCTCCAGCTCCTCTGCCCTCCGCCAGTGTCCCTGACTCCAGTATATCTCTGCCAGATTGATCATGCTTGCCAGAGTGTCTGGGTGTTCTGATCCAAGTAATGTCTTTCTTGATTCAAGTACCTGGACCTCCAGATCCTCTGCCCTCTGCCAGTGTCCCTGATTCCAGTATGTTATTGCCAGATCACTCATGCTTTCCAGAGTGTCTGGATGTTCTGGTCCAAGAATTTCCTTTCTTTTCTTGACAACATCAAGGACCAGTAATTCAGTATTTTTTAAATCTCCAGTGTCTTGGAACACCTTGAAAAATCTAACAGATTCATCATCCTTGTAAATTTGTTTTAGTCCCATCTGAGCCCCATACTGAAGATTGGCATTGATATGTGGCAGCAATCTTTGCCTCTGTGCATAATCTTGAATCTCTGTACCAATAGGAGTAGCACAGCATAGAATTGTCCTCCCCATCTTGCAGCTCTGGTGCTTTGCTAACTCTGACATTCTGTCTTGACTCCAGGAATGCACCAGTGGATGCATGGCAAAAACATCAGAAGAGGAACTTCTTTTGATCAAAGAGAAAGAAAGTAACACTTGGAGTCCTTGGTTGAAGTAGAATTCATCCCAGTGACCATTCTTGTCAACAGGCAGCAGTCTGTAGTCCAAAGATGTAATTGCTAGTGGGAGGCCTGATTTGATCTCATTCTCCACATCTCTCTGTCTAGACTTCTCAGCAGCATGTTTGAATATATCTTTTGATATATTATCATAGTGATAAAATGCACAGGTTTGCAGAATCAAGATAGCAGTCTGAGCTGAGTTGGCAACATAAGGATCAGGCCTGGTGACTCTGGCTTCAATTTCACCATAGGATAATTCAAAAGTTCCATACACTGTCCTGTCATATTGTGATGCACCTCTGAATAATGGGTGTGACATAAGCCTCTCCCGCTGGAAAGATAGATTTTCAAGGTATTTGTGCACATCACATAGCCCAGAATGAATAGCAGCACCAGCAATATCAACTGCTAAAGGAAGACAACACAGCTCAGATACAATCTTCTCAGCAAGATTTGGGTGATCCTTAACTAGAGAGCCTAGACAACTAGATTTCTGAAGCAGTATAACAGCATCCTCTTTTGCCATTTCAGGCAGCCCCAGTGAGTTCTCATTTAAAGTTATCCGCTCCAGAGCATAGTTCCTACTGGTGATCAGAATGTTACCCTTGGATCCTGGTGGAAGAAACTTTTCAACCACCTCAGGACCACCATCAGCATTGTCAAATACAAGAAGCCAATCATTCTCTAGAGCTGCTATTCTCTGCAGAGTGGACAGTGCTGAACTGTCTGCATCACCAGATATAATCTTGAGACTCAAGATAATGGTGTCAGTTGAGGAAGCATCAACCCAGAAAACTTGAGGAATGCTAGAAATAAAATCAGAGGGTTGTATCACAAGAAGATCATCAACTGGACAGACTGACAGGTCAGACATCTCCTCTGCAAACCTAAGACAGATTTGGGTCTTTCCAATGCCTCCCATTCCATATAAAAGGAACAGCCGCCTTTCTCTGTTGGGACGGGGTCCAAAGTGAAGTTTCAACTGTTCAAGCACCTCCTTGCGACCAGTAAAGAGGGTACTTGAATTTGGTTTCTGGGATACCAGGGCTAGGGTATTTTGTCCCATCTATTGCCAAATATCATTAATGTGACATGTTTGTGTGACCTAAGAACCAAAAATACTCACCTTCACATTATTCGTCATGTTGATTGTTGAGTTCATGACCATTACATTTTGGCTTCCTGAGAAAGGGCCCAGAATCACAGGTTCAACTGCGTGGGGTGCATGCTGGGAAACATTTCTGAAAGGGCTGAAAGGCACAAATCATAGACACTTACCAAACAAGCGGCCTGCTCTCTTGACATTACGGCACCTGAAACAACGACAGAGTCTGTCAAGGGACTAGACATGGGTGCTAGTGAGGCTTGTGTAACTGTGCTAGTATCTGCCTCTGGAATGGATCCTTCCACATTCAAAGGCATGGTCTAGGTTCCAATGATGTGGATTGTGAGTGTGAGGATTGTGAGGAGACTAGCCTTTCACAGCATAAGACGGTGAATACACTTACAATCAGTCTTTCAGCAACACTGGCCAACAATCTGGTTGTCCCCAACCCCGAAGGAATTGCTGCACCAGCTTGATCATCCGTGATTATCAGCGATCCGATCTGTCCTGCTTGCAGAGGACCAACCTGACCGACGCAAGTTTATAGTTTAGTCCATTGTGAAAATCATCGATCCATCGTACTGAAACACTCACAGGAGGCTTGATGACAGCAGAGCTGGATCTTGAGCTGGGATAAGCTTCATCTATGCCGAGGCTCTCAGCAGCCTCAGATGACGGTTTAGGTGAGAAAGAGCGCTTCAATCCGGCCGTAAGGAGGCGAGCCTTTTCCTTCCCTTTCCTGAAGAAAGTGTTGACGTGGTGCAAGGACGACATTGAGTTTTGAGCGATGGAGTCAGCAGGAGAGAGGTGCGAGCGCCGATCCGGGCTAAACAGGTTCGACCGTTTTTGGTTTGCTATGACTGATCTTTATCGACTCACCTCTACCGACACAAACACCAAGCCCGCGGTCTGACCAATACCCCATCCATGGTTATTTCTGACTCTAAACTCCACCTTGTTTTGCCGAAGGTGCCGCGGGGGCATCCTCCGCGAATCCAATCAACAAGCCTTCTGATGCTCCTGGCCTTTCGCATTGCATCTCTCATCCGGGACGATTCAAGGCATATCGGGTCTCGTTGTCAAACGAGTCGAGTTGACCATGGTTAGCACTTACACTTTCCTATGAATTGGGGTGACCTGTGTTGCTGCCTGCCACCCCGATGACGCAGCATGTCCCCGGGTCCGACGTGTGAGCGCCCCATCCCGCGTCTCATCACGCAAGCGCCAAAACGCCCTCATCCCAACCCAACATTCGCACAAACAGGACACGAAAACACCACCCTTCCATCCTCCTCAAGCACCACAACCGCCCCCCACGCACTCAACCCCACCCGCTCAGCACTAATCAAACACCCCGAATGGAAGGTATGCGCACACGTCGTTTCCTCACCACCCTTCGTCATAATCGCCAGCTGCTTCATCGGCATCGCCACGATGACTGCACGATTCTCAGTGCTATCCATCCACCTGGTTCTTTGCCCCTGAGGGTTCTTCGTCCGACGCCTGACCCCATAGTCACATCGGAGCACCTCAAACCGGCTTCCCGCTCCCTCCGCTCGACGCGCTCGCGCAGCGTCGGTCCCGGTGCAGGCGGCCTTAACTTGTCCGTTCCTGGGCGTTGGCGCCAGTGCGGGGGCTAGGTCAAGCGTCAGTGAAGGGCATGGGCTTGGCCAAGTGGTGCAGGAGTTCACCGAGGAGAGGGTCAGCAGCAAGATCGACGTCGTCGGTGAGGTTCCGACGTTGTCAAAGGTCCACGATGGGACGGGCGGCCATGCGTTGTTAGCTCCTGTTTTTGGTTTCGTAAGCCTACTGCTGCCCACTGGAGCTTGAGTTGAGTTCTGAGCTTGAGCAGTGTTCCGAGTCGCAACAGTTCTCCTGCCTCTAATTCTGCCTCTGATCCCGAGCCTGGCCTCGCACTTCTCCCTGTCCTTGCCCCCGCGCCAACTGTCGCTCCAGTCCTTACCCCATCGCCAGCGCCTGCTAAGCCTCCTGCATTGGCCCCGGTATACCCGCAAACAACTGCGAGAACGTCTCATGCATTCTTCGGTTAGCCGTCCCGGTTTGCTCCCTATTCTCGTTCCTGTTCCCATTCCCAATGATATTGAATCCAGTGTTGAAGCCAGGGGGGAACGGTGGGATGGCGGGGCGCAAGCTGCTGGGTGCTGCCCAGGTTGGGCTGGTGGTCTCGGTTGGGCCGGGCGTTGGGTGTGCGGTTGCGCTGCTGGTGGTTGCGGTGCAGTCGACAGTTGACCGTTCGCTATCACAGTCGCAATGCCCAATAATCCCATTCATAAATTCAATAACCCCCTCGCGCGCCCTTTTTCATCCTCTCCCTCCTCATCACCTACCGTCGCCTCCCAATTCTCACATCCCTCCTCCCAACCCTCACCCTCCTGCTGCATCTTTATCAACTCCCCCCCTCACTGTTTCCAATACACCCGAACTAACCCTGAGTTTTGTCGCTGGCAAACGTTGAATATAAAGGCCAAACTATAATACGCTAGCAGAATCATGAATATACACAGACAACACAACCGGCAGGAGCAGACTAATGAGAGGCCTAAGGTTTATCAAGTCATATATGTGGGGTTTATTCGTGCATAGCAGGTACAAGTGGAAGAACGGGGTGAGTAATTTAAAAGGTACTACAAGTGGAGAAGAGAATGGAAAAGAAGGCGAAGAAGAGATTCGCGTTGGGAGGAATTACTCGTAGTCCTCGTCGATATCTCCGCTTCCGCTGTTCTAAGCGGTCTGTTGGTATTGGGGAGTAAGACATGGGTTCATATGGGGGGGAGACAATACGAACATAAGCGGACTTTTCATTCTCGTATCTCTCTTTATCCTTAGCGGCCTGCTCAATATAGGACTGAGCGGAGTCAGCACACGTTATGGAGTAAATTGGGCATATATACCTTCTTCCCCTCATCGCCTAGCTCCTTCCACTTTACGGCGAGCAGTTTACCCACCTCGCCTGCAAGGGAGGGTCAGTATTGAATCTCAGGTAGGTAGGGCGGGGGTTGACTGACCAAAGCAAGCATCGGGGTTTTCGATTTTGATTCTCTCGCGCCAGTCCTGGCTGAAGAACATGTATGCCGAGAGCGCGCGTTTTGGTGCATCGGGTTCATATTTGGCTTTGCGCTCAGCCTTCTAACATCCGCCTTTCTCTGTTAGCACGGGGTACAAAGTGAAGCTTCACTCACAGGAGGCTTGATGACAGTGGAGCTGGTACTTGAGCTTGGATAAGCTTCATCTATGCCGAGGCTTTCAGCAACCTCAGATGACGGTTGAGGTGCGAAAGAGTGCTTCAATTCGGTCGTAGGAAGGCGAACTTCATATGGGAGGGAGACAATACGAACATAAGCGGACTTTTCATTCTCGTATCTCTCTTTATCCTTAGCGGCTTGCTCAATATAGGACTGAGCGGAGTCAGCACACGCTATGGAGTAAGTTGGGCATGTATACCTTCTTCCCCTCATCGTCTAGCTCCTTCCACTTTGCGCCGAGCAGTTTACCCACCTCGCCTGCAAGGGAGGTCAGTATTTAATCTCAGGTAGGTAGAACAGGGATTGACTGACCAAAGCAAGCATCGGGCTTTTCGATTTTGATTCTCTCGCGCCAGTCCTGGCTGAAGAACATGAATGCGGAGAGCGCCCGTTTAGGTGGATTGGGTTCATATTTGGCTTCGCGCTCGACCTACCAACATCCGCCTTTCTCTGTTAGCACGGGGTGAAAAGTGAAGCTTCAATTGTTCAAGCACCTGCTTGCGGCCTGTACTTTGTCCCATCTATTGTCAGATATGATTATTCTGACATGTTTGTGTGACCTAAGAATCAAAAATACTCACCTTCACATTGTTAATCATGTTGATTGTTGAGTTCATGACCATCACATTCTGGCTTCCTGAGAAAGGGCCCTGAAACACAGGTTCAACTGCATGGGGTGCATGCTGGGAAACATTATGAGATAATTATAGTTAAAAAAAAGGCACAAATCATAGACATATACCGACAAAATGGCCTGTTCTCTTGACATTAAGGCACCTGGAACAACGACAGAGTCTGTCGAGAGACTAGACATGGGTGCTAGTAAGGCTGTGCTGGAATCTGCCTCTGGAATAAATCCTTCCGTAGTGTTCTAGGGTACAATGGCATATATTGTGAGTGTGAGGGTTGTGTGGAAACCAGCCTTTCACAGCATGAGACTGTGTATACACTTACAATCGGTCCTCCATTAACACTGGCCAACAATCTGGTTGTCCCCAACCCCGAAGGAACCGCTGCACCAGGCTGATCATCCGTGGTTATCAGTGATTCCATCTGCCCCGATTGTAGAGGACCAACCTGACCAACGCAATTTGGTATGTTAGTCCATTGTGAAAACCATCGATTCATCATACTGAAATACTTACAGGAGGCTTGATGACAGTGGAGCTGGTACTTGAGCTTGGATAAACTTGATCTATGCCGAGGCTTTCAGCAACCTCAGATGACGGTTTAGGTGAGAACGAGTGCTTCAATTCGGTTGTAGAAAGGGGAACCTGTTCCTTCCCTTTCCTGAGAGAAGTGTTGACGTGTTGCAAGGGCGACATTGAGGTGTAATCTGTTTCGAGCGACGGAGTCAGCAGGAGAGATGTGTGAGCGCCTATCTTAGCTGAACAGGGACGGCTTTGGGGATGACCTAACCTGGCACAAACACCGATCCATCCAAGATTACTCTCGACTCTAATCTCCACCTCGTTCGCATTGCCGAAGGTGCCGCCGGCAGCCTCCGCAACAATCTCTCGTCAAACGATCGGACATGACCATGGGTAGCACTTCCACCTTCCTATAAAATGGGGCGGCAGGCAGCAACACAAGTCAGGAAAATTACGCAGCATGTTCCCGAGTCCTACATGTGCAAGCGCGAGCTGAGGTCGTTACATATTGGAAACCGAGGCTTTTTGGGAACGCCGGTTCACAATCGAGTTGACGGGTTTTCGATTTCGATTTCAAATCATCTTCAACGGAAAAGAAATTATTCGTATACTCTATACTATACTACTTACAACGAGACGAAGATGAAATGCAATTGGTACTGGTGCATCCTTGCAGATGATATTTGCAGCTGCGATGAATAATCACCACGATACATCGCTATCGCGTCATGCACGATCTTCTATCATAACTATACAAAAGAGATGCGAACGACGAGAAAAGGGGAAGAGGAAAGGGATAGCAATGCGACAGGATGTATATTGCAGATGCTCGACTAAAATCTCTAGAGACGGAGTCAGCAGACGGAATGCTGCGATGATAGATGGTGATACTCACAGGGTACCGTAAAATACAAGGTATGGTTGCATGCGTGCACGTATATGATGAAATGGGATGGGATGGGATGGGATGAATGGAAAGAAAGAAAGAAAGAAAATATGTTCATGCAAAATGCCACAAAGCAAAAAACGAGATATCCACGCGCCACTCCTCCGCGTCATCACGCAAGCGCCAAAACGCCCTCATCCCACTCCGCCTTCGACACACACCCCACATTCCTACAAACAGGACACGAAACCACCACCCTCCCATCCTCCTCCAAAACAACCCCCACATCCGCCCCGCGCGCACTCAACGCCACCCGCTCAGCACTAATCAAACACCCCGAATGGAACGTATGCGCACACATTGCCCCGCCCCCCTCCCCCTTCGTCATTATCGCCAGCTGCTTCATCGCAGCGACCACCCCACCCGTACCCGTAGCGTCGACCCGGTCGTTGTTGTTGTCGGAACGCGAACCAGACCCAGAGGGATCGTCGTCGGACGGCCCGACCCCACAGCTCACGTCGAAACACCGCAAACCAGCTTCCCGCTCCCTCCGCTCGACGCGCTCGCGCAGCGTCGGCCCAGGCGCAGGCGGCAACGTCCATTCTTTCCTCGGCCGTTCGGGGGCGGGGGCGGCGTTGGCGCCAGCGCCAGCGCGGGGGTTCGGTCCAGCGCCAGCAGGCCTGACGAGTTGGTCCAGGAGCATGTCGAAAATAGGGTCAGTGGCCAGTTCGACGGCGTCGGTGATGTTCCCCGCACTATCAATGGTCGCCTCTATAGCGGGCTCCCATCCTGGATTGTCGAATTCAGTGTCGAGGTCCCCAGGCGGTGCCGGAGCTTGAGTTGGGTTCTGGGCCTGTAGCTGTTCCGACAACCACTGCCGCTCCCGCTCCCAGCCTTCTCCTCTCGCCCTTAGCACCTGCTGAGCCTGCCGCATCGCGCCCGGGAAACCCGCGAACATCTCGAACAACGTGTTCATTGAGCCCCTGTTCCCGGTCGCATTCGCATTTGCATTCCCATTCCCGTTCGGATTCACGCTGTTGACACCTGCGTTGGAGCCGGGTGGGATTGTGGGGTGCTGCTGCTGCTGCTGCTGTTGCCTTTGTTGAGGTTGGCCTAGAGGTTGGTTTTGCAGCTGGGGGTGTTGCGCTGCTGCCGCTGCTAGTTGTGGTCGCGGTGCACGCGGCAATCGACCATCCGCTGAAGCATTCGCATTCCCAACCACCCCATTCATAAACTCAACAACCTCCTCCAACCCCCTCGCACCCTCTTCCCCACCCGCTCCAGCCCCTCCAGCCTCAACACCCACCATCGCCTCCCAAGCCTCACCCACCTCCTCCTCCTCCTCCTCCCACTCACCCTCCTCCTCCTCCCCGTCAAGCAACTCCCCCTCCCCATCAGAACCTTCCTCCATCCCATCACCACCTTCCTCCATCCCATCCCCATCCCCACCCGCACCCACACCACCAACCCCACCCGAAACAAACGTCCCACCCCTTATCTCCACATTATTACTATCCCGGAACATCCCAAACTCCCTGATCATATCCCCGAACCCCTCAAGCGTCATCTCCGACTGCGTCACACCAGGGGTGTGCTGCTGTTGGGGAGCGGGAGCGGGAGGGGGGGCCGAGGTGGTGGTGGAGGTGTTGGAGGTAGAGGCGGAGGGAGTAGGGGTGGAGGTGGAGGGAGTGGGGGCGGTGGAGGTGTTGTTGGTGGAGGTGGAAGGGTGGTTGAATGAAGGCCCGACATTGAAAGAAGGCATAGTAGGCGAAGGCGGGTCGGGGTGGGTGTTATCGTCAGGCGAATTAGGCACCGTCGCTGACGGAACATACTCCTCCTCCTCCGTCCTTCGCACTTGCACCCCAAACTCGGGTAGATGCGGTAACGCACCCATTGGGGGACCTACCCATCATCAACACTTCAATCAGCGCCCTCCCAACCCAAAAAAAAGACACCAACTCACCTTGTCGACCCTGACTCGCCCCACCCGCGCCCGCACCCGCACCTCCACCCTGGAACCCCCGCAACCCCCCAACAGGCATAACGAACGGCGGCAGCTGCACAACCGTCACAGTCCCTCTCGGCGTCTGTATCGTCGTCCTCTGGATCGGACCGGGTGAAGGTGCGATTGTGATACCGTTACCGTCATGGCGCGTTGGCGGTGCTTGGCCTTGAGTCTGGCCTTGCGCTGGAACTTGGCCTTGCGCTGGAGCTTGACCTTGAGCCTGGCCTTGAGCTTGTTGCGCTGGAGCTGGAGCTGGACCTTGAGAAGCTTGTGCACCGAACTCAACCCCCCCAACCCCAAACCCACGTCCACCAAAGAACGACCGCAACGCAGACTCGATGTTCCCGTGAATATCACCCGCCGAGATGAAGATTCCATTCCCATTTCCATTTACGGCTCCATTCCCAGCTCCAGCTCCAGCCGCTGGCGCTGGTGCAGGCGCAGGCGCAGGTGCGTCTGATAGCACATCCACACGAGCATCCTCAGCACTTTGCAAGACATCCCCAAGATTTACACCAATCCATTCCCCGACCCTCCGCCCACCCCCGCCCTCTGTCCTCCCCCCTTCTGTCCTTCCCCCCTCAGCACCCCCACCAACCCCCGCTGCACCCCCCTCTGTCCTCCCACCCTCCGTACCACCACCACCCGCAGCCGCCCTCTCCGCCTCCTCCCGCTCGCGTTGCTCCCGCACCCGCCTCCTCCACGGCACCCACGTCAACCCCTCCGGATCCACATCAAACCGACACGTCGGACACGTCGTCTGTCTCGGTCTCGCGAACCACGGCAGGAGGCATGCGGCGTGGAAGACGTGTGCGCATGGGAGGGAGACTATTTTGGGTTGCTCTTGCTTCCCTTCCTTCTGCCCATTACCGCCCTCGCCGTTCTCCTCGCCGTGCTCCTCGCCGTCGTCCGGAGTGTCGTGATCGTGGTTATCGTTGTGACCACCCGAACCGTCACCGGAGCCGGAAGCGGAATCAACCAACAACCGCTCCCAACAAACCGCACACCCCCCATCCCCCATCCCCCCCTCCTCCTTCCCCTTCCCCTCCTCCCCAAACCCACCCCTCCCCCCTTCCCTCCCCACCCTCCCCACCCTCTCCACCCTCTCCAACCGCCTCACCAACCCAACCGGCACCTCCTCCAACGCATCCACCACCCTCTGCGCCCGCTCCGGGTCGTCTTTCTCCTCGCCGAAGGGGGGGAAGGCGGTGGGGAGCGGGAGGGGGAGCGGGAAGAAGGGGACGTCGAGGGGGAGGTTGAGCGGGAAGGAGAAGGTGAGGGGGGTCCAGTTGATTTCCATGTTGGGTGGGAGCCCTTGGATGTTGGGTGGGAGCCCGGTAGGCGCGGGGGCTGTGGGAGGGGCAGGTGTGTTGGCTGCGGTGGGAGGGACCGGGGCGCCAGTGGTGGTGGTGCCGGGGGCAGGGGGAGCGGCGGCGGGGTTGGGGCCGAGCCCGAACGCGTGCATAAGCCAATCAGGCATGGGGTGTCCCGCAGGGAAGGGAAAGTTCGGCGGGAGCGCGTTCATACCGCCGGGTGTTGGTGTTGGTGTTTGCCCAGTTCCAGTTCCAGTTGCGTTTGCGTTTGCGGTTGGGGGTGCGGGTGCGGTACCTGCGCCGGCGGGAGGCGTAGGGAGGGGGAACCCCGGTCCTAGACCGAGTTCGAGGGAGAACGAGATACCCATACCCATATCGAATGCTTGCCGCTGCTGCGATGCGGGTGCGGGTGCGGGTGCGGGTGGCGGTGGTGGTTGCCCGCCGAAGTTGGCTTGCATCATGTGCGCTAGCGTTGGTAGCGGAGTAGGTACCCCGGGTGGCGCGGTATTCGTATTGTTGGTGGCATTCCCGTTGTTATTACCATTATTATTGTTGTTGGTATTGTTGCTGTTGTTGGCGGTGTTGGTGTTGGTGTTGGCGGTATTGGGCATCATATGCTGGAAGAACCGGAACGGCGTACCCCCCGCCCCATTCCGCGGGATCTGCATCGTGGTGTGGAAGAAGTGGTGTTGCACACCCGGCCTTTGTCCCTGTCCCTGTCCCTGCTGCGGTGGCGGGGCAGCACCCGGAGTGGGAGTGGCACTACTTTGAGCTTGAGTCGGGGGTGGCACTGGAGCAGAGGTCCCTGCCGAAGGAGTCCCAACGCGCTGCGAAGGATGTCTCCGATCCCGCTCCTCATCCTCGTCGTCCTCCACCCTCGCGCGTCTATTACTATTAGTATTACCATTAGTCCGTGAATCCGCCATCGTACTCGGTCTTTGGGTATTCGTATTCTGCGCTTCTTGATGAGTGAAGCTGGACCCGCGAGTGGCGTTATCGGAATCCCCATGGCCAGGATGGACGGCTTGCATCTCCACCTCGTGCGCGTCCCTGTCTGACTCCGAGTCGGTTTCGACCCAATCGTCATCGTCTGAGGTGTCCGAGACGGACTGGAGCCCTGGCATGTCGTCGTCGGTGTTATCACGCATCTGCACATCCGCCGCAGGCGCAGCCGCGGTCGATGGCGTTGTCGTGTTCGTGGATGTGTTCGTGGAGGTAGTGCCACTAGCGCTTACACTCGGTAGGTGCTGGGGACTGAGATCCCCAAGTACCAGCATATCCGCATCTCCACCGCCGGAATCGTTAGGCTCAGTAGTCATATAGCCCTGCCTATCCTCCTGGATTGGGGGATGGTGCGGGTCCATGGTAGTGGTGGTAGTGGTGTTAGGGAGAGAAGGGGGAATTGAGGAAAGGAATGAGTGGGCCAGTGGACAGCTCGGCGGTAATCTCCTTGGGTCATTGTTGGAGCGTGTTTGGTAAGCACTCCCGTGCCAGAACTTGCTAGAAGAGGCTTTGCCGTTCCGTTATTATATATACTGCCATCGATTTGAATCCTCTTATTGTCGTCCTTGCTTGAGTCTGAATGGATTGGTCTCTTTTGTTGCACTTGAACCGTACAGCTTGGACAGGTTTCTACTGTTGACTGCGGTAGTGGCAACCATTGCTATTTTAACCCGAAGATTGCCCTAGATTGCCCTGGATCCTGCGCTTATTTGACAGCACATCCTGCCCCCTGTCTCGGTTTCGACCCTCATTTCCAGCAGCTCTACTGCGCGTCTCGCCCTCGCCCAAAGTTTGAATACGTGTCGCGCTTTGCGACGTATCGATGTCGCACCCAGAGTTCTCATGCCTCGTCTTGCAACAACGCCTCTTTCATTATTTGCTCTCTCTTGTTGCAGCTGATTTCAAGCCAGACGACCACCTCTTTGTGTACCTGAAGAGGTGCGCAGTTGGGAGTAACTGACTATCCATTCTCCGAACAGGTGAAGAAGGTTTGGACTCGTCGATCGCTCATGCTCTACTCCGGAATGCCATAATCCGAAGATGATGATATTCCTTGTCCTATCCCATTTCATTCGTCTATGGCTGGTGCTGGGTTGTCGTTTTCCTTCATCGAATCACGAAGTCAGTACATTTCTTTCTGGCTCACTGTATAATAAATATGATGTTATATGACTGCACGCACCACGAAATACCCTTCTCGACGCCTGTGACCGAAGGGAACAAGCGCTAACACTCACATCTCGGCCATGCCAACCCCGCCTGTCAGACACCTTCCGTGTGCCTTCAGAACTTACAATCCATACCTTGCCGCGAGACTCTCCCCCCCCCTGTTCAGACCCTCATTTCCTAGAGTACACCACGCGCTTCTCACACGTCATGGTGAAAACTCGGACAAGAAACCAGGCCCGTTGAGAATGCCGAGGCATCATAGTCAAAAGGAGCATCCCTCTCTTGTCTTATCTCATTCATATTCCTCTATGGCAGGTTCTGTGCTTGCCGTTTTCCTTTACCGTACCGTACGCTTCTGCATGCATGATAACGGGACTCTCCCTTGGCGGCACTATGACTCACGCATTGACTGCACGCAACTCGAAAT
Organism: Crassisporium funariophilum; assembly: GCA_014925845.1. Classification (NCBI taxonomy): domain Eukaryota; kingdom Fungi; phylum Basidiomycota; class Agaricomycetes; order Agaricales; family Crassisporiaceae; genus Crassisporium; species Crassisporium funariophilum. The sequence goes on from JACGCL010000006.1 coordinate 383,983, forward strand.
CCTTCTCGACACTTCTGATTCAGGCGGACAAGCGCCTGAAAGGCATTTCGGCAATGCCCATCCTGCCCGCTTGTAAAACATACTCTACATTCCTTCAAAAGTCTATCCAACATCCAACACCAAGTGTTACTAGGGATTGAGCAGCCGGAAGGAGCTGACCATTCCATCCGTCATTATCATTCCAAATAGGTGCATGATGGACTCGTCGACCGCTCTTGCTCTACTCTAGAATGACATAGTCAAAGACGATATTGTTATTGTTTCTTATCCTATCCTATCCATTTATTTGTCTATGAAAGGTGCTGTGTAAGTAAGCCACTTTCCTTTATCAAGATGAAGTTCGTACATTCCCAACAGTTTACGGGACTTGCCTTGGCAGCACCTTCATTGTCTTTTGCGACATCTGCAGTGATGAAGGAAGGAGGTACCTCGCTGCTTATCGACGACAATGAATGAAGCAGCCCGTTCTAGATATTCTTTCTTTTCGACACAGAAGTGCTGCAGCATCTCGGTAGTGCCCATACTCCCGCCTCTTATCTACACTCTCCATTCCTCCCAAACTCTATCTCACCCTCAACATCAACAGTGCGGATGACGGCCACGCAGCAGCGGCGCCTGAGGTTGGACCCAAAGTAAGTCGCCTCCCGCCTCTCTTCCAATGTTGTTTTTTCGCTGCCGCATCACTGCCAACGTTGCTGTAACTCGCGATGCTCCCCCACAAGGATTGAGCGAATGCGGAGGAAGGAAAATTATTGCATTCCCACCTGTCTCGAATTTTAGATCTTGTGCCCAGCATTTCTTTCTTCTCTGTGTTTGTATGATAGATATATACATACGAAATCGCACTCTCAGAGTCATTGACAACACACGCACGATGACGAATCCAAATCCAACTGACCATCCACAAGGGTGGAAAGGCCACCACAACTTCACGACGCGAGGAAGAGGTTGAGGTTTGAACCCAGCGCAGGGGGTCGGACCCGCTGCCTCTGCCTCTGCCGCCACCACTGCCGCCAACAGTGTCGATGCTTGCTGGATTCAAGATGACTTTCCTTGAGCTCAGCATAACTTACCCATGTGCTGGGCAATGAGGGGCGCCGCTGTCAAAGCAGTGCAGTGCAGTCTCAACCACCCACCCTCGTTCTGTTCTCGCAGACGCCTGCCCAGGTACACTGTACTCCTTCCTGAGACGCGGGTTCGAATTTCGAGCCCAGATATGGGTATGGCCCGGGGTCAGTCATAAGGGTGGACGGTATTCCTCTAGATTACTTACATTCTCTTGTTTTTTCATTTTATGAATTGGGTCGCCCAACTGCCACCTGGAACAATGAAAGCAGTCTTTCAGTCATTTATGTTTGTAAGGGACGAACTTGTGAATGGCTAGTGTGTCAAAGGTAAGGTAATGAGAAGTGGTTCGAATAAAAGTTTCCAGCTCCTCAGCGGCCTTTCGTGTTCCTTAAAGGTACATGGGATAGAAATCTGGTTTGGCAAGCTTTCTGTATTTTGAAGGTTACGCCATAGTCACCACTTGGATTTTGGATTGGGCTTGTGGCTGCGAGTCTGAAGCTGGGCCGCTGTGAAAGGGCCAAGCTTGATGGAAGTGAAGTAGGGGCCGACAAATATCAGCCAAGAGAGAACATGGTCACTTGAAAGCAGACCGCCTTTGACAGCCGCTTTGGCTTGGTCTTTCCATTTTACACGCTCTGTCTACTGCCGCCAATCCATTCATTCGCAAAATCAATACTTTGAAAGGCCACTCGTCAGAAAAAAGAAAAAAGAAATAATGGTAAAGGGGAAAAATTATACCTCGGCTACCTATGTGGATTCCCAGACACCTGGCCCATCAAGAATCAAGAACTGGCATAGCCCACTGCAGTGATGGGTGCAGGGGGTGCTAGAGGTCGTTGCTTTAGTGCCTCCTCATCACGACTCGCGTCAAGAACGACCACAAAGACGATACCGCCTGTTAGTTGGCCCGGCGGAAAAGCGGACACAATCCTTAAATATGCTTCACGATCAATAAGGTCCCGGAAGGCAGTAAGTGCACTGAATAGTGTGGGGGGGGGCATCCGGCTCAAGTTAAGTTCGAGTAGGGAGGCAACTTTTTTCTCAGAAAACTCGTAGCCTTTGACGAATAGCCGGGCCATTGAATGCTATAAACATTCATCAGTAAGATCTGAAATAGATACGATCCTCAAAAGCATAGGACACACCTGTGGTGGTGGCGGAGGTGGTGAAAGTGGCCACGACCTGGTTTGACATAGCCGAATTAGGGTATTCTTAAACAAAGCCGTTTACGGCAATTTTGATGTTTGCTTGGAGGTGCTTGAGGGTTCTGGGACATTCTCCGTCAAAGAGGGACCTGCAAGAAAGAGTTAGATGTGTTGAGCGAAAAGCCGAACCGCACCTTCCATCACACTGCGTGACGTGTTGATCTGCCATCTAATTCATAAGTTCTGCCGCGAAACTGTCCTCCCACCTGGACGGACCCTCATTTCCCACTAAACACGCGCTTGTCATTTTCATCCATCACACCGCCCTCGCTGAAAACTCGGACAAGAAACCGGGCGACCTTGTTGAGAATGCCGAGGCCTCTCGCCATGAAACGTCAAGACTTCAACTCTGTTGACTCTGTTGTGTTATACGGTTTCTCATCTCATCGTCCTTCAATTGATATGCCGCCATTTGGGGTTATTCAGGACAAGTGAGCGATATTGACCCGTTGGTGTGGATAGTTTTTACTTCGTCGACTGCAAAGAGAGTTACTCCTACTTGTATACTCCAGACTAGTCTGCTCGAAATTACAAACACATTCACCTCACTCAATCGCGCGCATCTCATACATCATGTTGAAGAAACTGGATGACCACGTCGAGAATGCCGAGGCATCTCGCCATGAAATGTCAAGTTGTCAAGTCTGTTGACTCTGTTATGTTGGATGTGTTCATCTCATCTTTCATTTGATATGCCGTCATCTGGGGCTATTTAAGACTAAGACAAGTGAGTGGTGTTGACCCGTTGGTTTGGAAAGGCTTTACTTGTTCGTGCTTAACTGGAAAGAACGTCGCCTGTGTATGCCGGACTCGTTTGCTTGGAATTCCAAACATATTGGTCGCATTTATGAAAGGCTGGATTAATGACCGCCCATACCCAAGGAATACCGGTGTGTTGTTGTCCGCCTTACATCCACACGACTTCAAGCTTGTTCTTATATGATGGTATAGCATGTCTGATGCGAATCTCCGTCATGCAAACTCGGAGGATTTAAAACTGCTACCATATCAAAATCGTCGTAGGCTTTAGCGCCTGCGGCAAACATGATTCAAAGAATGAAGGAGGGCGGGATCAATGTTTGCCGTTGGACATAAATATGTCAAATTGTATCCGGGGTACATCTTACTCACTCACTCAACCAGACTTCTACAGTATTACTTATGGCAAAACCAATGTGAATCTCCGTAATGAAAACTCAAGAGAATTGGGAAGTGCTACCGTAATAGCATCCATCGCTCTACTGCTTGTCTACTGCGGCAAACATGGAAATGAAGGAGGGGGGGGAATCAATATCTGACTTTGGCCATATATACACTATGTTGAATTGTACCCGCGATACATCGTGTCAATGTCTGAATGTTGATATGAAATGGTAACAGAGAGCGCCAAGCTGCCCGGCGACTGGTGGAATGTTGCTCAACCCAAGAACTAAAAATACACCGAACAGGGAATAATGCACTTTGACCTAGTTTGACTTTACACTGCTTTCAAGCTTGATTTGTGACCACAGAATTTAAGCCGCCCAAGAACTAAATATAAACAGAACAGGGAATGCACTTTGGATATACACTGCTTTCAGGCTTTAATGTAGCCGCAGAAGGAAGATCGCTGTCTTTAACAAGGCTTCAAAGCAAACATCTTTCTGCTTGGGCACGCGACGTAACGATTTGTCTATGTCTGTCATAACATATTCAGAAAGTCAACAAAAAGTACCCGCGATGACAACATCGTAAATGAATAAGAGTAGGAAACAATATCATTCATCCAGTACACATCAGACTGTCAACAATTTCCCGAAATCACTGCACCTTGAGAAGATTTCCTTGAAGATACCAAAATCGCCAGTCGAGGTGATTGACCAATCTATTCATTCACGCGGCCCGTTTAGACACGAGGCAGCAACGTTTCTGGAAAATCCCGAGCTCTAGCCTGTGCGCGAGTTTTTGCCCAGCAAAGTGAGTTCGAAAAGACGAATCAACCCTTTTCGTGTCTGCGACATTGTCTTATCATGTCCAAACGTGAGATTAACGCCCAGATTAAGATCAAATGACATCAAGATGATAGCAGGCCGTACGTCACCAACGAGGAAAGCAGTGCGCCTGCAGGTAATTTCCGACGAAGCTATGAAGTGTACGCGTCGTTCCATCATCCATTGACATAACTTAACCTGAAGCGGTGTCTCAAGACCTAGTGGCCGCCGACGCGACGCGTTCGAAAATACAGTTCACGTAAGATGCAGTGCAGCACGCCAGGCCGACACGCGTTTCTCATAACAAAGATCCGTAGACAGCGAGATAAAGAAAGCGCACAGAGATAAATTCGGACAAAACCACGAACAATGCCAACGAAACAACCCAAAACGCGTCCCAGGCACGAGCACGTGACACCTGGCATGCATGAAAAATTGTTTGCAGCAAGTGTTTATCCAGATCCAACCAGTCCCTTTGATTGAGCCATTCCATCGATCTGCAGGTATATAAAGGTCAGTCTCTTTGCAAACCCCAGAAATCGCCGGCACGTTGTTCGATCCATCTAAATCCCAATCCTCATGCCCCCTCAATTCAGGATATCACAGGAAAGGATGGACCTCCAAACTCTATCCCAGCTTTTTGCGACCACTTACAATCCGGACCCCAATGTGAGGAAGGCGGCGGAATTGGAGATTAGGAAGGTAAGCTTCGATCTTTTGGTGTCCTTTTAGATCGGGGGCGTGGTGCGTGTGCCTGGGCTGAGCTGAGAGGGGAAGCTGGGGTGCTGGTGGCGGAGGAAGGTTGGGGTGGGCGCCTGGTGTGCACTCGTTCTTTAGTGGTTGTGATGTTCGATCGCGTTGGAGGAGAAGCTGACAGTCCTTATTTTTTCGAATTTATTCAGATTGGCAATGAGGAGGGCATGATCGCTGCTATTCTCCGCATCATCGCCGCCGACAACATCGATCCGTGGGTATTTAACTTACTTCCAGAACGCGTCTCCCACCCATGAGAAACACACACGAGTGTCTCCAAGCGGTGTTGACATCATTCCTTACCAACACCAAGCTAAAACTAGATCTCTAGGGCAACACGCCAAGCATGCACGGTGTGGCTCAAGAACCGCATCCACACCAGCTACTCCATCGAAGTCTCGCGAAGACCAGACCAAACAGTCATCCTGGCCTCCGAACGGGAGGCACTGCGCATCAACATCCTCCCCCTCCTCGCTGCGTCCCCGTCGAGGAGCATTGCTGTGCAACTCGCGAATACGCTCAAGTCCATTGTGGCTCATGACTTCCCGACGAATTGGCCCAGCTTGGTGGGTGACATCAAGCGCTTGTTGGTGAGTGGGAATATCAAGGAGGTGCATGCGGGGTGTGTGGCTGCTTTGGAAGCAGTTCGCGCTTTCAGGTTTGCTTTTCTTCGGTGTGAATCGTGAATTCGAACTTACTTTGGATAACGCAGATTCCGCCAGAAAAATGACATCCTCCCGACCATCGTCAAAGAGCTCTTCCCCACCCTCGCCAACATCGCCACGTCCATGATCCAAACCCAACCCTCTGCATCGCAGGAGATACCGACGATGCTGCACCTCATCATGAAAACCTACCGCACAAGTATCGTCATCAACCTCTCACAGCATCAGCAGAACCCAGAAAGTCTCGTGCCATGGGGTCAGCTGTTGTTCGCTGTTGTCAACTTGAGGTTGCCCAAGGAGGCCGTGCCGGCGGATGAGGAGGAGAGGGAGAAATCCGAGTGGTGGAAGGCGAAGAAGTGGGCTTTTGCAGTCTTGGGCAGGCTGTTCCATCGGTATGCTTTGATTCTGTGTGTACGGGCAGAACGTAGGCTGAATGACACTGTCATTTAGATTCGGAAATCCTTCCCAACTCCCGAGTACTCTGCAAGTGGAATATGCCAACTTCGCAAAACACTTCGTCTCCGCATTCGCACCAGAGATCCTCAACATCTACCTTCACCAAGTACAGCTCTATGTCTCCAACCAAGAGTGGCTTTCGAGTAAATGCCAATACCAGATATTCCATTTCTTCACTGAATGGTCAGTCTTGTTTCCTTCTCTTCCTCGATTACATACATGCTCATCGGACGTTTTTTTCTAAAGTGTGAAACCAAAAACGACTTGGGCCCTCCTGAAACCCCATTTCGAGACTCTAGTGTCGACTTTCGTGTTCCCCCAGCTGTCCTTCACCAATGCAAAGAAGACTTTATGGGAGAACGACCCCGTCGACTATGTCCGCGTCTCCGTCGGTAAGCCTCTCCCCCCCCTTCACCTCAAACCCAACAATCCCACTAACTCCCCAAACCCACAGACGAATACGAGAGCTACTCAACCCCCGTCTCCGCCGCCACCACCTTCCTCTTCTCCCTCGCCTCCAACCGCACCAAAACGACCTTCCTCCCCATCCTCGGCTTCATCAACTCCGTTCTCCGCGCGCACGGGCCCCCGCAGCAGCGCTTCGGCGCGCTGAACATGACGGCGGCGCTGGGGCCGTATATTATGCGTCATCCGGATGTGAAGAATAATATGGAGTCGTTTATGCTGCAGTTTGTGAGTCCGGAGTTGGCGAGTCCGGAGCCGTATTTGAGGGCGATTGTGAGTGGTTGGCCTATTTTCGTTTTTTGGTGTGGGGGCTCAGCTATCTTGCACAGGCTTTGGAGATTCTGGGGACGGTGACGAAGCAGGGCTTGGTGTGGTCTTCGGCGGATGTGTTGAATAACCACTTCCAAGCTGTAGCCAGGGCGTTGGATGATCCCGAGTTCCCGGTGAAGGTGCAGGCGGCTTTGGCGTTGACAGAGATGGTGCTGGCCCACGAATCCGGTGAGTCAACTTGCCTCCCCTCCTCGTTGTTCGGAATCTGATTGGATTTTTGAAAAGTTCGGACTGCAGTCGCTCCTCAAGTTGGGAAAGTCATCCAAGGTATGATTGTTCACTCATTCATTAGATCTGTTGGGATACTGAATCTTTGCATAGATCTTCTCAAGATGTCCGACGAGACGGACCTCGACATCCTCAACCACAGCATGGAAGTCATGGTCGACCAGTTCCAGACGGAGCTCCTGCCTGTCGCTGCTATGCTGACCGCTCGTCTCGTACGTCTACCACATTCTCTCTTTTCTTATTCTATCTGACACTATCTGATTTTGCTTTGCTTAGTGCGAATCGTATCTCCGCCTCGCCAGAGAAAGCGCCCTCCATGACCAGATTGAAGATAACGCGGATTTGGACACCCTGCTCGCAGATGTGGACGATGATAAAACATTCGCGGCCATGGGTGTGGCCAAGACCATTGGGACTGTGCGACCCCCCCACCCATCGCTGTCTTGTTTCGCTTGCTGACACTCGTTGCAGATCGTCAGCTCAGTCGACGGCTCCCCCGAAATCCTAGCTCAAATCCAGGAAATCGTCATCCCCATCATCGTGTTCTCGCTCAGTGAAAGGCTGCTCGGTTCGTTCTACCTCTGTCTGTGTAGCTTGCAGCGAGCTGACTCGTAGCGTCGGCAGATCTATTCGACAACATGTACGAGCTGGTTGACAGTCTTACATATAAGCTTCGCTCGATCTCGCCGTCGATGTGGCCTGTGTTCGAGTTGACATATCGATTGTTCAAGAATGAGGCTGTCGATTTCCTCGAAGGTTCGTTGTCTATTTTCCATTCGCTAAGCAGACCCGACCCTTACATGAAACGCAGAAATGCTGCCATCGTTGGACAACTTCGTTTCGTATGGAAGCGACGTGATCAAGTCCCGTCCGGAATACACCCGGATGCTCGTGGATATCTACACCACCTCGATCACGAATGACCAGCTTGGGGAGAACGATCGTGTCAATGGATCCAAGTTGGCTGAATCTCTTCTGCTGAATCTGCGTGGTGGGATCGACGACGTAAGTTTCCAAATCCTATTTCACTAATACGCTAAACATTCAATCCTACAAATCAGCATCTACAAACCATCATCGGCACCGCCCTCAACATCGCCGACGATTCCCAAACCTCCGCCCTCCGCCTCGCCAACCTCGAAGTCCTCGTCAACGCCGTTCTGTACAACCCTTCCGCCGCCCTGCACATGATGGAGATATTCAAAGTGGGAATGGGGCGGACGTTCTTCGACCGCTGGTTCGCAGCTATCAATACGGAGAAGGGACTGCCGAGAGTTCATGACAAGAAACTGTCTATCTTGGCTCTTTGTGCTCTGTTGGAGATGCAGCCTGAGTCGGTTCCGGAGTCTTTGAGGGAGGGATGGCCGGGTATTGTTGGTGGTGTTTTGAAGATTTTCAAGACTCTGCCAAAGGCAATTGAAGGTACGGGGAACGCTTTTTGTCATGCACTATGCTCTCATACGAGAAATATTCCTCAGATCGGAAACGATTGGAGGTCTCTCTTCAGGAGGACTCGGAATCTGACGAAGAAGAAGAGGCAGCTCTGAATCTGACAGAAAATGATGGTATGTTCCTATCTTGATCACACTGTATCCGCAGGCTTACCGTCCCGAAAGATGATGTCTGGGATGAGGATTCGGCTTACATGGAGCTGCTTGCACGCGAGGTGGGTTCTCATCAACCTCGAGTTATGTTCCCATGTCCTTCGGCTAATTAATTTATTGCGTTCGTTCAGGGTGCTCGACTCCGAGAAAAATCAGAAAACGAAGAGGAAGAAGAAGAGTCTTCCGATGAAGACGAGGACATCCCGGAGGAGTTAGGCTACATGAGTCCGTTGGACAACGTCAACCCTTACGTCTCATTCAAACAAGCTTTGACGGGTATGTGCCGTCCTTTAACATCCGTGCTATGCATTCAATGTTCAATACAATCGCTGACTGAATTACTTCGCCAACCCCGTTCCATCTTCCATTTAGCTTTCCAAATGCAAAACGGACATAGCTACCAACAGGCGACCACGATTCTGGATATCGAGCAGCAGACCCTGCTTATGGAGCTCATGCGAATAGCCGAGCAGGAATCAGTACCTCAGTCTTAGAGACTTGCAGATTACCTTGCCCGCCTTTTACTTAGATTCAATTTTACGATGATGCCGTTTTTCCCTTTCCTTGTTTTCGCTACTGGTGTGTTATTACAACCTTCACTCCTTGGTTGCACGTTAATTTCATGATACCATGGATCTCTTAAACAATATGCTATCTGCAATGACATTTGACTTATTCTTTGTTTCCGAGGCAGCGGGTGCTGTGCTTGAATCACTTGGCCTGACTCCCCAGGTCTTTCAGTATGACGGATCGTTGCGCTTGCCAGGCGACCTTTCAGATGACCTTGTTTTCAGCTTCCATGCAACATAATCTTGGGACGGCTCCGGAAGTTAGCCGTCAGCTGTACCCGCCCCTAAGTACAGGTACGAAATCTTGGCACCCAAGTGGGAAGACCGCTGGGAAGACTTCCCAATCAGCAGACGCGCTTTCGCGGATGAGGTTCTAGTTGCGACAACCCGTTGTTTTAGCGTGAAAAGAACTACGCTATCTATGGGCCACACAAATGCATCTTGAGGATTGGTAGAACAATTGGAATTTGCTCCTCGAAGCACTTTCTATGCCATAATTGCACTTCTCACAATGCCACCAACATATACACCAATGCGCTCAAGAGCACAGACGATTTGGACCAAATCATAGTCCACGCTTTACCCACAACAACAATGGAAATGATGTCCAAATCACCAGGGCTACAGCTATCGCCAAACTGGAAGCTGCTCTACCAGCTACTGTTCATCGAGCTTCCTGTGCGACAAGGTGCTGCGACGATTGGGAGCCCGCCCACCCATATATTCGAAGGAATGCAATATACCTCATAGTTTGCTATCTGCTATGATGGACCTGACGGCACCGCGGTACCCAACGCCGATTTGAGAGGGCAACGTTACCTTGTCCTACAAGGTAGTCAATGTCATATAGGGTCATATTCAGCACGATCAATTCAAGAGCCGAGGGAGTTTGACACAGTCAAATTCAAATGAATCATAACCTAATTGCCGCTTCCCATTAGTTACAGGAACCACTACCCTTGGACCATACACTCACCAAGACTCAATGGGGAGCCGACATCCAGTTGGTCCCCAGAATTCCAGGCGCCTATTGCCTTGTTTTTCAAGCATTTAGCTCAAACGCTTCTGCGCAATGACAAATGCAAACACTTCGGGAACTACTGTTTCATAATCCAGAATGAAGTTAGCATGGGAGACAGTCAATACAATATGTAGGTTCGCCCACTATGATATTCACCAAGATTTCGTCACTTAACAACAACGCGACTTTGGTAAACGGGGACCTTCTGCTCTTTACGTTGCGGCTATTGTTCTGTGCACGCATCGCGGGTTTAGATTGTGATAGGTTGGACTTCAGCCTATTTAGTCGGTATCCTCGCGTGTAGTGGCGGGAGTCCAACATTTGCTTTGAAGCAGGACCTGTTCCTTCGATCTGCTAACGGTCTTCATAACACGCCAGATAATAGTTTTTCTGCTAGCCAACATGGCTGAGGGCAAAGAGATAGTAGTAGCATTTGTTCCACTCATGCAACAAACAGAGTAGCTTTTAGTCCAACGCGAGAGCGTTTTGTTTCCAAGGTGTGAGGTCGACTCCGAGATCAGGGGTCGAAGCGTCTGTACATAGCATTGGCTTATACCCTGGGTGCGACGAGGTCAGTTATCTTACAATATACTGCTCGAGCGTAATCCGATGCCCCATGTATTGCTTGTGAGCCGCTGTCAACCCTTTCTGGATTTCTTCTTGACAATTGCAAATTACCGAGTCAATGAAGCGCCGGCGTATTTGCAATGGGACCGGAGTTTGATTATGGTGTTCGGCTTCACGCACGTATCCCGAGGATGAGAGTTCACTTATACAATTCCAAGCAGGTTGAACGCCTTCCTATTTCATCGTCCCCTGGAAAGGAATGACGGTAGCCCTCCTCTGCGCCCTCCTGATTGACACGGGGCCCGTGTTCAATAATACGGATTGTAAATTTGGCAAAGCTTGCAACGGGTTCCGTCAACCCTGGGCGCATGATGCTGACCTAGAATACAAGGCTGGGGAACCCAACGACATGCTGTGAAAAATCACGTCACGATGGCTCAAAAGTACACTTAGAACGAACCCTTTTGAAGTTGACATTGTACCCTGGCAAATGGACGCTTCATGCTATAGGCGGCCAGGAACTGGGATTCGGGAGATGCTTATCTTCGGAGGGATGGTCATTGATATGTTGAATTATGTTGTACGTTCACCTACGTTCACTCACCTTACTGGATTGGACTCCAACGGTACATCCATTTACCACGTTCACTCCTAATTTTGGTACTATGGGTCTCGTGTTTGATCAACCGATGCGGTCCCAATTCCTTCGGATGATAGTTCGTGCAAAATGAGAAATTACATCCGTTTCATTGATATCCTTAATGGCGGATGGCGGATGGTAGGGTGGATAGCAGAAGGAGCCGTTTTCGTGATCAGACTACTTACATACATGCTGTGCTCGTTGGTAGTTGTCGGGAACTCGGTAAACTGTGCTCTGAATCTGAAAGATGAAAATTCCTTCAACAATACCAGTCCATAAATCCTATCTTTGGACTAGTTGGCGGTCAGCGTGTGATCTCTTCCATCACAAGACCATCCTTGCGGGAACTGCGACACCGATGACGAAAGAAGTGCATTACATTTTAGTATACTTCGAGGATTAAGCTTCGCCAAGCCAGAGCTGAGCGACGCATTGGACGTCTGTCATCGATGGCCTTGTATTCCGAAGCACAGTCATCGCTTGCGGGTGCTGGTTGCTCCAGCACCGGGCTTGCTTCGTGTTTTAGTCACCCTGCTGGGCGCCTGGGAGCGATCGTCCTCGCGTTGTTTCGTCTTGAGCTTCGAGGCTTCTTTCGGCTTCTCCTTCTCAGATTCCTGGGGTTTCCAATCCCGGAATTTCCTACGAGAAGCGTTACTTCCGCTTTCTGCATACTCTGACCGCGTGACGACGTGTTGAGCGAATCCAGCTTGACTAGCGAATTGGTATGCTGAATGGTATGCTTCTGTGACGGGGCTAGATAAAGGGAGTCGGGAGAGAAGAAGGAAGAAGAAAGAACTTGTTCAGAGAAAGGAACTTTGACACCAGCAATGAGGTACCTACTCTTCACATTCATAGATGACCACTTCGCAGTCCACCGGTGCCAGCGTTTGTAACTCAGACATCCTAGTTTTAAAGAACCGGTAGTCAGATTCGAAGGATGGGGCCCGTTAAAAAGAGAGCAGCTTACAATCTTGCTCGGAACCCAGTAAACTTAGTAGTGCCCCCTATCAAACCAATGTTGGCCCAAAACATTCCCTGAAGATCGCTGGGTAACAATGATATGGAAAAGGCAATTGTGGCAGGAAGACCCGCTTGATCCAGTCCTAAGAAACAAATGGTTTGTCGACGAAGAGAGTGCAAGAAGTCGATGGATGACAAAGCGATCTCATGGGTCAGCGACTGCTAGAACAAAGGGTATAGTGGACGTACCAATGTCGTCAGGCCGAAATAGTAGCTCCGGAACTGTGAACCTCTCGTTGTTCATGACCAGAATTTGATCGGTCTCGGTGATAATATCGTCCGGTTGACGTGCGCGTCCTTTACGATTTGTCGACAAGTCGGGGAGCATATATTCCTGTACGATGTCATTCTGCTTTTGATCTATTCTGCCTGGGTACATCAATAGGGGCGGGCAGAGAGACTCCGACCCGGATATCACTTACCGACATGTTTCTGTGTCCTGCTTGTAATTGGTTGATACAAAGCAGCAGGATTCTTTGACGTGATTCATAATGTAGGTTTCGTCCATCATGTTCCACTGGCGAAATGACACGAGTTCTTTCAGTTGGTTCGTAAGTAACTTTCCGCCAACATCAAGCCTTCCATCGGTGAATCAGAAACAATCAACATGACGCTCTCGGGGTTAATGATTAGCTTACCTCTTGACCGCGTTCCAAATAATTTTACCGTCGATCATTGGAACGACATGAGTATAGCTAAATCCTGAGTCGACCACGATCGTGCATTCTGCAGGCGGTAGGTTTGGTTGGGAGAAGAGATGCCCATATGGTATCAAAGATGCCGCTGGACAGAATGGGTCAGTCAGGTTCAAAAATGAAAGAAAGGGTTTGACGTTTGATGATCACTTACGGGTACAACGATGATAAGAGCTAAATTCGTATTCTTCGAACACCAGCTGATCGTAAACCTCTTGTATATTGGACAAATTAAAATAAGGCTCGGTGATCAGAAGGGACGATTCTGTGGTGTCTACCTATTGCGCAGTATTAGACGAATACAAAGAACAAGTACAGACGCAAATAGTTACCCCCAGGACCTCGTCCGAGAAAATACCGTCCCAGACAGCTTTTTGGGTATCCCAGTCTACAAGGTATCCCTAACGATCCTAAAGTAATATGGTGACTTGCATGTGAATAGCGCGTAAGTCTGCAAACCTTCTCAAAGGGCAAACGATAATGCAGTGATGAATAATCTTTGCATTTGGCCATTTCATGCCCGAAGTAAGTCATCTTGTCACCTTTTGACCTTACAACAGCATTTGGTACTATTCTGTGCAAGTCTGAACTCGAGTGACATGTTAACATGGCGAAAGACGCATGTTCCTACCTTGGTTCCGGGTCCTCTTCCGCGATTCCGACCTTGATGGTAGAAGCTCCATTATCCAGAAGGATCACAGGCTTTGCCATTTGGACCGAAGGGCTGTTGACTGTGGTGGGTGCTGTTGAAAGTGTGTGATGTGTTTTGTGTGACAGTCGTGCCTGAGTGCATGGGCCGTGAGAACCGCTTTTATCAGGAGCTGAGATCAAACCCAGCCTTCCTTCTTCTCGCCAGATTTCTTCTTGAGCTTCTTGGGTCCTTAACTGGGTGCTACCATTTCGCGAAAAGCGAATAAATCGATTCAAACCCTTCCGAAAATACGCTAGCGAGCCCTGGATTGCCATCGTATGGCAAGCCTTCCTCGTTTCTAGTCTTTTCTCACTTTAATACAACTAAAGCCACGGCTTTTACAAGAAACTCTGTAGGATTGTTTGACCCTGCCCTCGGAGAACTGTTACTCTCGGACGCTCGCTCCTTTGTGGCGTATACACCCCTTATTTTGCTTGGAGCAATGTGTATAGGGCTATGGACTCTTGAGCATCCCGAATACGCGCTGTAAGTTTTATTTTGATCTGATCAAGCCCGACCCGCATCCCTCGTTACTTTTTGGGGCGTCGCATGACGTCCACGCCATCTTTGCTATCAGGCAGGCATGATGCTAACCCGAATGTAAATTTGAAACATACAGCATCCTCTGTACCAACCGTGATGAATTCTTAGCAAGGCCTACACAGCCTGCCCATTTCCATTCTTTCGGGCCCCAGGCTTATCCAGACAGTTCCGGACAAGTCCTATCGGGTCGCGATGAATTGGCAGGTGGGTCATGGTTTGGAATAAATCGGGCCGGTAGAGTTGCCTTGTTGTGAGTTAGATCATTCCTATGTTTGGCATGGTTATAACTATGCTGAACATCTCGTCAGGACAAACATAACTGAACCTGTAAAGAAATACAATACGTCTCGGGGTGACTTGGTATCCTCTTTTCTTCTATCGGATTCATCACATCCCCTGGAAGACGAAGTTGGCAAAATCGTTCCAGAGGATGGCAAATATGCTGGCTTCAATCTTCTCCTCCTAGCCCCGAATTTGAAGTCGGACGGATCGCTGCAATATGACTCCAGATGGGTGACAAATCATGGCGGAGGTGGTACATTGACTTCCCGTTCCCTCGCCTCGCATGAAAGGTCCTGCGGGGCCATCTCGAACGGCATCGACGGAGCAGGGGCGGAACTCTGGCCCAAAGTACAACACGCCATAAGCGATTTCAAATCTGTCCTTCAAGCTCAAGCTCCGGACACGAAAGAGGCCGAACTTATGGAGAACCTGTTCAAACTACTTGCGTGGGTTTTTTTTGCTTGACGCAGATTCCATCTGTTGTGAAACTTCTGACATACTGAGGTTTCTCCGAGAAGATGGCATCCTCCACAGGCTATTGCGCACCGTTCAGAGCTTCGAAATACAGTGCATGTCACTCCCGTCCCGATCATACTAGATGGGTCGGGCAACACAACGCCAGCGTACTACGGCACGCGTTTGTCGACAGTCTTGTTGATTCGGAAGAATGGGGATGTTTTATTCATCGAACGAGACATCTGGGAGCTCAAAGATGGAGGGCCAGTGAAACTAGACCAACCGACTGAGCGAAGTTATTCTCTGAAGTTGGACATCAAGCCCAACGCAGGAAATGATTAATTAATCTACAGTAAGTTAATGTATCCCATGTCTTGTACTTAGTTTTTGTCGTAAAGATCCTTTGGTATGATGCGCATACGCCATTGAAATAGCGTGAATCAAGAAAGAGAAGAGCAAGAGAGCAAATAATCAAGATGTGGTAATCGGTGGAAAGATGAGGGAGCAGCGTTAAATGCAACATAAGTCCGTAGAGAATAGCTTAAGAGTGATGGGTTCATGTCATGACATGATTCACACTATAGACGGTGTGATGGTCGGTAGCTGGGAAGTAAGGATTGAATCCTGCAGCCGCCATATGGTTCCACTCTTGCGGTGAAACACCAGGGGAACCAGTGTGGAAAGATGCATGTCCACTTGACGCCGACAGTGGTGTCATAATCTCGTTGTCGGACGGCGGTCCACTGTCATACGATGCTCCAACTAGCCCCGGGCTGTCATGGCCACTGTCAAAAGGTTAACAAGGATGGCAGCATTAATGGGCAGCAACGTACTGAAGGGCATTATTAAGTTCCACAATGCGTCGAAACAGCGAACATTGTGAGTTGGGTGGATGGTGGCTGTATTGCCGCAAGGTACTCAGTGAACTTTGCAATGTCTGAGATAGTTGCATGTACGCGAGGCCTAGAGCGGGGTTCGCGCGGCATGGACAGGAAAAATGTGATTGCGGTGAGGCACTGAAATGGTCCCCGTAACTGTTGTTGCCATCGTCACTGTTTGATAACGGGTAGTTGCCGCCACCGCCACCGTCTGAGTAGGATGAAGGTGCTGGATTTGAATTGCCATTCGCGCTGTAATGGGCGTTATTTGACGGTGGATGATAGGGTGCTGACCCGTTGGCCGGGTTATAGCTTGGTCGGGAATCATTGTCGAATGATGAAGACGAGTCACTACGAACATCGGCTTGGAACGTATGATATCGCATGGAGGGCGCTGGTGATGGAGAAAAACGGTACAAATGTGGGTTATTTGCCTCCGCTAGAGGCTCTGTTTTTATGGGGCTAAGGAGAGAGGGGACCGCGCGACCGTTTCGCAGTAGCTCGTCCGACAATTGTTGATTTGGCTGTGCTGGTTGACCATTTCTTTTGGGTAGAGGCACACATTTCGTTGCCCGTGAATGCCATTTTTCGTTCGGATCTCCGTCTCGGAAGCTGCTCTCTGCCCACCGGGGATGTGGTTTACCTGATCATACAGAACAAAAAAGACAAGACAAAGATCGTAATCAGGCCTCGTGCACGTATTGTTCGTAGTCATTGTTAGAGCAGCGTACCTCTGAGCTCACGAACAAGCGATTCTAGTTCTGCAATTCGATTTCGCAGGCGCGTACTTTCGTCCAGTGATGGATCGTCTCTGGATAAGGAAGAAGAATCACGCTCAACTTCGAAATTTATAGCACCCATGGGTCTCGTCGACGAACCTTAGAGCGGGATCGTCGATTTCATATACACATAGACCTGTCTGAAGAAATACCATGTGTCAATTGTTGTCGGAGTAGCCCGAACATGGCAGCAACTCACCAATCCCAGCTGTATACATCGTTGACAAGGTCTTTTGCGGTCGCACTAATGTGGAGCGAAAAATTCAGCAAAACCGATTATTTTCATCAACGTTTGGTAAGACTTTGACAAACCTTTCTTTTCGATGTATGGCAATTCAGGCAACTTTGTGTGGTTCGGTTCCTCCTCCTTTTCCTATTTTTGGGTGATTAACGGGCGTAGAGGGGACCAACGGTTAATTAGTCGGCTAGTAAAACATCAAGGTGCTCGATTGAGCCATTCTAAGCCACTAACCTGTGGTCGGTGTCAATGGTGAACTCCAAGTCCATAATTTCGCCTTTTAGTTGCAAAGGTTGGAAGGACTCTGGGGACATCATGGTTAAGAGCGGAAAAGGAACAAGTTTAAGTCGAGGTTGTCCTTGCCCTTAAGTGCTTCCGGGGCCATTAAGTAACAAACAGCAGAGATCCTATGGCAGATCTTGGATATGCCGGGCGTTGACAGATGAAGGATCTCCCGATTGGGCAGAAGTAGCGAGTTAAGTGAAAAGCTGCTGTGCAAGTCTGGACGTGGGATCCAAGCCTTCTTTCATTCTTTACATGGTCGAGACAACGTGTCACGATAACAAACACTGGCAATCACGTATACCCTCCAGGAAAGGGTATAATCATGGCCCTGAGGATCAATGGCTAGCATAGTGCATGTGGGAGGGTTTGTTATATTTTCGTGTTCATAGCTTACTTTACCGGAAACTATCTTGAACGCCAGAGTGTGTTGCAAACATGTCCACTTCGAGTCACCGACCATTCGGAACTACCTCCGTGTGTTCCAATATCTCCGTGTCTTTTCTTTTGGGAAATTCAGGGTCACGCCCAATTCGAAATCACCACAATGCTGAGGTACACTCCTCTGCTTTGTATTTCACGAGGGAGGATGGCAGGGAGGAAATTTGCGGATTCAAAAGTGGTAGGACTGCCCAGGTCGGCATCGACCGTGCCTATGGCGATGCCGGCATTCATCGATTCATCTACGATTCCGGTGTGTTCATTCACCCTGATGACCTTTCTGGTCTGTGCTATCTCACTTTCCGTTGACTGACGAGACTAGGGTTAAGGATTCTGGCGCTTGCAACAAGGTTCTAGAGGCATGTGTCGACCTGTTTCGCGGTCAATCCAAAGATCAGTGAATCAAGCGCATGCTGTCAAGGAAGACATATCGAGCAGACAATGCTCAGATGTCCTCCGATTTCGCTTTCTTGTGGTCGTCCCTGCATTAAACGAACTAGAGGTTGTTCTCACTGATGACATCTACTGACAAGTTCCGAACTCGAGTACGGATGAAATCGTATGGCGGCGCGCGTGAAAGTAACCGACATGCTTCCCTCAACATTTTCGGGGGAGGGTCTCAATATCTGATCAACGAAGAAGGTCGCGTTCCATAGGGAGAAGTCTATGCTCGGGATCATGCGCATTCCTGAGGAAGGTGAAAGGGGGGTTTCTTTCTGAGTCCCAATCAGATCCTCTCCTCACCACCATGCTCTGCATGCGATGTAGGTGGCGCGTCAATTTCCTCCAGCATGAATCCTACCAGGGAATCCGGATATGTGGCGTCAGACGTAAGGTAAATGCTCCAGCCATGCGACGTCTTTACTTAGGTCTCAATGATAAGTAACGAAGGCGCTTTGAAATGAAGGTATCATTTTGCGATGAACGTGTCGATGGGTACATCTAGAATTGCGCAATCATCCGCGGAAGACGGGAAAAAAGGCCTATATTAGGACAACAATTCACAACCCAAACCTTCCAGTATCTCGGGCGTATCGGCAAGTTTATCTTGATCCACTGCTACTTTGGGCTGAGGTCAATACACCCTCAATCGTACGTTCGTGAAATCCCCGATATCACACATAATTCCTGCCGGGTAGGTATCTACTATGATCGTCGAGTCATCGATGACCACATCGCTTCCAACGAATCCAGTGGAGCGTCATAGAAAAGTGATAGGCCATCTTCGAGGATACTGTACCGTCAAACTCTGTTCACTCACGCATTGACCAGGATGCCTATCCCACAATCATGACACCCAAATACAAGCTGCAAAGTGTGCCACAATCAGTCAAGTCTGGAAGGCGAAGCAGATCATTGGGTACTGACCTGCCTAACACGATAGGATCAGAATCTGTGATGGATAGGACCCTCAGACGAGCTTGGCTGATTGGAGTGCTTAAGGTTAACTTGAACCCCTGATCAGACCTTGTGACGACCGGTTGACGCCGTGGAAAGTATCAAACCCAGCAGTCAAATCAGTCATCCGCATCAGAGCACGTCTGAGTGGTGGGAAGCGATCGTTACTGTCTCTGAATAAAGCAACGAGAGAAGGCAGGACTGTTATCCCTAAAGATCGCAACATTCTCTAGAAAGGTACATATGAACTGTCAAAAGCACATGTGAAAGTTTACAAATATGGTAACTCACTTTATTCGGTATGAGGGGTCGCGAAGTCCTGAGACTATGTCGCAATATGTCTCCAACCAGGGTGTGCGCGAGATTGGAGAATGAAAATGTTCATCGAGCCGCCAGAGGCGACAACTCGCCAGGGCCACCATTTACCGAACAATGAAGGAATGTTAGGAAGGTTTGAGATACATCGCTTCGGTCACCAGATGCGTCCATTTTCGAGGTCAGATTGTTTCCGAGAAGTTGAGAAAATAGAAGCACAAAAGAAAGAGATCGTCGAAATGGATTTGGGGACCATTCCATTCCACACCAAGACCTAAGTCTCCACTGGATGCAAACCACCCTCGAATCATTAAGAAACAAAGCGCGAGACCCAACCATACGACCTAGAAGATAGGCGTCGACGCCACCCCAGAACACAAGTGAACCTTGTCAGCCAAAAGTATGAGCCTAGTTCCCAACTGATTAATCAAGATAAGTTGCTCGGAGGTTTCCTTGTGGAAATATGCGAGATCTCGAATATATGTGCTCGAGGCTGCGCATCTGATTAACATGACGCGCCCCCTTTTGTGCTAAACTTGATGCCATCAAATCTGGCTGGGGCGATTGTAATCCTTATAGACAGCCTGCGATGTAAGGGGCTAGAAATGGTCATTTTCCGAAAAGTGGTTCCGCTGGTGAGATCGTAACTTCCTCGGTAAGATCTATGCGTATGTGCGCATTGTCCATGCACTGTATGACCCAAAAGGAGTGGTAAGGCCGTACCAAGACGAGTACCCCTTGCAACCGGTTGGACGCCGGGAAGATGGAGAAATAAAAGGCCAAATGACAATTACTCGGTAAGACAATGTCATTGACGACCAGTGATGAACTCGAGTTTTCAATAACAACACAAGTAGCCGTAAGGAAGCATCGTGGTCGAGCAATTAGAATTCTTTCGAGCCAAAAGGATCCTGTCAGACAGAACCGCCAATACATCGGTCGAGTCGGGTCGCAGTATTGTCCAGAGCACAATTGAAGGCACAAGAAGCTCAGTAGATGATGGTGGCGGGTACGTGAGTGGACATTTCCAAAGTCGTTGACAGTGAAAACAAGTGCGTGGACCCGTCACAGATTCGTCGACTGCGTCAGTCATTCCGCGAGAGATAAGGTTGAGTACGCAAGTGCCAAACGACGAGCGTTAACAGTGTTCGTCGACCCTATCAATTGCAAAGTGAAGGAGAGAAGAATGCGGATCCGTCTGACAGCAAGTCAGCTTGTGATTCAAACAGAGCCAAATAGTAAAATTGGACGGTGACATCGACTGCACTGTATATGTGCAACGGGCACGTTCTTCGGATCCCCCACTTTCTCTTCCAACTTCCACAATCTAGTCCCTGTCGATTTGGTTGACCTAGCGACCTAGATATCTGCATAACTTGAGGTATATTGACGGGCGTGAGTCTAAACTTGGCGCTGTCATTCGAAGAATTGTGACTGACCCAATCCCTCAATGATGTATAGAACACGGTTCTTAATCAGAGTCTTGCACTCAATCATGACTTCAATGAAAGACGACTACGCCGACTTGTCGCCCACGTCCCCTGGAGACGAGTCGGATGCTGTGTTGTCGCCTCCGCCTGCGGAGCCTGAGCCAATCCCAGGCATTAATGGAGTGCCTGTACGATGTACGTTATGATACACGCGGTCGCATATTGCGCCAAAATCATCCATCGGTTCTTGAACTTGACCTCGGACGCGCGTTTGTATAGGGTACGATGTATGTGGCGTTCTAATTTCGTCAACGTTTCCTCGGTGACGAGGCCTGGCTTTTCATTTAGGCGGACCGTACGGAACCTTACACACGAATAACACCTTTTCAAGAAAAACACGATACCAGCGTCGAGTATGTGCCGTTATTGGGCAGTATGATTAGCTTCGCTTATCATTTGTCTTACTCAGATTCTTCTACAAACCGGTAACTCTTTCCGCGCTTGCTTGCGGCCTGATTGTTTTGGCGTATGTGGCAACTACACAAGATGTTTTGGAAGAAGGACGAGACAAACGACGCGTGTATGTTCCCTTACTTCCCGCTCGCCTTGACCTAGCTCAGGATGTGGCTGCAGTGGGGTGTACGCAGCGATTGCTGCGTTTCTAGCGTTTTCAATGATTCAGTTCCGCGACGGGCCCTTCATCCGACCTCACCCTGCCTTCTGGCGTATGATACTCGGTGTCAATCTGCTGTATGAGTTAGCCCTTGTGTTTTTACTCTTCCAAGACCTTGGTACGGCGCGTCATATGATGACTTACATCGATTCGAACCTGGGTGTTCCATTACCCGAGAAGAACTACGCAGAAGACTGTTCGCTGACACCGAAAACGCTTTGGGTATGTGGAATGGCGATTGATTTTCAAACCGAGCTGATCTTCGCCAATTCAGAACGCCTTTGACATCTTCTGTGTAGCGCATGCTCTGGGCTGGTTTGGAAAGGCCATGATTCTGCGAGACTATTGGTTTTGCTGGGTCCGCCATCTCTACCTCGCACTTGCGCTGCTAGCTAACTGCCGCACAGATTCTTAGCATCGCGTTTGAGCTAGCAGAATACAGTTTGCAACACCAATTGCCGAACTTCGCAGAGGTATGTCATGTCAAAGCTCATAAATTTACATTGAACCTAACCGCCCCGTCAGTGCTGGTGGGACCACGTATGTGAAAACGTCTTTTAGACTCAGCACAGATTATACTCATTATTGTTTGCTCTGTCAATAGTGGATTCTCGATGTATTGGTATGCAATTGGTTAGGAACGTATTTAGGTATGTGCATGGGATCCCCCGTCCACCGAAGCGCGGCTTCTCAATCATTCATGCTTAGGGATGAAAGTATGCCAGTACTTCGAAGTTAAGGTACGCCCCTGCGACATCTTCGATAAAAGGTGTCATGCGTTGATCGATAACTGTCCCATAGCCTTACGAATGGCGGGGATTCCGCCAAACTCGAGGTATACGCTCAAAGGCTAAACGAGTGCTAAGCCAATTCTCGCCGCATGATTTCACGGCTTTCAAATGGGGAACGGCGACTGACTTCCTCCACTTTATCACGGTTGTCTTGCTGCTTGCGGTCTTCCTCGCTGCGGAGCTCAACCCTTTTTACCTCAAGGTAGGAGAAAGGTTTAGCTGCGCGACCAAACTTTCTATTGACACTTGCTTCATTGGGCAGAGCTTGTTGTGGATGGAGCCGGATCATCCTATCATCATTCTACGACTGGCCTTTGTGTTTCTATGTGCCCTTCCGGCCGTTCGAGAATTGTTCCAATACATTAACGATCCGCGGTGAGTTTATCTGCCGTTGAATGTTGTAAGCCAGGGCTGATCATGCCCCCTCTTTTTTCTTTACATATTATAGACGCGCGGTGAGGATGGGCCAACACGTTTGGCTCTTGCTTGCTACAATCATCACAGAGCTTGTGGTGATAACGAAATGGAGTCAAGGACAGTTCGAGAATCCACTGCCCACCGAAGTGAAGTGGGGCTGGGCGATTGGAGCCACTCTTCTTGTTCTATATCCTACTGTTCAGGTGAGTTTTGGGTTTCATTTCGTCTTGTTTGTTCTCCGTTGCCATGATCTTGGAATTTCTTTTTGTGCTCCCTTCTCGCTCTTTAGTGTCCCTGCATGACAACTGATTGACGTTACTACACAGTTTGGAATACCGAGTGCGAGAAGATATATTCGGAGACAGCAAAGAAAGAGCAAACCTAAAGCAGCCTGAATGATGGATAAACGGAACGTTTGATGTCTGTATTGTCATTAATTTGCTGAGAGTCCTTGTGGATTAGTGTCTGTGCTAATAATGCTATATAATATTGCGCTACTCATCGTACATACCGTAACGCAACCGAAAGCGCCATATATGTTATCGTACCCTCTATCTGTCCTTTGACGGTGACGGGATGCGATGCGATCGATCGTGTGAGAAGCCTGCTTGAGGAGGTCAGTGCCGAGGATTGATAAAAGTTTATCACAGCGTGTCCTTGAACGTTAGCTCTCCTTTGTTGTCGGAGAAAAAATGGGACCGGTGTGTAAGAAGCCAGGCACCCAGCTATAGATACAACAGACATCGACAGAACCGCCGTCTGGCAGGGAGTGCTGTTCCACGTTCCACATGCATGGAAGCTGTCGGGCTAGAGTCCGTGTATATTTTTGAGTTTCGTTTGCGCATCTTGTGTGATAGCAAAGATGGAGGGCGTGTGGGTGCATTGAGGTCATGAGTCCAGGCTCTTTCCTATTTCTGTGTTACAGCTTATCCGTAGGTATCGTCCGAATTTATATATACAGAGCGCCTATCGGGATAGTGTTTGTTCAATTGCAAATGCAAGATAGGCGTAGGGTCGGGCAGTACTGTGATGGTGATGGCACATATTAATTGAGTATGGATGCGCTTAGTTTAGTACATCAGGGCGTGGACTAGGAGGCGCCATTGACGGGGGCTCGGGAGTTGGACGTTCATCTCCGAGATACAGAAGTGCCGGTCGATCCGACAGGATGAACTGATGATTGAAAGTCCAGGGGAAGGCGAATGCAAGAAATAACTCAGGCTCAGGTTTACCGTCAGTGGGAACGGAATTTCGATTCCGTGTATTTTTTTTTGTCCCAGGAGCCTCATGTGAATTTTTTGAGACGCGATGTTTGATGAAAGTCCTGAACTGAGCTCATGAGGTCAGGTCGGTGGTTTTTCATAAAACAATACTTATGAAGAAGGGGAAGACTAAACCTATTACCGAGTTTATATTCTTCGCATGTCGGCTCCTCATGCGAATTTCATGTGTTCAACCAATGTCGGATACTTCACCAGAAGAGTTCGCCAGAGGGTCCCGCGAGCTCATCTACTCCTCACGTGACGTAAGCTGTTTGTTTGGTCAGCTGGAGCCCACCAAACAGCTTCTCAGTCATCCTCGTCGTCGACCACCATTAGCCACCACGCAAACAGATTTAACAATGCCTCGCGCGGAAGGTAAGCGAAAACCAGTAAACTGCCAAGAATAAGTCCTGATTGGCGTTATGTATAACAGTCGGAACCCCAAAGTTCGTCGCGAACAAGATGAAGTCAAAAGGCCTGCAGCGTCTGCGGTGGTATTGTCAAGTTTGCGAGAAACAATGCCGAGATGAGAACGGATTCAAGTGTCATGCTGCCTCGGAGTCCCATCTGCGACAGATGCTGGTGGTTGGGGAACATGCTGGAAGCCACATTGCAGGATTCTCGAGTCAGTTCCAGTCGGAATTTGTGGCTTTGCTCTCAAGAAGGTGAGTAGGTTTGACGGGTAGATAGGCTTGCGATTGACAAGCATCTGCTAGGTTTGGGACAAAACGAGTGCGGGCCAATCAGGTCTATCAAGAATACATTGGCGATAAGAACCATTTGCACATGAACTCCACTCGTTGGGTCACCTTGACCGAGTTCGTGAAGCACCTTGGGCGTTCCGGGATTGCCAGGGTGGATGAAACTGAGAAGGGATGGTTCCTTGCATGGATTGATAGCAGTCCGAAAGCGCTTGCCAAGGCAGTACGTCTGGACCTCTATCCTTTGTTTATATATCGACTAATGAGTGGTTATGGCTTCCAGGAAGCATCTATGAAGAAAGATAGAGCAACTGTTTCTGATGAACAACGAGAGCGACAACATATCGCCGAGCAGATCGAGCGCGCTGCAGCAGGCGTTGACAACGAAGCTGGACCGTCAACAACACCTCCCATTGAAGAAGGCTTGAAGAGGGATGAAAACGCCGAGAAAGTCGTGCTATCCTTCTCTGCAAAGCCCGCTCCCTCAGCAGCACTTCCCGTAGTAACTGGGTTTAAGATGAACGCACTGAAACCCACAGTCAACCCCCTGAAAGCCAATCCCCTCAAACGACCAAACGTTTTCAAGTCCTCCGCACCGGCGGCTTCAGAGAGCGTAGATAAAGCGGCTAACGACAAGAAGCGTCCGGCCCCGATGAGCGCTGCGGAGAGATTGATCTTGGAGGAGCAAGAGCGGAAGCGGAGACGGATGGACAGGGATAACACGGCTTGATGGTTTCTATTGTATGTTTTTCCGTTGTACTTTAATCGAACTTCCACAACCTTTTGTTTTTTTGAACCTTAAGCTCTCCGCTGGAAGCATTGGTTGGCCCAAGATACCAATTCGATTCTCAGGTCATCCCGAGATATTTTAAGACTCTTTATTCACTCTGCCAGGTTTCCCTCCCTTGGCCTTTCTCACCAAGGAACTTGTTTTGGAGAAAGCACCACCCCGATGTTGAGTCTTCATGCCACCCTCAACGATTAGGTTTCGGGGTCGGTAAGGCCGGGTGTTGCATTATTGAGGGTGACGATGCCAGATGCAGCATGGTGTGAAAGCATATTCTGCATGCGTGGGGAGAATGTGAATGGCGGTGGGATCAATAGCAGACATGGTCGATGAACTTAGAGTTCTTGGTTTGCTTGGGACGATGACTTTTTCTTCGACAAGGCGCCAGCGAGCAGTCGACCTCGAAAACATAACTTTGGATACTGGGAAAGCGAGTTGCGCAGGCTTCCGCAAGCCCATTTGCACCTCACGGATATTTTCTGGCGTCATCGAGCGAGGGCTCACCCGTTGCCTATGACATCTACAAGAGCGAATGAAAAGAACCGAAGTATTAGCTTTCACAAGAGTGTCGGATAGCGCTTTAATGGTGGTGGGCAATGCCTGTTACGGGTTTGTCAGCGTTACGTGACGTCACACAACCAAATGCGTGACAAAAGGTGAGACACATGAAACATTGCTGGCTCACTCAGATCTGCTTTGTTTTGGGTGTTTTTTTTTGTAGTGGGCATGTATTGTATCATCACAGGAACATGTAGAGAAAATTTTACATACAAAAAATGACCTCTTCATGATAAAAACAGCTATGTTCCGTTGAAGTTGAACCATTTCGGGGGTGGCTGTGCTGTCTCCCTTGGTGCACTGAAACTTCTAATCTATAGAACTCTTCAAAAACAGATTTCTGGAACTTGCTTTGGTGACGCAAAATACTCTACCCATTCTTATGAACATTTCTCAGGGGTTAGATTTTTAAAGTCTCCACTTGAAGCTTTGAAAATGGGTGATCTCCTGCTAATTCTTTCCCTTACCGCAAATTTTGAGACTTCTAACCTATAGAACTCTTCAAAATCTCACTTCTGAAACTCGCTTTGGTGAAGAGAAATGTCCTAACTATTATCCTTAACATTTCTCACAGATTAGAATTTTAAAATCCTGAACTTGGAGCTTTAGAAATTAGTGATCTCCTGCAAACTCTTCCCCTTACTGCGATTTTTGAGACTTCTAACCTATAGAACTCTTCAAAATCTTACTTCTGAAACTCGCTTTAGTAGGAAAAAATGTCCTACCTATTATCCTCAACATTTCTCAGAGATTAGAATCTTAAATCCTGCACTTGGAGCTTTAAAAATGAGTGATCTCCTGCTAATTCTTCCCTTGCTGCGGATTTTAGGGCTTCTGACCTATAGAACTCTCTAAAATCTCACTTCTGAGGCTCGCTTTGGCGACACAAAATGTTCTACCCATCATTCTAAACATTTCTCAGAGATTAGAATTTTAATCCTGCACATTAAGCACAGTAAATGTGCGATATCCAGCCAAATCCCTGCCAAATTGATGGCTGAAACTCCAAAGGTATAGAACTCTTCAACAACCTATTTCTGCGACTTGATTTGGTGAGAGAATATGCTATATTTTCGATTCTGAACATTTCCCAGGGATTAGAATCTTTTATTTCACTCTCTCAGTATGAGATATTGAGGGGCAGATCTCATTATCTCATACTTAGAGAGTGAAATAAAAAATTCTAACCCCTGGGAAATG
Organism: Crassisporium funariophilum; assembly: GCA_014925845.1. Classification (NCBI taxonomy): domain Eukaryota; kingdom Fungi; phylum Basidiomycota; class Agaricomycetes; order Agaricales; family Crassisporiaceae; genus Crassisporium; species Crassisporium funariophilum. The sequence continues at coordinate 411,361 of JACGCL010000006.1, forward strand.
TTCAGAATCAGAAATATAGCATATTCTCTCACCAAACCAAGTCGCAGAAATAGGTTGTTGAAGAGTTCTATACCTTTGGAGTTTCAGCCATCAATATGGCAGGGATTTGGCAGGGGAAACATATATACAGTGACAACAGATCATATTTAAAAATTCTTATATATTTTATCTGATTCATAACATACTTTTAGGGATATCCATCACTGAAATTCCCCTCTGCAAGTGTTGTGCAGAGGAGGAGCTCAGTGTCTCAGTTTCTGTTGTGTGACGCATGTGTGACATGCATCGCAATGCCTGTCACAGGTGACAGGCATTGCCCACCACCACTTTAATTGCGGTGGGACCATCTCGCTCTGTTCCACCATTCAGTAGTAATGGGCCATTATTACTAATGGCTACACATGTTTCCAAATCCGAAAAAACACTTGAACCATACCCTTATTTTAGCCAGCGTCACGCTCGCCTGAGGTGGTATATCTTGGCATGTACATACCCATTGAGTTGACCCTTCACGACGATCACCGCAGCAAACCAAGTGCAGATGGTAATTCAAATCATCGAGGGGAACAAGTGCTATAAATATCTTTTAAGCAAACAAAATATAGCTTGGCCAAGGATGCAGTGCCAGTGACTGGGATTCGGGAGAACCTCCTAGCCACGTACCATTTGCTCCACATTTGTACATGCCTTTCCACAGATAAGGCTTACTCGTTCCTCCGAGCTCAGTGTTCCGGTCTGTGCATCGTACCCGTTGATTCCCAGGAACTTTTCAAGAAAAGATGTACGTCTATGCAGCATGTTCGCAATCACGACCGAAGTTTTTGGAAGTCTTCTCGAGTGGATCAGAGGAAGACCTTCCGGTGGATGCTGGGACGTGAGGATGCCAAGATGCTGCATCACACGCAACGTGTCCAACGCGTGCGGGTCTGCAGAAGAAAGATGCATGACGCATACCGCTCTTCGTTTGACAACGAGGGTTCAAGGAATCGTATACCTCGATACCTTTCCCTTCTGTCTTCGGATCTTGACATCAAGTGGCTTGCTGGATTTTTCGATCAATACTTGGTCGCGCTTCGAAACTCTGCTCTTGTGGTGTCGACATACGGTCCAATGTGATAACAATCTCATAGTTGACAACTTCATTTGCGGGCTGACGTTTTGCCTGATCTCGAGTGGTGGTCTTTTAAATTTGCTCTATCCCAGAAAACCAATTCAGAACCAAGATAGTGGTCTCTGGCCTTCGGGTGTACGATCCACAGAGTTGGTCAGACTGGCTATATCGCATCTGCCTGAGCCGGAGAACAGCCTCCTAAGATCAGGGAACTGATTTACACTCCGAAAATCCATGCGGTACTACGGGCCCCAGAATGCAGTGACTTTGAAGGTATGTCGCAATTCGAAGCATGGATAAATTTCGAGGTTGGTTATGACTTGCATGATAGGCATCGCTATCACGTTGATGATTCCTTATACATTCATTTGCTGATATACGAGTCCCACATAGGCTTATGTACGGAATTTGGAACCAAGTAGATGTGATGGCGAGCGCAAATTCTTGGGCGCTGAGTTGGCGCTGAGAAGTAAAAGATTGACACTTGGGCCTCGACGACTTAATGTGGCGTTTGTTAGGCAAGCAGTTGTGTTGCTAATATGGTTGTTATATTGCAAGTTTTGGTGGCGTTGTGGTGGCGGTCGGTATCTGGACAGACGCCGTTCAACATTCAAGGACTCATTGCAGAAGTATCAATCAAGCACGGTAATGATTAAAAGGAGTAACTTATTGATGTACGTCGCATATGCCTAGGAGAGCGCTTCGTGACTTTCGTCCCGAGTGGAATCCTTTTGGCATAGTCTCGGGGTACTCAGTGGAGGAAGCTCGAAAGTAGAGCCGAGCTAGAACTGAGTCTAACAGACAAGCCCGATGAATGAAGGAAGAACAGTTCGATATCGTCAGCAACATGGCGGATGAGTGACAGATAGGCTCGAGACTCTTTCGAAACTGACGGGGAATCGGATATGAGACGGTCTACCAACATTGGATTATACACAGCTTTAAAGTACGCTCAGAGACTCAGTCCTGAAATTGTGTCGTTCAATATTGATGCATATGGTACTAGACTCTTTATCATGAGTCGTTATGCAACCTCTTCCACCCCGTGTTAGCCCTTCGCGTCTGTTGGCCCTGAATCAACGAAAATTTCTCCAGAAAAATGGACGAATATTACCTTTTTGTTTGGATTCACATTCATGATAAAGAGTCGACCTTATCTTCCGAAGAGTCACTGATATCGCAGCTCGAAGACTTCAATTATGATGAATGGCATTGCGGAAGTATATTAGTGTATTTCCATATGGGGATAGTAAAGTGAGCCTTGAAGGCCAGGGCTCGGGCGTCGACCGCACACCACCATAGTTATGCACCTTGCCTAGATCTCATTTTTCTGCCTCTCGCCACCATGGCACACTACAAGACTGTATCTGTAAAGGATGAACATGAACTCTCACCCACTCCTGTACCTCTCAATGACGAAACCAACGACCCCTGGAACGACGAGCTCATTAACATGGTAAGCATGACCCAGAAGAAAAACGCGTAATTCGCGGTCTTCCTTGTGTTCATAAAATTCTTTATTCTCGGACGGTGTAGTATCGAGACGACCCACACGTTCCTGCGAATGAAACTCTACAACCGAGGTCGAAATTCCCCACTCGTGCTGCATCGCAATCACGAGCAGTAGCAGCAAGGAAGAAATCAAGGAGAAGGCAGTTCATGTTTATCGCTTTGGGCGTTTTTATTGTTGTAGCTGCAGCGGTCGGCGTTGCCATAGGTATTGCCATGAGCAAGAAAACTGACAGTTCTTCGGGATCCTCGGGTACGAAAGGCGGGTCCAACTCGCCGTCAGCGACATCGGGAAAATCTGGCAGTACAATCGCAATGGATGATGGAACAAAGTTCACGTACACCAACGAATTTGATGGAGACTGGGCAGAGGATCCTAAAAATCCCTTCGCTCCTGGCGGGAAAGCGCAGAGTTGGAGCAAACGGGTAGGAAAAGAAGAATGGGTGTGGGGAACTGATATTGCGCGTGGTGTTAATCTTGGGTAAGTTATTGTCTCAATGTTTAATGTAATGTACACTCACTTGAACGCATTTAGTGGATGGCTAGGTGAATCTTATTGAGTACTTTGATATTAAATGTTGACTGAATGATGCAGTGACGGAACCGTTCATCTGTCCCGCCCTATATGAGCCATATGTCGGCAAATCAAATATTGAGATCCTCGACGAATGGACTTTGTCCCTCGCAATGGGCGGGGATCTTGCCAAAAAGATGGAGGAACATTACAAGACTTTCATCGTGAGTTTTGTATGTTTCTTTCATGACCCGAGTTGTTGACAACCCTGTAGACCGAGAAAGATTTTGCTGATATTGCCGGTCCGCATTTTCATTTAATCTACAACTTGTCCTGACCTTGAGGACAGGTGCCGGTTTGAACTGGGTGCGGATTCCGATCGGATTCTGGGCTATCGAGACCATCAACGACGAACCTTTCCTGGTCGGAACTTCCTGGACGTACTTCCTCAAAGCGTGAGCTTTCTTCAACATCCACGGTGGTCAAACTAAGTCCCGGACTTTTTCACAGTATCGAGTGGGGAAGGAAATATGGTATCCGTATTTATCTCGATCTCCACGCCCTGCCTGGAAGTCAAAATGGTTGGGTGAGTTTAAAGTCGAACATTGGCTTCTGCTTCTTCTAACCTTCTCGTTTCTTCGGCGTAGAATCATTCAGGAAAAAGTCTGCATCTTTTTCTCGGCTTTCGCTGAGCTCTGATCACTGATGGAATCCTTCTTTGTCTCTTAATTTATTTCGTGACAGGCGGCTCAGTTAATTTGTGAGTGCATAACATTTATGAACATCAATATTAGTCACTCACTATACGTATGATACTTGCTGCGCCATTTTCCCTTTGGGTAACAAAGTATGAACGGAGTAATGGGAATTGCGAACGCTCAACGTACACTCACATATCTTCGGATAATCACAGAGTTTGTCAGCCAGCCTCAGTACCGGGATGTTGTCGGCATGTAAGTTTATTTCTTGCACTTCCATAACCTCCTGGGCGCGTTGCTTTGTGCTAATTACTCCCTAACTCAGCGTTGGTATTGTTAACGAGATCCTGTATGGTACTATTGGTCAGCAAGCGGTCCAGAGCTTTTACTACGCCGCGTATGAAGCCATTAGAAAGTCCAGGTACGTTGTTATTCATCTGCTTTTGCGCATATATGCGCGTGTATCTGCGACGTCGTTACGAAACCTGATATCGCCATTGTCTGACTCCCAGTGGCATTACATCTGGACCATACATTGCGATTCATGAGGCCTTTCAAGGGGTACGGGTCTTTCTCGGGCTTTCAAGGTCATTCTTCTGATCGTGGTGTTACTATTTATTTCTATCTAGCCAGCTCTTTGGGAAGGGTATGTTGCTTCGATCATACTCTTTCTATGTCAGCCAAAGATTGACTGTTTGTCTTTAGATTTCTAGCTGGCGCTGATCGGGTCGTCTTAGATCAGCACCCGGTATGTACATCGCCGCATCATTCCACTACTGCTCAATGATTAGATGTTGATGTCGCCAATCTATCCTTTATCAAATGTAGTACCTGGCCTTCATGGGTGACACTACGTCGTCGTAAGTACCTAAACTCTTACCGCCGCAATAGGTGATATTTACTCTTGACTGACATTTTCCATTGTCCCCGGCTAGTCCTGATCAACAAGCCACCAAACCATGGTGAGTAACGACGGCTAAAACTTATCTGATATGCGGTGTCCCAAACCTCCCTGTTGGGGATCCTAGTAAAGCTTCTCTGACTTCTTTTTCTCAGTGGCTGGGCGATCGCAACAAATCAATCCCAAAAAGCCTTCGGGGTGACAGTCGGTGGCGAGTTCTCCAGCGCAATCAACAACTGCGGTCTTTGGTGCGTTATTCAATATTTCCCCGGATCGCTGGGGAAAACCCATCGATCTCGCCTCACAAATGGCAAACATCTCATCAATGTTACCTTTTCCCTTCTGTTCTTCTCAGGCTCAATGGAATTGGATCCACTCCATCTTTTCCGGACTGCAAGGCATGGGATGACTGGAGCGTGAGTGCCTGAACTCATTGACACGATAACGGTCTTGTGGCTGACCTTTCGCGCTGATGCATGTCCATGAATGCTCGCTATTGATAGTCCTACTCGCCAGCGACCATCGCTAGTCTCAAGAATGTAGCGCTCGCATCCATGGACGCGCTCCAGAACTTCTTCTTCTGGACATGGAAGATTGGTAATGCTACGCAACTCGGGGGCACGTCCTCGTGTCCAATGTGGCATTACAAACTTGGACTACAGCAGGGATGGATACCGAAAGGTGAGATTCATGTTTTGGTTTCACGTTCAGGTTCAGAGGCTCAAGTTCATTCTCAGATCCCAGGGAGGCTATTGGACACTGCGCCAAGATTTTGAGCTCATCACAACTTTTCGACGGAAAATATCCCTCATCCGCCACGGGAGGAGTAAGTGTCCCTCAGCTTTCTCCCGGTATTTCGTCGTTCTGATCCGAAATTAAATTATTTTCGCTCTCAGATGGGTGCAGGCACGCTTGACCCTGTGCAAAGCGCCTCGCACACCTTCCCTCCTCCGACGATATCACCTACCTTTTCTGGCACACAGCTGGCTTTGTTGCCTACATACACACCCACAGGGACGCTGAAAACTCTGTTCGCTCCAACTTTCACAGCTGCTCCATCGGCTGTTGTAGGCAATGGATGGAATAATCCCGCCGACAACCAACCTGCATATGTGTACGTTCCGGTCGTCCTTCCTCATCTCCTTTTGAGAGTATTTCTGAAACGATGTCCTTGTTCTTAAGACCTGTCGCCGGCTGCCCGTACCCAAAGTAAGCTGATGCAACCATTCTTGTTTTATCTCGGATTACTGAAGGTGTTGTTTTTGTTTGCACTTTCCAGTGCATGGGACGCAGTGAGCGCGCCCCTTCCAGCCAGCACCTGCGCCGGAAGATGATCATATGAAGACTGCCCTTCAATTCTTGATTTGTTCTTCGATGTGTTTCGGATATCCCTATTTATGAGTTACGCAGAATTCCACTGCTAACTCTATCTTATGACAGATTGATATAGACTCCGTACAGCGTTACTCCCCTATATTACGAGGATGGACTACTTCATAGCATCCTTTCTACGAGATAGACAGATCTTTCGGCTCGGACCTTGGTCGCAGTACCATGACTTAAACTATCGCTACCGTGTTATACTATATTCGCCTTGACATTCCGCATGCAGTGACTTTGCATTGTCAGAGAGGCTCTACGACATACACAAATACCTTTGGGCTTCGGGGCAGAATAGATTTCCCTCGCTTTGATTTGCTGTTGATAGCCCACTCACAATCTTAGTCACCGTAAGTCGCCTGATCTTAGGTGCATACGATTCAGTAACATAACTCGGGTATGTTTCATAAAAAAAGTCCACTGCCCGGCTATCTCTGTCAAGGTCTTCACCTCACACAGACGTTTTGAGCATTACTTACCCATGAGATCGTCGTACGTACAAATGTCAAGAAGAGGAGATGTCAAGAAGAACCACAGGAACTATTGATGGTGAGAGGTCGAGGCCCTTCCTTCGGCCATTGCATACAGTGCGACTTTGTCTCCACTTCCGTCGACGAGGGCTTTCAACAAGCCATCCTCCTTTCGTAGTAAAACTTGTGGACTGTCAAATTCAACCTACAGATGTGATGTATGAGCGAAGATCTTGTGAATCTGGACGTGGCTTACAATTCGACCGTCATCAAGGACCATCTAGTACGCTCTTGTTTTAGTAATGGATGAACGATGGTTTTTTTAGACATACAATTTTGTCAGCATCCATGATCGTTTGGAGGCGATGAGCGACCGTGATGATAGTAACGTCGGATCCCAGTTGGTTTCGCAAAGTTGTTTGGATTACAGTGTCAGTCTTGTAATCTTGAAAGATAAAATCAGTACATCAAAAACGAATCCTAGTCTTGAACCTACCAATTGCAGAGGTTGCTGACAGAACTTGTCAGTGGCATGATGTGCGATGTTTGTATGGCAGCTTACCTTCATCGAGGATTAGGAGCTTGCTCTGTCGCACGATAGCTCGTGCCAGGGCGATGATCTGCCTCTGACCGACTGATAGATTGCCTCCTCCACTGGCAACCTTGCTGTCCAAAGTGAGACGTGCTTCCTCGAGTTCTTCTTGGAGAGAAAACAGTCCAGCAGCGCGCAAGGCGTCGTTCAAGGTGGCATCGTCATTTTGTTCGAAAGGATCCAGGTTACGTCGAAGTGCACCTTTATGACTTCGTGAGTGGGATAAACCAACGGAGTAATAGTGCAGACTTACCACTTAGAAGTTCGGGCTATCACGTCTCAATTCATCAACTAAATGTTCAATCACTCGGTGGTTACCACTCACTGTTTGCGGGATGATGGTGATGTTAGACCTCAATGCATCAAGGTTGAGTGTGTTCGTCGGAATTCCGTCATAATAAACAGTACCCTCTGTCAAAATGCAGCGTAGAAGCGCAAGCGTCAAGGAACTCTGGAAACCATATAAGCAAGTTGCGGCTACCGAGCAACATCCGGAACCCTACTTTTCCACTTCCTGTTCTACCAACTGTTGCGGAGAAATCAGCAAGCGCGTATAATGGTTCATGAATCTGACCCACCGACTCCAATGCGCTCCCCTGATTTTATTTCGAAAGAAAGGTCATGAAGAATCTCCGGACCATTCTAGCAAGCATTGAAATGTCAGGAAAGCCAAGCACTCTGATGTTCTCATACCTGTGAGTAGCGTGCCGAAAGCCTTTCGACAGACAAATCACCACTCGTTGGCCATGCTGCAGGGGGCTTCCCCGATTCCGTTGAGGGAGGTTCGTGGTCAATGTCAATATACCCCTGAATACGTTCCAAGCTGCAACAAATCTTTACTTTTGGGACATTGATCTGACAGCGATTGACGCACCTGTTGGCCTGAACTTCAAGTTCGTTGAAGAACCTCACCCCCCACAAGATCATGGTACAAAATTCCACTATCATGTTTAAAGAGAAGCCAGTGTTTGCTGCGCCAACAGAACCGCCGTACACAAGATACGACGCTAGTGCAGCAGTCAACAACGACCCCAGAACATCGATCCTTACACCGATCCAGCGGTTCAGATTGTAGGACATCCTTGCAACTCGGATGTAATGATTGATGCGTTTCAAGGATTCATTCTTGAATGACAACTCGGCACCATATGCACGAATAGAGACTACATCTCGTGAAAGGCTGTTGTTAATACCGTGAACGTAATTTACTCACCAATTCCAGCGATGGCTGCACTGAAATGAGCGAGCAAAGGCGACCGCGCATTGCTGGGCACAGCAACTTGTGAGTGACAGTAAAGTTGGCATCAACCGAACATACCTCATTTCACGTTTCACGGACAATTGGGCGCTGAGGTACAGGTTACCGAGATACATCCCAAGAGCGCCAACAGCCACTCCAGGAAAGACAAATACAGGGGTAAAAAGGACGACGACGAGCAGTCTAGTGACCATGGCCACCGTGATTTCAACGAGAGCAACGAACGCCTGTGCAATCGGTTCATCAACAGCACGGATGTCCTGGGTACATCTGGCAATGATTCTTGCAGTGGGTGTTTCGTCAAGCCATCTAGAAGCCCATCTGTCAGCCTTTCCCAGTCGGTGAGCTTTGTAACAACTTACCGAAGGGTACTCGTTAAAATCGAATTAATCAAGGAGGAATTGATCTTCTTAGATGCCCTCAGCGCTCCAAAAATATAGAAGATGTATGCTCCAGTATAAACGACCATTGTTACCGCTAGAATCATTGAGTATGTTGAAAGATAGCTAAGATTGTGTGATGAGTGATGAGAACAAGCCTATCAAAAGAAAATAAGACTGACAAGGACACTTGGACCTCTGAAGGTTCATGGGTTTCGTATTGAGAGCCCCAGTATCCAAGAAACCACACCTGGAAGGTATTTGCCCAATCCTCAAAGAGGCAGCCAGCAATCCAGACACAGAAGAAGAAGACGGGATAGCTTCCTCCCAGACCTGAGAGAAATAATTTCATCGACTTCCAGGTAACGTGGCCCTGCGCTATTTCTTCTGCCATGATAAGTTTGTTGTGCGCTGGCGGTTCCTTTGTTGTAGATGGTAGTAGTATCTCCTCCTTGGCTAACCGTACGACCTCTTCGTCGTGATGCAACTCTGACGCCAGTAGCGAGTCTTTCGCAAGGGCCGAGTCGATGTCTGCATCTTGACTTCGCACAGAGCCATCCTGGCCCATAGTGACTATAAACTGAGCTATGGGAGAGGCGAGCGCAACATTGTGAGTCTGTGCGTATCATGTAAGTCGCTTTACAGTACTATTTGGAATCATCACATCCTTACCACAAGCAGTATTGTTCGGTCTTTTACTAAATCTCCACGGAAACAGTTGTCAATGATCCACGACGACCTATTGGGCTCAATTCAATCACAGAGAGACGTAGATTCGAGGACCTTACGTGTGGACATCCAGGGCGGCAAGGACATCATCGAGTAGAATGATTTCTGCGAACGAATAGATTGCTCTCGCGAGAGTAATCCGTGCCTAATTTCCCGCAATATTCAGACAAACAATGCTACCTGTGGGTACAGACAAACCTTCTGCCCGCCACTGAGATGAAAATAATAGTGAGAACGGTAAGATGTGTTTCAGAGATGAGGGAGCTAACCTCAACGTAAGTCCTCGCTCACCAACGTCTGTGCTATCTCCGGCTTCGAACAACTCGAGATTGCGCTCCAAAGCGCACTGCTTGATAACTGAGTAAAAGTTCCCAGTCGGTGGTCAAACTTTATCAGAGACGGTCAGGATTGGATTACCTTTGTTATATCGAGTTTCATCGAACGGAGAGCCAAACAAAATGTTTTCCCTAATGGTTTCGTTTTGAACCCACGACTCTTGCGCTGCGTATGCCACGCCACCATGGCGGGGTAAGTTGAACCAGGAGTTGGAGTCTGATCGAGTGAAATGCATCTCGCCTGTAACGAACAGGTCAATATAAGCGATACGAGTAGCAATCATGGTTACCCAGTAGTGCCATCAGCATGGATGTTTTCCCAGATCCTCTAGGAGGTGCTGAGTCAAAGACCATACAAGTGAAATTTTGAGTACTCACGTAGGACCAACTATAAGGTTGATACAACCGCGTCTGAAGAGCAACTCATCCTTGACATATAGAGAGAAAGAACGTCTCGAAGGCGTTGATGAACCATTTGAAGATTCAGCCGACCACGAGAACGCAGCATTCCTAAAACCAAACTTGTCCTCCTGTACACTTGGAATGGGTACAATTTTTTTTGCTTTAGAATCCGCGAATGAATCCAGTAGTTCTGTGTTCTGCAAGAAGTCGGTGAGACGGTCCAAGGAAACCTTGCCTGCAAAGAGTGTCAATAACTGCACTGTTGCTTGGGCCGAACATACCCTGGATCATCTGGGTCATTTGCCACGTTATCCTGAACAGTTGCATCCTCAACATAGAGAATACGGTCATACTAGAGAAGATCTTGGAGGCTAGAAGGACATCAATAGTGGTCTCTACCTGACCAAGCTCATGATGTACCGTTGAGCTGTTGTTTCATGACGACTGTATATGTAGCATAGGTGGCAAGCATCGTGAGCGTTGGTATGATGAAACTATGGTTGAGGGCTCGGTAAACTGTCCAAGGACCTTCGGGAAGCCAACCTGACTCACTTGCTGATTCCATTAAGTGCTTGCAAGACCTATACTCGGAGAAAGTGAGCCAATTAGTCAAAGTCAAAACCCTAGAGCAGACTTGGAACAGACCTTAAGTTTCCACAGCCACATAAGCTCATCATCTCGTCTTTCCTCGAGTCTTGCAGACATTTTTCCTTCCCATCCAAACAGCTTTATCATTCGCAATACATTCACAGCTGCAGAAGGGAGTCTCAGAAACTCATAGTGTCGTTGCTTTGCTGATGAGCATGACGCACCTTCCGTGACATCCTGCACTCTGGCATCAGTCTATGTTCACGAATTTGTGAGTAATTTGTTGCGAGAATACGTTATCATGAGAATTTACCTTTTTCATCCTCGTGCGTTGCACTTCTTGCACTTTTCTTGCGATAAACCCTGGAACGGGAAAGAGACAAACAATCGTTCCCAGACCAACAAAAGCGCTTCAGGTGCGAGGTCAACATTTCGCGATGAAAGCAGAACATGGGGAAGCCAACCTCCATCCAAGAACTTGGTATAAGAATACCATACAAAGTGTCGTCTGCATGGGCACAAACAAGACTGTTTGTATACACAGACTTGTTAGATCATAAGCCTTCCAGCTTGAGACACCATACTTACCCAAAAGAAGAAAGTCTCTCGAATCAACGATGTTGGTCAAGTCGGTTGTCACCATGTTGTTGATCTTCCCTATTAGATTGTCTGCACCTTTCTTCTCGGCGCCTGTCGTCGTGCTTGTCTTCGGCATGGCATCACTCTTGGCCTTACCTTTGGAAGAGGGCTTGACTGTCAGAGTTGACTGAGTCTCACTCGAGGTCTCCCTGGATACAGCTGTTGATACTTGTGAATGTTCACTGGCGCTCCCCTCTGGGCTTCCCTCACGGCTCCTCAGTTCGGGGGTGGATGCGCTGTCCGGAGTTCCGACAACGGTGGCATTGTCTTGATCACTGGGGACGGCCTTTTCATCGTCTGAGGTTTCTGCCTTCAGGCGAATACGGAGACTGTGCTCAAACACCAATTGAGTGAGTAGGCCCTCTGTGTGCACCAACGTCCTCGTCGCTATGAAAATATACCACTGGAAGCAAAGAACCCGCGCAAAAGGACCTGCAAAGAGCCAAAATATCCAGAACCATGGTCGAACAATGGTACCGGCTCCTTTGGTTTCAATATAACTGCGTTATCGTTGAGTTGACACACAAGAGGATTGTATAAAAGTAACGAACGTTAACAGCCTGTTGATACCTATTGGTGAGGCAAAAGCGAAAACGCATTGTCCAACGATAGTAAGCGCCAAGATTGAGTACTCCTTGCCTAAAGCGGCGCGCCAGAAATGGTCAGATATGTAGGTCATACGACGCAATATTGAACGAACTTACGGAAGACGCGCATCAGACTGAAAAATAGATGTCGCCGTTTTGCTCCACCATAAGGATCCATATGCTGATCTTGTGTTCAGTAGTCTGTATAATGACAGAAAGCATTATGCGAAGCTTACAGGAAAAGCCTTTGATGTCAGGTACTGAGAGTAATCTGTATCTGAGAGTGGAGGCAGCTGGTCGAATCGCAAGTGAGGTACTCGATATCCTAGCATGATGACTGGATCCAAGTACGTGTACACCATTAGCGAGAAGAGGGAGCATGTCTGCTCTGGATTCGGTTCTGGCATCGGATTCTATTGGAAAGATGAGCAAATCACAGCCACGGTGGTATAGCGCGGTGCACTGACATTTGCATCGACTGGAACATACGGCCGAGGAATGAAGAGCGGGATTAAGACCGACGTGACAGTGAGAATTGCAAGCTTTATCCACAGAACGCTGCCTTCGGACAGATCCATAGGTTGTTCGGTGAAGGTAGCAAGTGGCCACAAATCTCTGTAAACATAGACTCCAAATGCGCTGAGCAAGACAATGATGTTATATCTCGTTGTAGATTTGCTCCAGTTTTTAACAGTGAGAGAGACGGTCGCCGCGATCGACGAATAGAGCTAAATAGTGTAAGATTAAAGATGTTCCATGATTGACCCAAACTCACAAAAGTAGCTGTCATGAAGAGTTCAGGGCATTCGGTGACCAGACGCATGATCGGCGCGGTCCTATAGTCCTTTCGGCACCGCACTAGGGAGTTTAAAGACAGGGCCAAGAGAGCGACGCATCCGACAAGGCGAGTTACCGTATACAAGAAGATCGACAATCCGCCTCGAGATTCGATGATCTTCCGAATTGATTGCAAAAGTGTAGGATGAGGAACATCATTATCCAATAATTGCTCAGGTCCCGCCGTCACGCTAGGACCAGACTTGCGAAAAGAAATGACTCCGTGGGTGAGTATTTGAAGTGCTTGGAGGCAGATGCATAAACACGCGAATGCGACTGGGATTATGAATGTATCTTGCAGAAATCTAACAGCGGAAGGAGTAATGTTTTCGTATTATTCCAAGACTCAGCAGAAAAACTCGTACAGTTTATCCCAGCTTGGAGCCTTGACGCCTACAAAGGAATCGAAAAACAAGGTAGCGCCCTGAGGCAGCCCCCAACTTCGAAAGACATCCATTGCTGATGATGAATCTCCAACTCTGCTTGTGTCGTGGTAGGGAGAAGGATATTAAAGACAGTTGCGAAACCGGTTTACTTGGCCGAATCTTTAAATAGGCGTGAGTCATAACGCAATCGCCCTCGATACAATGTTCTTCCCACCAAAGTCTGAATGAAAGCCGAACTTTGATGGGCGATAGGGTTGTCCGTGACCACCGCGCAAAACTCCCTTGAGCAGCGTGATATTATCAGCGCCTGTTATTCATAGATACCATACAGAACATTGGGCTATACTGGGGTTTCCTCCACCTTCAATGATGGCACCGCGTAGAGGCTGTGATAAGAGACCGTCGCGCGAATTTGGCGTAATCTAAGTCAGAATGTGCCAGCCCCGCGCCCCGCATGGTACATCTGTTCCAGTCTGTTCCGGGTGGCCAAAATAGATAAAATTGTTGATGGAGAAGCCTGAATATGGTGCCAACTGGGGCTGATTCTGGCTGATCACAATGGATTGAAATGAAAAGAAGCGCCGGCGCGGCCTTCCTTTTGTGGCTGCTTTGGGCCGTGGCACATTGTACCACCATCTCGTCTTTTAACTCTTCTTACTCCTTCTGTTAATGCTTCATCGACGCCCTCAGGTCACACTAGACCACCATAATACGTCTACGTCAATATTGACAACAGTCACTTCGGCACCAACGGACTTTACAAACCTTTTGCTGACGTAGCCGCCATGATGAGCCAGACTGCGGGTGCTGCTACTGGTCCATGTGCAGCTGCGGAGGTCTTTCAGATACAGCGTCCAGCTCCTTACGTCTGGATGGAGTTGCTATACTGTCCACGAGCGAGAGCCGGAGCAGGAGAAATCAGAGAAACAAGGAGCTGAAGCATGAGGAGGAGCTGGTTACGCAACTGGAGCTTAGGAGCCCGTTGCGATAAGCCAGGACAACCTACGAACCAAGCTACGAACCTGTCGCTACCCCATTGTGTGCCGGTCGGCACCAACTTGGCCAGGGATGTTGAGAAATCGCATCATTAATTAATTGCTGACTAGTCTTTCAAAGATTTTCTTCCTATGTCATATTGATATGACCTATTGAACACTTTCTTCACCCTTTCACAATACCGCAAACCTTTTGCGGGCCTCCCGTTGCTCGCCGGCGCCTCCAAGCGATCCTGGCGCTGGAACCTGACGGCAAGAAATCCAAACCCCGAGACCGGCTATGGGCGACCGCGGCCGCTGTCTCAGGCGCCGTACAGCAAGAAGCTTTGATTGTGCACGTGCATGACGTGAAGGAGATTGTGGACGTTGACGCGTCGCGTGACGACTGCTCCTATTCTCGACAGACGCAAAATTCAAACTTCAAGTGTGTACAAACTTGTCAATTGTTATCGATGTAATCAGGCAACGCCAAGATGCTAAGAATCTTCCTGGCTAGAGATGCTCGCGCGCTTTTGGTGATTTCCACGCCTATATTGTTGCATTTGAGGGCCGCTGCAGACGCCATTGCGAAAGCGAATGATCCACGGAATGATGGAGCTTTCATAGGGATACAGCGTGTGCAGGGGATCCGGATTGCTATATCTTGCAAATTTTTGATTGTCAAAATTTGATTTGTGAGTTGCTTGATGATGAGAAACAGCAATTTGAGGTCCACGGGATTGAACCCATTATCAAGCTGACCCAGCTCTCCCCACACTGACATTTCCAAAAAAGGATGGAATCATGTGGAAAGCTTTTGGGAACATGTTGAATACCCCTACTGTCATTGACAATCAGTTTGTATTCACCGGAAGTTCATATTAGGCGATTTCCAGATGCAATTCAAGCCCAATGGCGGCCTCAAAAATTTTGAACGTGATTCATTCAACCTCTTAGAGTAAGTATCCACCTTTTTGTTGTCGAAATCCAACCAGAATTGAGTGGTAGGCATTTAGGTGGTTGTCACGCTGTGCTGCTAAGTGTGCGGCAGTTTGGAATACAAAACTCTATGATTGTATTGATCATATTGATCGTTTTGATTGAATCCTGACCAGGTCACACTGTGACAATACAAACTTCTGGTGAATTTGAACTGATGGTCGATGATAGTATGTAGCTTATATCATCATATTCCAACACTCATCTACTATACTTTGACACTTATGGAAGATTCAAACACTCCTGAAACTTCTTGTACATGCTCAAAGGCTTGGTGCCATACCGAATTGCCGACCAATTGAGAAAGTTATGGCTATAGGATCACAAATAAAGTAACCTCAGTATTGGACACGATGTAGTCGATGACTGGATTGATGTACCTATAGGATCACAAATAAAGTAACTACGAGTACATCAATACAATAGTTCTATAAGGTAAAGTAGAAAGAAACTCACCCTCAGTATCGGACACGATGTAGTCGATGACTGAGGGTGTAAAGTAATGGTAACCCTCAGTATCGGACACGATGTAGTCGATGACTGAGGGTGTAAAGTAATGGTAGGTGGTTTAAGTATTAGTAAAAACTTCTAGTAAAATTTCCGGGCGTTGGATGAACCGCCCAAGGAAAAACAGAGTCTCAATCCTCTGCGGGACATTGAGACGGCTAAATGTAAGTGGTGGCAATCATAATCTATAAACGGTAAGAGTGGCGCAATCAAGATGAGATAAGGAGAATGTATCGTGATAGGGCCTTGGTAAGTCGATCCCTAACACCAATTATAGATGGAAGACTTGCAACCACTGTCGCAAGCATGATAGGCAGACAAAACACGCCCAACAAGCTTCCAAAAAGGAAAAAAAAGCAGCATCAGTACAAAAGGGAGACAGAAGCAAGAGGAAGAGGGGTGACAACACATATATCCTGTCGCAAAACAGGAGACAGGCTGACAAAGGTTGCCATCAGCCTTGAACATCATACAAAACACGTTAATTATGTCAATGTCAGTATGCCACCAGGAGCTCTAGACCTTGTATGCAAAAATGTAGAATGGTTGACGCCTGTCGCAATGGTCGCAAAAGTCCAAGCTGCCTACCCGGACGTCACTGCTGCCCAAATCCATACTGCCTGGATGCAGATGAGTCAGCAGTACTGGCGACAAGATGACATTCAATTGCCATCAGCAGCAAAACTCCTCGGCGAGTTTGGGGATGACGTTGACATCTTCAACCCGCAAGGTGTGCCGGATGGTGTCGAGATCCTATGTTGGGGTATGAAGAAGATAGCCAAACCCTTGAAAGGACACTGCATTGAGGTTGGCTTGGATGCAACTTGTAAGTGACATTAAATAAAGCAGACAATGAGGCTCACGAGATTTGACATCAGACATCACAAACTTGAAGCACCTCAAGCTCTACAGTGTCATGGCCAAGCATGACAACATGGGATTCCCACTGTCATATTGTCTTCTGTCTACTGCAACCGGCAATCAACCAAGGAAAGCAGACAAAGGCTCTGACAGCATGGACAAAATGCTTGAAAGAGAAATATGATGTGAATCCAACATTTGTTCATGTTGACAAAGATATGGCGGAAATTGGAATGGTGAAAGTTGTATGGAATGCCAAGATTTCACTTTGCTGGTGGCATTTGCGGTGGGCAGTACATACACGCCTTGCAAATGGAAAACTTTCAACAACCCCATACAATGTTGCACGTGGCCATGCGGAATTCTTGTTTATTGATCCCATCTTTAAACCAAAAGGGAGGGCTGACAAGAGCAGGTATTCAGGAGGAGAACATGCGGACACTGAAAGCGTCCAAGACCCACCTACAACCGCAAGCCAGATCCCAATCACATTGCAGGCACATAACCCAGTGATAGCGGCATCCACTGCATCCACCATGACTCCTTCAGTGGTTGCAAGAACGGCATTGACCAACTCGCTAAACACACTCAGCATTTGCCTTCCAAGGCAGAGGATTTTGAGGGTCCAGCCAGCGGCTCTGACTGCACCAACTCAAGCTGGGAAGGAAAATCAAATAGACCTGTCAGCACTTGTTAAAACCACAACCGGAAAGAAACGGAGACTCACAATCCGCTTACTAGGTCCACGGAAAGAACAGCCAAAGGAAAGTCATACTGGCATCACTGTGGAAGCTGGGAAGGAGACAGAATCAGACGAAGAAAGTGACACGAGTGAACCTGCAAATTACCCTTGTGGCAAAAAGGGTTTAAACAAGAGTGGCAGAAGCTGGAGAAAACACCTATAACAATGCCCATAAGCGACATGTATAGACCCAAGCCACCTGTTGGATATGGGAAGCAAAACGGGTCATACATTTGACAAATCAATGAAGGAAAAAATCAATATCTTACGGGATTTCTTGGGTGGCCTCGAGTACCAAATCCAGTTTTGTGATGGCCGTATGTTGCAAGCACTTGAACGTGAAGGGGCAGGCTTATTGCGGATGGCAAAAGTGTGTCTGAGCAAGGAAAGGAGGATGCAGTCAACACAAGGGGAGACACCATCAACATGGGAGCAATCGACAAGCAGTGGGATGTTTTACCATTCCAGAGCGGCACATTCTGATTCCAACACGCCTGGCCACGGAGACCGTTGACAGTGACATTGTTCTTTATTTAGATGTTGAAATCTTATCATCATTATCATTATCTTATTGTATTTACACATATTTGATATCAAAGTTGATCATGGGACTTCAAATTCCGTTGTTTGAAAATGCCAGTGTAGGGGAGGCCAAGGGAACTTCATTATCAGAGGTCATTTTTGGCACTTACATCATAATTGTTACAATTTTTGTACAAGCTCTCAATGCATGGATGAGCAAACTTTGCGGCAACAACTCCGTCTCCCTGCTTTGATAGCCGCGCGGCCCTGATGGCCCTCCTATTTGCGCTTGAGCACAACGATATGGATAGAGCTTTGTTAGTACATTGTTCTTTGCAATATCTTATATCGTCTGTTGCGCAATGGGCGGCTAAAAACACCAGTAAGGGGTGGAATTGTGTGAATGGCGATATATTGCGGATGATTGTAGAGCAACTCCGTTCTTGCACTGCGCAACTGGAGTTTTAATATGTATTGCTGGATGACAACAACAGAAACTTGAATGCCGCTAAAGCTTTGGCTGTGCGTGAGGCCCTCCTGGACCACCCCGAGGTATACCATCCAGCAACAGAGGAACTTCCATCCAGCAACAGAGGAACTTCCATCCAGCAACAGAGGAACTTCCAGACAGCAACAGAGGAACTTCCAGACAGCAACAGAGGAACTTCCAGACAGCGGCATTACAATTGATGTTGATGTTCCGCGACGGGGATGCAGGGTCCTGATTACCTACGCTACACAATAGCTTATGCTGGCCAACCCGGGTTATATGGCCATTACACCCAATATCGCATTTGATGACCCCAACAAAGAGGGGGAGGCTAGCCAACCCCGCTCCCACAGGGGTTGCGCCAAATACCGGCAGGCCCAAAGGCAGAACCTTGCTTGTCTGACTGAGCCTAAAACAACCTATGAGTGGTGGAAATTAGTTAGAGAATGGTCCGGTCCTAAACATCGACCACCATTGGTGTCATTTGTAATGACTTACTGGATGTTTTCAAACATTGTCTGAGCCCCTCGCCTACAATGCCGGCGCAATTTGACGTACTTGAGAAAGAGGACTTCTATTTCATGGTTGGAGCACTGTCAGTACAAACAGTTGATCACTTGCCCCAGGGTTTTTTCTCCAGCCCATTCACCAATGACAATGTTGTATGGGGTAAACTGAAGATCTTAAAACATATGCATACCGCTGTTGGTCTTGATGAACAGGGCTCAGAGGAGGCAAAGCAAAGAATTCAAGCGTGTTTGGGCCTCATGACTTGGGACACTCTGTTGCACGGCCTGTGGCTAATTTATTTTGCAGACCTGCTGTTCTCAGAGGATGAGGATGACGTTCAATTGGTGTGGCTACTGATTGCCCATGTGGAGCAGGCAGACAATGTTGCCCTCTTCTCCACTACCTTGCGTGGACTCCAGAAGCGGTTGAACATGTTTGTGCGCTGGTGCAGCCGTAACTCAATGATGCTCAACATCACCAAGTCTTTCTGGATAATCATTGGTGCGCTGTTGCAACTTAACAAACACCTATATGTTAATGGGGAAGCGTTAAAGCTTGTAACCAGCTATAAATATGTTGGACTTGCCTTCACATCAGCGGGCTCTGCGCTTCTTGATCAGCATTATGCAAACCAGGCCAGCAATGTCCGCGGCGCTGGCAACGCAGTCTTTATGCTGCAATCACGCACCAGCCCGATCCCGCCCAAGGATGGCATCATGCTCTACATGGCAAGGGTTGATCCTCATTTGACATCAGGCTGCAAGGTCACCATTGACACCAGGCCGTCTTTGCTCAAACTACTTGAGGACGTCCAGATTCAGTTCCTGCGCAGATTACTTGGCGTCAACCCAAAGAGCGTCCTGGCCATAACTGTACTCAGAAACGGATGTTCAGCCAATTTGGTATAGACATGTGAGGTTAGCACTCAAATACCTTGCATACCTCTTGGGTCCAATGGCTGGGGAGTACACAAGAGTGTGCATACAGGACTCCCTGCAACTGGCGCTTTGAGGATCCCAAGGCTGGTTGACGGATTTGCGCATTGTGCTGTCTCGATTGCCTGTTCCTGTTGCTCTCCAAATGTCTGACCTCTCCGTAATTGGGGTCAAAGAACTGATCAAGCAACTTGACCTCTCATGTTGCAATTGGCTGCAGATGGAATTAATCTAATGGAGAGAACATATCTGTTGCACAACTGCCAGCCTGGGACTGCCATTTGTTTGCGCTCTTACCTTGCGCATATCCCCTATGCGCCGCACAGGGTCGCTATCACCAGACTGTTGGTTCTGTCACATTTACTCGGAATTAAATTACTGCAATACACTAGACCATTGGTATCCCGCCAGCGTTGCCTTTGTTGTTTTTGCCAAGCTGGGGTTGAGGATGAAGTGCACGCTATGATCAAATGTGCCCATGGCGACATAGCACACCTGCATGATGAGCTCTTTTGTAGGCTTATAGAGACGGATGCCCGCATGCATCAGGAAAAGGACCTTTGGTTCTAGGCCGCTTCAGGTAATTTCAACTTTCACAGAGAGACTTTAGGTCTCTCAGTTGCTCCAGGTGTCTTTGAATGTCTTTGGCAAGGCTACAATTGCCTGGGTTTCTCTAGTAATCTTTGAAATTATTACAATTACCTAGGTTGCATTTCAGATAGTTCAGCTTTCCTTCTGAGACTCCTTTGAGACATTTATATCATATAAACGAGAACTCAATGTAAACATGGTTTGGAGTCAGATATATTAAATTACTCAATAACTACGGAATATTAGTGACATACATACTGCTCCTTGTCATACATGAATAGACATAGGTGCTCCGGGTCTGTCACTGGGTTACTACCTCACCACACCTGCCGCTTACTTGTCAAAGCCATGCGGGACCCAACAAAGACCTTGGAGGAGCAGCAACTATCTTGCTGCTCCAGCTGCTCCTTTTGGGCATTGTTGAAACACATGCGGTGAGAGACAGAGGCCGCAATGAGTTGGAGATAGCGGCAACAAGTGGGGAAGGGCCTGGGCAACAGAATTGGGTGAGGAGGCAAAAACGAGTTGGGTGAGGGAGATATGGGAGGTGACATACTTGTCGCCTCCTCTACCTCATATCAAAGCAACAGCAGCATTTAAACTGCTGTTGCTATTGCTCCGCTGCCGTCAAATCAGCCTGCTGCTTGTCCTTCTCGCAATTTCCAGGGAAAGGAACGGCAGGAGCAAGGCGACAAGGAGGGCAAAGCCGAGGGAGGCGGGTACGGGAAAACAGCAAATCGGGTGAGGCAAGGGGAATGATCCCTTCCCCGTATACAAGCAGCAGCAGCAGCAGTACAAATACTGTTGTTGCTGCTGCTATTGCTCCGCGTCATTGTCTCCGCACTGTGATTGAGCAACAGCAGCAGCACCAATGCTGCTGCCCTTGTCCATCAGGAAAAGGCCCCCTTGCTCTAGGTTGGCCTAAGATGACCCAGGTTGACCCAGGTGTACCCAGGTGTACCCAGGGGTCCCTAGGTATCCAGGGCACCAGGGCTACCTAGGTCATCCTAGGAAAAGGTGCACACGTGCACCTGGACTAGGTTGACTCAGGTTGATCACAGGGATTTATATGTCTGTTATTTGAATATCTAGCTTGCCCTGTACCATGAGTTTATAAACCCTGTAAATGTAAATTTCTGCCCTGAGTAAGACTTTTTACGCACTCAAGATGTATTTATGTTATCTTGTGAGGGACAGGGGGCAAGAAGAGTATGCTCTAGAGAGTTATTTTCTGACCAGAGTGCATTATATGACGTCTAGCAGAACACAATAAGTCACACTTAATACCTTCTATATTTCAAAGAAGTGACTTTCTATGCTCCTTTTGGTCATTCCTCTAAAAGCGCCAAAACTAGTATTTATTGATGAAATAAACCAAAATTTAGTCGACCGCGGTAGAAAGAAGAGTAAAATATTGGCGGAACATGATAATGGAGAAACAAAATGCCAAATTACTCCGCTGTGCCTTCCATGGCGGCCATCTGATTCAAAGCATCAAAATCTGTATTCTTGAAATCGTTGGCAATTGTTTCAGCTTTGACAAAACCATTATTATATTCAGCGCTAGACAAGAGTTATTATTGAGCTTTCTTTTTGGTAGAACGCAATACAAAAAACTCACCATATCTTTTCGAAAAGCTGCTTCTTGAACCATTTTGTCCACGCTAGTGCAGACTTCTCCAGAGCTTGCCAACGCGCTTGATGTATAGCAAAGCTATAAATGTTGTGAGCCACCACAATGAACAAGAGATTGGATATTGTCAATTACGCTTTAGATGCAACTTCATCCGTGAAAGGAGTGTTGCGCTTTGATCCAGAATACCATTCATGAAGGGCACATTCAATCTAACAGTTTATGAGCAACATACTATAGAAGAAAATCAGAGCTTACAGCAGTGGTGACGAGTAAAATCATAGTCTCGGGAATTGTTTTCATAGCTAGGGTTTTTGCTGCAACATCTTGTGCGACCTTAGCCCTGGAGGAAGCTGGGAACCACATCAGCTCGATAATCTCAGCT
The DNA here is from genome assembly GCA_014925845.1 of Crassisporium funariophilum. Lineage (NCBI taxonomy): Eukaryota > Fungi > Basidiomycota > Agaricomycetes > Agaricales > Crassisporiaceae > Crassisporium > Crassisporium funariophilum. Next base: position 433,827 of record JACGCL010000006.1, read on the forward strand.
ATGAGATCACATCCAAAAGGCTTTTGGGGATCGACTACCTGCTTCTGAAGTGGCATCAGTGAAACACTCTACTAAATTAGGAAAGTAAAGATGAAAAACCTCGTAATCAATACCTCCGTAGAGATATCTGGCTTCTTGCATTAACCACTTGACCCTCTCGTGGATCTTGCCTGGTGCACCAGTGAGCGCGTAAAAAGGTTTGACTTGCTCCCTAGCAGCCTTGCCGATTTCACTGAGAAAATTGTTTCTTGCAGCGAGGCTCTGGGAAAAGCCAATGATTAGTATCTTATAATAGAAATGAGTTTGAACGAACGAAGTTTATGATATTTTTCTTGATAGCCAGGTCACTGGCCGCCCTGCTAAATGCATCGGCATAGGATGCGTTACCCGACGACTTCACCATCTGCTCAACCTCCTTCCAACAGTACTCCAGTCTAGCCGCTCCTTGGTTTGGTGGGAAAGTAGTACCAAAGACCAAGGACGAGCGCAACTGTGTTCGAGCTGCATATGCGACCTTTCGAGTAATTGGAGAGAAGTCAGATGAAACTGTCTTTCCAGATTTGTCGGATCTTGGTTTGGTGCGCTGTGTTCCACCTGAAGATGATGTTCTAGATGACAAACGGACGGAATGATTGTCAATATTGCGATGTGTTATCTAGCTCAGAATTTTTGAGTAACGAGGAATTATATGAATGTGAAACCTTACTCCATTGTCACCAAAGTCCTCCCAGTTTTGCTCTGCACCATATATATCACCTTCGTCTGCATCGTTTTCCTGGCGGTCATGGTCGCTATTGTTCTTGTTATGTTCTTCTTCATCTTCGCTCATGATTATTTGAGGTCTAGTTGGCTGCTTCAAGGTTGAGGCAAACTGGATTTCTTCAGGAGTCAGACCAAAGTCCTTGGGGCCAACTGGAGGAGTGTGACTGCCATTGGTTGGCATAGTTGGGTGTTCGCCCTCTTCTTCCTGTTCGCTATTTTCGTTAGCCATCATGTCACGATTACGGTCTCTTATTTCTAGAACAAATTAAAGTAAGATTAATTGAAAGAGACAAACTAAGGGTTTACGTTGGGTCTCTACATCGAATGACTCCTTATTCTTTTCGTTCTTTTTCTTCATCCACTTGAGAAACTGAGCATAGGTTTCCTCGTTAAACCCTTCAGGCAAGGTTGAACCCTTTTTAAGTATCTTTGCTGCCTTAGAGTAGTCGATGTCAGCTGCAGGATTTCCCTTTCTTTTTCTAGAAGTAGAAGACTCCTCTTCAAGAGACTGCTCGTCGCTTATAGTACCATCGACATCTTGAACCTTGGAGGAGGGTTTTTTTTTCGGCTTAGGTTTAGGTGTCGGTTTGACATTGGCCAGAGCCTTTGTTGCCAGAGCCTTTTGAGATGCCGGTGGTTTTTTTCTAGTTGCTGGTGGCATTGTAGACGATGTGACGGAAAGCAGTTTTGTTGAGAATAAAGTGATGAAGGGAGGTTGAAATTAACACCAGACAGAAGTCGAACCATGGGAAATTATTTGTGTCTCACGCATTGGCTCAAAACTTTCAAAAACAGTAGCTAAACTCCCATTGTTCATAGTTATTTACAAATTACTGTCTTTACTACTAGATGTTCTCATATATATGTTATGGTCCCAGCCGTTTCTATCTTTGACCCATCCAGCAGCTGCACCATCTGAATGGAATACAAGTGAGCATCGTTTACCCCGATAATGCAGATTGAAATGGCTAGTTTTTGAAGATGTAAATGCAACGACATCACCATTGCGCAAAGCTAGCACAATTCCTGGTTCCATGAGACACAACTCTCCACTGACACAGTCAGAGATAGTGACGACTAGACAAACGCTGTCGTCTTTCCAGTCTCGGTGGATTCTAGTTGTGACGTTGATGTTGAGGACAAAGCCTGAAAATGGATATGCGGGGGCGATTTCACTACAGGGAAGTATGTCGACAAATGCTGAAAGAAGGTCGTAGTTGTTTGGCAGAAGGATTTCTAGCTGTGAATTTCAAAAGTCAGTTAAAATGCACATAGAGAGATGAATGGACGGTGTACTTGTTGACGTATCCACTCGAACATGCCGGCAAATGCGTTTTGAAGCGCAACATACTGGTCAGGATTTAATTTGAGCTCACTGCTTGCTCGAGGAAGCATCTGAGATATATTGACGCGTTGAACATTCTCATGACCAATGGTTGCTGGGTCAATATCTGCTGGAGTTCCATCACCCTAGACGCAAATAACTGTTAGAATATGTAGTAAAGAATATTGAAATACTCACTTGTTTGGAATAACGATTGTAGAAATCAAAGTGTATAGCCATGAACGAGCCAGATGCTCCTTCAAGCTGAGAATCAGCTACGTTTCTGACCGCTGTTGGGTAAATTAATTCAATACTGTCAAGAATACCCCTTCGTATGTGCTCAGGCATATGAGGCAATACCAGGGCAATCAGTTCCTCATTGACATCGTTAATCCGCAACATTTGCCTATGATCGATATATTAGATTATAAAAAAAAAGGATAGGTAGCAGACTCACCCATTGAGATGGTCTGGATCAAGCCTAACGTAGCGTGATTCTTTTTCACGTTTTCCTTTCCTTAGCTGATGCATCAACTTCAAATGAATATCAGAGCGCTGAAATAATGATTCATATGAAACTTACCATAGTCTTGAAATGTTCCAAGTCTCTAGGAATCTTGGCTAGAGCAGCATGTCGACGCTGCTGCTCAGTAAAGATGTGCCTTTCTTCATGATTTGTGCGTGAGTAATTGACACATTTATTTGTGGGAAGTGAAGGCTTGAATGCGGTTGAGATGGTGACTAAATTCGGCTGATTTGGGATGGAGTTCCATGCTGGAGGAGGAATAACGACATCAGCTTCCGCTGGCTGGGCAGATGTCGGTGATGAGTGCTCTTCTCCAGGGATAGAATGGGCTGCTGGGTTTAGAGTAGAGGGATTGAAGCTTGACACCACAGGTGGAAAACCCACAGAGTTGACGCCAACATGATGAAGGCTATTGAGAGCACCCAATGAATACCCCATTTGTGACCTGATAGGAGTATAAGCCCAGGTCCAAGCACTCGTATCTCTTTGCTTGACAAAATCACTGCATAGGTCGTTAGCAGAGGTATACCGCATCAATGAAGAAAAAATATACTGATATGTGAAATTGTCAAAAAAGGCATCTGATACTATCAGATCCGTGCAGTCAAGCTCCGCATCAGGAAAGTACTGATCAAGGAATGGAACTGGGAAGACCAGACTCATTCGGAGAGGATAGAGTTGCCGAAGTAGCACAACTGCTGGAATAATTGCTTCCTTAACCCGTTTACCCGCGGCTGAATCTGCTCTCGTAATGAATATCAAAGCTAAATCTCAGTGCAAGATTTTAAAAACACATACCAGTCGGAAAGCGAAGAAGGCGGGCTAACCGGCCTATATCGTCACCAGTAATTTTCCGCATATCTGAACGAACCCGTGCGCATGCCATGAAAATGACAAAATAAATTGTTCCTGACCAACAACCCATGGTGTCAATTATAAAAGAAAGAAATTTCTATGAAGAACGTACCTGCACCAGCTAGCAAGCAGGCTTTCAGGCCATCACTAAAATACCTGGAGAGTGTTTTGCTCGAGGAATTCACATGTGGCTCAATTTGTTTGAAGATAAATGTAGGTTTTTTCTTGGTGATGTTGACTTCTCTATGAGAGTATGAGCCCAGAGCAGTATAAACATGAAATAAACATACAGACCTTTGGACTTGAGCCGCAAATTGCATGACATTGATCCAATATTGGAATTGGACGCATGCATCCAGGATTTCAGTTGCTTCGCAGAGTTTCGAAAGTGCAACAAGCGTCTCGGTTGCATTACCAGCACTCTGAGCAGATGGGTAAGAAACTGCAGCCTGCCGCTGCCCTGTGAGAAGGGCGTTGCAGACTTGGTGAGAGTTGGTGACAAGTCTCGAATGAGAGCCAACATTCTCGATGGCATCTGTTGCGATAGACGCAATCGCGACCAAAAGATGGCAGCAGGTTTCACCCAGTGGCTGCTCCTGAGCCACAGGAAATAGGTCAAGGGTGTACGAAGGCCGTTGACACCCGCCACCACTGTCTACGCTGGGCCCATACTGTGGTTCACCATCGTCAAGCTCTCCATCTTCCTCTTCCTCATCAGCATCATTTCTATCTCCAAGCCCTTCCGCACCCATGCGATTCTGGCGTTGGCGATCTGCCCGGTTTTCTGCGCGTTGACGACGGGTGTATGCTCGAAGTAAGGCAGCCCCAGCCCCTCTTCTGCAGTCTCGGTCTCCACCTCCACCTCCGCCTCCACCGCCGCCATTTCCACCGCCGCCGCCTCCTCCTCCTCCTCCTCCACCTTCTCCTCCGCCATTTCCACCACTGCCACCTCTACGACCCCTCCTGCCAATGTTTCCCAAGTCGTCACCTGGACCCACACCAAAGTAGTCCATCATACTCTCAGTACTCCCTCGCCTGCCACGTTCGTTGGGCTCATCGCCTTCACCATCATCCTGAGGCTCATGGTTGTAGCCGTTGTCCTGAGGCCTGCCATCATCATATTGTTGGCGCTGAGAGGTGTCTTGGCAAGAGTGCATGTCAAATGGATCCAACTCGGCATTGAAGTTGTATGACGGTGATCCAGCGAGTGTTGGAGATGAGGAAGGTGGAGTTGCATAGCGAGAGAATGGGTGCAGCTCTCTCGGGTCCACAAAGCAAGAAGCTTCGTATGCGGGAGCAGCCCATGGCGAAGATGCAACTTGTGCTAGGGTTTCCTGAGATGCAGTTAGAATAACCGGAGAAAGAGCACAACATATTATTACGCACCCTAGACGCAGATAACCCAGAATAGGGATCCTCGATCCTCAAAGCCAGTGCTTTGGGAGAGCCCAGGGTCGTATACTGCGAAACCAGGCTGAGGGCATCTTGGAGTTTGTGTGAGACCAAGCAGAGCGTCGGAGAGAGCGAGGACTGGAGCTTAAGCAGATGAAGAAGCTCTAAGGTCTCTGTTGAGCTGAGCGTGAGATCGGCAGCCATGCCAGATTTCCAGTGGGAGATATGCGGCGAGACGGTGGCTGCCAGTGTCTCGTGCTCAACAAGGCAAAATTTGACAAGTCGAGCAAATCACATGACTTATTCGACGCGTCAACGCGTTCCTGTTGAACACAATCAACAAAGTTTGGGACAAATGCTTACCTTTTGTCCCGGCTTTCAAAATCCCACACTCCTCGCCCTGCACAGTCCTGAGAGCAAGGGAACGGCGGAGGACATGGAAGAAGGAGGTCAAGGTGAGTACGTGATTTACCAAACTTGTCCCGAAGACCTAACAAACGTCTCTGCCGGTTAGCTACTCCATTGCTGTCATCTCTCGTGCCAATCCCTGCCATTCCCCACCATTATCCTGCTATAGTCAAGCTTGAAGGTGGCCACTGCCGCCAATCCTGTAGATCACCATCATTGGTTGACGGTAGATTGTTACAATAAGTCATACGGTAGGTGAGTTATCAATCCCAGCTCACTGTCATCGGGGGTGCTCATAATAACTCCTCCTTTGCACTCAGCCCTTGGATCCCAAATCGAACTGCAACCCCCGCATTCCCATTGCCCACTCGCTGCATTCAAACACCCCAAAATCTGGCGCTTCGCGTGTAGGCCGTACCTGAAGATCTATACCTCAAAGCTGTCATCAGACCACTCTATAGGTTCATTCGGGATCAGGGCTACGAGGTTGTTGATGGAAAGTTTGTGAGATGAGCAATGTATCTTGCACAGCTACCCTGTCCTCCCCCCTCTATCCAATCCCTGCCTCCTATGAAACACGACCGCCGTCGTTCTCCTACCTGGAGTTGGGGGCAAGGACCTTGTACCAAATGTCAAGACGTGGGTTCCCAGCGGCTCTAGCTTCCCTCTCCCTCAACGAGGATATCTACGCTGGTATGAAGGCTTTTGGACGTAGAGCGAGGATCAAGCATACAGAGTACTATCAGTGTGGAAAGGGTTGTGATCTAGGGTTTGGAACTATCCTCAATTTCCAGACAAAGATTGGAACGGGTATGGGTGAGCAGATGCTCAGTCGCAAGTACTACTACTTGGGGACGCAACTGCCCATCGATCGTTTCTTAACCTTCTACTATGGTCATCCCAGTTTCCAGATCAACAATATGCTGGTAATTTTACCGGTTCATGTGTTCATCATCACCAGTATGTGTATCCTTCTAGTCATTGCATGTTCATATTGCTAACTCTCGTTGTAGTGGTATTCCTCGGAACATTGAACCCGTCAGTGAGGATCTGCAAATACAACTCCTCCGGTCAATTCTTGGCGGGTCAAGCAGGCTGTTACAACCTCGTTCCGGTCTTTGAGTGGATTCAGCGTTGCATCATCAGTATCTTCTTGGTCTTCATGATTGCCTTCTTGCCACCCTTCTTGCCACTTTTCCTACAAGGTACATTTTATGCTCTTCTTTCTATTCGATAATTGAGCGTCTGCATCGCAGAACTCGTCGAACGTGGAACATGGAAGGCCATCGTCCGTCTGGCCAAGCAATTCTGCTCGCTCTCTCCCGTATTTGAAGTCTTCTCCACTCAGATCTACACGCATTCGATTCTCAGCAATTTGACCTTTGGAGGAGATCGGTACATTGCAACCAGCCGTGGCTTTGCAACAACCCAGATCTACTTCCACATCCTGTTCTTGCGCGTTACAGGCCCAAGCATCTACATGGGAATGAGGGCCTTGATCATGTTGCTTTATGAGAATGTCATGAATCATCCAAAGTCAGGTATGTAATATTACTTTCATCCTCAGCCACAATTCTCAGTTTTCCTCTAGACTAGCGTCCACAAGAATCGGCACAAGTCAGATCGGTCACATGACTTACTCGGTGATCAAGTCGCGTCAACGCGTTTCTGTTGAACACAATCAACGGAGTTTGGGACAAATGCTTACATTTTGTCCCAGGTCTCAAATCCCACACTCCTTGCCCTGCACTTACTTACACCTTCCGACTTGGCTGATCTTCAGCCAGAGGCTGAGAGCTCTTCGAAAGCACTTTGAGTTTGATAAATTCTGCATGTATCAAATAAAAGACATAATAATGATATAAAGCTGGTCATATTTTATCTTTGCCTACGATGAGGCAGAGGTTGTTGTTCGATTCCAAACCCTTTGATCAAGCAAGGCCTACTCACTCTCTTTCCAGGGCCATGATTGATTTGCTTTACGTGACGCCTCTTGCATTCTCTGTTCAACACGTCATGTTCGAAGAACCTGAGCCCGGCTCTGCCGACTCTGAAGAAAGTACTATCTCAGGACAGTTTCTCAACATCAATGGTCGAGTTCCTAAGATATGGAAAGGCAGAGACTATGAAGAGCTATTCTGCCCAGTACTTCCATCCTCGCCAGACTGCTTTGGAGGTACGCCTCTTCCCTCAACGCCCAGGTAAAATCCTTTATTTTTTTGGACAGCTGAGAGCTCATTTATTGTATTTACTGTTTTCAGGTCAATTGCTCCTTTGATATTTACACCGCCTGGGGTGGTCACTCCACTACCTAGATCATCGCCTCTCGCCCAAGCAGCCCTTCGAAAGAGAAAGCGTGATGGAAATGAGCTAGACCAGGATTCAGACCTTAGGTGACAGATATATCTCTATGACCAGGCCTAGTTTATGCTAAATACTGCTGTTAGACATTCTAAGAGCCTACAAATGCTACCGCTACCAGCGAAGGAGGCAATAGAGCAAATTGTGTCAGAAACAGAATCTGAGACAGAACCAGAATCTGAAGAGGTTGCAGCATGTCCACATCCTGTTGAAGAATCACTTACAGAGCCAGAATCAGAGGCAGAGCAAGATGCCAAGACGTCTGAAAGGCAAGCTTGGGTGAAGATTGGAGTACTTGAACAAGAAAGGGCCGTTTTGCAGGCTCAGGTGGCTGCATTTGCTTCTCAAGCAGCAGAGGAAGCCGAGAAGAGGAGGGTAGTAGAGAATGAGATAAAGCGTCTCCGTAAAAAGATGGCTGCTGCCATAGCTTTGCTTAAATAGTGTCATGTGAGTCTTTGACATCTCGCTCTCTCAGTTGTTACTGAGACCTGTTGCTACGATACAGTCTTGTTTACTTCTTTTACCTCTTCAATCAAAGCTTATATCTCCCACTCCCTCTACATCCTCATCGACCATGCCTTGGTGCCCAGCGGACTGCCAAAAATGGTTCAAAACTGACAAAGGAATGAACGCGCATTTATCAACCGCAAAACATTGTGCTTGGTATATGAAGGGGAAGCTAAGAGATATCGGCACCACCAATGATGCAGAGGAACCTGGTCGTTTGAGGGAGCAGGAGGATATCAATGATGGTGGTTACAAGCCCGATTATGACCCCAACCTTGACCTTGATCTCAATGAGTTCAATTACAACCACAATTCTTTCCATTTCATCCCTACTGAACCTTCAACATCGGTGGCAATTGGTGAAGCAGGACCTGGGCCAAGTTCTGCCATACATCAAGTTCTAAGGAGCGCCTTACCTCAACAACACTGTAGAGTGCTGGATGAAGTTGAAGATAATTGTGTGGTTGATGTACATTTGACAGCCGGCAGGATTTATCGAAAAGATGATGGTCCAGCCATTGTCATTTCTGGGTTGGACAATATCGGATTCGACAATGATGGAGATGTTAGAATGAGTTCAGAGGCAGGATCAGAGGAAGGCTCCATCCCAAGCTCAGATGAGGAGGAAGGAAGAAGACATCCATTTTACCCTTTCAAATCTGTCATGGACTGGCAAATAGCACAGTGGGCCATGAAAGACGGCCCTGGTCAAAATGCTATTAACCGCTTACTGTCTATCCCTGGGGTATGTTTCCTGTTCCTCTTTGACTCACTTGCACTCATGAATACACAGGTTGTTGAAAACCTTGGCCTATCATTTCATAATGTTCGAACACTGCACCAGAAAATTGACTCCATGCCTGAGAAAGCGGGTGTCTGGAAAACGAAGCAGCTCACTTTTGACGATCGCCCAGAAGACATCTTCACTATCCGCTATCGAGACCCTATAGAAGCAATCAAGAGTCTTTGGAGAGACACTGATCTATCGCCTACCATGAAATTTGCACCGGAGCGCATCTACTCTGACGCTACCCGAAATAACCGTATTTATTCAGAAATGTGGACAACTCAATGGTGGCATGTCATACAGGTGTGTATTGTTGTCTAAAGAGATTTCTGCTTTCTGATCTTTTCAAAAGGCAAATCTTCCTCCAGGAGCAACAGTCGTGCCTGTCATAATAGCCAGCGACAAAACCCAGTTAACTCAATTTTCTGGAAGCAAACAGGCATACCCAGTCTATCTGACAATTGGAAATATCCCCAAAATTCTCCGACGAAAGCCTTCAAAGGGAGCCTGTATCCTAATCGCATATCTATCTGTTGACAAAATGAATTGAACCAAGATGCGAGACCAGGAACATCGATCCCGAGTTCAACGTGTTTTTCATGAATCAATGCGCGCTGTTCTTGAACCTCTCATTTCCGCTGGCAAGAATGGCGTTGAGATGATTAGCTCAGATGGTGCAGTCCGTCTTGTCTTTCCCATTCTCAGCTGCTACGTCGCTGACTACCCAGAGCAATGCTTGGTTACTTGTTCTAAATACGGTACCTGTCCTAAATGCAAAACACCAGCCAAGAATCTTGGTGATAAAATTGCAGCTGAAGATCGTACACCACAATGGACAGAGTCAATCATATTGGAAGCAAAGGAGCAAATGGACGGCAACTCTCGAAAATTCCATGACTATTGCATGCAGTACGATGTCGCTGGCAGTATTTTCAGGCCATTTTGGCAAGACTTTCCTCTTTGCAACATCCATCAGTCCATGACACCTGACATTCTTCACCAGCTCTATCAAGGTGTTTTCAAACACATTGTTAGCTGGGTCCAATGTATTCTTCCTGATGGACTTCTTGATCAGAGAATACGCAAATTACCCCATGGATTCGGACTTCGTCGATTCAAAAATGGTTTCTCTGCCCTCTCACAAATATCAGGCCCAGAGCGCAAGCAAATGGCCAAAATTCTTCTTGGCTGTCTCGTAGGACTCATTCCAAAGCAGGGAATCATGGCCATCACCGCTATTCTTGATTTCATACAAATTGCTCAGTATACCACCCATGACAACACCACACTAGGCTATCTGCAAGACGCATTGGATCGCTTTCATCAGCACCGTGACTATTTCATCAAAGTCAAGGCCAGAGACGACTTTAACATACCCAAATTCCATTCACTTCTCCACTACCTCAATTCCATCAAGCTCTATGGTACGACCGACAACTATAATACGGAGATGTTCGAGAGACTTCACATTGACTTTGCCAAGGATGGATGGAGGGCAACTAATCATCGTGATGAGTTTCCACAGATGATTTGCTGGCTTTCTCGAAGAGAAAAGATTGCAACATTCGAGAAATATCTTGCTCAAAACACAACAAACACACCACATTCACCTGAGCCAGACAATCCTGAAGCAGCCTCTGCTCAGCCGGCAACGCCATCAACGCCATCTACACATGGGGAATCTAGAATCTCCATTGCAAAGCATCCTAATTCCCCTCAACGGCGCATTGAAACCACTGAAACCCAACACAACTGTCCTGCTTTATATACTACCTCAAGGTATTTCTCAATAAATATCGCGCACACCCAATTCCACAGCAAGATTTCCCATACACAAAGCTTCCTTTCTCTTCTCTAGATGTGTATCACATGTTCCGCTTCCATCCTACAAGCATTCATGACGAAGAAGAAGAGAAGGATATGGTGAAAACTCTGCCAATAACTCATCAAAACTCAGCGGGATGGTTTGATACCGTAATTGTCTTTGTGAATGAAAATGCAGAGTCGACTGGCATTCAAGGTGAGTTTATTTATTTTCTGCATATCTGATATTCTAATGTTGAACTAGGAACTAGAGTTGGTCGTGTTCGCGTCATTTTCACACTTCCACCAACAATTACTGAGTATGGTGTATCTATCCCCGCACCAGAAGCATGGCCAACGGCACCTCTTGCTTTTGTAGAATGGTACTCAACATTTTCATCGACACCCCTCGAACAGCACGGTATGATGTATAACATCAAGAAAATCAAAAATACTCAAGGAACGCGCTGCCAAGGTGCCATAATTCCCCTGACAGATATTCGCCAAAGCTGTATGTTATTTCCTATGCTAGAGAGAAACTCAGATAACGTGCCAGATGCATGGACACCTGATAATACTTTAGACATGGCTTCGTCATTCTTATTGAACAATTGGCTTAGTAAATATTCATATCAAACTCTATGGTAGATTAACTATGTATATTCCATTCATTAGATAGGTTCCTAATACGCTACTTGTGTTTTTTATAAGGAATCATATGTTAATCTATCCAGGTCATAAAATGCAACCTATGTTGCCCTGAGTCGACATAAGGTGAACTCAGGGATGCCAGGTCACCAAAGAATTTCCTGGTACGGATCAGTCGCACTGTGAAACTCAGGGCTAACTGGGCCGACCCAGTGCAAGGGTGCCTTTTCCTGATGTCGTTGCCTTGACCGTGCCGTGTTTGAGCGACAGCGCCACTGGTGCTGCTGATGCCGTTGCTCCTTTGCGTTGTCTTCAAGCAACAGCAGCAGCTGTGATGCTGCCGCCCCACATTATTGCTATTTGGGTTGAGGGAAGGAGAGTTGGGAGAGGTGTTGACGGGAGTTTGAGGCAAAAACGGCAAGGTGGAAGGGCTGGCAAGGGATTGGTGAGTGGGGAACGGGTGGTGAAATGAGACCAGCAGAACGAGTCAAAAATATCGACTTGTTCTGCGACGCACTGTATAGGACTCCCTCAGTTGGGTCTCCCTTGCTGCTCTTCACCCCCAACCAACCCAAACCCATGAAAACCTCGGCCCACATCCCTCAAAGGCTGAAGCGGGGCTCATGACGTGGCGCGAGTCGTTTGCGGCTTGTGGGACCTAAGATGAGAAAAGTGAGTGAAAAAAGTGTAATAATAAAGTACTTACAAACAATCCCAAGTTGGCCTACATCCCTTGACGAGGGGAGAGGCACACGACTGGGTGTGCGCGTCATCATCTGGATCTACCACCTTTAGTTAGTGTAAAAAAAAAGTAACATTGAAAGAATGAAAACTCACCATTATCCTTGAAGCCGTCGGACTGGGTGAGCGTGTGAAATCTTGGAAGTGATTTCCTCGATTTCACACGGTCAGTGCAAGCTTTGTAAATTGCTCAAAGTTCACCTTTGCGATTGGCGGCCCGCAATCACGTGAATGTTGAACTTCGAGTGATTTCGCCAAGTTCAACCCTCTTTCTTTACACCACCACCTCCCTTGTCCCACTTCTCTCACTTCCGTCAATGGCTCCCAACACTGTCGACACTTTTGTTGCCAACACACCACCAGGACCATGAACGCCCCTCTGGGCCGCTGACACGCCCAGCTCCCACCTTGATGCCTCTCAAACGGGGTTACGCCAGCAGTGCGCACCGGCAAGCTGTCAACTGCCAAGGGGCAAGGGCGAGGAGGAGAAGGCAAGCGGCAGGTATGTGGTCACCCACCACCCAAACATACCACTGACCGCCACTGCCCTCACACTTTTCCCCTGCAGAACCCATCTCCCGTCCAACAAATGGCGTCAAACATCCAGGACGCTGCACTTCCGCTCTGCCCACTCAAGCGGCATTGAGCTTGGGGCTCCCTCCCCCGCCGTATCTGCCCTGCCACATCAAAAGATGTTGGGCATCCGTTGCCGGTCCGCCCTCCCTGCCACGTCAAATGACACCAAGTGTGGAGTGTGCCGCTGCCCACCACCACTGCCCTCCGCTCTGCTATGTCAGCTGACGTGAAGTATTGAGTGCGCCCCTGCCGCTACCCCTCCACTTTGCCATGTCAATTAACAATGAGCGTTCAATAGGCCACTGCCGCGGCTCCCGCTACCAAACTTGCTCCAATGGAAAGCTTTGGATTGCCGATTCAGACAACAAATCACTCCCCACCCCAAGCTCCGCCGCTCCGTACAACCTGTTCAAACAGGGAGAGCAAGCAAAAATAGCCGGACACCGACAACTCAAAGGGAATATGGCCCCGGATCCCCTGGTAAGTCACCCCCGCTCTGCTCCCAGCTCTCGCTCTCACCCCTCAACCAGTAAATCCGGCCTTGATAGGCTGAAGGAGCCCGCCACAACAGTAGACATAGCCGTCAACGCCCAGACCTGGTATGTCCCCACCTCCTTTCATTTTTTCCCCCAAAATCTAATCTTGATTTTTGTATTTAAGTTGCGAGCATGCACTTACACAGACCACCTACGCCCATGCCCCTTTCCCACCACACCCTCTGCCGCTCCTCCTCTGCTATATCACCGGCCTTGCCCCCATGACCCGTCAAAAACAGTCGCGTACCCCACGTCTACCTCACGTCACAGCGCCCCCATGTTTGCAGTGCGTCCGGGGCCTGTCACGGACAAAGAACCCTACTGGATGGTTCCTGTAAGTGAACCCACCCCAAACAAACACCCAATGGAGACGATGATGGTGCTAACTTTACTGCTCCATTGATAATGTTGGACCCTGCCCTTGGACCCACAGCCTGTATGTTTCCTCCCATTTTTTGTCAAAGCCTGAGCAAGTAGTTATTAGATTAAGTTAAGGACAGGTAGATATAGATTTGAAATGTATTCATTAGCCTCAGTTTAATAATGATTTCTTAATTTTTTGTCTATCCTCCTATGAACTTGAATGATATGAAGTAAATAAATGCCTAACTGGGTGCTCTACAGGTGGTCTAGGGGATCTCTTGAGGACGTCTAGGTTCCTTTGTATATGCTCTAAGATGATCTGTATACCCTCTGTGGATGCTCTGAGTTGCTCTGCAGACTCCCGGTGGATGCTCTGCAACTGCTTTGGGAGAGCTCTGGGAAATTTGAACTTGAGGCACTTAGTTCCGAGCAAGGCCTGGGTGGCTTTGCATCTTTGAAGTCTTTGGAGTCTCTAGAGACACCCAAAGCAGCTTAGGTTTCTCCAGGACCAAACCCCCTTTTCCTGATGTGACCCACATATTGGGGTCCGCAAATGCCATCAATGTCTTACTGGCCCTGACCCGCCATCCCAACTCGCATGTGCTTTGAGATGTTGCCAGTTACTGTTATGGAGTCTTAAGAGTCTTTGAATGCCTGACACCTTACATTGCACCCCCACCGGATAACAAGTGATCATTTATACATGCACTCTATTATAAAGCATGCACTATGCTCCTGCTGAAATTTCTGTCGAATAAAAAGACACCATCGTACAATACTGCTTAATCCACAAAACGGTTTTCCCTGCTTCATAATCTTTGGATGCAAGGGAGTGTTGTCTTGAGGAGGAATTATGTTAACAAATATTCCAGGAGGGGGAACACCCTTGGGACTCCTGCCAGTTGAAAAAAAAAGGGCAACAGGTTTTACCTTGATGCTCCTGCCGCGTGCTGGCTTGGTGCTGGCCAGAAGTTGAGTAAGATAATCACAATGGTTACCGTAGTATTTGTACCCGTAGCATACATCATGGGTATATTACTGCATGTATGTAGTACAAACCCCAGTTGTTCCGCTGGGACCCCAATACTGGAACTCTCTTTCTCTCTCAGGCGCCATACAGCAAGAAGCTTTGATTGTGCATGTGCATGACATGAAGGAGATTGTGGACATTGACGTGTTGCGTGACCACTGCTCCTATTCTTGACAGACACAAAATTCAAACTTTAAGGGTGCACAAACTTGTCAATTGTTATCGATGTAATCAGGCAATGCCAAGATGCTAAGAATCTTCCTGGCTAGAGATCCTTGCACACTTTTGGTGATTTCCATACCTATATTGCCGCATTTGAGGGCCGCTGCAGACGCCATTGCAAAAGCAAATGATCCACAGAATGATGGAGCTTTCATAGGGATACAGCGTGTGCAGGGGGTCCAGATGGCTATATCTTATGAATTTTTTATCATCAAAATTTGATTTGTGAGTTGCATGATGATGAGAAACAGCAATTTGAGAGCCACGGGATTGAACCCATTATCAGAGGTCATTTTTGGCACTTACATCATAATTGTTACAATTGTTGTACAAGCTCTCAACATGTCGCCTTGTGTCGCAGGCTTGTGTTCCTGTTCCGTGACAGTTGATCTTTGCTAAACTTTGGCAGAACTCTTTGAGTTAGCTTATATATTATTGTAGTGTTAAACTATTGCCTAATGTCCTTGTATGTTCAACTTTTGAATTTTTATTTCTTCCAATAAACCAAAAACATAGGAAAAACATAGCACTAATTAGGAGAGATGGAGAGGGGGAGTTCTGGAGACCTTGACCAAAATATTCATCCCCTGTGACATCCTGGACCCTCCTTGAAGATGCTTGAAGTCATTCCAAAAAATTGGTCTAGGGATGAAGACGTGAGGGATTTATGGTTTCAAAGGTGCAGGTAAGAAGAGGCAATGTTATGATGATTGTCGTGGTGATTGCTGGTTTCCACAAACTGTACGTTCCACCTAGATTCTCACAGCAAGTCTGGTTGAGGTGGTGTGCCACTGCTAGTTGATTTGACGCCGGGCGATGACTTTACAGTATGGGGCAAGTATGGGGTAAGAAAGTTAACTAGGACGGACAATACAACTTTCCCAGGACAATGGTTATGATATTTTGTCTGATTCCTTCAAACCTGGCCACCACATACTCAAGTACTGAGCACAGCCAGTAATCACAATCATCACACTGTAAGACGACTTTGGGATTGTGCACAGTGATAATGATAGATGCCTTGCCGGCGCCTTTCCTCTTGCCCCGTTTTGCCACCTTGCACTCATCTCCATGGCTGACAAGCCCTCGTCCGTTGCAGCAAAACAATCAAAGACCAATGGAATTGGCAGTTTTCTGAAATCAATCCTGAATGCCTACAAGCAATTCAAAACTAAAGAGAACGGTGCAGGACATGCAGAGCCTGTAACCTCAATAAGTCAGTCAGGCCCATCTTATTGTTATGGACATTGACCTAACCTCTCGCCAGGCAGCACCACTCGGGTTATTTACTTTTATAGTTCTAACCTTCCTCGCAAGACTGAGCCCACCTTCCAGAACCTACGGCTCCGTCCAGGCCAGCAACAATATGAAATGTCCCGGATTTGCCCCGGTCCGCTCGTGGTCAAGGTGAGGTTGTGTTACTCTAAGTCTTTACGTATGGGAGATTGACTTTGGACAGATCTCAAAGAGTACGGCCGCAATAGTGACCATACATCAGACCCGCCCTCAACAATTCCTTGCAAGGAAGTTCTGAATTGGAAGGCGACTGCAATAGAAAATCTTGGAGTAGCTGTGCGATTTGGGCAAACCCTCCTCAAAAGGCTGCTGGATTGTACTAGCGGCAATCCAGTCAGCATGGCACTGTCCATTCTTCGGATGGTTGTTGAGATTTGTTGAGATGAATGTTGTGAGTTGTTGTTACCCATACTTTATGCACTGGCTGATTAGCATGTTAGAAGATTGGAGACAACAAGGACAAGCTAGCACAACATCTCAAAGATTTGGAGAACAGACTACTGGCCATGGAGAGGTTTGTAGCTATTGGTAATCCAAAGGCTGCCGAGTAGGAGATGGCAAAACTCAAACAGTATGTTGCCTCTCTGTGCCCTTAATACTGAGTTACAATGGGACATATTGGCACCTAGGATCCTTCTGGAAGAGATCAAAAAGCTGGAGGATCTTGCTCTTCAATCACTGGCTGGTCGCATTTACAAGCAACGACAAACAGATTGTATCCTACTACAATGACAAGACCATGCGGATGTGGGATGCTACAACAGGTGCTGAGGTGATGGTGCTGAAGCTGAAGGGCATTGATCATTTGTTTGCATTGTCAAGTGACAGAACACAGATTGTGTCCAGCTCAGAAAACTCTGTGCGGGTATTTGATGCTTCAACAGGCCTAAAGGTGAACCAAGCTGACAGGCCATGCCTGGCACATCACCGCGGTGGCGTTCTCAAGCAACGGCACCCAGATTGTGTCCGGATCTGCAGACAATCCTATGGGGTATGGAATGCTTCAACAGGTGCAGAGCTGATGGTGGTGAAGGGGTTTACCAACTGGGTCACCTTGGTTATGTTTTCAAGCAATGGTATGCAGATTGTGTCCGGCTCGGATGGCTGCTCTGTGCGGGTGTGGGTAGTGATTCATAAGTCCGGGCCTGAGCCCTTGAGCCAGGCCCGACCCGACCCGCAAAGCCCAGGCCCGGCCGGGACTTTTAACAAAGCACAAAAGGGCCGGGCCGGGCCCCAACTTTTTGGCATGCAAATACAACTGACCATCACCAAACCATTTTCTTTTGAATACCAAAACTCTTATGTAATCTTAGAGTCTGTTTGGACGGCATAATCATAATTGATTATGATTTTTGAAGGCAGCCGGACCCTGCCGCCGTCCAAATCTGGTACTCGTCACAGATCATCACAGCTGATTAGATGCCCTGCTATTTGCAACATGTTTGCAATATGCACTGGCCTTGCACTGAACGCGTGTTTCCAACGCTATAAACCCGTTTATGGACGCCTCCTTTCTTCATCTCAACCCCCACCTCCTCCCTTAAAACTCTCTGCAATGCCCACTGGAGCTGTCTGGACCTCTGCCAAAGAAACTGCCTATGTTGACTTTCTTGTCCACCATGTGGCGGAAGCTGGCAACGGAGGCAACTTCAAAACGGCCACGTTCCAGCAGGCTGTTAGCCACCTTGCCCCTCTGATTGAGAGGGGCACCGTCAAGACCATGAAAACCTGTTGGAACAAGTGGACCGCGGTAGGCTTCCAATATTTACTGATCATGATAGATTATTGACAATCAGATAGTTTTGCAAGATCTGCTGCATCATCCATGCAATCCAGTCTGTCTCAGGCTGGGTTTGAGATGATAGTACAGGTGCTAGCATCACCGTAGATTCTGCTTTGTCTTGGGACAATTATGTCAAGAGGCACCCCAAAGCCAAACCATTCCGGAATAAGGGCTGGATGCACTTCAACAAAGTTGCGCTCATCATGCCCTCCACCGCTGCGGGCTCCAACATCTTTCATCCCACTGCCACCTCTGACAACACCAACGCTCCTTCAGTCTTGCCCCCTCCCAGTTCACCTGCACCCCCAATGTCATCGGACCCTCAAGATGTGAAGGACTCGGACCACGACAAAGTAGGCATTTGTTAAAAAATACACCTTCCAACTTTTTATCTAAACTCTTGATAGACTCCACCTTCTAGCTCTGGCTTGCGCAAACAGGCACGCAAAGCTGCCACCTCTTCCCACTCTGCATCTAAGCGTGTTCGAGTATCACAGGGCGCGATGGCTTTGCAAAGCATGTCCCACACTCTTGCCGGCTTCAATACTGCTTTCACAGCTGCTCTTGCCCCCCAAGCACCCGCCGTTGTTCCTTCCCCCGTCCGCCGAACCAACACTGTCACTGCCGCGCAGCGTCTTGAAGCCAATTGGCTGAGCCTTACCAAGCTGGTTGCGCTGATTGATTTCCTAGCAAATGACCGTATGGCGGCTGAGATTTACTCTGCCCTCACCGAGCCCAATGTCCGCAAGGAGTGGGTTTGCACTCAACTCGAGAGACTATGTGTTATCGTTTTCTGATGGCGTGGCAACATTGCTCCTCTTGTTCACCCTCACTCATCGCAATAATTATCTATCATTTACTACATTACACTCTTTACATATTCCTTTATTCTCTCATCCGTAGTACCCTTTGGTAATTGTCCCACATTGCCTGCGCAATACCATCCCTCTTTGCCGTTGCCCGATCTTTCTCTGCCTGAGTGACTGCCCCGTCTGCTAATGAGCCAAATTCATTTTCTCGAGGATGCCCAGGATTAGGATCAAAGTCATCCTTGTTATCATTGAAATACTCCTCAATGTTGCCGGGATCATGGTCTACAATAAAGTTATGAGTTGCTGCAAGACCAGGTAGAGCCTTGGCCTGGACGTCCATTGGAAATTGAGGCAGTCGAGTGAGTATCCCAAAGCACTTTTTCATGACTCCAAAAATATGCTTGACAATGTTGCGGGCAGAAGCATGATGCAAATTAAAAAGCTCTTCACGGTTTGAAGGCCTGGAGAAATATTTGAATATGTCATACACATATAAGTGTACCAATACATACCTGGTACCAGCTCGTCCCCATTCAGCAAGGTGATAGTGCACACCACAATACGGAACCAGGAGGGAATCACGGATTCCAAATCCGGCATTGGCAAGATAAATTCTTCCAGCAGGAATTGTAAGATCAACAAGGCGGGAGTGTGCGTACATTGTGGTGTCCGCAGCTGAACCTTCCCATCCACTGATGAAGTAGACAAACTTCATTGCAAAGGAAACACAGGCGAGGCAGTTTTGGGATACACCACCTTTGCGATTTCTGGCTGAGTGACGATCCTCGGCTGAGGGGCAACAATTAATATGTGTGCCGTCCATTGCGACAATAGCCATGGAAAACCATGGGCTGAATTTTGGTTGGCAAAGATACTTTGGTATTGGATCATTTATGCTTGGAAGGCAAACATATTTTTTGTAGAAAGGCCCAGATGAAACTGCATTAAGGACCCTTTGAAAACATCTAGGAGATAAATCAGGCCAGTTTATATTATCGATCTAGAGAAGAAATACTTTGAAACGGTCTTGTTTGAGCGTTGAAACCTCTTGCCGACATGCCTGATTGATAGGCCAGTAACACACATGTACAGAGATAGCAACCTGTTCCTTGAGAGTGACATATTTGGAGTCTTGAAGATTGCAAAGTGACCACAGCTCTTCTACCAGGGCCAGGAATACATGCAAACACATTCCAAGCTCTGTTTGAATATGATCAGGATGGCCGTATATCAACTCTTCAACCCAGTCTGCTCTGGTTAACTTTGAGGTATGATAGTCTTGTTTCCAGTACAAGGGAGAGGCATACAGTGTAGTAGCAATACCAATAACATTGACAATATACGCAGCAGCCATTATCAGCTGCCGCTGCCGTATCTCTCCTGTAGACGGAGGCATGAAGGGAGGCAAGAACAACAATGATCAACCAGAGATCGCTTGATAAGGATGGCGTGACATGGTACGCTCAATTTGGCAACCGGCGGAAATGTCCAACAGCAATCAAAATCATGATCAATTCTGATTATGCCATCCAAACAGACTCTTACACAATCTGAAGGCAGACATTGTTGAGGCACTTCAAATTTTGAAGTTGCTTCTCAATTCTGACCTTATCTTCCATGATAGGGATCCAGCAGCTGACTGGAAGATGGAAGAGGTGGACAGGGAGGATGCTGAGATGGAGGAGGAGGCTTGGATTGCATGTGAGCAGGAGGAGGAGGCTTGGATTGCATGTGAGCAGGAGGAAGAGGCTTGGATTGCACGTGAGCAGGAGGAGGAGGAGAGTATTGTAGTAATCTTTGTGTCATTTGTAAGCCTTCATTACTATCACGTGTACTGGTTTGCAAAGTGATAGAGAGTTGCAAAATGCAATTTCTGAAGGGATTGCAACACCTTCCAAGCTGATCTTTCTCCGATATGATAACCTAACTGACAATAATTCATGGATCTCACAAGAAATTGGAGGTAGAGCGTGTTTTCATCTTGCGATTTTGTGAGTTTTGAGCAGGAAGATGAAAGTTCAGGAAAAAATGGTCTTGGCTGTCCCTGGTACTCCTACGGTCTACAGACCTCACTACGAGATGAATTCATGCTATAAAATGTTCCTTCCAAATCTCAGGTTGTCCGATGCTCCTGCAACAGAGATACGAAGAAAACAGTGAATTTGCGTGACATTCCATCACTTGACCCTTGATCAGAATTGTAAGTCCGCCATTCCGCTCAACGTCGCGACACATTTTGTTGATTGCACTTGGCCTTTGCCGAAGCGGAGAAACAATTGGCTGTGTGACTGCTCGTGACAAAAGTTTTGCAACTCCCTGTTTGTTGGACTGGGCCACCCGGCTTCCCTCCGACAGGTTTGCTCTACATTTTCTTCAAAGACTGACATTGTAGCCGTCTGGTTTAGAGATTATAGTGCCCGTTCCAAAAGTCCGATTAAAAAAAGGTCAAGCAGATCGTTTCTTATTCACAATTTGCTTAAAGTTTTGCAACTCCCCATCAACAATAGTACACTTTGGTACTTGTCTTTATTGAGTGTGTAAGCCCGGGCCTGAGCCCAAGCCCGGCCCAGGCCCTAAACTAATCGGGCTCAGGGCTTGGGCTTGACTTTGACTGAACCCAGGCCTGTTGAGGCCCGGCCCAAGCCCGGACTTCTTAATCACTCACCGTGTGGGATGCTTCAACAGGTGTGGAGGTGAAGGTGATGATGGGCCACACCAACCAAGTTATCTCGGTCGCAATTTCAAGGGACGGCACGGGAATTGTGTCCGGGGCTGCAGACAAACTGTGCGGGTGTGGAATGCATTGACAGGTGCCGAGGTGAAGGTGCTGAACGGCCACACCGGCGATGTCAACTTTGTCGCATTGTCAAGGGACGGCACGAAGATTGTGTCCTGCTCTGATGACCAGTCTGTACGAGTGTGGTCATTAAGTGCGGAGGCGGACTTTGGGTGGATTATGACAGATAGGAATTGGATTATATCTGCGCAGGGCGGAAACCACCTCGTGTGGGTGCCACCATCGGCAGAAGTGCCCAGTCCGTCCAATATCCTGATCATCTCTCGCCATGACTTCGGCTCTGTTGACTTTACACAAGCCATGATAGGTGATGATTGGGCTGACTGCTATACACCATCATTGATGACACAGTAATGTGATCAGTATATGAATTTCTATAAATTGAGCTTCAGCTAACAAACAGCCTTTTATTTTGCATTTGTGCTTGATTTATATACGGCACAGTCCAATTAATGCTCTGAAGCCTTCTGGTCTCTATAACGTCAGTCGCATACATGTGTGATATCTACAGTTGTGATGTGCTGCGGAATTGTTACCCACTCATCGACGTCATATTGCTACACGGGTTTCCCCCAATTTCCTGATGCACCACAGGAACTATTGGTGAGAAGTCGAGGCCCTTCCTTCTGCCATTGCATACAGTGCGACTTTGTCTCCACTTCCGTCGACGAGGGCTTTCAACAAGCCATCCTCCTTTCGGAGTAGAGATTGTGGACTGTCAAATTCAACCTACAAATGTGATGTATGAGCGAAGATCTTGTGAATCTGGACGTGGCTTACAATTCGACCGTCATCAAGGACCATCTAGTACGCTCTTGTTTTAGTAATGGATGAACGATGGTTTTTTTAGACATACAATTTTGTCAGCATCCATGATCGATTGGAGGCGATGAGCGACCGTGATGATGGTAACGTCGGATCCCAGTTGGTTTCGCAAAGTTGTTTGGATAACAGTGTCAGTCTTGTAATCTTGAAGACAAAATCAGTACATCAAAAACGAATCCTAGTCTTGAACCTACCAATTGCAGAGGTTGCTGACAGGACTTGTCAGTGACATGATGTGTGATGTGTGTATGGCAGCTTACCTTCATCGAGGATTAGGAGCTTGCTCTGTCGCACGATGGCTCGTGCCAGGGCGATGATCTGCCTCTGACCGACTGATAGATTGCCTCCTCCACTGGCAACCTTGCTGTCCAAAGTGAGACGCGCTTCTTCGAGTTCTTCTTGGAGAGAAAACAATCCAGCAGCGCGGAGGGCATCGTTCAAGGTGGCATCATCATTTTGTTCGAAAGGGTCCAAGTTACGCCGAAGTGTACCTTCATCACTTCATGAGTGGGTTAAGCTGAAGAAGTAATAGTGCAGAACTTACCACTTAGAAGTTCGGGCTACCACGTTCGGATTCATCAAGTATACATTCAATGAGTCAGTGATTACACTCACTCTTTGCGGGATGATGGTGATGTTAGACCTCAACGCATCAAGGTTGAGTGTGTTCGTCGGAATTCCGTCATAGTAAACAGTACCCTCCGTCAAAATGCAGCGTAGAAGTGCAAGCGTTAACGAACTCTGGGAACCACATGAGCAAGTTGCGGCTACTGAGCAACATTCAGGGAGCCTACTTTTCCACTTCCTGTTCTACCAACTGTCGAGGAAAGATCAGCAAGTGCGTATAATGGTTCATGAACTGGACCCACCGACTCCAATACGCTCCCCTGATTGTATTTCGAAAGAAAGGTCATGAAGGATCTCCGGACCATTCTAGCAAGCATTGAAATGTCAGGAAAGCCAGAGCACTCTGATGTTCTCATACCTGCGAGTAGCGTGCCGAAAGCCTTTCGACAGACAAATCACCACTCGTTGGCCATGCTGCAGGGGGCTTCCCCGATTCCGTTGAGGGAGGTTCGTGGTCAATGTCAATATACTCCTGAATACGTTCCAAGCTGGAACAAATCCTTTACTTTTGTGAGATCGCTCTGACAGCTATTGACGCACCTATTGGCCTGAACTTCAAGTTCGTTGAAGAACCTCACCCCCCACAAAATTATCATAGATAATTCCACTATCATGTTCAAAGAGAACCCAATGTTTGCTGCGCCAACAGAACCGCCGTACACAAGATACGACGCTAGTGCAGCAGTCAACAACGACCCCAGAACATCGATCCTTACACCGATCCAGCGGTTCAGATTGTAGGACATCCTTGCAACTCGGATGTAATGATTGATACGTTTCAAGGATTCATTCTTGAATGACAACTCGGCACCATATGCACGAATAGAGACTACATCTCGTAAAACGGTTGTTGATATCGAGAGTATAATTTACTCACCAATTCCAGCGATGGCTGCACTGAAATGAGCGAGCAAAGGCGACCGTGCATTGCTGGGCACGGCAACTTGTGAGTGACAGTAAAGTTGGCATCAACCGGACATACCTCATTTCACGTTTTACGGATAGTTGACCGCTGAGGTACAAGTTACCAAGATACATCCCAAGAGCTCCAACAACCACTCCAGGAAAGACAAAGACAGGGGTGAACAGGATGACGACGAGAAGTCTAGTGACCATGGACACCGCGACCTCAACGAGAGTAACAAACGCCTGTGCGATCGGTTCATCAACAGCTCGGATGTCCTGGGTACATCTTGCGATGATTCTTGCAGTGGGTGTTTCGTCAAGCCATCTAAAAGTCCATCTGTCAGCCTTTCCCAGTCAATGAGCTTTGTAACGACTTACCGAAGGGTACTCGTTAAAATCGAATTAATCAAGGAGGAATTGATCTTCTTAGATGCCCTCAGCGCTCCAAAAATATAGAAGATGTATGCTCCAGTATAAACGACCATTGTTACCGCTAGAATCATTGAGTATGTTGAAAGATAGCTAAGATTGTGTGATGAGTGATGAGAACAAGCCTATCAAAAGAAAATAAGACTGACAAGGACACTTGGACCTCTGAAGGTTCATGGGTTTCGTATTGAGAGCCCCAGTATCCAAGAAACCATACCTGGAAGGTGTTCGCCCAATCCTCAAAGAGGCAGCCAGTAATCCAGACACAGAAGAAGAAGACGGGATAGCTTCCTCCCAGACCTGAGAGAAATAATTTCATCGACTTCCAGGTAACGTGGCCCTGCGCTATTTCTTCTGCCATAATAAGTTGGTTCTGCGCTTTCGGTTCGTTTGTTGTGGATTGTAGTATTTCTTCCTTGGCCAAGCGCATCACCTCCTCATCGTGATGCAACTCTGACGCCAGCAGCGAATGTTCCCCAGGGGCCGATTCGATGTTTGCATCTTGACTTCGCACAGAGCCATCTTGGCCAATGGTGACTATGAACTGAGCTATGGGAGAGGCGAGCGCAACATTGTGAGTCTGTGCATCATATCAGTCGCCACAGACTACTATTGGGAATCATCATCTTACCACAAGCAATATTGTTCGGCCTTTCACCAGATCTCCACGGAAACAGTTGTCAATGATCCACGACGACCTATTGGGCTCCCATCTGAATCAAAGAGAGACGTAGATTCGAGGACCTTACGTGTGCACATCCAGGGCGGAAAGGACATCATCGAGTAGAATGATTCCTGCGAACGAATAGATTGCTCTCGCGAGAGAAATCCGTGCCTACTTTCCCAAAGTGTTCAGACAAACAATGCTACCTGTGCGGTGGAGACAGACCTTCTGCCCTCCACTGAGGTGCAATAGTGAGAACGGTGAAAAGTGTCTTAGTAACGAGGGAGCTAACCTTAACGTAAGTCCTCGCTCACCAACGTCTGTGTGATCTCCGGTTTCGAACAACTCAAGATCGCGCTCCAAAGCGCACTGCTTGATAACTGAGTAAAAGTTCCCAGTCGGTGGTCAAACTTTATCAGAGACGGTCAGGATTGGTTTACCTTTCTTATATCGAGTTTCATCGAACGGAGAGCCAAACAAAATGTTTTCCCGAATGGTTTCGTTTTGAACCCACGACTCTTGCGCTGCGTATGCCACGCCACCATGGCGGGGTAAGTTGAACCAGGAATTAGAATCTGACCGAATGAAATGCATCTCGCCTGTAATGAACAGCTCAATATTTCGACGATAGGCAGAAAACGAGGACGCAGTCAGGTTACCCAGTAATGCCATTAGCATGGATGTTTTCCCAGACCCTCTAGAAGACGCTGAGTCTGATACTACATTAGACCACTTCTGAATACTCACGTGGGACCGATTATAAGGTTGATACAACTGCGCTTGAAGAGCAACTCATCCTTGACGTACAGAGTGAAGGAACGCCTTGAAGGTGTTGATGAACCATTTGAAGATTCAGCCGACCATGAGAAAGCAGCATTCTTGAAACCAAACTTGCCATCTTGTACATTAGAGATGGGTACTATTTCGGCTGTAGAATTTGTAAATGAATCCAGTAGTTCTGTGTTCTGCAAGAAGTCGGTGAGACGGTCCAAGGAAACTTTGCCTACGAAGGGTGGTGTCAACGATTGCGCTGTCGCATGGGCCCAAACGTACCCTGGACCATCTGGGTCATCTGCCACGTTATCCTGAATAGTTGCATCCTCAAAATAGAGAATACAGCCATACTAGAGAAGATCTTAGAGGCTAGAAGGACATTAATAGTGGTCTCTACCTGACCAAGCTCATGACGCACCGTTGAGCTGTTGTTTCATGACGACTGTATATGTAGCATAGGTGGCAAGCATCGTGAGCATTGGTATGATGAAACTATGGTTGACAGCTCGGTCAAATTTCCAAGGACCTTCTGAAAGCCAACCTGACTCACTTAATGATTCCATTTAGTGCTTGCAGGACCTATACTCAGAGAAAGTTTTAGATACTGGGCTAATTCGTCAGAGTTAAAAACCCCAGAGCTGACCTTGAGTTTCCACAGCCACATGAGTTCATCATCTCTTCTTTCCTCGAGTCTTGCAGACATTTTTTCTTCCCATCCAAACAACTTTATCATTCGCAATACATTCACAGCTGCGGAAGGGAGTCTCAGGATCTCTCCCAGTGTCGTTGCTTTACTGATGAGCATGACGCACCTTCCGTGACATCCTGTACTCTGGCATCAGTCTATGTTCACGCATATGTGAGTATGTTGTTGTGAGAATACGCCATCATCTAAATTTACCTTTTTCATCCTCGTGCGTTGCACTTCTTGGACTTTTCGTGCGATGAACCCCGGAACGGGGAAGAGGCAAACAATCGTTCCAAGACCAACAAAAGCGCTTCAGGTGCGAGGTCAACATTTCGCGATGAAAGCAGAACATGGGGAAGCCCAACCTCCATCCAAGAACTTGGTACAAGAATACCATACAAAGTGTCGTCTGCATGGGTACAAACAAGACTGATTGCACAGACTTGTTAGATCATATGCCTTCCAGCTTGGGAAATCATACTTACCCAAAAGAAGGAAGTCTTTCGAATCAACGATGTTGGTCAAGTCGGTTGTCACCATGTTGTTGATCTTCCCTATAAGATTGTCTGCACCCTTCTTCTCGGCAGCTGTCGTTTCGCTCGTCTTTGGCAAGGCATCACTCGTGGCCTTACCTTTGGAAGACGCCTTGACTGTCACAGTCGAGGTCTCCCTGGACACCGCTGTGGATACTTGTGAATGTTCATTGGCGCTCCCCTCTGGGCTTCCCTCGCGACTCAGGGGTTCGGCGATGGATGCGCTGTCCGGAGTTCCGACGACGGTGTCACTGTCTTGATCACTGGGAACGGCTTTTTCGTCGTCTGAGGTTTCGGCCTTCAGGCGAATACGGAGACTGTGCTCAAACACCAATTGAGTGAGCAGTCCCTCTGTGTGCACCAACGTCCTCGTCGCTATATAATAATACCACTCGAAGCAAAGAACTCGCGCGAAAGGACCTGCAAAGAGCCAAAATATCCAGAACCATGGTCGAACAATGGTGCCGGCTCCTTTGGTTTCAATATAACTGAAAGGCGTCATCTTTGAGTTGACACACAAGATGATTATATAAAAGTAACGAACGTTAACAGCCTGTTGATACCTATTGGTGAGGCAAAAGCGAAAACGCATTGTCCAATGATAGTAAGCGCCAAAATTGAGTACTCCTTGCCTAAAGCGGCGCGCCAGAAATGGTCAGATATGTAGGTCATACGACGCAATATTGAACGAACTTACGGAAGACGCGCATCAGACTGAAAAATAGATGTCGCCGTTTTGCTCCACCATAAGGATCCATGTGCTGATCTTCCGTTCAGTAGTCTGTATTATGAGAAGAAGCATTATGCAGAGCTTACAGGAAACGCCTTTGATGTCAGGTACTGAGAGTAATCTGTATCTGAGAGTGGAGGCAGCTGGTCGAATCGCAGGTGAGGTACCCGATATCCTAGCATGATGACTGGATCCAAGTACGTGTACACCATTAGCGAGAAGAGGGAGCATGTCTGCTCTGGATTCGGCTCTGGCATCGAATTCTGTTGGAAAGATGAGCA
Source organism: Crassisporium funariophilum (assembly GCA_014925845.1). Classification (NCBI taxonomy): domain Eukaryota; kingdom Fungi; phylum Basidiomycota; class Agaricomycetes; order Agaricales; family Crassisporiaceae; genus Crassisporium; species Crassisporium funariophilum. Next base: position 461,813 of record JACGCL010000006.1, read on the forward strand.
AGTTACAGCCATCCTGATATAGCGCGGTGCATTGACCTTTGGATCGACTGGAACATAAGGCCGAGGAATAAAGAGCGGGATGATCACCGACGTGACTGTTAGTATTGCAAGCTTTATCCATAATACGTTTCCTTCGGACAGATCCATAGGTTGTTCGGTGAAGGTAGCAAGTGGCCACAAATCTCTGTAAACATAGACTCCAAATGCGCTGAGCAAGACAATGATGTTATATCTCGTTGTAGATTTGCTCCAGATTTTCACAGTGAGAGAGACGGTCGCCGCGATTGACGAATAGAACTAGATAGTATAAGATTAAAGACGTTCCATAATTGACCCAAACTCACAAAAGTAGTTGTCATGAAGAGTTCAGGACATTCGGTGACCAGACGCGTGATCGGCGCGTGCCGATGAACCTTTCGGCACCGCACTAAGGAGTTTAAAGACAGAGCTAAGAGAGCGACGCATCCGACAAGGCGAATTACCGTATACAAGAAGATCGACAATCCGCCTCGAGATTCGATTATCTTCCGAATTGATTGCAAAAGTCTAGGATGTTGAAAGACCGCATCATCATCCAGTATTTGCTCAGGTTCCACCGTCAGGCTAGGACAATACTTTCGTAGAGAAACGGGACTGTGGGGGAGTACTTGAAGCACTTGGAGGCACATGCATAAACATGCGAATGCGAATGGGAATATGAATGAATCTTGGAGAAATCTAAGCAGCGGAAGAAGTAAGGTTTTCGTATAATTCCAAGACCCAGCAGAAAAACTCGTACACTTTATCCCAGTTTGGAGTCTTGACGCCTACAAAGGAATCGAAGAAGAAGGTAGCGCCTTGAGGCAGGCCCCAACTTCGAAAGACATCCATCGCTGCTGATGGACTTCTCAAGCCTGCCTGTGTCGTGGTGAATGGGGAGAAGGATAATGAAGTCAGTCCTCCTCCTCCTTGGCCGTATCTTTAAATAGGCATGATTCACAACGCAATCGCCCTCAATATGAATGAAAGCCGAATTTTGATGGGTGATAGTTGGGTGATAGGGTTGTCCGTGACCACCGCGCAAAACTCCCTTGAGCTGCGTGATGTTATCAGCGCCTGTTTTTGATAGATACGATACAGAATATTGGGTCACATAGGGTTTGCTCAGGTTTTCAGGTTTGCTACATCTTCAATCATGGTACCGCGTTGAGCTGTAACAAGAGAACCGTCGCGTGAATTTGGCGCGAATTGAAGTCACAATGTGCCAGGCCCGCGCCCCGCATGGTACATCGTTCCGGGTTGCCAAAATAGATGAAATCGTTGATGGAGAGTTTGATATTAGCCTGAATATGGTGCCAACTGGGGCTGATCCTGGCGGAATGAAATGAAAGAGAAAGCGCCGGCCGCCTCCTTCCATGTGTGTCCTTAACTTGCTATCTCTTATTACTGCTTCATTGACGCCTCCAGGTCAACTACAAAAACACCACATACGTCGATGTCAAGTCGACAACTCACTTCGGTCCCAACGGACTTTACGAAACTGGTGCATGTGCAGCGGAGAGAGAGAGAGATGTACGTCTTGTTCCTGACGCCTGGATGGAGTTGCTATACTGTCCACGGAGCGCGAGCAGGCGCGAGCCGCAGCCGAGAAACAAGGTTGAATAGGCAACTGGAGCTTAGGAGCCTGTCGCTAACTGCCATTGCATGGCCCCCAACCTAGACAGTCGATGGACCCACCAGTCAGACATTCTGACTTTTACACTGAGTTACACGATGTAGAGTAACACCAAATCCATCACCTAATAAAACAAGAAGGGAAAAACGCTCATCATATTAGGTATACTACATAAAAGTATGCCAGTCATCATCGAAGACAGAAATACAGTACATGAAGAGCGGTATCGTCGAGCGAGCCTGTGCTTGCCGTTTTCGTGCATCAAGCCAGAAAAATACGTGCGTCGTCGAGTCGTGTGAGACATGAGACCAAGAGTGAACAAGAGAGACAGAGTAGGGTAACGGAAACGATGGAGAAGAAAAAGTTGAGAACGAATTGGAAGAAGGCGAGGCACATTGAGACAAGTCAAGAAAGTAACAGAAGGTGATAAATAATCGGAAGTCACGGAGAAAAAGTTCGAGAGAGGAAGAAATTGTGAATCGAACGCAAGACGAACGCCGAATAACCCAAGTTTGATGGAAGGACGGTCAACCAACCACGGGGTGTGTACAAGAAATCAAACCATGTAACTTCTGGAAAACTCCCATTAGCAAATCGTCAGTGATCATGGAGAGCAGGGGAACGCACCAAGCTGAACAAGAAAATCATGTATAGCTCCAACAATCACTTCTACGTCCAAATCTCCGTGATTGTTCTTCTGCGATCCCGTCCCCGGACCGCACCAGGGAACTCCTGATGTTGCAAATGCATCGACGCCGCGCTCCGATCCGCCGCACGCGCGTCCAACACCCTCCGACTCCCACTCCGTTCCTCATCCAACAACTGCTGCTCAACAAGCCCATCCAACGACATCCTCATCGTCCTCGTCCCAATAGTCCTTCTCCTGACATCCCGCTCCGTCTCCGAACCCGAAACGGGAGTCGCGGCTGATTGGGGTGGAGCAGCACTGGTGCTGGGCTCGTCGTTGGGAGTGGAAGAGATAGTGCGCTTCCGCTCACCGTCCATATGCTGCTGATGCAGTCCAGAAAGGGCAGCGGACACCGACACCGCAGCGGGGCGGGAAAAGGTGACTTGCGAGCGATTGGACTTGCCCGAATCGGTGCGCAGGAGAGGGAAGACGGTGCGATCGGGCGTGTTGGACACGGTGTGTGGGGTCAGAGCTGTGGTAGAGCTGATGGGAGTGGTGATGGAAGGAAACGACGGCCCAACGCCGCGAATCGTAGTTTTGCGCTCGCGTTCTCGGGAAGGAAGTGGTGCGGTAGTATTGGTGGATGCGGCGCGATGGCGGCCCTTGGACTCGGAAGGAAGTGTCGGCAATGGTTTCGGAATGGCGATAGGTGGAAGTGCTCGCGTACGATCTGGAGCTGGTGTCCCGCGATTGCGGGGTGGAGGAGTAGGGGATGGTTCATACTTTTGAGGAGCCTGAACAGTTTCCTGCGAATCATGCGCGGGCATGCCACCACCACTTCGACCCATAGTATGTGTGCCATGTCCAGCAGCCCTCGCATCCATAGCTTGCTCGCGCTGTTCTCTAGGTGTAAACAACTTGCGAACAGACCCCGTATCTACCACCCCACGAACAGACGCTAGATGTCTCGCCGGGGGCGGTGGAGGTGTCTCGTGCTGCAACTCCCTATCAGCCCTCAACTTCTGGAAAGTCGCAGGAGAGGCTCTGGCAAGTACACTCTCCGGCCTAGGACCCGCGCCAGCAAGTCTCCTCAGCGCATCCTCCCTGTCCCTATCCCGGTCTCTGGGCTCCCAACTACGTCTTGACGACACACTCTGCCTACCACTCCCCGCACTCCCAACATCGGGACTCGCATTTCTCCCGCTGTCATCAAGGCTCGCATGCCGTCCATGCACCGAAGGCGAACCGAATTCCGAAGCGGAGGAACCTAAATCCCTCATCACCCTCCCGACACCGAGCAAAAACCCAGTGATGCCACGAACGAGGTCGTCTGTAGTCCTCATGCCTTCTCTGTACTCTGTTGCAACCTGTCCCCAAATCGCACTCTCCCGACCATCATTAGCACCACCTTCTACCTCTGCCTCCACCTGCGCATCCAAGGCTCGCGCACCACCGAGTTTCAATAGACCAGCCAGCCGCTCTGCAGCGTATACCATGCTCTGTGCGTTCTTCGCCAGCTCAGAGTGAGAGGCACCAGTACCTGCACTGCTCGTCGTCGTAGATAGCTGCGGAAGTTTGACCAGCTGCGATTCGAAGATCGAGAGACTCTCGAGCATAAGGCGAGCATGCTCCGTCTGAGGTAAAGCTGTCGATGCTTGTCCAGCGGTGTGAGCATTATGTCGTCGGCTGCCAAACGGACTCGCAGTCGCCAATCTCTCGTGAAGGTGTAGAGGGGTAGCCGGTAGAGGAGCGGGAGAAGCAGTGTGTGGCGTGTTGGTGTTGTTGTATCGACTGAGCGACGATCCAACGCGGTCGAGCGTAAGGGCATCACGTTCTCTATTCCGCCTTGTCAAAGAGGTTTCCCGATCTCTCGAACTCAAGGCCAAGGTGCTCTTGTGTCGGTTCATGGCTTGCTCCCTGCCGCCTTCCCGATGACCACCATCAGCGACATCCTCTTTGTCAAGATATCGATAATCCGCCATGGACGTCGCAGGCCTTTGTCTCTGCCTCTCTCTCTCCCTATCCGAAAACACCCTCCGCCGTTCTTGGTCAAGAACTTCCTGCGGACTCCAATCCACCTTCCTCAACTTTTCCTTGAACACATCATTTCTAGGGTCATCGTGTATCTTCACACTCAGTCCCGCAGCCCTCAAGCCCTCGCCAACCAACCTCCCACCGGGACTCCACACTCCTAATGCACTCTCAGCGCTACCCCCACGCAGACTCTGTCTACGCTCGTTCTTTGGCTTATCATCTTCGTTGGGATACGATGTGTCGAACTGTTGTTCCCGACCTGTGGAGGGTGGTCTGAAATCGCCGCTTGACCATCTGGGCTTGGAGCCACCACTGCGTCCATAATCGCGGACAGTAGACGACCGTCCCACACCGTTGCTAGTGCCCCGAAATGGTGTCACAGGTTCAGGATTTTGCTAGACAATCGTAGGATGATGAAAAGATCAGAAATCAAGCGTGGAAGGTCAAATATATGCGCATACCTTCCAACTATCCACCCTTTCCTCGCCATCTAAACTACCTCTACGGTTATCATACCGCCCGGCGGCACTCGTTGTCCTAGCCGTCCCGCTTCCACTCGCAACACCTGGACTTGGACTAGGACTACTATCGACCAAATCTCCTCTAAACTCCCTTGGCAGAGCCCCCCTTCTCCTTGTCCCCAAAGGGCTTCTTCTGGACGAAGCAACAGCTGCTAAAGCGCTCTGCGTGATCAAATCGCGTTCATTGAGTGTCTTCTCCCGCGTTCGATCCCTCGCAGTTCCAGTGGCTGTCGCCAACCCACCATCATCATCATCCTCCTCTTCAAAGTCTGTCAGTTGGATGGCAGATATGCTGGCCATCGAAGCGCGATGACGTCGTCGGCTAGACGGACTGCGGCTTATATTCGTGTTCGAACCTGAGGATGTGGTTCCCGCCGAAATGAGACGCGCCTTGTTGGGCGAGTCAGGCGCAGAGATATGGCGGAGGCGGTGATACGGACTGGAAGGCGTGTTGTTGTTCTGCGCGGGAGGCTCGGGGGTGATTGGGCGGAGTGAAGAGGAGGAAGACATGGAGGGCGATTTGTAATGAAATGAGGAAACGGAGCGTGTATGCGAATGGGAGGATGAGGAATGCGATGAATGTGAATGGTGTGTGGACTCGCGCTCGGTCTCTGAGCCAGAGCGGCCTTGGTCTTGGTGGTGTGGGGGGATTTGTGGAAGGGCGCGAACTTGGCGGGGATGCGGTGCTAGGCGAGACGAAGAACCTGAAGATGTTTGGGATGGGGCGGGCGAGCGAGAATTTGGGCGTGGCGATGGTGAGCTCAGTCTCGAGATGGATGAGAGTTTGTCGAGGGCCTGAGTTGGAGTCACAGATGTATAGAACAAATTCAGAATATAGCCAGCCATGGTGAGCGGATGAAGAGAAGGTGAGTTAAGTGGTTGAAGTAAGTTGAACGTAAGTGCTGTGTAAAATTAGAAACAGTGTGGCGTGCTTACCATACGATTCCGTTGTGCTAAAGTCTTCACTCTCTGCAGTGCCAACACATTCTCGCTCGAGCCCTTGTGGTTGCCATTGTCAGCATTGGCCAACAACTTCCTATCTAGTCTGGCGGTGTCGTCCCCGTCCAGATCATTCTCGTTATCGTTATTCTTCTCGTTGTCGTAATCGTCGTCAAAATCGCCCGAAGTATCTGGATATTGGGCCAAACTGCTATTACTCCTGCTCCTGACCCCGTTGCCGCTACGTTTCATGGGGGTGGAGACTGTGTGATGACTTCCACTGCTTGTGCTGGCGCTGCTGTTGCTATGAAGTGAAAGTGGCCGCTCGCGGACGGCAATAGTGGCAGGGTCGCCAGTGCTTCCGCTGCCCGTAGAGTTCGTTGCAGGCGGTGAGGGCAGCCCAGACCTCACCGATCCAATGCTTGAGCTTGGACTTGGTGGTTCCGGAAGGTCAGGTAGACTATCACCCTCTGCAATACTGCTGTAGGATGACGACTGCTGTGGAGATTGCAGGAGATGTTGAAGGTTCGGAGCTGGACCTTTGCCGATGTATACGGCGGATAGTGGGCGGTTCTGTTTGACCTTTAGGACAGGCCGAGGGGGCATTTAGGACGTCTATGGTGGATACAGCAGCTGTATGCGGGTCGGGATGCAGTTTTTCTTGGTTGCTAACCGGAAAGGATCGAAAATGTGAAAGGGAACCAGGATTCTAAAAGATTGTAGGTGTGTTTTGGCTGAAAAGGGTCGCAAACCATGAAAAGGAGGGCTGCTCGTCGACCGCGGCGACGGCAAGGCTGCTTGGACGACGTCGGGAACAAGGTGGTTAACTCGACAGTTTCTCTGTTGATCCCAGTAAATAATAGTTATTTATTCAGTCACATTCAAGTAATTGCTCAAATTCAACACAACAAGAACTGGAAATGCAAAAGTTGCTTCAAAGAACTCCATGGACGCAAACAGGTTCAAGAACCTTGATTTATGCGTTATTTAGATGGTCAGAAAGTGTACTGGAGTCGATCAATTTCAAATCAATTTCCAAACCTTATCATCAGGGAAGTATTAAACTTTGCAGAATCTCCGCTCCAAATGGCTCTTAGCATGCACTCCCTTGTTCCTGTCAAGAATGTTTCTAGTCCTTCATTTCAAGCATCGAAGGAGAATTATCCTTTTTCGTTCTTTCTTGAGCAATTGCTAAGATGAGTGTGTGCGACTGCCGACCGTGACCTTGTTGGATGATTCCTCAGCCCTCCTACCAGTACTTTCAGCAAACCTTCGGAATCATATGGAGCAAAAAGACATACCAACATCGATGAGCTAAAAAGTGTCTCATGATCGGCTTTCTACTCTCGTATCTCCGTATCAGGTCAGCTTGTTGGAATCATAACTCTGGAAATTGCATCATGCAATTCCCATGCAATTTGCATGTGCTGTCCATCGCTTAAGTGTCATTTCGGTTGCGAAGAAGTTGCAGCAAGGCTGAAGGAGTCAGGTCTAGAACATTTTCCCATGTCTATCTATACTACATAACAACCTCATCATTGTTAACTTACCTCGGCCAACGCAACCCTAGTCGCTTTTTTTGTCTACTCTAGACAGCAGATATATGGACGACATTCAGCGCTGGAGATACCAGGACGACCTTGACCTTCTCTTGCCACTGCCGAAAATTCTGTATGTCTTGAACAACTTGATAAGCATATTATTTGACTCGCAGAAACTAGGCTTCTCGATGATTTACGCATCCTTCCTTTTGCCGTTGCTGGCCTCTGTCTGAGCTTTCAAATCATATATATGAGTTCAAGCTATGTCTTGAATCGCAAGATAGACACAGACACAACTTCTGAGGAGAACGGAGCAATAGGAACACGCTCAGCACATCGCACGGGGATTATACATAAACTCCGGGCCCACGTCGCGAGTTATGGAGGAACGACTATACTCACTTTCATGCTCGCAAGACTGGCAGGCTGCATCACGCTTCTTGCGCTGTCAAACCCGTCCTTGAAGGAATGCAAGAGACCAGACAGTCCCATAGGCCGCAGGCTGAATCTGCATTTCTTAACAGATTGTCCTGAATTGGCAATGTTCTACACATATGTGGGCTTCTCTCGATGTATGAAGATGAACGTAATTAGTTGATTAATGAGCAACAGTTTTTCGCGTCCATACTGTCGCTCTTGTCAGTTGCCTCGAGGAAATGGAGTACGTCCGCGACTAGATGCGCCGTTCTCATCTTGCTTTCAGCATCGGGAGTTTACGCATGGCGGGACCTGTGGCCATTGGCTACATATACAAAAGAGCCGATGGACATTGCTGAAGGGAGCATCCTCTGGGCCAAGATCGCCATTCTCTTATTCACTGCAGTCGTTATTCCTCTGTTCATCCCTCGACCATACGTACCAATCAATGCAAAGGTTTTTATCCTCTACATTTTTCATACATATCCCAATCAATGCTTACCCTAGCAACCTACGCAAACACCCAATCCCGAGCACACGGCTTCCATCATATCTCGACTAACCTATGGTTATCTCGATTCCATCATCGTGCTGGGATACAAGGTCCCACATCTTCGGCATGACCAGCTCCATGTACTTGCAGATTACGACTATGCGCAATATATGACTGCGAAAGCTTTCCCAGTGCGTCTTTCCACAATTTTTTAGAGAGAGAGGAAACTGACTGTAAGCAAAGCATCTGGATCTTTTCGGTGGTGCGAAGAGACACCATATTTTCTTCAGACTGCTGCGCGTTTTCCGTGAGTCCAGAGTCCAAAATGAGTCTATCGCATCCTCATAAGGAGCACTGGCAATCGTTTCCAGGCAAAGAGTATACCATTCTTGCAATCTGCATCGTCTTACAAGCGTGCATGGCATTTATCGCCCCAATTGGCATAAACAGATTGCTCAGGTCAGTCTCATCGTCTTCAAACGCTTTCTCTCTCACTTCATTTCCATGCAGCTACCTAGAATCCAAGGGAACACCCACCTCCATCCGCCCATGGTTCTGGATAATGTGGCTCTTCTTCGGACCCATGGCGTACTCACTATGCTTCAACTGGTACAACTTCGTCGCACAACGAACCCTAGTCCGCGCCGAAGGCCTGCTCACCCAACTCGTATTCGAGCACAGCTTGCGTATTCGGTTGAAAGCTGAACCAGTCTCAAGCAACGAGGAGGGTGCTGATGGTACCAAGTCGAAGGATACGGGAAACCTTGTGGGGAAGATGAATAACCTTGTTACGACTGATCTGAGTAACATTGGGGAGGGTCGAGACTTCTTATTGATTTGTGGGTCTCGATTCTTCTTGGAGAGCAGGCAGACCTTACATTAACTTGCTGGCAGTCCTTCTTGCTCCTATTCAGGGCACTCTGTGCATAGTGTTCCTCTACCAAGTCCTTGGATGGAGGTTCGTTGTAACCCTGTGGTCGACGATGGTTTCTTATTCTGATGTTATTTTCATAGTGCTTTCATTGGCCTCGCTGTCACCGTTTTGTTCCTTCCGATCCCCAGTGTGCTCGCTACAAGGATAGCAACGATACAAGCCGCAAAAATGAAAACAGTATGGTCACTGTCGACTCATCAAAGCTTGTCCACTGACCTGTGCACCGCTCGCAGACTGACGCAAGGGTGCAGGCTGTCACTGAAGGTAATTGCGAGTCAGCCCTTCGGCGCGCAAGTCATCTTAAATCAGCCGGATCGTAGCTGTCAACGTGCTTCGAATGGTCAAGTTCTTTGGGTGGGAGAGGAAGATGACCAAGCGCCTTGAGGGAAAGAGGGACGACGAGCTGTACTTTCTTTTCAAACTCAAGGTAAGTTCAATACCAAGTATGGTGCTAACGATACCGACGAGTACATCTGGTGTAGATCTTAAATGTGGCCTATGGGCTTCTGAGGTATGCTTGTTCAACCTACCCTGGCAGAGACTTCCATAAAAGCATCAACAGTTTTTTCATGCCCATGCTTACGGTCCTGGCGACATATGCAACATACACGATTGTAATGAAGGAGGAGCTTGATGGTGAGTGAGCACATCTTGAGAATGTAGGCTTTTTTGAATTGATCACTGTCCTAGCATCGAAAATATTCTCCAGCATGGCTGTATTTTCGATGCTTCGAGAGGAGATTCAACGTGTCTTCTGGAGTCTTTCCACCATTATTCAAGGTATCACGTCTCATTGTATGTAACTCATACATTGCTAACCATCATTGCGATAGGCAAAGTATCCTTGGACCGCCTGGACGACTTCCTGCAAAACTCGGAGCTGCTGGACTCCCTTACAAAACTTACTGATGCAGATGACGTCAGAGAGCTTGTTGTCGACATCGATTCCCATAACCAAGATCCCCGCATTGGCTTTGAAAATGCGACATTTTCATGGTCCAAGGACGAAGATGGTTCCCTTACGCCATCCAGCCGGTCTTTCAAGCTTCGCATCGATGGTGAACTGTTTTTCAAGCGTGAATGCATCAATTTGATCATAGGTCCTACGTGAGTCGTCCTCGTCACTGAACGCAGTGAAGCCCGCATAACGATATTCAGGGGTTCTGGAAAAACGTCTATGTTGATGGCCCTACTCGGTAAGGACTACATAATCTAGACCGCAGACGAGGATTCTGACATTATTACAGGGGAAATGCATTTCTCGCCATCAAACCCCGATTCGTGGTTCAATCTTCCTCGTGATGGAGGGGTAGCCTATGCAGCCCAAGAGTCGTGGGTGCAGAATGCGACCATACGAGAAAACATTCTTTTCGGCTCTCCATACAACGAAGAGCGATACCGCAAAGGTAACGAAGTTTGATAGTCTCGAAAGTTCGCCCTCACTGTAGTTTGAAACTAGTGATAGAGGACTGTGCTTTGGAGCGGGACCTGGAGCTGTTCGAGGCCGGGGACAATACTGAAGTCGGGGAAAGGGGACTGACGCTCAGGTAAGGGGCATCATGATCGCTGTTCCAGGGGCCACCTTCTCATGCATCTGCTCTATAATCACAGCGGTGGCCAAAAGGTCAATTAAGAGTGCTTGGTCGTTAACATCTTCCAACTCATTTAACGCTTGTCCAACAGGCACGAGTCACACTGGCTCGTGCGATTTACTCTCCCGCTGAGATTATATTGCTCGATGATGTTCTCGCAGCTCTAGATGTCCATACGTGAGCAAGCCTTGCCTCCAGTGACTCTTCCTTCTTATGCATCGAAACTCCAAGGTCCTCGTGGATCATTGATCATTGTTTCCGCGGTGATCTCGTCAAAGGGAGGACGGTCCTGTTGGTAGTACGTCGTCTAAAACCCTCATTCCCTCCTTGCTGTGGAAACCTGACATCGTTTCAGACCCATAATGTTGCAATTGCAAGCCCGATTGCGAACTTTGTGGTTTCTATCGGACTTGACGGCACCGTGAAAACTCATGGAACCGACATCGCAGCTGCCCTTGCTAGCGATCCAACACTTGCATCTGAGGTCGACCACGAGAAAGAGCTGATAGCCAACGAGAAAGATGAAATCGACCTTCCAGACCAGAAGGTTCCTGACGGCAAGCTGATGGTCGCTGAAGAGATAGCCCACGGGCATGTTACATGGAATTCCATTAGATTGTTCTTTCTCGGCATGGGAGGGGAACATCCTATCATGTTCTTCGCTGCTTGGACGTTCGGGATATTCCTTGCAGAGGGGGCACAGACGTTGCAGGTGTGGTTTCTTGGTGTCTGGGGATCTCAATACGAGACACATGCACCCTCGGAAGTCAATATTCCTCTGTAAGCATCATTTACGCCACATATGCATACGAGTATGAGATTGGGCTGATGTCTCAATCTTCAGTTACCTCGCCATTTATACGTCGCTCTTCATTGCAACAATCGTCATATACGCTATCTCGTTCGTCTATTTCCAGTCCCGGAGTATAAGAGCGTCGAGAGTTATCAATGCGCAATTGGTTGAATCCATCTTTGGGACGACGCTTCGGTGAGGTTTGAGTCTGCGTTGTTACATCCAAGTCCGTGTTGTTCATGCAATATGTTAGGTGGTTGGATGAAACCCCAACTGCTCGAATTGTGGCGCGATGCACTCAAGACATCAACGCCGTTGATGAGAAGATCCCGCGGCTATGTAACATGTTCACACAGGTGGTCGTTGGCACCGTGACAAAACTAGGCGCCGTGGTGTTGTTCACGCCATTATTCATCGGTCCAGGTCTGGCCATTGCGCTTTTAGCGCTGTACCTTGGAAACATGTATTTGAGGGCTCAGCTATCCGTCAAGCGCGAGATGAGGTATGTGGCAACTCCCGTATGACAATAGTTGCACCAGACACTCAGGCCAAGTGTATAGCAATGCACGTTCACCGATGCTTGCCCATTTCAGCGCGACGGTTCATGGGCTAGGTATGTGTGCATCCTCATCTTATGTTGGTCAGCGTTGTCTAATTGAACCAGTGTCCATCCGAGCGTACGGTGCTCAGAATTCTTTCAAAGAAGAGTCAATCAACCGCATCAATCATTACATCCGAGCTGCCCGGATGTCGTACAGCTTGGTTCGATGGATTGGAATTCGCATCGACGCTTTGGGAGCCTTCTTCACCGCAGGCTTGGCAACATATCTTGTCTATGGTCAATCCATCAGCGCTGCAAATACTGGCTTCTCACTCAACATGGCCGTGGATGTTTGCTCGTGCGTGTTGTATGTTGTCAGGTCGTTCAACGACCTCGAAATCCAGGCAAACAGGTATCTGTGTCTGGGTATATTTGGGTGTGAGATCTCTGATGTTAGGATATAGCTTGGAACGCATTCAAGGATATATTGCCATCGAGCATGAACCCATGCCGACAGAGTCTGGCAAGCCTCCTGCAGCCTGGCCCACAAGCGGAGATCTTCTTGTCGAGAAACTCTCTGCTCGTTATTCGCAGGTAAACCTCAAATGCGCAGGACTCGACTCGACAGCTCTGAAAACTCGTAATTGAAATAGTCTGGTCCAAACGTTCTGCACGACATATCTTTTCACATCAGCTCTGGGCAACGGGTCGGCGTCGGTACGTGTTGTAGCATGGGTGCAAAGAAGATCCTTGCTGATTCTGGTTGGTTAGTGGGGCGGACTGGAAGTGGGAAGGTAATATCTCCTTCACATTTTATTACTGTGTTGTTCGCTCAAGCTTACTCTCAGAGCTCATTAACCCTTGCCCTTTTGCGGTGTATTCTCACAGAAGGCGTAGTCTTCTATGATGGGATTCCTACGCATCAGATCAATCTTGATGCTTTGAGATCAAGCATTACCATCATTCCGCAGACTGTAAGTCAAAATCACCTGTTCCATCTCTCGCATTATATGACACGAATCATCACAGCCCGAGCTGTTAAGCGGTCAGTGTCCATGTAGATTACTTCTGTCACATAAATAAACTCACAAGTAGTATTATAGGCACGCTCCGGCAGAATCTCGACCCTTTCGAGCAAAATGACGATGTGACATTAAACGATGCTCTCCAAGCAGCAGGTCTGTTTTCACTCCAAGAGGAGCTTGAAGAGGAGGCGCGCGTTACATTGGACACTAACGTGTTGGGTGGTGGAAGTAACCTCTCTGTCGGTCAGAGGCAGATTATAGCGCTTGCAAGGGCGATGGTCCGCGGAAGCAAGCTTCTCATCTTGGATGAAGGTTCGTGATCACTCATTCAGTCGCATGATTTGAATTTCCAATATGCTTTCAGCCACTTCTGCCATCGGTTGGTAGCTTTCTGATCTATCCATCTATGATCCGGGAATAATATCTGAACAGATTACAAGACCGATACTGTGATACAGACGACCCTACGGCGTCAGCTGGGTAAGGATGTCACAATTATCACTGTCGCCCATAGACTCCAGACCATCCTGGACGCTGATAAGATTGTGAGTCCTTCTTGTAAGTTATGCTTCGCCCAAAAGGTCTAATATATCTCAGATGGTTCTTGACGAGGGTCGTATTGTGAGTGAACGCTCGATCTCCAGGTCTTCTTCCCCGGGGCATGCGATAATCAAAGTTAATTCTTCCCTCAATCCAGGTCGAATTTGATACTCCTAAAATTCTTCTCCAAGATGAGAGAGGCATGTTGCGGTCTTTGGTTGACGGAAGTGGGGATAAAGCCGCCCTCTACAGTCTTGCCTTGGGCGAGCTTCCGTATGACTAGCTCATGGGGTCTTAACACAACTTATTCGAGCTAGTTGTAACTAAAACTCGAAGTCGATATGACAGTTATACCAATAAACTCAAGCTGATTGGGAGCGACGCCATTAGTGCCTGCAGTCACGGCTCACGTTGGGTAAAGCAGGAAGGGCCAGGACTGCAGAGGACTGCAGTTGGAATCTCAGAATTGGTGTTGATTCCTTGGTTGATTCGTCACTCCAATGGTCACCCTTCCAATGGTCACCTTCCTCGTTTTTCAGATTCTTCTGGAATTTGAAGGGGTTAGATAGCGGTCACATTCAAGTTCATTGACTTCTTTGCTTGTTCTCGCTAGTCTCTTAGATAGGTATCCCAAGGTTTGCCAAAGGTACTTATCCTGTCCCAAGAGACTTGAAGGACGCCGGCAAACGCCGGTGGCTGTTACCTTGCTTGCCGATCAACTCTATCCCAAGCAAGGCCACTCCTTATGGTAAACGCAATAACCTAACTTCGTCCTTTCATCATCTCTGAAAATCAAATGGACACGGACAATGTCAAGGTGCAAGAGCCAGAGGAGGACGAGCTCGAGGATGACGACGAGTTTCTATCAGACACTGAAGATGCCAACGCATTCAGCATTCGAGATGCTCTTAGACCTCCGAGAGCTCAAACCTTCTCGACGCAAGAGCTGCACAGTGCGTCAGTGTGCTAGAATCTCATGTGGAGAAGAAGCTCATGTAAGCATCTTCAGGCCTGATTCACGAAGGAGCCATTGACTTGACCCCTGCATATCAACGAGGTAAAAGGTCCCATTCACGACCTGTCTTGCGGAATCATTGACTCTTCATAGATGTTGTATGGCCAGAAAGCAAGCAGGTTGGTTTGATTGATTCCATATTTCGGAACTTCTATATTCCACCTGTCGTATTTGCCGTCGTGCGAGATGAGGATAATGAGGAGATCCGTGTATGTGTGGACGGAAAGCAGGTGAGCACATCCGCCTTATCAAGCTTGGTGAACAGCTAAGTCATTCTCCTTAGCGCCTAACATCGATACAGAAGTTCATGGATGGTCAAGTGCGTAAACTGTTATTGGATCCCAGTGGAACAAAAGTAACCCTTTGTCACGTACTTAGATTCCTCGTATGCTCCACCATTTCTTCGTCAATCAGCTGCCTGATCGAGCGTTTTCAAAGACAAGGACGCAACAACCAAGAAAAGCTTCTGGTACACAACATCAGAAACTGCTAGAGCGGTCAAAGCCAAAGCCGAGGTGCCTGAACGGTACAAGAGAGCTTTTGCAGCTAAACAAATTACATGTGGTGGGTAGCGTCTCAAAGGAATTCACGCGTTTATGTGCTTTTAACTTATACCTGATAAAGTTGAATATCACGGGCTTGCACCTGGATCTGAGCGCGAAATCTTTCAAAGAGTCCAGCTTGGGATGACACTGACAGCTGCAGGTAAGGTCATTCTACAACCTCAACAGGAACATCCTAATTTTCCGCGCAGAGAAGCTGCAAGCTATATCATCTCCATGGGCAGAGTACGTACCATCACTCCAAACCTATCATCGCCTTCTGACTACATGTGCATAATAAAGGTGGATCTCTATTCTCGAGGCAAAACATGTTGCAGTCGACGGCGGTCTTTCTGAAGTATTGCAGTGGGACACCAAGCGAGGTCGAGACTTCCAAAACATCGCACATATGATATTTTGTTGCGATGGACTACCAGAAGAGCTACTTCCGACTGCACAAAAGATTGAGAAATGGATATCGCGAGTGGACGAGCCCCCATATCAATTCAAGGAGGATATCGAGGTTGTTCTAAAGGCATTCTGGATGATTGCGACAGATAAGAAGTACAGCGAAGGATTTACCAAGATCCCACAAAGAATTGCCCCAGTGGAATTTATCTTCATTGGTGAGTTGCAACATGCGTGCATGCTTTGTTGAATGTGTAGCTTACTCAGGACCAGGCGTACTTTTGTACACACTGCGCAGAGAAACTCTGGCGGTTCAAGGAAAGGCGATATATATTCTCCGACACACTATACGTCAGGAATTCAAAGATATCCGGAATAACACTGATGTTGGACGGACGCTGTGGTTCCACATCAACGGCTTGAAGGCCCGTCCCACTGAATGGTTAACTCCGAATGAGGCCGGACTTCCTAAAACCAAGAGAAAACGGAAGGCGGACGTTGATGAGGCGATGGATGGAGAGTACCGGCCGTCACCTATTAAGGCTCTTGCAAAGCCACTTAAAACTCGAGCAAAGCAAGCAAAGACAGACTGATGAACATCTTGTGCGATGCAAAACTTTTGCTTCGCCTGTACCAATCCGTCGCAGTGATCCCGTAATTCCACTCTTTCTTGTGCTCTCTGTAAAATCGCTATTTCTTAGCTTCATCTTGTATGAGTACTGACAGAATTTCTTCCATTACCATTGCTCGGAATCGTGAGGAGGGCTGAGGTTCCACTGTATGCACAAAAAGACGAGCCCATTGAGAGGACCCCGGGCAATAACAGGCGCGCCCTGACACCCATCCGGACAAATCCTTTGGAAACGGCCGGCAGCCAATCTGGACAAAATCGACCCAATTTTTGAAAAGGCCAGGGGCCCCCTTCCGGACAGAAGTTTGGTTTTAGTATGTAGCCAGGCCCCAGTCCGGACATAAGTGCAGTATGGTGTATCGTTTGGCGCCAAATGTTGAGCATGATTCACCTGTAGGGTACAAGTTAGATCACACCTCAGAGAGTATTTCCGTCATTTTTTTGTATTATGTCTCCAGCTTTGTTTGGACTTGTATGTTATACTCAAATTTCAGGACAACCCACTAAGTCAGCCTCGTTTTCGCTGTAACCTGTCCCGCAAAGCAGCTCTCACGCTTGTCAAATTTTGTTCTCCATTAAGCAGGCTCTGATCTTATTATGGGCACATCTGCCTCGCCCATTCAGCTCGATGATGATACCCCCTTCAACCCAACTGAATGGATTGGCAAAAGGAAAAATATGCAGACATTCCCGCATTTTTTCATTGGAAGAAGGTCAAAGACATGGAAATTCCTCTTGCCTACATGAAGCACGCAAATTTTCCAGAACCCAATGTCGCAGTCAATGAATTCCTTGCTTTCAATTTCCCCCATATCTCGTCAGAAATCATCTCCAGCAAAGTTGCAAGATGGTTTAGCAAAGGCCCGGATTGTCAACAGGCTCTACTTTACAAGTATGAACTCCACATAAAAGAGGGTGAACTTCTAAAGTTATATTTCCCTGTTCACGTCAGCAAGAACCACTGGATTGTTGGAATGGTCAACTTCAAGAAGAAATCTATTGCTTTTGGTGAGAATTAGTAACATTTTTTCTACCTCAATAATTGTACTGACCAAATTCCTAGCCGATTCTCTCTACACTTGGAACAAAGGTCCTGGTGCTCCCATCAAGTTTATTACAGCGCTGCAAACATGGCTTAAACATGCATTCAGGAAACAATTCAAGAGTTCTCTGGACCATGTTGTTCAGGACAATACTTACTCTTGTGGCGTCTTTACTGCCAATACCATTGCACACACTATTCTCAACCGCCTTATATGCAACAGTAACTATGCTACAGAGGAACAACTGAAGTGGTTCATATATTTTGCATCACTGTATTCAGCCAAGTCAGAAACAGCAACGCCAAGCAAGGACATCGACATGCCTTTGGCAGGACAAGCAGATATACCCAATGTTGTCACTCAGGCTTCCAAGGTCTTGGCAATTGCTGATCTTCTCAATCCAATTGGCGATGGACATTCCATATGTTCTGCAACAAACGGTTACGACTCAGATGACAGCGCTTAATCAGATAATCTACCCAACATACCTGAATCTTGCTCAGCAAAATTGAATGAAACAACATATATGCTCAAACCTGATAGCAGTGGCGTCAAATGTGAGAGGTTGGAATCCATGATTAGTTCCGACACAGAGTCTAGTGATGGATACAAGTCAAGTACTCCATCAATCTCCTCCAATGAGGAAAAGCAAATGACAAAATATGTTCAAGCTGAAGAAGGTACCAGCCAATCAGCAATGGCCTCTTGGATAAGACGGAAAGGCACCTTAGAGATCAAAGAGTGGCAATACAAAGCCTGGAAGAATAAGAACTGCCTTCACAACCACAGCACATTGTTGCACATACTCCCCGTATAATTTTGGCAAAATGCCAAATTTTACAAAAATTATCCCACAATACACCTTAAATTACACATCCTAGTAATTTTAAAATTGCTCATCCATAACCACACCCATGAATGAACAATGGCCGGCTGTCCGTCCCACCCAACCTGCTTTTGTTTTTCCTGAATGGACTTGTGACCCAGCACGCCAAGAACCCAACCTCCGCCTTGCTGGTCAACAAGCTTCAGGTTTGGATCATAATTGTATGGCAGACTTGGGTGCTGCTTCTGCTCAGCCATTAGCATCTGCAAGTGCAGGAGGAATGAGAGGCGCACCAAACCTGAACAAGGCAGTTGTCACGCTAGAGATCAATGTCTTGAAAGTACAAGTTGGTGTACTTGAAGAAGAAAATGAGACCTTAAAAACCGCTATCAGAAAGATTGAATGCAATGCATAGAAGGAGAAAAACCGGTTTGGAGACAAATTGATTGCAATCAGGCAACTTATTGAGACGGTTCAGCATGAATCTACGGAGAGGTTGGAGAAAATGGACATTGATACCAGCAGCAACGAATCTGATAACAAAGAAACCATCCTTGATCCGGAAACAGCTCTAAAGCAATGCCGCTGCTAGTAGCAATGTATTTCTGGTAAGAATCCACATCTAAGGGTTGAAATTTACTCACATCATTGGTATGGATCTCAGGCACTCCTTCAGCAGGTGTTTTGTGAGGCACTGGGATGCCCAAGCAAGTTGATGGGCGAGGTACTTCCAGCCTGTCTAGGAGAAACAGAGACCTGGCCAATCATCACACGGGCTGGGCTTGAAGTGAAGGCAATACAGTTTTGTTGGGACAAGCCATACTCAGATGGTGTCAACTGGAATAACATTCAGTGGATTATGAAGGAGATAGGAAAGAATGGAGAACAATACGCACCAGCGGCGGCCGCTGCAGTAGCAGCAATTTCTGACAAGGATCTTTATACCTGAGTTGTCTAGTGTATAAAGGTCCGGTTGCAGCAACCGGAAAAAACTGCAACAGCAACTGGACTGCAACCGGTTGCAAAGCAACCACTGGTTGCAGTTGCTACAAAGTGAATACACAAAGACTGTGGTTGCAGAACCGGTGGCAGCTGGTTGTGGCTGTATGGGGTATATAACCTTATAGCCCAGACTATTTGCGTCATTTTGAGCCCAAATTCATCAAAATTGGTCACAAAGTGGTTGAGTTATAATCAAAATACTACAACTCCATATTTGAATCAATAGATTCACAAACAAATCACCATTTTAATCATAACTCAGTCAATTCTTGACCGTTTCTGATGATCCAGGGCTCATTTTGAAGCTAAAAGTAGTAAAATCCGCTGAGTGAGCCCTGGTACAACCGGTCAGCAACCGGTCAAAACCAGTTGCAGTTGCGGTCATAGCAATTCTTAAACTTCATCAACCAGTTGCAGTTGCAGTTGTTGAATTTTAGATCAAAAAACCGGACCCAACCGGACCTTGAAAGACTAGAGCTGTCTGGAAATTCAACTAGCTTGTGAAAACTGTCAAGGCTTGGAACAGATTGCAGGCATTGAGATCAACGGTCAATCCTGTGGTGATAGTGATCAGCAGTAGTCCCAAGGCTAAGGCTGAGTGGACAGGAACGGCAGGTGACAGAGGCATAGGTATACCACAATGGTTGAAGACAGGCCCAGTCTATTCAAAGTTGTAATTGCCGAGATCTTCAGGTTCCGTTCCAGTCTGAATTCAAAGAGCATGTAGACATTCCATAAAAAATAGTTCGAGCCAGAAAACATATGTGGTCAAAAGATGTCATGATTGACAGTCCGCCTGGAGCTGCCCTTGATTTTACATGAGCTAATCCAAGTGGTGCACAAATCCTGTTGACGGAAATTACTTCTTGAGGATGAAACTGGTTGGCATGAGAAACTTGGATGCCGAGTGTTGGAGAACTGTCAAGAAAGTGGTTGTTATCAATAAGGTTTGACACTGAGAATAAAGTCTTACTATAGATCACTGATCATTGGTGGACATCCAATGCACTAATGCACAAACATGGAGAGGTTTATCAGTATTAGGAAATTGAATCACATAGTAGTTGATTATTTCAGCGGCCTGGCAAATGTTGGACTTGGCTGAGCAAGAGATGAAGGCTAGATTGTTGGCTTGGGTGCGTTAATTATTTGTATAACCATATTGTATTCCATCCTTCCGGATATAGGGAACCTCAAGCACTATGTTTGCTGGAATGAAAGAGAGCCCATCAACCTGAGAAAATTGAGCAACAAGGTTGAGATCGGGCCATAGCACTTTGGAATACTCCAGCAGCAGACGGTAAGTCTGGCCAGTTGTATTATGGTGGATGAGGTTGACAGGAAGCTTGCCAATCTTCTTTGGAAGCTTCACCTTGTCTGCACAAAATCTTTTATCAACAATCACGGTTCAGATGTAAATGACATACCTGTATCAACCTCACTTTGGAAGATGGCAATTTGGGTCATCATGGATCCTCTCTGCCTTCCCTCTGACTCAAATGGCCTCCATTGTGACTGTTGTGCTTGACCTTCTCCATCATTCCATTGAATCACTCAAATGCAAAGAGCCACCATCCATAAATGGGCCCAAACAAGCAAATCATATCATAGAAGTGGAGTGAGAGATGATGGTTGATGACAAGAGGAACACCAAGGGCCAGAAGTGCACAGCAGAACAGAGCAAGAAACTCTTGATAAATCTGTGCCTGACAAAGTGTGATGGCCCGCATTGCTAACAGCCTTACACCCACACAAAGGAGTAGTACTGGGTTTTGCAAATGTTTAGTGGTGTTCTTCTCAATTGAGGCTCTGTGTTAGGGATGGTGTCATTGTCAGATTGCCAGAAAACCATAGATCAACCAACGTGTTTGTCAATAACTGATGCCATTCATTGGCCTTTTTTAGCAACTGGTTCTTGCCCCGCTTGGTTTGCAATATATCTGTAAGGAGAATGATGTGACAAGAGGAGCTTGAAACTCACATTCTTAGGGAGTCTTGTGATATGACTTGGCCAACAAAATTCATTGATGAAGGTCTCAAATCTTTGCTTGCCAGAATTTGGGCCACCGCGTCCCAAGAACATGTGAGTGGAAAACAGGACCAGAGTAAAAAAAATGAGCAATCAAACCAAGGAAAATGTTGTGCATGAAATTGAGAGTTGTCTTGGACAGCGGCTCCCAATTTGGTATCATGTTCATAACAGACCATTGTATGCCATGATCCTTTAAGATTTGATTCTGACGTGGAGCAGGGGCGTCTTGGGATATGAAGGCTTGTTTCAGTAGATAGCAATTGTTCTTCTTGTGGCAAGCTAGAGAGAACCTTCATGCGTGAAACTCCTGAATGGATCAGAGGTACCCACCATTGACATGAAATGTATGTGATTTGTTAAGGTTGATAAGAACAAAGTTGCAATAAGGGGAGGGGTTCAGGTCGGCTGAATGACCAGATGTTCCCAAGACTTTCCGTGCCGCCGGCATGTCGCAGTTATGAACATGCAGTCAGCATATATTTTCATGCATTCTTTGTCATCGTGGATGTTGATGTCAACTCCTTAGAGCCAAATATAAGTGAACCAATATTTAACAGGGATTTACGCACCAAATTTCAATATTATCAGCTCTTTTGAAACTGGTTCCAGAATGTGATTGAGTTGTTGTGCATTAGGTTCTCCCATTATACACAGCGCTATCACATTGACTTGCAGAAACCGGTGATCCCGTGGGAAATCATTGACCGCAATATAGATAGGACCTGTAGAATAAGGACAATTAGAAAGTAATTGAAACCTACAAAAGTGCGGTCAGTCATAAAACAATATGGAGTGTTTGCGCACCAACCAATCCATGTTCAATGTAAGGTGAAGGCCATAATGAAGATGATGAGGGGTGCAATGGTTGCTCCATTTGGAAGATGTTTCTAACCAGGGTACATCAGCGGACTTGGTTCCAATACTTATTGTTGGGACTGGACTCACCTGTATTTCCCACCACCATTTTGCAGTCCACATTTCATTGATCACTTGTGTTTTGCCATGCTTGTCCATGTAAATGTGCTTGGGTGCGTATTTCATCATGTCACGGAAAGCTGGATTACCCATTAACTCCCTCACACATTCTATAGGATCCCAAAACCACAGCTCAACAGCTTTGCAATGCATTGTATTCCCTGATGGATCCTTCTCAAAGTCAGGCATGTTTCCTTCAACTTCAATATCAATGCATGCCCAATCAACGCCCCTAGGCAGGCTGTCAATTTTGTCCAGGAATTTACTTTTATTCCAGTATGAAGGCTTTGTATGTTCTAAAGTCTGCATAGAAAATCCGGGTGGTGAGTCCCCAAGTTTTGTTATGGCATGCTAGGACTCACAATTTGTAGCTTTTGAAAGGATTTGGCCTGATTATGGCTGAGGTTCTTGATTGGCCACTTTGCCAGCTCCCATTCTGCATCATGTCTGAACGGTGCCAAGACCTCTGCACCCTACAATAACTGATTGTCCTGAATTGCTTCAAAGGGTGTCTTTGCCTCACCATGTGCAACAACCTGTGTTATGGGATGATGGAAAGGATTCCTTCCAATATTTTCTAGGCATGTCAATATCCTCAACCTCAATAATGTGTGGAGGTAAGGCATCATCATCCTCTGCCTTGTCATTGTTACTAAGTTTGGTTCCAGGTACCACACCTGCAGAATCTTCTTCAGTGAGAGGGTTGACATACATGTCCATGGGGTGAGTCTCTTCTCTCCTGGATTCTTTGGTGGAAGACCTGAGGTTGGTTGGGCAGAGATCCGCGTCTGGTGTGCCTTGTGTCAAGCCTGCAGCATTGAGACAAATTTAACTTTGAACTTCTGCAGGCATGCCAGTGCCTGTTTTTGGTGACGCTGAACATCAGTGTAAGAGGAGAAGAGGTATTTGTAGGATTGACATTTTGCCATTGTAGGTAGTTGCCATTGTAGGCATGTTGTGTTTTTGTGTTGTGACCATGTGCAAGAGTGGACTTAGACAAGTTTCAGTTGCCACCTAACCTTACATGGCTTTTTTTCTTGCTCTCTCCCTCTGAGTTTTACTGGGATTCTTTCATTGACAATTCCAGCTGCTTCCTGTCAAAGTCAGAGCACCAGGCTCAACCCCTTGGACACTGGGTTGGACCAAGCTGCTCTCTTTGCTGCCAATCAACATTGCAATCAAGCACTGGGCCATGGCCACCCAAGATGCAAAAGAAAACAAAGTGTTCATGCCCACAGTAAGATATTTTTTTAGGAAAATACTCTCTGCTATGGCACTCATCAACTGGTTTTATAGAGAAGCAACTGGCCCGTAATGCAGAAATTGCGGCAAAAGCTTGCACTATGAGGCAAGCCAAGCTGCCACAGCCACTCAGATCCCTGCTCACCCCTTACCAGCACCCCAGCTTCCTGGGATGCCCGTCGGTGCTCAAACCCCAGCCAGGCCCATCCACCATGCACTCATGTGCTGACTGACCCCAATGCTGCCACCCCAACAAATGGTGCAGTTCTCCTACAATATGAGGCAATTTGACATGTTGACGGCACATCTGTTCCAAGGTATGTATGTCAGTCCGCGGTTGGTGCCTGCTTACCTTGCAATCAATAGAACTGCCATCACACCTGCAGGCCAATGAAAATGCATCAATGGGCACCTCCCAACTCAGCATACAAAATGCAGCAGCCGCCCCTTCAGCAAGGTAATATTACTTGTCTGTTTCAGCACATAGGCAAGCTACATTGTAACGTAGCTAACGTTCTGGCGAACCATAACATTGTAGCGTGTCCAACGTGCTACCGAATTCGCTGGTGCTCGGCGGGCACATTCGGCGCACATCATGGTGCCGTTAGGCCCCGTCGGCGTCATTCCCCCCGTCTACCGCAGCGCCATAGCCTCCCTTGGCGTCAGCTGAATTCGGCGTCATGGCCTCCGTCGGCATCAGCATTCCTCGGCGTCAGCATAACATTGTAGTGTTTCCAACGTGCTACCGAATTTGCTGGTGCTCGGCGGGCACATTCGGCGCACATCATGGTGCCGTTAGGGCCCGTCGGCGTCATTCCCCCCGTCTACCGCAGCACCATAGCCTCCCTCGGCGTCAGCTGAATTCGGCGTCATGGCCTCCCTCGGCATCAGCATTCCTCGGCGTCAGCATAACATTGTAGCGTGTCCAACGTGCTACCGAATTCGCTGGTGCTCGGCAGGTACATTTGGCGCACATCATGGTGCCGTTAGGCCCTGTCGGCGTCACTCCCCCCGTCTACCGCAGCACCATAGCCTCCCTCGGCGTCAGCATTCCTCGGCGTCAGCATAACATTGTAGCATGTCCAACGTGCTACCAAATTCGCTGGTGCTCGGCGGGCACATTCGGCGCACATCATGGTGCCGTTAGGCCCCGACGGCGTCACTCCCCCCGTCTACCGCAGCGCCATAGCCTCCCTCAGCGTCAGCTGTCCTCGGCGTCATAGCCTCCGTTGGCATCAGCATTCCTCGGCGTCAGCATAACATTGTAGCGTGTCCAATGTGCTACCGAATTAGCTGGTGCTTGGCAGGTACATTCGGCGCACATCATGGTGCCGTTAGGCCCCGTCGGCGTCACTCCCCCCGTCTACCGCAGTGCCATAGCCTCCCTCGGCGTCAGCTGTCCTCGGCGTCATAGCCTCCCTTCGGCGTGAGCATCCCTTGGCGTCAGCTGAATTCGGCGTCAGCATTCATCGGCGTCATACCCTCCCTTCGGCATGAGCATCCTTAGCATCAGCATCCCTCATTCGGCGTCGGGACCATCGGGCGTCGTCCCATTGACCATGACAGATTTCGGTTACCAATGGCGGATTGGTGGCCAAGATTCAGTAGGAAACTGTCAGCATGACAATGTGATAATGTAGTTGAAACCATAAAACAAATTTAAATTCCAAATATTACGAATCTACACGGCCAGTACTTGCACCGGGCTCGGTGTCCTTGACTTCTGATGGCCCATCCAGTTCCTTCAACTTGGTCTGAATCTTGGAGAGGGCGCCACGCGTACGCTTTGCGAGGACCAAAAATGCCTTCTTCGCTCGATCATCTGTCTTAACCTTCTCCCACTCTGTCATGTAAAGCCGACTTGTGGCATCCTTGTAGGATATGCCGTACCTGTCCCGGAGGGCCATGATTTCAGCGTGAAGGTCCATGATTTCTCTCTCTGTCATGGCCTGTGAACATCCATGAGTTCTCATGCTGGACCAAACATGGTTGTTAGACTGACCGGGTCTGAAGGGACAATAATGTCCTTGTCACCGAGTACTACAAACCCGTACCCCAGCCCATTCCCAGACTGCGAGAGAAAGAGTTAGCAACGGTACATCAACATTCGGCGTCGGCGTCAGGGAACCTCGAACAGCGTCAGCGTCAGTGGCTCGGCATTGGCATTGGCATCGGCGTCAGAGAAAGACGGTGTTGGCATCGGGACAGAAGAAAATGAGACATACCCCTCCCAATTCATTCCTGACATCCATTTTGAGACGTTTGCGATAGCCGTCAAATGCTTGATGAGTTGCTGGAACTAAGTACTCCGGCACGATGCACTGTTTTCCCCCTTCCAATTGTACTACAACAAATCCATCCGGCACGACGATAGCTGGCTGAGGAGTAGCTCGTGGGTCCTCAGAAGTTGTCTCATTCATTGTGCTGGGGAGTAAGAAAGATTGAAGCTTATCATCGATGTCGGCGCATGGATCATTGTTTGCACAAGCTGACATCAGAGGCCGTGGCCTTGCGGCTTTGTAATCAGGTTCACGTGATGGTTGATTTTGGGATCAACAAACATTTTTCAACCATCTTCCCTTTTCACACCAACATTGACCTGTCCCGACGCCGTCCGTTACTTTCTCCACTCCAACACCACTCATATGCCTACCATGCCCATCCAGACCGCGCCCAAGCTCCAGAAGGAGATCCACGCCCTCGACAGCGCAATTCGACTTTTGTTAGGGGAGGGTGGGGATATTGCCGGCATGATGGTGGGACTTGCCAAGCAAATCGTGAGTAGTTGAACCATCATTTATTTCCTTTGATCACAAGTTTTTTTGCAGAAACATATCTTTAAAACCCAGAGGGAAGTTGCGAACCCCGTGGGTCCCAAGCAGATCGAGCTCAAGGCAGTCCTCGACACCCCACTTTTCCTCTGGACCTTCCTGTACATGTGGGGACCCCCAGACTCTGTGCACGACAAAGAATCCTTGGCTCGCATGCGCCGAGGTATGGTGAAGTGGGACGCCGCAGCGGCGTCGGCGTACACTCCGGCACCCACCTTGGTCTCGGCGTTGGCACCCCCTGTCGCCTCAAGTTCCAAGTTACCCCCTGTTGCCTCAAGTTCGAAGTTACCCCCTCGTTCCCCACCCTCTCCCAAGCTACCCCTTGCCCCCGTTCCCCGTTCCAAGCCCCCTGTTCTGGGTCTCCCTCCCAAGCGAATCATCCTCCCTTCTGAGCTTGCTGCTCGCTCGCGCCTACCCCATGACGCCGAACCTCTGCCTGTGCCCGAACCTGACAGCGTCATTTATGTCAAGCGCCGGAAGCAGCCTGGCCACGCCGACGGCGAGCGCCACTCCCCTTTGCCTGCCGCTTGCGCCAATGCCAATTCAAAGCGCCCGAGGGAGACAACGCCGGTAGATGACGCCGAGGTTCCCGATGACGCCGACACCGACAAAATTGAGGTGGAGCCGAGACAGAAGAAGAGGAAGGTGACAGAGAAGAACCCGCCGGCCAAGGAGGATGAGGCTGAGGAGAAGGACGGGAAGGAGAAGCCGCGTCAACGAAAGTCACGTGCACGACCTCAGAAAAGCAACGTCGTGAACAAACACGCGTGCAACCGTTGCGAGAGAAACTCGTGGGATTGCTGGCGCCAGTGTGGCGCGGGCGCTCGCGGTGCCTGCTTTCCCTGCGGTGCCGCCAAGGTGAAGTGCTCCATCACCGAGGAGGTCAACGCCGAGCTGAAGGAAACGAAGCCGATGCCAAAGCCACCGCCCCAGTCTCCCTCTAAGAAGCAGTCGGAATTCCAGGAGGGAAGGAGTGGCCTGCAACCAGAGGCCAAGACAACGAAGGGAAAGGGCACCACAAGGCCGACGCCGACGCTGACCCCGAAGCCGACCACGACCACCACCACGAAGCCGACGCCGACGCCGAGGCCCCTGGTCGGGAAGAAGCCAAAGTCGAAGACGACGAAGAAGGCGAACAAGTCGCCCGCCATTGTGGTCAGCTCTGACGATGAGAAGGAGTGGGTGGCCGCCCAAACCCGTCCTGCTGCGATCAAGCGTGAGGAAAAGGTGAGGAAGGGGAAATTCCGGGGTACGTCCAATAACATATTCCTATTGTGCATGACTAACGGTTCTTCACAGCAATCGAGGAAGACGACGACGACAACGACGACAACCACAATCCCACCCTATACGCGGCAATGGATTACCGCGTCGGGAACCTCGAAGATGCGCGAGAGAACCTCGAAGAACGCATGGACAAACTTGAAGTCTTGCTGGATCAACATTGCGGCGAGGAGGACGAGGAGCAGAGGAAGTTCATCAAGAAGCTTCTCAAGTTGCACAACACCGACATGGCCGCCCAAAGCATGCTGATGAATGAGGTGGAGGAGCTCCGGCGGGACCTTGATGCCCTGAGGGCGTCTCTTGGTGTTGGCACCGAGGCTGGCGTGGCGTCGGCGTCGGCGTCGGCGCCGGCGTCAGCTCCTCCCGTCCCCCAGCAACCACCGCCCTCATCTCGTTCACCATCCCACATCCGCTCGCCTGTTCCCTCCTCGATCCCCTCACCAGTTGCGCCGTCAGGAGAGGAACAGGCATTGGCATCAGCTGTTCCCCCCATTGTGCTGACCCCCTGGACGCCGCAGAACACCCAAGAGGCGGCAGAGTATGCCCAGGTCGCCTTGCGGCCACCCTCGCAAGGGAGCGTACCCCCACTTGACGCCCCCACCAATGCCATGGACGTGGACGTGCAGGCTGCTGGGGCCAGTCAAGCTGCACGCGAGGATGACGCCGAGCCGACAAAGGACGCCGACAAAAAGCAGGTGGGCGCCGAGGATGTCGACCCAAAGGGAACGAGGGACGCCGAGGTTGAGACGCACGCCGAGGATGATCAGGATGCCGAGCGTGACGCCGCACTGTTAAAGGACGCCGAGGTGAACAAGGGGAAGGATGTGGAGGATAATGCTGGGGAGGACCAGAAGGATACCAAGAAGGACAAGAGGGACGCCAAGGAGTTCAAGGACGACGCCGAGGAGAAGGGCGCCGAGACCGAACACAATCCCCACGCCGAGGCATCTCCTGCGCCCGCCCCGGCTTCAACCCTGATGCTGCACCCCCCCCACCAACCCGCCCGCACCTCGCCCCGTCCTCGCACTCCAGGTCTCTCGCCCATTGCCCCCGAGGACTGCCGTCGATCTCCCAGGTTGTCGCCATCGCCAGCCTCATCCTCCAAACGGCCTCTTCCCGACGAAGGGGAAGGTGGTAGATCAAAGCGGGTAAAGAGGCGTTAGGCTCGGGGCTTGTTTTTTTTTTGTATGTTAAATTTGATTGGACTCGCATTTTGGTCTATATACATTGTAGTTGGACGCGCACTGTATATAGTTTTCTTTTTGATGTAATAAATCTCAGCGTCCATTTCTCTTCCCCTGGCGTGTAGGTTGAATTCTGCGAGTCGGCATCGGCAGCGGCGTCGGACTCGGACTCGGACTCGGCGTGGGCATTCCTGGATTCAACAAACTTGGATTGATGCAAGGTTGAAGAACTCCATCAGAAGGGGCTTTTGAACTTGAGGTGGTGGTTTGTTGCAAAAAGGTTTCATAGATATCTCGAGGGATTGCATACTGTGGTGACCCATCAGCAGGGCCATTGCAAGGGTTGGGGATCTGCAAGCCGACAGTCTGCATTTGGTTTGCAACATCCTGTTCTACTAGAACATACGCCGCTTCAGGGGTATTTCCGCGCTCGGCATCGGCACTGGCGTCAGGTTCGGGTTCGCGCTCAGGTTCGGCGTCGGCGTCGGCGTCATCAGGTCGTGAGGCTCTTGCCACTTTCTTACCCCTGGTTGGGCGTCCTCGAGGATTGGCTGTTGCGCCATGATTTTGCTGCCCTTCACTTTCGGCGTCGGCATTCCTATGGTGTTCGGGATCGGGATCGGGATCGGCATCGGCATCAGGATACCTCGCAGCCAAAATTTCTTTTCCCTTATCTGTTCTCTTCAGTATTGATTTGAAACGAAACGCTTGTACTGGCCCGTGAATCTCCTGGCGCTGGCCAATGTATTCAAAAATCATAACAATTTGGTCCTGCTTTAGATTACGGGCCTGTGCAATCTTCATGTTCCGTGGCAAATACTTGTTCTCGATGAATGTCATCTGCTGTTGCTGTATATCGCCGTACGGCGGATGTGATGATTTCCCACCTGTTGCCAATTCTGTGCCAAACATAAACACCCAGTCTCCCAACGTTGAGGGAAACTCACTGTAATGGCAACCCATATAGTCCATGAAGAGGGTCTCCCAGTGATCCTTTTTCCAACCTCTGGTAGACATTGGTCGCGGCAAGATTGGGAAGCCGGCAGCCGTATATGTCAATGCGACCTTGGGCCCCTCGGCGTTAACTGTGGCACCGATGGTTGTTGCTCCCTGGATCTGCTTCGCCCGTATGGCCAGCAAGTATTTGAGCAGGCTCGCTTTCATGGTCAACATCTCATTTGAGTACATTTGTTCAAATGATGGCAATGCCACCCCTGTCAGTTCGCTGATGCAATCATATCTGTGGTCACAATAGGTGCTCGGCATCGGCATCGGCATCGGCATCGGGAAAGAAGATAGCTCACGCGTCCACCACCAGCTTGCCGTCTTCGCGTGTATAAGCTGCAATGACGATAGAAGACAACCCTATCTCCCGGTACTGGTCCTGCATCGCTTGGTGAACCCTCTTCTTATGAAATTTCCCGGCCAGCCTGTTCAAAATTGGCATCGGCATCGGCATCGGCGTCAATGTAATCTTACCGTCTTTTTATCTCTTCTGGGTTCCCTTCCCTCGAAATTCTCTTGACCTCTGCATCAAGTGCAGTTCGTTCCGCTGCTGTCTGGCATGCGAGAATTCTTGAGAGTGCAGTCTGTCTGGCACCTAAAAATCGCGGCGCCTGTGTTGTGACCATTTCGTGACCCAACACCCGGGCAACTTCTTTCATGACGTCCTGTTCTCTATCCCGCCAGATGAGGTCCGTACATTTGGGTTTCCAACTGTTTGATTTACGTCCGGCTCCTTGAGACATTTGCCAGTTGTTTGCACACCAACCAGACAGTGACTGCAAGATTTGTTAGATTGTTTTTCTCTACAACGACCTTGTTCTTCACCTGTGCCCAGTCTCGACTTTCCGCCTCACTTTGCGGGTCTTTCCCAATTGATGCCCAGTAGTTGAACATTGCGGGCAGAATTTGACTCTTCATGATCAGCAATCGTTCGGGTTTAGTACCTTTCTTAAACATATCCTTGTAAGGTAGGATCTGTTCAAGTTCTTGGCCATTGTAACTGCAGTCTTTACGGGGTGGCCTGTGTGAGTTTTCTGGTCCACTCATTGTGAACCAACACTGATAGGTGGGAAATGAAAGATGACAATGAGATAAAGAATGCAAGGATTAATGACAGCGTGTACTCTCGACCAAGAAAACATGTGCTGTCCATGTTGTAAGCCCGCCTCATGGCAAACACATGTCATTCTAAGCTCATACCTCGACCATGTCTGCACGACGACCGAAAAAACGATCCAAGAAATCAACTGCCTTGGTTGAGGGTGATCTAGACGGCGCCGAAGCTTTCACTCATGTGACGGTTACCACAATAACACGGTCTGGTGCGACAATAACCAAGGAAGTGTTGGTGCCTCTTGTCCCGGTAATTGAGGAGCGGGACAATACTCCATTTCACGCAGAAGAGCCAATAGACTTTGCTGGCCATTCCCAGAACATAGATTATGAGCAACCAGATCCACCCCGGGCCCGGAGGGTACGAGATATTATTAGATTCACTATTTGACATCCTCATTCAGTGCAACCTAGACCCAACGAGATTATGTTAAGCAATTTGTGGATCGTGTAGGAGACCTCTTACAGGCCAGTCTATCCCGAGAGACATGGCCGGAGCATCAACAACGGTGCATGGAATGCCCAGAAAGACGTTGGAGTGTGTGGAGGTGCATTGATTGTACGCTCTCTCGACCAGTTTGCCGCCGTTGCATGCGGCACACACACACGCAATCTCCATTTCATCGGATTGAACGTTGGACCGGGGATTCTTTCCGGCGTGCAGCACTATGGGAGGTGGGGACCTATGTGCTCGTCCCACACGACGGACCAAAACCTATTTGCGAAGGACTGGAATTCCAAAGAGGTTTTCTGGAGAGGTTACAGATCAACACGGATAACGAGGAGGACTTGAAACTGGGCCAAATGAGGGAAAGGTGGACGTCGGCGTCGGCGTCGGCGTCGGCATCATCGTCAGCGTCGGGACCTGATGAGGACGCCAAAATGGGTGACGTGGAGCAAGATACGTGGGAGCAAGACAACTTGTCTGACACCGAGTTTTTCAAGTGGCTGGATGCGTCTCGTGAGCAGGCAGAGGAAGTCCTCGACGAGTTCATGGATGGTGAGGACGCCGAGGATGGTGAGCGCGCCGAGCAAGATGTGCGCGGTTTTCATCCCTACCTCGGCGCAATCAGTGGTACAGGGGTACACAATGCCGACGCCGACGCCGATAGAGACTTGGACACCGCTACAGAAGTTGATGCCGAGAGCCACACTCGCGCCGACGCCGATCCCGCTGTGGACGTCATCATGCCCTGGACAGCGCCGAGGAGACCAGGAGCCGATGCGCTCAACAACACATATGTGCGTGCGTTGCATGTGAATGGCATTCATCATCTCGCAATGGTGACATGTAATTGCCATGGAGAGGACCACGTCGCCATGGACCTGGTGGCATCCCGACTACTGCCTGCAAGTTATACACGCATTCGAACGCTGTTCACGGCGCCCCTCATGGACTATTTTCGGCTCTGCAATCTGGAGCTCAAAGCCTCGGCTTGACGAGGCCGATTGGCAACTCCGAGATTGTCAACTTGTACAATGAATTCCGTCGAATGTCTCGGCTCTGGCGCTGGATGAAAAAGCTGAAGTGGGCTGGCTATGGCCACAATAAACAGGACCCCCTGAATCCTCCTGCAGGATCATTGGCCAATTTCTGCCCGACTTGTCCCCAGCCCGGACGAAATTTGCCACAAGATTGGAAAAATGACCCAAATAGATGGGTTTTCAGAGTCCTTCTTGCAGGCGATGGGAATTTCAAGGCCGACCACGTCCGACAAAAAAAGGACGCCGATGTGTGGTTGATCGATGGCGGAGGAATGTTCCCAAAGAGAGACCATTATTTTGCATTCCTTGCCCGTGCGATTGAGCGATTCACGGTACGTGCAATATGTTTCTTGACGCCGACGCCGTGGCTGACCTGACACCGATGCCGACACCAACCACCAGAAAGCGCCATGCGAGAATACTTTCCGGGCAATACAGAATGCCTTGTTAGCTTCCAAAGCCTGTGATCTCACGGGAGTCGTCGCCATGTGCTGCGCCCGGCATGGGTGCTTTGTGCCGAACTTGCTGGTTGATTTGTTCAAGGGTGAACAGCAGAAGAACGTCGACTTTTCGTTCCTTCAGGCTTTGACAATCATCGGCATCGAGATCGAGCAGGGTGTCATGCTCATATACGACATTGTATGCCAATATATCATCCACCTCCTTGACAGGATTGGAGTCCACTTGCCCACTGGCCTAACAATTGAGAGGGCAATTGACCACCTCCACGTGCATGCCCACAAGGATGATTGCTTCTATCGATTTATCACCACGTTCATTCCCGGCGCAGCTATTTGCGCCGGTCAGATTTTGGAATCCTTGTGGTCCAACTTGAACGCCATCTTGCCGACAGTCCGCACGGCAACTTTGCCTCACCGCGCCGAGATGCTGGATGACCATTGCTGTGACTCCAACCACAAAAAGATGCTTGCAATGACAGAGACCCTCTGTAGCCGCCATGTCACCGCCACCGCCACAGTGAGCAAGTCCGACGCGTATTTCCTGAACATTTCCAGCACGGTGGATGCAGCCACGCAGGTTGCATGGGAGGCTGAAGTGAAGGCTGCGGAGGCAAATCGTGCGGGCAATGTACAGTCCATGGATGTTTATGCTGCCCGAGTGGATGATCGCCTGGGTGTTGACATGGCTTCGGCGTCGGCGTCGAGCACGGCGTCGGTGTCAAGCACGGCGTCGGCAGCAGCACCGGGGTCGCCAATTGAGCTATGGATGGAGTACGCGTTGGTGGTGGAAGAAACTCAGTGAGTTCTGTTTTTTGATTGCTGGATGAATTCCCGTTTGACTGCTCCAGGATCGACATACAAGACAGAGTACGCCGGCTCGGCGCACATCCAGATCAAGACGACCTGCAACTCGTTGAGAGAAAGAGGCAAACATTAACGGCCATGCTGGTAAAGCTCAAACGGCTTCAGGACAACGCGCGGGTGAATGGCCTCTCAGGGGGTTACGAACCGGCCGTCGAGGACAACGAGGGTCGTTTTGACGAAATTGGGGAGTCACCAGATGACGCCGATGCCAATGCCAATGCCGATGGAGATGCCAGGGGGCAGCACGCACGGGACAGTCGTCAAGACCTGGCCGCGGTTGAACGGGAAGTCCTCACATTGCCCTCGAATGGGAATGTGGCCGGTGATATGGGCGAGTTGGAAATTCGTGAGCGCGTCAAACAAGCTCGGCGTCATATCAATCGGCTTCGCGATCTCATCGCCGACATCTCGTTTCAGTACTCACATGTCATAAGAAACGCCCCTCGGAAGAGCAATCGAACGGCTGCCCAGAAACGGGTCAAGGCCTTGCACAATGACCTTTCTTTCAATGCTCGGATTTATGCCCGTTGCTGAAGCCGATTGATGACACTTTGTTGTGACGAGGAAATCCTCCGCGTTTTCCGTGTCTTAACGAGGGAGGACCTGAAGGCGAGCACTGAGGTCCTTCGGCCCAACGAGCAAGGCTCCTCCTCTGTGAAGCTTTCCTGGATTTGGCGGACAGGTTGTTATCATCTTTTCCGTCCTAATGAAGAGGCTGGCACCGATGCCGAGTCTCACGCCGAGAATGTCAGACACCCTGACGACGCCGACGCCGATCCCGCCACCCTCCTGGAATGTACGTGATTCCCGTAGCCATCCTTTCCATGCTTTGATGTTTTTGCAGTTAAACGTGTTCATTGGTTACGTGCCCGCGCTCTGAATCATAGGTGGCACAAAGAGGTGGTGCTGGTCACGTACGAGATGCAGTGGACGGTCCGTTATTTCCTTCATCAATGCAAGCAGTGGCAGGAGGGTGCAGACAATCCCGATGTGTCTGCTGGGGCGCGATCATATGCAGTGCGGCAGGTGCGCCGGTGGAGGCAGTTCGCCGATGGTGCCGATTTGGTTTTCACGCGTACTACAGATCATTATTTGTCACCATTACATAATCAATGAGTTGTCTATTCGTTATCACAGATCAAGTTATCTTCATCCTTCTCCTATGGCAGACCGTCAGATCAGGCTGTTCTCAGTGTTTTCCCTCCAACTGGGCGCCGACGCCAAACTGCATAGTCGATTACAAGAGATCCTCTGGTATGCCGAGTCGCAGTTCAGGCAGGCACTCCTCGTCATTCACACCGCAGCTGATCGGCATCAGAAATGGATGCAGTCGGCATTACAGGATGAGCTGGTGTGTCACATTTTTACATGTCTGGATCTTACTAATCATGTCTCAGAAATTTGTTCTTATGGTTGTCGGGCAGGCTGCGGCTGTCGGCCTTGCAATCAATGTGCCAATCTTGGTGAGGTCTCTGGCTGATAGCCTGATGTCCAGAGGCCCCCCTCTCCAATTCCACAAGAGCATGCTCGCAGCTCTGGACAATGGACTTGACGCCGAGCATCCTTGCGCGCTGGTGCCGAAATACGCCTGCGACTGGTGGAACGCCGACGCCGAGCCCAACACCGACAAAATTCTGGGTTTCGGCAATATTTCTGAGCTATTGGCCTGCCATCAAAACCAGCATCCTTTTTCCGCCGTGCCCCATCTCCCGCCCTTCCCTGCGCTGGATACAGCCACTGGATACCCTCCCTGTACTGACTGTCAGAAATATTGTGATGTGGCTTCGGACGCCGTCGCTGAACTGGAAGGCGTGCTCAAGTATGCCGAGGCTACGCACGTCTCTGCGGAGGCGAGCTGGGCAGCAGATATGCGAAGGGCCCAGGGGTTCTACCTACTACATGAATCCATCATCAAGAAAGAACTACAGGAAAGCACGGCGTCGGCGTCGAATAAACTGTTGGGGCCGACGAAAATTGGCGATGTTAGTGTCAATCGCAAGTCCCGTCGTGTCCACACAAATGCCCACCACGAGCTGGAACGGCTGAAACAATTGCCCGTTGGCTCGTACAAATGGACGTGGGGCCCCGAGCTGTCTCCTGCTGAAGTCAAGGGACTCCTTCCACCTCCAGGAGATCGGAAACCACCCCACTCCGGCTACGATGAAAGTCTGCCAGAGGGGCCATGGAGGAATATAGATTCATCGGCGGCGCCGACCATGCCAAAGCTGAGTAGTGGGGACGCCTTCTCCACAGTGTCCGCCAACATTGATGTTCCGCCCATGCCTGAATCCGACTTTCTGTAGACCACCTGGTATTTAAGCAGAGGAATAGTGAGCGGAAGCGTTCTCCCGAGTCATCAGATGTGGATATGCCAGATGCCAATCTCCAGCCCGCTGTTGAGGCTGAGAGATCTGACGCCAATCTCCAGCCCGCTGAGAGATCTGACGCCAATCTCCAGCCCGCTGAGAGATCTGACGCCAATCTCCAGCCCGCTGTTGAGGCCGAGAGATCTGATGCCGATCTCGCGCCATCATCCAACACCAACCTTGCGCCGACATCGAACGCCGACGCCGTTCCCAGTGCCACCGCCAACAGGATGGTGGAGGGTGTGGACGACGAGGAGAAGCAGGGCGAGCAACGCTACATTGACGCAAGTCTTGCTGGCCAGGCATGGGGGGGAGTTTCCTCTGAAGAATCGGACACCAGTGAGCAGCACGTCGTCGGGGCGGGAGTGGCAGGTCAGATGTGGCCTCAAGGTTCAGATGATGATGACGCCGGCGCCGACGCCGACGACTTGGCTAGTGTGGACGCTTCCCTAGCTGCAAAGGCCTGGGCAATAGCTTCCGATGACAAGGACGACTCTTCAGAGCTTGACATTGATGCTGCCCTCGCAGGAAAGGCGTGGGCTGGCCAATCGGAAGAGGATGCCGATGCCGATGATGAGCATGATGCCGACGCCGAGTCTGAGGGCGCTGAACCAACGGCAGGGGACGTGGCATTGCTCTGGAATGCGGACGACGATCTTGCTTCCGCTTCTGACTCGTCATCCCCAGGACAGGGCCGTGTCATCCCCGAGTCGGAGCCACTGGAGCTCTACTCTCCCCTTGAAGAGTTCTCGGAGCGTTTGTTTGCCTCAGAGTCCAATCCTGCCGTCATGGATGCGGACGCACCTGGCACATCCGTCACCCCTTCACGCATTAGTCTCTCCCAGGTGTACACAGCGGATTATTTCGACTTCGTTGAACCTGCCTGGTTGTCGGATGGACATGTGTCAGATGGCAGCGGTGAGGAGGACGACACCGAGTTTTTGTAAAATGACATCGCATTTTTGGACAATATCTTGTGTATTCCTTACATGTTTCTGAGCTTCCATTTGTAGATGGAATTTACATTGTTTTCATCTAAGACTACTACTGCATGTAGGGGAGTGCCAATGCCTAACGCCGGGCCCTGCTGACGCCAAGGATGCTGACGCCGAGTGATGCTGACGCCAAAGGGAGGCTATGACGCCGATGCCAGCGGGAGGCTATGACGCCGAAGGGAGTCTATGATGCCGAGGAATGCTGACGCCAAGGGAGGCTATGGTGCTGCGGTAGACGGGGGGAATGACGCCGACGGGGCCTAACGGCACCATGATGTGCGCCGAATGTACCTGCCGAGCACCAGCAAATTCGGTAGCACGTTGGACACGCTACAATGTTATGCTGACGCCGAGTAATGCTGATGCCAACGGAGGCCATGACGCCAAATTCAGCTGACGCCAAGGGAGGCTATGGCGCTGCGGTAGACGGGGGGAATGACGCCGACGGGGCCTAACGGCACCATAATGTGCGCCGAATGTACCTGCCGAGCACCAGCGAATTCGGTAGCACATTGGACATGCTACAATGTTATGCTGACGCCGAGGAATGCTGACGCCGAGGGAGGCTATGGTGCTGCGGTAGACGGGGGGAGTGACGCCGACAGGGCCTAACGGCACCATGATGTGCGCCAAATGTACCTGCCGAGCACCAGCGAATTCGGTAGCACGTTGGACACGCTACAATGTTATGCTGACGCCGAGGAATGCTGATGCCGAGGGAGGCCATGACGCCGAATTCAGCTGACGCCGAGGGAGGCTATGGTGCTGCGGTAGACGGGGGGAATGACGCCGACGGGCCCTAACGGCACCATGATGTGCGCTGAATGTGCCCGCCGAGCACCAGTGAATTCGGTAGCACGTTGGAAACGCTACAATGTTATGCTGACGCCGAGGAATGCTGATGCCGACGGAGGCCATGACGCCGAATTCAGCTGACGCCAAGGGAGGCTATGGCGCTGCGGTAGACGGGGGGAATGACGCCGACGGGGCCTAACGGCACCATGATGTGCGCCAAATGTGCCCGCCGAGCACCAGCGAATTCGGTAGCACGTTGGACACGCTACAATGTTATGGTTCGCCAGAACATTAGCTACGTTACAATGTAGCTTGCCTATGTGGTTTCAGAGCAGCCTAACATTAGTTAAGCAGATCACTCAATGATATCCAACAATCCACATCCTCTCATGCATCTTTGCAATCTCCTTGTCTGTTGACTAGACACAACAAGGTGTGATCCTCAGTGTCAGGAAACAGAAAGAAGACAACTAGTTGTATTCACCTAGACATGACAAGGTGTGCTAGTGAGGAGTTAGCTAGCTACAAAGGTAATAGGTAACAACAAACTCATGTCCTCAGTGTCAGGAAACAGAAAGAAGACAATTGAGGAACAAAAGAGAGGTGAAGTGTTCTATATAAGAGAATGTGTAGCGACGTGACATGAAAGTAAAGTGAAGTGACATCCTGAATAGTCTAACATTGTCCATTGGCACTTTCCATAAGTTGGGGTGGGACATTGCCTCTGAGTATGATTTTGGAAACCAGCAGTAATCTGTGTCCGTGTCCGTATGTCCACATGTTGTGCAAAGATAGATTTCCCCCAACCACACCCTGTTCAACTATTTGCTGACAGCTCTGGTGCTATTGCCCTTACAGGGAACACCAAGAACAATGCGCAAGTTAAGCACATTGACATCAGACATCACTACCTATGTGAATCTGTTAAGAATGGCAACCTACACATCAATTACATCCCTTCAACTGACAACATCACCGACCTCCTAACCAAAGCGCTACCATGCCCAGCACATCACAAGTTCTGCTTAGCGCTACAACTTTGCAAAGAGTACACTGGATACACAAGTCTGGGGGAATGTTAGAGCATGGTGACTTGCATATGGATGTGACACGCTGTGGTCACTTAGTTGACCCAACTGGGAAACGAGATATGGGAGTAGGATGGCTAGGCAGTGATACCTAGCGGCAACAGAGGCAAAGTGGTACTGTATAGTACCGCTCAATTGAGGGGTAGAGGGATCCATCGGACAGATAGTGTACCTTAGTCAATTCATATATAAAAATTGAGGTATGGCATCTATTGACAGTCTACTAGTTTTACTTTACAATAGGTACGGCTACAGTAGTAGTCAATTCATATAAAATGACTGAGTTTACTTTACAACATTAGTTGCAACTTACAGCTGTACGCTATGGCTGGGTAATGCCTCAACATCTTCTTGAACCTTAGTATACAGCTAAATAGACATCAAGTGATAAGCACCATATGGGACATCCCCTTCACGCAATCCGCATATTTGCACTGTTATATTTACGTCCATGCCGACGTAGAGATATGAGTGAAATGCCGATTGCGCTGGGTTTGAATCTGAACTTCAAAGTCGTTCCGCCTCCCAACACTCAAGAGGCGTCAGATTCTCAGATCACAGCCCTCAAACTTGACTATGACAAAGCTATTCCCAGACACATTCGGTGATTCCCAGTGGGCGGCATTTTAGCGGCACATCAGTTCTGGATCAACTCCGCTGCCTGTCGGCCTGTGGTGCCGTTTGGGCTCGATGAATTGGTTTTGAAGTTCTCCTACCACACAAGTATTGTAAAATCATTGAAATAACCTAGTAGAATACATCTGAAGTGCTATAGACAGTAGATTGTGTATTTAAGGCATAATGAGGCATAGTAGGAGGCATTGGAAGAGACACCGGAGGAAGCAATGAATTGCGAGAA
This sequence comes from Crassisporium funariophilum, assembly GCA_014925845.1. Taxonomy (NCBI): domain Eukaryota; kingdom Fungi; phylum Basidiomycota; class Agaricomycetes; order Agaricales; family Crassisporiaceae; genus Crassisporium; species Crassisporium funariophilum. The sequence continues at coordinate 501,511 of JACGCL010000006.1, forward strand.
GCAGGTGCAAAGGGCATATACCTTGGTCGTAGTGGAGAATCTCCTCGACCATTGTGTATGTATGGGACGGCTTGCACATGACGCAAGTCATGTATATCATAGCTGACCGCGGACCAGCCTTTTTTACTCTCTGGTATATTTAACCGTTCCTCCGGCCTTTCTGGTGTTAAAGCAGTGGATTCCTTGTACGGTGATTTGTGCCTTGGTTGATGTGTTCACCGCAGTGTGTATAGAGTATTTGACAGTTGTTGGTGTGGGTAACATGGGTTCCCGGTGGTACAGGGGGGTTGTTTTCATTAGGGGGGAGTGCGTTGAAAAAAGATGAAGACAGATTAGTGGATGAAGAGAAATTTACAGAGGCATTGTGGGTAGGGCTGCCAACCGGCGCCGTGTGTGGACGGGAGGCGGGTACCGTTGCACGGCGCCGGGTGCCGCCCCAACAACTCCATCAGCTCAATAGAAGACGGCCCGGCAATCCACAGCATGGTGCCCGTGTCCAACCATCCGTCAACGGCCGTCGACGGTTGTCTTATCAATGTTTTAGCTCTTTTTGTGTTCAAGTTCTAAGGAATCCTTTTGAATGCTCTTGCCATGCATAAACAGACAATATCTTCAGATTGTATGTGTGATCCTCGGGCCAGTCAATCAAGTGTGTGGGTTTGGTGTGGGTTCTGCCATCACAGGCGGACTTTTAAGTTGCCGACGCTGACACGTTCACCCATCACTGAGCTTGCAATCAGACTTGTGCACCTCTTCAGCCTCTCGCCAACTGCTATCGCTTTGTTTTTCAAACTCCAGATCAGCTCCAGATCTTGTTCAATGACTTCCTTTGCATGTCCCTCGTGCTCTTGTCTCAGAGCGAATTTTCCTCATAAGAATCTCTATGCCCACCTCCACATTCTTCATCTGCCGCTACCAACCCATTTCAACACCTCTATCTTCTTGCTATAATGCCCGACACCAATCTCGCTGATCAGTGTGCCATTGGACCTGATGGACAACCTCTAGAAGCGTGGCAGATTGAGTTCCGCCATGATCCAGATGACCCAAACCCCCTCCCTTGTGTTCAACCTGCACCAAATAGTCCTCCGCCCCAGGAAGGTGAATATTCTCCCATGGAAATATCTTCCCAGAGCTGACCACATTTTAGGACGAGGTTTACGAAAGAAGGATACAAGCCGCTTCAGGGAAGTACTTCATGCAGAGAAGCTCGACGACGACGGGAAGCTGATTCAGAAGCTTCCTCGCAAGTTTCGCTATCCAAGATCACCAAAACCTCCTGCAACCTCATCTGATTTGGCTCCAGCAAGCGATCCTGTCGTAATCAGCAGCAACTGTGACGATGACAATTACGAGGATGGCAACCATAGCGACACAAGTTCGGGCTCTGGTTCGGACATATATGAGGAGGAAGATGAGGTCGTACACAATTCGGAGGTGAGTGATATACATTGACTTTTCAGTTGTCAATGCTCATTTTACATATTGCTGATTAGATTGCTGATGCTGTTCCATCAAAAACAATCCCGCTCACCTCTGCTGGCAAGACAAAATGCCGTTCCAAAAAACGCAAGGCAAAATCCAACTCTGGACCTCCCTCAAAGAAGCCCTGTACCAAGCTACTGACTGCGCCCAACTCTCTTGCTTTGGCACCACTTGGCCCATCATCAACTGTCAACAAGACAGCATCGCTTAGCAGCCTTGCCCCCTCGGTAAGTACTGATATGATCTTTCTATCTTACATTTATTCAATACACACATTGGTGTCTAGATGGATAATAAGAAGAACTTCATCTACCTCTTTTACGAGGCCCGCGAATGTGATCACGATGGCACCTCTGCACCGGACACCAAATACTATAAGTGCTGGCATGGGGCGCGTCAGACGTTCAAGCTCTCAAAGGGTATGAAGTACAGCTTGAAGAGTAAGTCTTACCATATTCCTGCCTGCCCTTGCCCGCTGACACCTAATCTCTAGATATGGTCAATCATCTCTCGTCTAAATTCCCTGCCATATTCCAGCTCTATACGTCTTTCCAGACCCGCGAAACCCTTCCGACGCCATTTGAGGTGAAGATTGCAATGGCGGCCAAAGACATCGCGGAGACCGAAGTTAACAAACATCTCAAGTCACTGAAGATTTCCTCTTCATCCACGGCATTGATTCAGGCTGCGTTTGACAAGCAAAGTGCAGTACGTGGATCAAAAATCAGGTTGTCATTGGTACTCATTGCTAAGTCTTTTCATAGGCCACTTGGGATCAGATCGAGTTTGAAACAATCCTCGCTGAATGGATTGTAGTGTGTGATCAACCATTTGATCAAGTTGATCATCCCGCTTTTTGTTCCCTGCTTCAATATGTCAACTCACCAGCTTGGAAGCCCTTGACAATCCCTGGCCGGACGACGATTTGCAAACGGATCCTGAAGCTTGGGGAGGATTCAATCGAATCAATGAAGCAAATGTTTGAGGTAACAGCATATAACATTCCGTCACCGTTCGGCATCATTGCTAACACTATATTAGGAACTGGAATCCAAGGTTTCAATATCTCTGGATGCGTGGACTTCGCCAAACCAATACGCTTTCCTCGCCATCATCGCACATTATATAAATAATGAAGGACAACCTGGTAAGTCATTAGATACCATCCTCACTTGTTTATCCACTTATATACATAAACAAAAGAAGTTGTTATCGACTTTAAAGAGCTCATTGGTGAGCATACTGGTGAGAACATGGCGGACATTGTTTGGGCAACGCTAAAGCTGTACAAAATTGAGAATAAGGTGGTTAATCTGAGTTCTATCTTCGTTTGATTGGTGTTGACCCAGGCTTTGCTAGATCATTGCTTTCGTCATGGACAATGCAACGAACAACGATACTATGCTCAGGGGAATCGAGGACAGATGCCAGGAAGAAAACATCACTTTCTCTGCTCAGGATGCACGTGGACGTTGCATGCCGCATACCATCCACCTTGCCGCGATTCTTGTGAGTACTCGGCCCTTTATTTACCTTATAGCCTCATGACAACATGATATATAGTTGCTCCAAGAGGCGCAGGCTATCTCAACATCTGACACCCTCAATTCTATTATCAACTATCAAGATGTCACTGTCAACTCTGCATCAGTTGAGGAAGATGTCACCGAAGGTGGAGGTACTGATCAAGCGCAAGATACTTCATCACCAGGAGTCAACATGTCAGCAGTAGGACGTGTACATACATTTATCTTTTCCTATCCTTGTTCTGACTTCTGGCTATACTAGATTCGAAACATCATTCGCGCTATCCGCTGTTCCCCTCAGCGCCGGCAATTATGGGCTCGTACTGTCGTTCTTACCCATCCAAAGGTTGAGGCTAACGGCAAGCCCCACATTCCTAAAATGCCTATCCTTGATGTCCGAACACGTTGGGGCTCAACACATGATATGCTTCGTAAGTACCATGAGCATCTTTATTACTTTGTATCTGACCTACTTAAAAGAGCGTGCCATAATGTACGAAACCTCGATCAAACATTTCGTCGCCGTCAACTACCAACAACTTGGCACTCTTGATCTGTCTGATCAGGATTGGCAGAGCATCAAACTTATTGCTGGCTGGCTGGAACTCTTTTGCTCGGCTACGGCACAAATGTCATCAACTAGTATCCCTATGGTCTCAACATCACATGCAATCTTTCGGGGCCTCCAAGATCAGTTGAAGAACATCCTCACCAGTCTTCCAGACGACGTTTCGCCCTCCATCAAATCCGGCATCTTGAAGGCCTATCGAAAACTTAGCGACTATTTCACCAAATTTGATGAATCGCCTTACTATACCTGGGCTGCAAGTAAGTCATGATATTCGATCTCTGACTTCTTGTGTTGACTTCGATGACAGTTCTTGATCCCCGGATTACATATGCCGAATTGGAAGAGGACTATGCTGATGATGCTGACCTTGCGGAGGGACTTGAACGATCAAAAGATGCGCTATACACCCACTTCAACACATTCTATACATCCTCCACTCCGACGCCATCCTCTGGCACTCCATCGTCATCTTCGGATATGCAGCCCATTATGTCACGTCACTCCAACTCACAGACCCCTTCTTTCGACTTCACGGCGCGTTTTCGACGAATGTCTCGCCAACACTCTTTGAATGAGCTCGACGAATATCTTCGTTTACCTGCTCAGGACTTCAACTCTTGCAACCCGATGCAGTGGTGGTACTCAAAGCGTCATCACTTTCCGCAGCTCTATCTTCTGGCATGTGATGTATTAGGGATACCAGGTACGGTTGGCGTCTGGTTTGAGATGCTCAATACTAATATTTTGATGTTGTAGGCTCAGCCGTCGCAGTTGAGAGATTATTCTCGGGTGGTTGCGACACCATCACCCTTCGGCGTGCCAGTCTCAAGCCTGAGACAATATGTCTTCTCATGATTCTAAAGCAACATCTTTGAGTCCGTCAGTCCAAGAAGACTTAAACAATTGGGTAACTCTGCTCTTTACTAATTGTATGATATATGTATTGTATTGTACCAAGTACCCATAGATAAGAATGTATATCGGCCGTGTGCACTCCGTACACGGCCGTTTTTCTACCGTACCCGAACCGGTGGTATGTCAGGAAAAGGACCTGCCGGCACGGCTGCCTCCTTCTACCACCCGTCTCCCTACCGTCTTTTTGTCGGCCGTGCCCGTACCCGGCACGGTTGGCAGCCCTAATTGTGGGAAGATGAGGGTGATAGAATAGGGGCAGAGGATAGGGAAGGTTGTTGATTTGCGACACTATATACAGTATCAGATCTCCATTTTGAGAAAGATATGACAATGTCGACGCGTCTGGAGGTACGCGTCGGTGGAGGAGAGATTCAAGTTTTCGACAGATACCAGCAGCGACGAACAGCAGAGCTGCCGATCTTGCCGAATCATCTTGCCGTTGCCTTGCTGTTGACTTCCACGCTTCAACCTTGCTTACGTGTTTTCTCCTTTTTTGGGGGTGGGTACCACCCACCCCTCCTGTGGAGGTATGTCCGTGATCGGAGAATCTGACGCCTCTTGCCAACACTAATCTTCTCTCTTCACCTTCAAGTTGAGGAATCGCTTAGTCATTGCCGTCAATCATCAATGAGTTCTCTATACAGCTACAAATAGATCGTATTCTTTCCGATGCCACCAGATGATTACAAAGCAGGCTGGTAGAGCAAGGCCGACGCTGAGACGATGAATAGAATGCCAGGGCGGCTACAGGAGACCGCACGGTGGAGGAGTACAAAATCACCATGAACCTGCTTGCCAGTGTGTTGCACTCTCAGTCGATTCCAACTGCTCCCACTGCACTGCCCGGGAGCTTTCTCTGTCTTCAGTGTTAGAAATCAAGAATACTGGTGGACTCTCGGCAAGGTCAGACAACCCTCTGCAAGTCCTCCCTCTAAGATAATATCTCTCGCCTTTGAGCGGCATTTCAGAGCCTTAGTAGATGCTGAAGATGAGTGGAGCCACAGGTGCGGTGATGCTAGTCATGTTCCAGGAACAAGATACTTCGTGAGTTTGCGAATCTAGTAGCACCCAGGACAAATTGAACAATCTCCAGGTCTTTGAAGGATACCCGCTATGTCCCTTTCTTGATTGCCTGTACCTCATTTTGCGCTTTATCTCTCCATCTCTTGGTGGCCTGGTTCTGGCCTAAGCTCGCAAATCCCACCTATGTGAACGACTTGACCCCAGGACCGTGGTTTAAATCATTTCGGTCTCCAAGGAGCCCGGTAGTTTGCTATCTGCTTGCTCGTGTCCTTGGCTGCATTGTTCTCTCTGTGGCATCGGTCTGCTTTCTAAAAATTTGTCCTGCCTCTGCCTCGTCGTGCCCGGAGCGATTTATGACCACTACATACATGAGTATATCCCCATTCCTATGAAAACATTTGCCAAATGGCTATAGATCTATGCTTTATCGATTGCTTTCGCCTCATTGTCTTACGGGCACTGGAGGTCGATCTTGACAAGACATGTCAGCGTGGTATTATTGGGTGCCCTGGGGGCTTTTGGTCATTGTAATCTTTGGCCCTTGGCCACATACGGAGGAGGACAGCCACGCGACGTGTACAAGGGAAACTTCCTCTGGGTAGAACTTGTCATATTGGTATGCGTAGCCGTTGTGATACCTTTATCTGTCTCTCGCTTGTATATCCCGGTCGACGCAAAAGTGAGTCATGAAAATTTGCAACAACAATACAGGACGACGTTGATCTTGAACAGAATCCAATGCCGGACCCTAATCCTGAGCAGACAGCTTCTATTTTCTCGATGATGACTTTCAGTTTTATTGATCCCATAATATCTCTGGCTTATTGTGTCCCACATATTCGACCCGATCAGCTACCACCCCTTGCTGATTATGATTCATCTCGTTATCTATCTATGAACGCATCAGTGAGATATACCAAGATAATGCAGTACTTCATATCAATCATCTTATTAACAGCATTTGGATCCGCTCAGGAATGAAGGTGGAAAGAGGAAGTCGCTATTCTTTGGGTTGCTATGGGTCTTCCGTGAGTGAGCTCGACCATGATTGAATTTGGCGTTATCCCACTCAATGATTAGGTGAAACATACTTCAATATGTTCGCCATCATCATCTTTCAAGTTGGCTTTGGGTTTGCATCGCCCATCGGCATGAATAGGATCCTTCAGTTCGTCTGTCTTGGACTATAATCTCGTCTCACTATCTGGTTGACTTCCTTTTTCCAGTTACTTAGAGACAAAAGGAGAGGGTGCGATCATGCGTCCTTGGTTCTGGATCCTTTGGCTTTTTCTGGGGCCTACCTTGAAAGCATTATCAACGCAGAGATACACCTTTCTCTCGTCGAGGACCGTCGTTCGCGCACAGAGCATCTTGATTCAGTTAGTCTTTGAGCACAGTCTTCGGATACATCTCGAGGCTGGTTCAGTTGAGCATCCAGCCGACCCTCGATCCATAACAACGGGCCCGGTGAATCCAAATCATCTACGTCCAACTAAGCCTTTTGCAGCTGCCACTCCGACCACCTCTTCAAATGGCTCAGGCAATGTGAACAGTGATTTGGAGACGGAGGCTCTCAAGAAGCATAATGCGAACCTCACTGGAAAGATAAACAATCTCGTGACTAGTGATGTCAATAATATATGTCGTTCGACCGACTTTCCCCAATTGGGTAACGATCAGTATTACTGGAGGACTCACAACGAAGCTGAATGCCTTTCTACAGTCTTTTTTGCTCCTCTCCAGATCGCAGGTTGCATCATATTCCTGTACGCGCTCCTTGGATGGAGGTATGAATGCACCTATCTCTCTCGAGCATGATTTAGTAACACCTGCTGCAGCGTTTTCATTGGTATCGCCGTGGCAGTGATGTTGATTCCGCTACCTGGTTATGTTGCAAATATGGTTAGAGAAATACAGGTTCAGAAGATGCGAAAGGTTCGCTGATACATACCCTGACGTATCGGAAAGGAAGACGCTGATTGAAGGATGATAATAACATCAGGTTGACACCAGGATTCAAGCCGTGGTCGAAGGTAGGTTCCGAGTCTGAGTATGGAATTGATTCCAATGTTGTATTGCGCGATTTAGTCGTATCCGCTCTTCGGATGATCAAGCTCTTTGGATGGGAAACACAAATGAGCAGTAAAATTGAAAGTCGACGTAGTGAAGAATTGCAACTACTGTGGAAGCAGAAGGTAATCGTCAAAAAAGGGGACTATATCAACCTCTATCTGTTAACCTCGATTTTTTCCAGGTTTTGGATGTAACCATCATGATTCTAAAGTAAGACAAACATTTATTCAGCTCGTCCAATTGTCCATCTCAGAGCTTTTAGCTTCACAATCCCAACCATCACTATGCTGGTGACATACGCAGTGTATACAGTCATAGGGAAAGGGGAACTTAACGGTACGCACTTGCAACACATGAAGATTGACGCGCCTTCAACTTTCTACCTCAACGTCCAATCAGCATCAAAAGTTTTCTCGAGCTTGTTACTCTTCTCAATGATAAGAGTTCAGTTTGAACGAATATCCTGGTACATTACCACACTTATCCAAGGTATATATACGTCACGATGTTCACATAGGCAAGCTACATTGTAACATAGCCAATGTTCTGGCGAACCATAACAATGTAGCGTGTCCAACGTGCTGGCGAATGCGCTGGAGCTCAGCGGGCACATCCGGCGCACTTCATGGTGCCGTTAGGGCCCCTCGGCGTCCTTCCCACCTTCTACCCCAGCGCCATAGCCTCCCTCGGCGTCAGCTGCCGTTGGCGTTAGCTCCCTTCGGCATCAGCATCCCTCGGCGTCAGCATCCCTCGGCATCGGCAATCCTCAGCATCAGCAGTCGGGACCTTCGGCGCACCTCATGACGCCGATCGGCTCCAGCACAATGCGCCTCGGTGTCAGCAATGACAGCATCTAGCTCCCACAGTGCCCGCAACCTTCAGGATCAGTTATCCCTCGGCATCAGGATTCCTCGGCGTCGGCATTGTCAGGATCTCTCGGCGTCGGCACTGCTTGGCATCAGCAGTCGGGACCTTCGGCGCACCTCATGACGCCGATCGGCTCCAGCACAATGCGCCTCGGTGTCAGCAATGACAGCATCTAGCTCCCACAGTGCCCGCAACTTTTGGGATCAGTTATCCCTCGGCATCAGGATTCCTCGGCGTCGGCATTGTCAGCAACCCTCGGCATCTAACACAGTCAAGACCAGTAAACAAAATGACACATTACTCTCTCAAGGAGCGGGACTGACATAGGCCCTTCCTTGATGCTGGACGGAACGACAAGTCAATGGCTGAGAGTCCACAGACCAAAATAAGCAAGCTATGTAAGCAAAGCCACACAAGTGAGTGGCGCACTTCGCGCCCTTGCCTTACACACAAATCCAAACAAGCCACATCCGCTTGCAAACATGTGCTGCACTATCATCCCAAAGCACCATCTCTGGTCGCTCGCAAACATTCAGGTAAGGCCTTTCACTCAATCTATTTGTTAATTATTTGTATTTCCTTGGCAAGTTTCGAGTATAAAAGCTGTAGTAAATTAGGTCAAACAGTAGACAATCTACCCTTTGCACAGTAGTGTTAATAGGAATAGAACAGTCTCGTCAAACTGACAATATTAATTGTTGCACTGCATACCCGTAATTCAGACCAGTTCTAAGGTCAAAATTATACAAAGTCATAAGTCATCTGCATTAGTCAAAGTTGTCTTAGAAAGTCAAGTAGTGCTCCAGTCGTCTGGCTACGAGTTACTAAGAAAGTCAAGTCAAGTCAAGTTGTCTTAAGCGTCAGCTTAAGCTTAGTTCAATGTAGTCAAGTTAATTGTTGCCTGGCAATTCAAGTACATTTGCAAAAGTGTTCAAAGGTCCCAAAGTCCCGTCCCAATGCTTCCTCGTGAAGTAAAAGATCCTTCACCACTTTGCTTTGCAAACATTTGTAATAAAATCATTCATAATAAAACTACTTTTTATCAATTGACTGTGCATTACATGTCTAGTCTTCTTGAAGTTTTGATGAGCGCTGAGGAAGAAGAGTTCTGAAGGTTGGCTTACCAGGTTTTAATTAAGCTCTGTTATTATTCACATAACAGCATTGGTGAGAGATCCTATCCAAGTTATGCACGCAGAAACCATCGAATCTACTCACGAAACATTCACAGCAAATAGGACATAATTGTTGCTATCAAATGACCGGAGGAGTATTTATTTAATTAGCTATGCTGCCATGCAAGCAAGCCTTTTCGGAAAGTACAGTAAGTTACATCACTAAAATAACAAAAATGTGATAAGGTCATATAATGTCCTTGTCACCATTGTAATCCAGTATCAGTGGTATAACTTGGAATAAGATTACAGCTTCCATTGTATCGACCATACATTAGTACCCTCTCTAATATACTTGCTGCCATCTTCGTAAAACTATTACAGTTTATTGTCATCGGTCGTCATTTCAATGGAACCATATACCCTGGTCATCACCTTTTGAGAGATTGGTTGTGATCCAGAGGTCTGACACATTCATATGCTTAGGTGTCAGCATGACAGGCAATGGTACACTGTAAAAGTGTTCTTCAAACACGATACATTGCAATCTGGTTGTACCAGAGTACCTGGTGCCGGGAACTCATCAAGTGTTTGACGGATATCGCAAACACATCGAAAGGGATGTCAGGAATGAAATGGGAGGGGTATCTCTCATTTGTCTCTTCTGGGGGCATCTGTGACGGATCCATTCAGGTTGTTGATGCCGAGACTCTCTTTCATTGACACTGATGCTGATGCACCCTCCAATTACGCCGGTGCTGAACTTACGTAAGAAGGATGATTGAGACAAGAAGGCTTTTTCAGTCCTCGCAAAGTGTATGCATTGCGCCCTCTTCAACATTCAGACAAAGTTGAGGGAACTAGGAGATGGAATGATGTCAGAGGTCGATGACTCCAAGGCCGATGCAACTATCTCTGCCACTTTAGATTTGTAATATTTTAAATGACATTTTGTTTTGTGGTCTTGACTGTGTTATCATAGTGTCTTACACTCAGGACTGATGGTTCTCTACAATATCCTCATGTCCTGCCAAAGCAGACTTAAAATACCCTCCACTTTGCCCATTGCCTGCCTGTTGCCTGGGGTATGCTGAGGTGGAAAAGGACTGATGCCAAGGGAAGCTGATGCTGAGGGTTGCTGATGCCGGGGGTTGCTAACACTGCTGACACCAAAGGTTGCTGATGCTGATGGATCCTGATGCCGAAGGATAACTGATGGCAAAGGTTGCGGGTGCCCTGGGAGCTGGAAGCCATAGATTGCAAGCTGATTGGCATCATGAGGTGTGTCTAAGGTCCCGACTGCTGACGCCGAGGGTTGCTGACACTGCCAACGCCAAAGGTTGCTCACGCCGAGGGATCCTGACGCCGAGGGATAATTGATGCCGAAGGTTGCGGACGCTGTGGGAGGTAGACGCCGTGATTGACACCGAGGCACATCGTGCTGGAGCCGATCAGCGTTGTGAGGTGCACCGAAGGTCCCGACCGCTGACGCCAAGGGTTGCTGACAATGCCGACGCCGAGGAATCCTGAGACCAAGGGATAACTGATGCCAAATGTTGCGGGCACTGGGGTTGACGCTGAGGTGCATTGTGCTGGAGCTGATCGGCGTCATGAGGTGCGCCGAAGGTCCCGACTGCTGATGCCGAGCAGTGCCGACGCCGAGAGATCCTGACAATGCCGACGCCGAGGAATCCTGATGCCAAGGGATAACTGATCCTGAAGGTTGCGGGCACTGTGGGAGCTAGATGCTGTCATTGCTGACACCAAGGCGCATTGTGCTGGAGCCGATCGGCGTCATGAGGTGCGCCGAAGGTCCCGACTGCTGATGCTGAGGATTGCCGATGCCGAGGGATGCTGACGCCGAGGGATGCTGATGCCGAAGGGAGCTAACGCCAACGGCAGCTGACGCCGAGGGAGGCTATGGCGCTGGGGTAGAAGGTGGGAAGGACGCCGAGGGGCCCTAACGGCACCATGAAGTGCGCCGGATGTGCCCGCTGAGCTCCAGCGCATTCGCCAGCACGTTGGACACGCTACATTGTTATGGTTCGCCAGAACATTGGCTATGTTACAATGTAGCTTGCCTATGTGCGATGTTCTGCTTTGATCCATTGCCAATGACAACTTGTATTGACAGGAAAGGTGTCACTAGACCGCATAGATGCTTTTTTGCATGAAACACAACTGTTGGATTGCTATATAAAAAAGCCCTCCGGCGACCACTCGTATGCAAACGGAGAAAACAGCGAAGCCATCGGTTTCAGGGACGCCGTCTTTGCGTGGAGTTCATTGCCTCAGGACGGCCAGTCATCGTTTAACCATCGTTTTTCGCTCCGCATCGATGGAGAACTGATCTTCCCATCTAAACGTTTCAGTCTCATTGTTGGGCCCACGTGAGTACTTCCGATGTGGTTCAACATTGGATATTGATATGTCTGTATCACTAGCGGCTCTGGAAAAACTTCAATGCTGATGGCTCTACTCGGTATTTTCATCAACTTGGAACCTCGGACCCGATTTTGATATTTCATGGACAGGCGAAATGCGTTCCATACCATCTATTGACAGCTCTTGGTATAACCTACCCCGCGGTGGTGGTATTGCGTACGCAGCGCAAGTTTCATGGATACAGAATGCGACCATCCGAGAGAACATCTTGTTTGGATCTCCGTATGATCATACCCGATATCGTAAAGGTGAGAGTGCAATATGTAATACGAACCTCTTTCAAGATTACTCCATCTGAACTTTATTTCTCTTGCAACCAGTCATCATTCAATGTGCCCTCGATCAGGATCTGGAATTGTTTGATGCTGGTGACTATACAGAAGTTGGTGAACGAGGGCTTACATTGAGGTCGGTATTTCATCACGCTAACAGTAATGTGCTAATCTGACGTTTCTCGCCAGCGGGGGCCAACAGGTGTGAATTCTAATCTCGACCCCTCAGACCCTCGATTGACACGACCCAATTTAGGCAAGGGTTGCATTAGCACGAGCCGTATACTCCTCTGCAGAGATACTCCTGCTTGATGATATACTCGCGGCCTTGGACGTCCACACGTGAGTATGTTTTTATCCCAAATCATCGCGTACCTGAACTACAGCCAAGTGCTTCCTGGATCGTCTCGAGGTGTCTCAATGGAGATCTTGTCAAGGGGCGTACGGTCATTCTTGTGGTCAGTATTCATGCCTATCTTCACCACAACGACTGTCAATCCTCTTTCCGAAGACCCATAACGTTGCATTGGCAAAACCTATTGCGGACTTCGTCGTGTCCGTCGATCTGGACGGAAATGCCCGAGCCAACAACAATTGTGACGTTGCGCAAAATGCAAATCACGTCATGAAAGCAGAGATGCACGAAGTCGGACGCGAAGAAGTTCCTCAGGTCGAAACACATGGTTTCCTCGAGGCTGCGCAACCTACATATACAAATGGCAAAGTTACAGTTGCAGAAGAAATTCAACAAGGGCATGTTACTTGGAAGTCAATGAAGCTCCTTTTTCTCGGATTGGGAGGAAAGCACTATCTAGTTTTCCTGTTTATGTGGATATCGGGTTCGCTGCTCGTTGAATGGACGAACACATTTCAAGTGTGGTTTCTGGGCCGGTGGGCTTCACAGTACGAGTCGCATAGCCCGACGGAAGTTGACGTATCCTTGTGAGTCTTGAAAGGATTTGATTTGGGAGTTTACTGACTCGCCGATATACAGCTATCTTCGAAGCTACTCCCTAATTCTTCTCGCGACGATCCTCGTTTATTCCGCGTCATATGTATTCTATGCACTCGGGACATTGAGGGCATCAAAAACAATACACACTGTTTTGGTCAAGTCAGTAATGACAAGCACATTTCGGTCAGTCCAAGGCCCTTTCTTTCTTGAATGATCATCGTAAAAGGCTCTTGATAGATGGTTGGACGAAACACCGACAGCGCGCATCATTTCTAGATGCACTCAAGATATAAGCACCATCGACGTCCCACTTCCCGCACATCTCGAACGAGTGATGGAGCTCACAGTTCTTATTCTCACTAAACTTGGCGTTGTCGCCACTCTATCCCCCATATTTGTTACTCCTGGTGTGGCCGTTGCAGCTTTTGGCCTATTCCTCGGACACATTTACCTGAAAGCTCAATTATCTGTCAAGAGGGAGATGAGGCAAGTAGCTCTGCCTTTACAGCATCTCATCTCAAACTAACCCACGAGCAGCAATGCCCGTTCGCCATTGCTGTCGCACGTTGGCGCTGCGACCATCGGTCTTGGTAATAGCTCTTCGTAGACTCGTCTAGAACCACCCACTGACAATAAACAGTTTCTATCAGGGCTTTCGGAGCTCAAGACTCCTTCAGGGAACAATCTTTCAATCGCATCAATCATTACACTCGAATTGCGCGAGTCTCCTTCAATTTGAATCGGTGGATCGCAGTGCGAGTCGAAATCTTGGGGGTACTTTTCAGCACTGCGTTGGCAACATATCTAGTATACGGCCCAACAACAAGCGCATCAAACATTGGGTTCTCCCTGACCATGGCAATCGAGTTCTGTACGATGATCCTGTGGTGGGTCAGGCATTTTAATGAGCTGGAAGTTCAATCAAACAGGTACGCACCTTGCCTTGATGGTAACGACCCGCTTGCTAATCAGTATTAAGCTTGGAGCGCATACAAGGTTACCTCGACATCGAGCATGAACCGCAAGCCACGGACTCAGGAAAACCTTCTGCTGCATGGCCGAAAAGCGGCGAGCTTCGGGTAGACAAACTCTCAGCTCGCTACTCACGGGTCAGCATTCATTGATCTTGGTTCTCTGTTTGGAATTAAGGCGAGTGCCATATTTCCAGACCGGTCCGAAGGTCTTGCATGATATCTCCTTCCATGTCGAATCCGGGCAGAGAATTGGTGTTGGTGAGTATACAAATGCAATATCGTATTTTCCTGTTAACCTGTTCCAGTCGGTCGAACAGGAAGTGGAAAGGTTTGTCCGACTTCCCTGACCATCTATGGGCAACCTGGATCACATCCCGAATCTAGAGTTCCCTTATTCTAGCACTGCTGCGAGGCATTCTCGTAGAGGGAGAGGTGCTTTATGATGGTGTCCTGACAAGTTCAATCAATCTTGACGCATTGAGATCCAACATAACCATTATCCCCCAGAATGTTAGTTCCCGAATCTCTCGCAACTATTATCTGACATCTCATCACATATGTTGATATTTCAGCCCGAGCTCATCAGCGGTGAGTCAATCAATCATCGCATATGTCATCATATTCACGGCTGCACGCTCGCAGGGACCCTGCGGCAAAATCTTGACCCCTTTGAGCAGAACGCCGACGCTGTTCTGAACGATGCTCTTCGTTCTGCAGGATTATACTCACTTCAAGATGAAGTTGGTTCAGGAGAAACGCGGATCACCCTTGGTACCAGGGTAAACAACGGAGGGAACAACTTTTCCGTTGGACAACGACAAATAATTGCGTTGGCTAGGGCTATCATACGCCAAAACAAGGTGCTTGTTTTGGATGAAGGTTAGTACTGCGGAATGTCCGACATATCTGCCCTCCCTGACCGAGGTTCTTTAGCGACGTCTGCGATCGGTTTGTTCTATTTATTACCTCGGCCACGCTGCGTTCAAGATTATTATCACTCTTTTCCCTAGATTATGAAACTGATGCCGCTATACAACATACCTTGCGACACGAGTTAGGCGCCGATGTAACAGTCATCACAGTTGCTCATCGATTGGAAACAATCATGGATGCCGACAAAATCGTGTGTTTGACTTTTTCTGCACCCTGAAGATATGACTGATCCAAAGTAAAGATGGTCCTTGACAGCGGTCGCATAGTATGCCTACCTTTTCCCTTCTGTCTCCCGTGGTTTCGCTCACGGTGCTTGCTGTGTTAGGCCGAGTTCGATGATCCGAGGGCACTTCTTGAGGCCGAGAACAGTATATTCCGATCTATGGTGGAGCAAAGCGCGGACAAAGCATCCCTATTGGTTATCACAAATTCCAAAACTTCGCATCTACCCCGCGCTTGAAGCAAGAATGTCACAAACTCATCCGAGCCTATTCTCGTTTCACCCGCTTAGCTTTATGCATGCCGACGACCTTGTGACTTTGTCATAGCGAACGCAGTAGAGTCTAGATTCGAGACAAGTTGCAGGCGCTTTGGGATCCTTGGACACTAGATAGAATTGTACGTTAGTTATGTTTGGACAAATCGCCTTTTCTACGCGCAATGACCACTTATCACTGCTTTGTGGTCGTTTAAGCACCAAAGTTACTCAAGTCAATTCCCTTCGCGAAGCGTGGAATGGGAAGATTCAGATCTGTTACACAAGATACGTTGCAACATCCCCACAGTGTGAGAATGGAATGGCCAAGATCAATGCATCTAATCATGCCGATGGACAACGTGGGCCGTTCCGCGAGTTCGATCTCAGACTGGCGCTGACTCCAAACTCAGCCCATGGCGTTGACAACCTTCTTCGCAGTCGCTGACATCGATACTAATCAACAAACAGCTCTCTATGCTATACATACCTCTTATCGGAACCAAATCCATCGCGGTACGAGAAGCAACCGCCTTTTAAAGGCAGATAATGGTAGCTCTCACTGGCTAATGACTCGGACCAGCCTCAATCTTGAGACTGGACTTCTCGCGACGTCTGGATGCAATATTGCCAAAAACAATGTACGTATATGTGTCCACCCGATTAAAACCCAAGCGGAACTCTGGGATATGATAAGTCCTAAATTCTGACACTCCGGCCATGACCTCAGATCCTTCTGCCCGAGCCCGCCATGCTTAAAGACTATAAAGGCAACTCAGCTCTGAGGATTGGGGAAGCATAACACTGGTAGCCTGCCTGTTATTATGAACTGCGAACGACAACTCAAGGCAGCAAGCGAAGCTTTCTTTGATGCCTTCTCCTCGAACACCACCCCTATAAATCTACTTTCATATTTCTCTACCACTTGCCCTATCATACTACAGCATGCGCCCGCAAATTGTCCCCATCCCCACACATCGAGGCTCGTTGGTGGCAATGCTCTTCGGTCCTATTTCGATCTGCTTGCGACGCACTGGAGCCGTTCTGATGCAAAAATCCGCCATGCACCGCAAGCCGATGCAGATACCCGGAGCGTAGTCCTTGGAGCTAGCATCACTTGGATGTGGAGGAAAAGCGGGAGGAAGTGGACCGAGGACTTCACCTGGACCCTCGAGTTCGACGATGCTCTCAAGATCGTCAGCTTCGTTGCTCGGACCGTTTCGGGTCCCGGGACATGTGTTATGCGAGCCGTGGACCATGAGCCGGCCATGCAAGACAGAGCTTCTACACATTGGCAGGCTTCAGTAAGTTCCCAAGCTTGCCTCGATCATACTCCTGATGGCATTCTCCGGTTTTTCCTCACAGATGTAAGCTGAGGTTGAAATTACAATTATATTCCCCGCTTCTCCCCGTATCCCATTCCCTTCGGCGGCGGGCAATGAGTACCCTGGGTCTCGGCCGCAATGACTCAATCCCTACCGCCCAGCTAGTCCACCCACATTCAATCAGTCATTTCCGAGCAAACAGCCTTCGTGGGTTCTACATATACATAAAGCCACAACCCTTCTCGGAGATATATTTCGTCCCTGCCCGAGTTTGACGCATTGCATTGCATAGTGGGACAGTGATTGCTCTATCGTCGGTTTTGACGTCATGTCGTACAGATGGATTGGCAGTTTTACGTTTCAGTAACGGGTCTAGAATAGGCTTCGGAGATACAGTATTTTGGTACATTGAATGACATTGTACATATACTTGCAATCACGAGTTCACACTAAGAGCTTCAAGTCGGTGTTCGCATATCGTACCCGGTGCGCCATACATCGATAACTTCATCAGGCCTTCCGTCGAGAACGCGTTAACCAGAGAGTCCGGAGGATCGCGTCTGTACACATTCGGACAATGTCATTGCACCATACCTATGTATAAGGTATACCTTTGTGGATGACTTGACGTCCTGTGAAAGGAACGCAGTATGCTCCAAAGTTCCGAATGCCCCGCTGTCGAAAATATGAAAGCAGGCCTCATCTCAAGGAGTCATGGCGTAGATAGGCCCACCTTTGCTTGCCGTTTAATGTAAGTGCTAAGTAGTGGTGTCATATATGTGGCGCATCACTCCAATCCCTTGTTCGTATATGGTCATAACGGACCATCACGAAGGCTGTTTGTATTCCAATGCCTCACGCCCTGGAAGGCGAGGCAAAATGTGAGCTCAACTGAGAGATTGTAGTGCTCGGCTGACTTTCGAAGGCATATGTTCTCAAAATCCAATTTCAAATCCCAACAGCAATCGGCCACAAGCTCAGCTTGGTGCCCGAACCCGACTTGGAATCCTCGTGGAGAGGCACATAAACAGATACGACACATGTGAGCATAAAATATATAGCTTGTCCATTAACTTTCCTCTCCTCCTCCAAGTCGTTAGCTCCTTGAGGCCAAGCACACAACATGTCAGGTCATAATCACCATTTTCCTCGTAAAGCACAAGCTAAATTAACGGTAGATGGCAATTTGGAGTTGACCCTGGGTTGGGCAGAGACGGGCAGGTTTGAGAGCCAAATTCACGGGCTTTAAATAGATACACCCCGCGAATTTGACTTCGGAATTGATACCGCATAGAGCAACCGTGCATGATCTGCTCAATCCTGTTTGGATTGTCTGCACTTCAACCCGAGACTTGGCCGGAGGGTCGGCTGCCGTTCGTGTGTGTCGAAGAGGGGCGTGTCAACAGGCATGCAGTGTCATGGCCTAGATGGGGTGAGCATGTCATTGACTATGCATTCTTTGTCTGGTCTGCCTACCACAGCAGAAACCGGATAAATGTGAGTGTCCACTAAAAATACCGTTCTCGTTTGCCAGTGTTTACGGTCAAGTACGGCGAGTGGGCAGATGTCATGTCGGCACTAAATAACCTTCCAAGCTTTCGAGACTTTCGGTCAGCGGGCATCGTGACGCAAACACCGCCTGTCTTGGCTCCCACCCTGTTCTGCCATTATCCCATCCGGAGCATCGGCATCTCCCCTATTACATCTGGAATAGAAACCAGCAGCTCCAGTATTTGTGCATATTCAGCGGAGATTCTCCACGTCAGTACTTGTATTTCTACTTGTTGAAATAGTGCGAATCTCTCTGTCCATGCTCTCCAATTTTCCTTCGGACATCCGCAATGAGGAGCTTCTTCCGTCTCTCGTTTAATTCCCTTGCATTCAAACTAAGCTAGATAATGGATACTTGAACAACAGGCCAAGTATGTAGTGATAAGCTCATATGAAGCTCCCTTGCTACCGTTGTTTTGAAATTTCATTTTCGGCCAAGGGCGCATCGTTAAAATCATCGTTCTAAATTAGTGTTCACCCAAAAAGGATCGGTGTGCTCCTTTTTGGGACAAAGCAACACCCGTCTCAATCAGTGTGGTTTCGACTTGGATTCCGTGACTACTGTTCCAAATTCCTCGGTTTCATAATTGCCAACGAAACAAAAAATACCGCCATCAAATATCCAAAATGTTGTTGGATGCCTTGCGTCATGAGTCTAGAATGAGAGATAAATTTAGACGCCGGCGAACGAAATTATGAATAACTAGCGAATAATCTCAGGAAACTTCGTCTCAAGGACATATTTATGTATTTTCACAGTATACCGCCACCATCAGAATATCTTGGCATGATGCGTATGACACTATTCTGCGAAGCCGGTGCTGCGGATTTTGGAAGGGAGTTCCGACCTCAGTCTACTTCGAAGTGTTCTATACACTACTAGATGTGCTCGCGCTCCGTTTACCCGTCATGTTCCCATGATTGTGCTGAAGACCGTATATGGAACATGTGAAATAGGCAAGCAGCAGCGAAAACACTAGGTAGCTCTGCAACCCACTTGTGACCCGGCTGGGAGATTTGGTAGGGTGTATTTCAGGTTGGAGACGTCTGACGCGGGAACATGCCGCCATAGCGGGAACACGGTCATGATTCTTGATACTTTCATTCAAGTATCCTTGGAATCGGAGACAAAGGGTCTATTTGAAGTCCTCAATGTGTGCGTGTGCACATCTATTTAAGCCAACGTTCAACGCTAATGGCCGTGCATATTGTGGAGCGACGTCCACGAGTGATTTCTGAAATCGCCTCGGATTCTTGCCACAGAATCGTCGTAGCTGACCATGCCACCACCCATAGGTTCAGTCGTGAGGTAAAAAACAGCGGGTGCGCAGTACACTATTGGCAGTATCTCTTAGAGCAGCCCTTAAGATCGTCTCGGATTCTCGATTGAACGTATGCGGGGACCCACTCCGCAAGCATGACATAGATGAGATGTGCACAGAGCATCTAACCAGGAAGCAGCGTGTTTGTCGCAACTAGCGGGAGACAATCAGATGAGTAGGAAGTGTGTTTGGAGTGGGATACTTTAAAAGGCTTATCAGGGTTTCTGAAGGAGCCGCAATATGTATCTGACTCGGATGTGCTAATTTTGGTTCGTTGATGCTCGCATGATGAGCCGCGTGGCATGGCACCTGGGAAGGCCACCGACTATCAACCCGAGCCTGAAGTCAGAGGGATGACCCCTATCAAACAAGTGGGATGTATGAAAACTCCACAAGTTTTAGTACTGCCTGAGATTTGGTAATTGAACGCGACGTGGTAGATGACCGGGCTGTAGCATGGTCGAAGTATGACACAAAGACTCGGGGAGCGGTAAGTAGGCGGCTTTTGCCTTGTTTTTGACCAGCTCGAAGATAATCAAGAGGCGACGAAGAGGCGATATGGGCTCGTGACCCGGCGTTTTTGTATCAAGCTCCGCAGGCTACCCCCAGTACGACAGCAAGCGAGTCCAGAGGCGACAGTTATCTGTTGAAAATGTAAAAGTCCCGTATTTGCATATGCTCGGAAGACATATCTGTCACCCTACCCGCCCTTCGCGCTTGCTGACCAAAATCCAAGTATGAAACAGTGAACTGTTGCCATAGGTTGCCATTGCGGCGACTGCGATTCACACTTCGAGCTTGCTTTGAGCTCGCAAGAGTGCTGCTATTTGATGGATACATTTGTCCAGAAATTGCTCGACAGCGTTTCTTGTCTTTCGTTTCATTGAAAGATGACGAAACGCAGCAAGATTGCTTTTGAACACAAATGACATCTGGGATCAAAGATAGGCGCAGACCACGCGGAACTTTGAGCAGGGTCGATATTTCCTGTTCTATCTTTAGCCACAACAGGCGGTCAAATCAGAACCAGGGTCCAGTGCGACTCGAATAGGCCGCAGCCACACAACAGAACATTTTGAACCTCTGAAACTGCCTGTTCGTTTTCAAACGCGTCAGCGTCTCCATCTCGCGCCCATGGCGTTCACCGAACAAGAAAGTCAACACTGGTTCACGGAACTAAGGCAAATCAAGATGTTTTCATTCTATACAGACTTAGAGAATGCGTAAGTTTCGTCAAAAAAACATAAAATCTCAGAATGACCGATGGCTTTGCACAGATGGCTGGATACTTTGGTCGTCCCTTTTTTTGCGGGTATATGCTCCGCAGTTCTCCTCTTTACACACGTCGTCGTTCATTCCTGGTATCGCTCGCGTCGAACCGCATTGGCCACTGCTTTGAAATCGGAGATAGTGAGCGAGGAGCCGCGTTTACCTGGGCGCTTTGCTTATGAGATTGAGCAGCATACTAAGGATCACGGAGGATTGGTTATATACTGCTTTACAGTCGCCCGGCTTGTAGGCTGCCTAGCCTTATTCTCCTTGTCTCTTGCAAGCCTTATTCTCAAGCATGGGGGTTCGAGGCGGGGCGACATCAAATGGGATGGAGTGTTTTCAGTAGAAAGTTTGCCTGAACTCTCCATGGTGGCCACCTTCGTGAGTCTCAGAAGCTGTGATCCTCTATTCGACATTTCTTATCTTGACCATGTTCATCAGTGGTATACTTCATTTTTGGCTGCCATCCCATTGCTAAGGAGTGGCTGGGCTCGTTTGATTACACGTCACAACAATTTCGTCCTTTTGGTTGCCTGCAGTGTCTATCTCTATCGTGATGTCTGGCCCTTGGCGACATATACACAGACGCCTGTCGACATCTCGGAAGGCCACCTCCTGTGGGCAAAAGTGGCAGTAGTGACATTTTCTGCGGTGATCATTCCTCTCTTCATACCTCGCCAATACGTCCCCATCGACCCGAAGGTTGAAAAATTCTCTCTATAGTATCTGCCACAAATTGAAAATTTCTCATAGAACCCAATGGAAGTACCAAACCCCGAGCAAACTGCATCGATTGCATCACTCATGGTATATACTTTCTTGGACCCTGTGGTATATGAGGCTGCTAGAGTCGCACATTTATCGCATACTCAATTACCCCCACTTTGCGATTATGATCACTCCAAATATCTTACGGAAAAGGCCTTTCCTGTATGTAGCCTTCCTCCGGAGCTTTGAAGTCTATTGACAAAATTTGACAAACAGCATCTTGACCCCTTCCAAGGGGCCAAGAAACGACATCTCTTCTTTTCTTTATTGTCTGTATTCCGTAAGTACTTTGAGATTCACATTATCGCCAGTGTTCACTTATGCTCTTTGTTGAAGGTTGGGAATATACTGTCATGGCTATAGCCATAACAAGCACATCCCTGGCCAACTTTGCATCCCCTGTAGCAGTTTACAAGATTCTTGCGTACGTAACTCTGAATTCCTCTCTAGCTTTCCTCTGATTCGGAGTAGGTATCTTGAGTCCGGTGAAGGTCGTGCTGACGATATCAAGCCCTGGGTCTGGGTGGTGTGTCTCTTCCTAGGTCCCGTTATGATAGCCATCACCTTTCAGTGGTATATCTTCATCGGCACCGCGGTACTTGCTCGGACAGAGGGTCTTTTGACTCAACTGGTGTTCGACCACAGCCTACGAATCCGATTCAAGGCAGTAGGAACTGGAGACGAGTCCCGTTCTACAGCGACTTCCAATGCGGTGACTCCTGTAGATACCCCGGAGACTGGTTCTATCAATGACAGTGGTACTCTTCAAGACAATGATTCACAGTCGGAAAGCACTAGCGTGGCGAAAGGCAAAGGGAAGCCTGACCCTCCTCCTGTTGTACCACCAGCGAATCAGGAGAAGAAAAAGAACAACCTCATTGGCAAAATCAACACGATGGTGACGGTGGATGTGGATAACATCATCAATTCGAAAGATTTTCTCATGGTTGGTGAGTGACGAACCAACCCTACCTTACTTGGCATCATCATTAAAACATCGATAGTCATCCAAGTTCCTCTCGAACTGACATTGGCCATAATTTTTTTATACGTTGTTCTGGGTTGGAGGTACGCAAGCTTCCGATGTGTTAAAACATACCCATACTGATAGAAATGCCATGTTAGTGCGTTCGTTGGTTTCGCGAGCATCGTCGTGCTTCTACCCGCCCCCGGTTTCCTGGCTGCTCAAATGCAGAAGATACAGGCCAAGAAGATGGAAATGGTTAGATTGTTGGCAAGAATCCTTACACGAGGGACTAATTGTCCTCTTTTTCAAGACTGATGCACGAGTTGAAGCGGTCTCCGAAAGTATGCCAACAGTAACAGCTGTTCATTGTTGTTCGTCCTGACGATCTCGACAGCTGTTGGCGTCCTTCGCATGATTAAACTTTTCGGCTGGGAACAGAAAATGAGTAAAAGCTTGAAAGTGAAGAGAGACGAGGAGTTGGCATGGATCTGGAAGGATAAAGTAAGCGCAAAACAATCATCTTTCCTGCAACGGACGACGAATCGGTTTTAGGTGATCATGTTGCTCAACGGCGTCGTCAAGTAAGCTCAAAGCAGTTTTAATTCCACATAAAAGTCTCATACGAACGTCTCAGTTTCATCATTCCGACAATAACCATGGTGGTGACGTATGGAGTATATACAATCATTATGAAGGAAGAGCTGAACGGTTAGTTGGCCAATCATTGACGGCGTTTGGGCTGTTAACTGATGCTCTACATCGATTGCAGCATCGAAAGTTTTCTCGAGTATGGCAGTCTTCGAACTCGTGCGAAGTCTCCTCCATCGAATCTCCTGGTCAACAGCGACCTTGATGAAAGGTATCATCTTCTCTAAAACAGTTCAAGATGTGGAGCTGACGACGCGTCAGGCAAGGTTTCCTTGGACCGTGTTACCGATTTCTTGCGAAACACAGAACTCTTGGACGCTTTTGAGGAAACGAGTTCGCAAGAGGCAGCGCATGTGATGCAACCAGATCATCCTGATATCATTGGCTTCAACGACGCTGTATTCGCATGGTCGAAGGAAGCTGAAGATGGAACACAAACCCCTTCATCCAGGGCGTTCAGGTTGCGAGTGGATGGTCAAGTGACTTTCAAAAGGAATGCCATCAACCTCATCATTGGTCCAACGTGAGCGTGGCTGTCGTTGAGTATCGCTATTTCGTGACTAATTCAATATTCAAGTGGCTCAGGCAAAACCTCGATTTTAATGGCGTTATTGGGTACTTTGTTTTTTTTGATTCTTACCGCATCCAAATCTGATATCAGCTCGTCAAGGGGAAATGCACTTCGTACCCCCCAGTCTCGACTCTTGGTACAATCTACCACGCGGCAACGGCGTTGCTTATGCCGCTCAAGAGTCTTGGGTCCAAAACGAAACTATTCGGGAAAATATTCTTTTTGGGTCCCCGTATGAAGAAGAGCGCTATCAGAAAGGTGCCTGATATATCCCCCTCCTGCGAGGTACCCATCAGGCTGACAGTATAAATAGTGATCTACCAATGTGGTTTGCAGCGAGATCTAGAGCTATTCGAGGCTGGCGACAAAACCGAAGTGGGTGAGAAAGGACTTACTCTGAGGTGTGTTTCTCTCCCTATATCCGCCCCCAAGTCTGACGCATAGACACGAATATACAGTGGAGGACAGAAGGTATTGTATTCCATTTCAGTTTTTTTAAGTCTCAAAGTAACCTGATAACATCTGCATTGCAGGCTCGGGTCACATTGGCGCGAGCTATTTACTCCACAGCTGAAATCATTCTACTCGATGATGTTCTCGCAGCACTAGATGTTCATACGTGAGTACAGCCAATGTGGAAACCATCTATGTCTAAAAAGGCCCCTCTACCAGTTCCAAATGGATTGTCAATGAATGCCTATTGGGGGATCTGGTCCGTGGCAGGACTGTTTTATTAGTGGTGCGTTGGTCGGGTATATTTCTTTATCACTCGTTGCTGATGATCATCTACTAGACACACAACATCGCCCTTACGAGTGCTATTGCCGACCACATAGTTTCAATTGGCCTCGATGGAATTGCTCGGGACGCTGGAAATGATATTTCTGCTGCAATCGCGAGCGATCGTGCTCTCGCCCGCGAACTCGAACACGAGCAGGAAGAGGTCGACTTGGAAGCAAAAGTTGTGGACACAGTTACGAAGGAAGATGAGAAGTCAGACGGGAAGCTTATTGTGGCTGAGGAGATAGTTGAGGGCCGAGTTGGATGGAAGGCAATGAAATTGCTCTTGAAAGGTCTCGGTGGAGATCGACCAATCTTCTTCTTGACATTCTGGTTACTAGGACTCGCTTTCATGCACGGTGCCAACAGCTTTGCAATTTGGTTTCTGGGGTACTGGGGCTCTCAGTATGAGACTCATGCACCACAGGACGTCCGAGTCACATAGTAAGTGCATAACTTCCTATCACAGGAGAAGACAATCATTAAATCATGTTCAGCTACCTTACTATTTATTCCCTGATCTTGACCGGCGCGGTCTCCGTTTATATCCTGGCAGCTTCGATATACAATCTTGCCACCCAAAGAGCTTCAAGAACGATCAATGCCCAGCTTGTTGATTCAATCTTGGGATCTACCCTTAGGTCAGTGAAAAGACACAATATGGATACCAAATTAACCTATGGACTTAGATGGCTCGATGAGACTCCTACTTCCCGGGTCATTGCTCGATGCACGCAAGACATCGCAACTTTAGATAATGATCTTGCTTGGAACTTCGGGGGTGTCGTTGAACTTGCAGTGTTTATGATAGTCAAGCTAGGCGGCCCTGTCATATTCACGCCGATCTTCCTGCTTCCAGGTGTCCTGATCTTATTCCTTGGTGTCCAGCTTGGCAATATCTATCTGAGGGCCCAAATGTCGGTAAAACGAGAGATGAGGTTAGTTTCGTTAGCCAACAATGAAGCGTCTCGACTGACATATTATTGCAAGTAATGCGAGATCACCCGTCTTGGCACATTTTGGCGCTGCCATTGCAGGTCTTGGTATGTCGGTTCATACGTGCACTCTAACTTAGCGGTTAATGTCGTGCTAGTTTCAATCCGAGCGTACGGTGCCCAAAAGCCGTTCAAAGGAGAATCCCTGAAACGGATCGACCACTTTATCAAGATATCAAGGACATCTTATAACCTCAACCGATGGATCGGAATTCGTACCGACCTTCTCGGCGCTACGTTTACGACAGCACTAGCATCCTACCTGTTGATTCGCAGATCACTCAGCTCTGCCAACACCGGTTTCTCGCTCAATATGAGCATTGAGTTTTGTTCTGTGATCCTCTATCTTGTGAGATCGTATAACGACTTTGAGGTGCAAGCAAACAGGTGAATACCCATGCCGTATAGACAGAAAAGATGCTGACAGGGCACGTAGCCTGGAGCGAATTCAAGGATATCTAGACATAGAACATGAGCCCGAGCCAACTGAAGCCGGAAAGCCGCCTGCAGCATGGCCAAAGAGTGGTGAACTACAAGTTGAACGCCTTTCTGCTCGTTATTCGGCAGTGAGTATCTGATGGTCGACACGAAATTCGAGCTGACTACGAAAATTTGGAATGTAGACTGGTCCGAAGGTCCTTCATGACTTGTCTTTCCACATCAAGTCTGGTGAGAGGATAGGCATAGGTGTGTGACGTATTGTGAGGTAAAGAGGATAGCTCTGATCGCACAGTATTTCCGTCTAGTTGGAAGGACAGGTAGTGGCAAGGTATTTAGGTCTGAGCGTCAAGAGGTTCAACAAGCTGGCTGACGGCCTTCGCAGAGCTCTCTGACTCTTTCCCTTCTGCGTTGCATCTTCACTGAGGGCTCTGTGTACTTTGATGGTATCCCGACCAACACGATCAACCTTGATGCCCTCAGATCTAGCATCACCATCATTCCGCAAATGGTGAGTGTTTGGTTCATCTTGCCTAATTATCGCCTTAAGAAACGTTGAACCATAAATAGCCCGAGTTGTTGAGCGGTAAGCGCCCATAGATCTCGTTGCTTTAACCTATGTAGCTGACCTGCTGCCTTCAGGGACCTTGCGGCGAAATCTTGACCCATTTGAGCAAAATGACGATGCGGCGCTTAACGATGCTTTACGCTCAGCTGGACTTTTCGCCCTCCAATCTGAACTGGACGAAGGTCGGCTCACGTTGGACAGCGAAATCTCAAGTGGGGGAGGCAACCTCTCGGTGGGACAACGGCAGATTATTGCTCTGGCTAGAGCTATTGTTCGCAGTAGTAAACTCCTTATTTTGGACGAGGGTAAGTCTTGCGGTATTAAAGCTATACCGTTTATTAACTTTCTGACGCCCAGCCACATCCGCCATTGGTATGTTATAAGCAAATGACAAATGTCCCTCCACTGACCTGTCACCCAGATCACAAGACTGACGCGGTCATCCAATCGACATTGAGAAATGAACTTGGCTCTGATGTGACTGTTCTGACCGTTGCTCACCGCCTTCAAACGATCATGGATGCCGACAAGATAGTGAGTCATCATTTTTCCTATGTCTATACACGTCTCATAAATGTCGCTTCAGATGGTGCTCGATAGTGGACGAATTGTACGTTCCAGGCTTCGTTTCAGTCTCCCTCTAGTATAACTGAACCGGATAACGTGTCTACAGGTTGAGTTTGACGCTCCTAATGTTTTGCTTCAAAAGAAGGGTGGAGCATTTAAATCTCTTGTGGATGGCAGCGGAGATAAGAAAGCATTATATGCAATGACCGAAAAGAAGGCGGGTGGGTCACAGTGAACTGTTTTATTTCCCTATATATATATTGTCGATATGTTTTGCTGCTTCCTTTTTACCAAAAGTCCTGTTTATATTCTGATTACAATGTACAATGCTAGCTAACTCCTGGAGAAACAAATAGTTTTCGGCGATCTTCAAAGACATTCGAAAAAATGGTCCGCAAGTCCTTCCTTTGTCTTTTCCTTCAGGCCCTTTAAAGCCTCCAATCCGGCAAGTCTACAATCTGAGTTTATGCCTGCCTTCAAATCTTCGTCACCGCTAAGTTGATCCCGAAGGCAATCCAGCAGTGCTAGAACGTCTGCAGAACTTAGCCCGAGAATACGTTTCCAACCAGCTGCCGAGGTCCAACGCCGTTCCCAAGTAGCACGGCATCGGCTGTGTACATCTGCAGTACATGTCGAACCCATGGGCAGCAAGATCGGTTTGAGGCGCAGGCGCTCCCAGAGGGAAACCAAGGACCAATGCCCCGACAGCAGGCGCAACACCTGCCCCTTCGATAATTTGGGATCGGCGCACAATTGCGTTGCACCCTTATCCATGACCGTTGTCTGTCGATCTAACATGTCCTGCACATGCACATAATACGCTACACCTCTCAGCTCCAATAGATCGTGCTTATCCGCAGCCTGTATGGCCGGCACTGATGGTGTACTTTTGTTCAGAAGGCGGTCGCACCATTTCTTTGCTACTACTGCAAGGGTTTTGGTGTAATCGTATCTGAGTCTGGTGGCTGTGTCTATGAAGTGGGCGAGGGTGGCGGAGGAGCAGGAATCCATGAAGATGGTGTCGGTGGCCGCTGAGTGGATGGCACTTGTTACCCATTCTTCAAGGAGCGGAATGTCGTATTTCTCGGTCATGAATGCGATGTGAAAGAGCCGCTCAAGATGGGCGTGTTCGGTGGGGGCTTCTGCCAGAGCTTCAGTGCTAGAAACTTCTTTGAGACAGGACGATGAAGTTGTGTGATAAGGACGTACGTGGCGTAGAGCGCCCACAGAAATGCACGAAATTCTTCTTCGGTGGGCACGACAAATCTCAACGGATTCTTGTCGCTTGTCAGGCCCCTATGATTGTGTAACTCTTCGACCATAAATGGACAGCAAGACAGCAGTTCATGATGAATCTACAGAGCATACCACAATCAACATTCATATCTGGGCAAAGAGTTGAAGAGCGTAAGCCTACCTTGAACAGCGAACCCCCCACACGGATGATACAAGTTGCGCTCGAGTCATCGCTGTAGTAAACCGGGTCACGAACCAAACTCATAGGTTTATCTACATTCTGGAACGAGTAAGTGAAAGTGCTTGCGTCTTTCGCTTTCGCATCCTCGTCGTCCGAGTCCACTCGTTGTCTTTTTCGCGGTCGATTGTCCTGCTTGCGATCCTTCGCCTCGCGAATGGTGCTGTCGTCCACAATGACAAATCGGCGAGAGGAACCGTTTGTCGGCATGGTGCTTGTGATGTTATAAATCGTTAAAGGGTGATCAGGCAAGAGTGGCGTTTGTCAGTCGTAAGAATCCCTTTTCAAAAGGAAGAGTCGTGTGTGTATGCTCGAACGGAGGACCCGGGTGCGACTTTATTCACTATCTGGCCAAGGCATTCTTTTGTGAGAAAGACTATAGCACCGTTGCTTTGTGGTTGGTAGGTATAAGGGATCCAAGTGGGCCTCCTTGTGCCCTAACCAGGAAAACAAGAAGAACAAAGGAACCGGAACAAAAAGCCGGACTGGGTAACTTGCTGTTAATTGTTACTGCTACCGAGCACACAACAGGCCTACACAATGATTGGCTTGAAAATATGTACAAGTAGAGATGAGGGATAAAAAATCTAATGCTGCATGGGTATGTCTAAATGTAGGGTACCAATGTTACAAGTCCGCGGAAGTCTTGAGAATAGAGAATAGTCGTAAGTAGGTAGATAATATATTTCTGATTGATTATCAGTAGGTTGGGGTGTGTGTGTGGTTGAGCGTTGTTGGGAAACATCACAGAAGACACAGCGACTCGTTATGAGCACGCAGAGAGGGGTAGGATTGTAAGAATGAGGACCACTGCTAGTGGAAGAAGTTGCGATAGCCGAGGTGGTGAGGGTTTCCACGCGATTCTGGAGGGAAATCAGCCGATCTAAGAGATGTCGATGTTGAAAACAGTAGAAACATACGATTTCACAGGTGATTCCGTAATCTTCACATCGATGACGGCGACCAGACCGTCAACGGAGTTAACCCCGCCAACAGAAACAGACAAGTTATGGTTGATGCCGTCATTAGTGTCCTCCAGTAAACCAGAGACATATTTGATGTCACTCTGATATGTATAGTTCGCGAATGTTGTCGTACCGCTGTATGTTGTTGTGTTGGTTAGGTTTCGCGTCGGCACCGTACTTCGGGTAATATTTCCAATCAACCAGTCCCTTTTACAAAGGTCAGTTATGAATAAATAGAAGGTAGAGAACTAGATTTCTACCTGCCGAGGTTATACCCGTCGACAATAATGTCATGGCCCACTGAAGGATCAAATATGAGCATGAGGACATCACATCCGCGCAGAACTTACAGTTGAGAGGCAATTCATAAGATACAGCCATAAATATGGACCCACTGGATAAAGTCAAGGATGTCAATATCAAATAGAAAAAGGAAGCATATCAACACGCGCGTGTTTCCTTCTGGACCGTTCTGCGCCCAATATCTGAAATGGTTGCCACCTTCCACTGTCTCCCTGCAAGCGCCAAGCTGAGGATCCCCATAATTCCA
Organism: Crassisporium funariophilum; assembly: GCA_014925845.1. Classification (NCBI taxonomy): domain Eukaryota; kingdom Fungi; phylum Basidiomycota; class Agaricomycetes; order Agaricales; family Crassisporiaceae; genus Crassisporium; species Crassisporium funariophilum. Next base: position 531,901 of record JACGCL010000006.1, read on the forward strand.
TCGAATGACGGATGTCTCGTTCTCTATTGCCCAGAACAGGTCATTAAACCATACAACCTTAATGAAAAACAGCACTGACTGTAACCATTGCCATCTCCGAGATTTGCCGCCTGATCAGAGCCAGCATGTTGTCCAAGACATTCGCCTGAGAACCCAAGAGACCTGTCGGAATGAATTTAAGTCTTGGACAGCATCCCAAAACGTGTTGCGTGTACAAGAAATAATTACGCAACCCTCCATCTGTCTCTATGTCCTTCAAAACACGCTCGTCCGAATTTCCAGTGATGATAGCGTTCAAAGGTTCTCCTTGACCCATGGGGTAAGTAACCGGGATTTTCTACGTTTCGCCAGCAATAGCATGAGCTCTTGGAGGTTACAAGTGGTATAATAGGGTACGCACTGTGAGCCAGCTTCCACCTTTATCCCTGGGGTCGTTGAAGCCAATTACTGGCACATTTCTGGTGGTGGTTCGCTTCCAGACATGTGACGGCCCGCTTGCCAAGTCGAGAGCATAGGTGAGTGTGGGCGTAGTGTATAGCAATAGCAAGGCGGCCGTCGCTGTCATCGAGCTAGAAAGCAAGAAAGCAGGAGCAAAGGCCAGCCAAAAGAGTGGGAAGGTCGGGAGGGAAGTAAGGAGGAAAGAAAGTACTTGGTTCTTATGAACTGATTCAAGGCGAAATATAATGGATTACGTAACGTCATGAAGATCAGCATCCAAGAAAACCAAGGCGGGCAAGAATTCTTGATATTCTTAGTGCTTCCACTCTTGGGATGGTCTCTTAATCCATTGCTGTCATTCATTTCTTCTCGAAGACCCAAGGCCAACTAATCCGCAGAAGACAATCAGTTGCCTTCTGTTTGATGATGATGAGCATCCCACCCACAGTTCCTTTACGAGATTGCATGGCCTGTTTCGTTCGTGTCAAACAGTGACTACTTATGGACATTGGACATCGACATCTCCTTGTACATATTGCTCCTCGTGTGGCTAAAGTATCCTGATTCATAAAAGCCACTGAAGGATCCAACATGCAGCAGGACGTATCAAATCATACGGAGGTGCATACGTCTTTGGATAGTGTTTGACGACGTTCTCAGATGCAGAAAACATTAGCGCCAGTCTCCAAGGCCTCAACGTCAACACGAACAATCTCCAGAACCCTTCCTGAATCATCCCTCTGGCGGAGAGGTCGGTGCATCTGAAGCTTCGGCTGCAATACGGTATGGCCGGTAATCCGTTGAGATGGCGTTAACCAAGTTCATTCATTTCCACCTACTCAGATCAGTGCCTGCACCGGATTTGCAACCTCCCAATGCTCTGTTTAACTCCCACAACGTTCTCATATCCGGAGGGCAGTTCAATAACAGTCGAGGGCATCAAACCACCAACCTTACCATCAATCTTAATCGTGAGTCTCTACCGATGTCCTTCTGAAATCCCATTCAGGTTTGCCATTGGCGCAGAATCCGCAATTGATAGTCCTTCCACGGATGATGTAGGCAAAGAAGCAATGAAATGAGGAGGCACCGAATTTGACCCATTTCATAACAGGAACCGAACGTCTCAGAACAGGCAGAAACCATACACCATACCGTAAGAATTCCGAAAAGACAACCACTGACATTAGAGTCGGACCTTCGTAGAGCGCCCGAGCTGCAGAAAAGTAACATCATTTACGAAGGTCAACTCGCAGTGAAAGGACGTGGTTACCCTCTATGGATTCCGAACCCCAACAAGCGCCTACCGATGCCTTATCGAAGGAGGGGCATTGGTATCGGCGACGTCGGAATTATCACCGCATTTGGCGGCTTTGACTTTCTTTTCAATATCTGCCTTCCTCGCGATCATCCCATAAACCCACGAACCCTTCCTGAAAACTTCTATCCAATAGACCCTCCCATCGAAGCAATCGACATTCATGGATTCTCGGAATACATGCCTGGTAGCTCGATTGCTAGTGCCTCTGTATCGAAATTGCAGAGCGATCGACGCGTGTCGTGCGTATATCCAACTCCACCCTGCATTCTTCAATGACTATAAATTGTTATCATTCAGGGGGCTTTCATTCGAATCATCTGCCCAAGAAGGTGCAATCTTGGCCATGCCGGAAGGCGCAAATTCTGAAGAACTAGAGAACTTCGGAAGATTCAGAGAATATGCCGCAGCCAACGTCGAGCACTGGTACGAGTTCGTCAACGGGCCTCGCGGGCGTGAAGCCAAGAATGGTGACATCCGCTTAGTCGTTGGATGCGACAAGAGCACTGCATGGGGAATTGCAATCTTTGCCAACCACACGCAGCAGCAGAACGATTGCCGTCTCACATTTAGTGCCGCTGTCGAACCAAGCGGTGGCGTGATAGGCCGCACGTATTCCTGGGCATATTCAGGCATGGCTGAAGTCAGAGCAGGCCCGGATCCTAGAGAGGTCAACGAGTTGAAACAGGGGGACGGGACTCGCAATGCGAGCTCGGACGATGGATATGAAAATCAATGCTTGTTCGTTCGCACTCTCAACATTACGATGCGAGATAATGTATGGGCCAAGTTCAAGGCCAGATCAGACCCTCTTCATGCCCATGGTGAAAGATCAGCTACCAACTACCATCGCAATGCTGCTCAATCTATTGCACGTCCTTCCAATTTCGGAGACGTTAGCAACACTGGCGCATTTCAATCGCATGGCGTTTCAGGAAATCAGAGATCTGCCGCATTCCCAACTGACTTGCAAGACGGAGGTGCAGTTGAACATAGCCCAGCTGTGTTAATATCCGGACCTCCTACTACCCTTGTAAGTGCTGTTGGTGAAAGTTTGAGAAGGGATCAGTGCTCATTGCTTGCTGCAGGAGAAACACCCCTCAGATGGCATCAATGCGGCACTTCTGCAACGGGTATGGGTCATTTCTATCGCACAATACAATCTTGACCAGGCATAAAGGATTCAAATGCCATTTGTGCCATCACTCATGATATGGATTGGTATTCTGTCATTAAAGATGTATGTCATGTTATAATTCAAGGTCTCATCTGCTTGACCTTATTGTGGTAGGATGATTCATGCCTCCCAGGCGCGTCGGAGCTTGTCACGCGAATATTGTCGTCGAATAAAATCTGCAAGAATAACGGTGAGTACATCAGGAATGACAAGGAGTCCTTCCCAGCGCCTGATGGTCTCGTGGAGGGGTCGTATACCTAGAGCCGAAGCAGACACACGAAGAGGTGTGTCGAAGTCGAATGCATAGCTGACTAGTTGCTGACGGTTATTCAGAAACCAGAGACGGCTTCCCAACTACCAAGTATCCATTCCTCTCAAGTTACCGTGGTCGAAGCTCAAGCCATGTTTCCGCCGTCTAAACTCGGTGAGTATACTGTGATCCAGGACATCGCAGAGGGCACCTTCGGTACCGTCAAGAGTACGTCCTTTCGGTATTTTACAAGGTTCTTCCTTCTTAGAGTGCTTATGGTACTTTGTAGTGGCAAAGCATACGGTTACAGGTCGCACGGTGGCCATGAAATCTGTCTCGAAGGCTCTTTTCTACAGCCCATACAATTCGGTAGCTCCAGAAGAGTTTGGGTACATGCGAACTTTTCAGCACCCTCATATTATCAGAATGTGAATCCAAGTGATCTCTTCATCCTCCAGACCTTTTTTGGCTTACTGACACGCACTTTGTTAGATATGAAGTCATCTCAACACCTACCCACTTCATCCTTGTTTTGGAATATGCGCCTGGCGAACTCTTCAATTACATTGTCACCCACGGCCGCATGGACGTACCACTCGCTCGCAAGTTATTACATCAGATGATCTCAGCCATCGAGACCATGTACCACCTCGAGTATCTCCACCTAGACTTGAAACCAGGGAATATCCTCCTCGATGACAATCTGAACCTGAAAATCACCGACTTCGGGGTGTCCAATTATATCGTCGATTTCCATAATCTGCTAACGAGGCGTGCTTCAGAGGTCGTCCGGGGTACGGTCTACGCTACGCCTCAGTGTGACGTTTGGAGCTCGGGGGTTATTCTTTACGTGATGCTATGTGGTAAACTCCCGTTCGAAAACGGTAATGTTCAGGTCCCCTTCTCCAAGATGAGTAGTGAGTCCCGTTTCACATCGACGCGCGGTCATTTTATTATGTGCCGCGAAGTTGGCTGATTATGGTCCAGAGGGTACTTTGCATTTGCCTAGCCATCTATCTGAAGACGCTCGGACGCTTATCACGTCGATGCTCGCCGTCGATCCTGTAAAACGTATCACCATCCCGAACATCGTTCAGCACCCTTTCTTCACCACCGACCTTCCACACCACGCACCACCTCCATGGCGCTTCAAACAATATACAGGATACAAAAAGCCGTCGTTCTCTAGGTCCTTACAAGAATCGAAAGCACCAGAAGTTAAATCCATCGAAGATTTGGGAAAAGAAGTTGTTGACGAATTGGCACACAGCATGATCGGTGTGAACGGTGACGAGATCTGGCAGTGCCTACTGAGCGACGATGTCCAAGGGAACTCTGTGAAGGTCGCTTATATGCTGTTGCAGGATAAGAATACGCTGTTGCGGGATAAAAAGAAACAATTAAGGAGAGATCGTATGTTTTTCCCTTCTTTTTTCTTGGATTACATCGGGTCTTGAGTACGTGTTGCAGCCTGGGAGTACGCAGAAGCGAACTACGTAAGTCATTCCTATATCGTCGTTTCTGCCCTTGTCTATACTGACTGGACTATGTTTATGTTCAGCGGGTCGGGGACGACACATATATTCCATTGAGCTTGGAATCTCAACCCTCAGATGGCAAGTCTCAACTTCTATATAGCAAGTTCGGCAAAAGTCGCTTCGAAGACAAAATCAACGTCGAATACGAGGATATCGATCCAGAAGACGACCCGCCCGAATCCATTTCCTCGCCTATATCCAACGAGTCTGAGACGAACTTTGGCATCCTCCACACCTCTCTACCCCAGCAATCGCCGGAAAACGTCCTAGAACAACACCATCTCGCCTCTTACTTCTTAGCGAATCGTTCTGGTGCCCAGGAGAAGCAGAAGCCAAGGACCAAGTGGCATTTTGGGATCCGCAGTACGAGTCCGCCGATGCATGTGATGCTGGAGATTTATAGGACTTTGAAGACGTTGGGGATGGAGTGGAAGGAGAAGACGGATCTGGGAGGGCTCGGAGGGGTGTATTCGAAGCCTGCAGGGTTGAAAGGCGGTGATGTCGATGGTGAACCGAGGGAGCCTATCAACTTCAAGGCTGCTTCGTGTATCTATTTCGTTGAAACTCGGGCAAGAGTCCAGGATGTCGTGGTTCGTGCTTCTCTGTTCTTCATACATCTCCTCTCTTACCTGTTTTACCTTTTGGATTTTCCAGCTTCTGATGGATCTACAATTGTACATGATTGACTCTTCGAATTACCTGGTCGACTTTCATCATAAGAAGTCGTACCAGGCAAACACCGCACCAGGGGCTGGGAAGTTCGATCTGGCACCGAAAAACTCAGCATCCTCGAGGGTGAGCAATGACGCGAGTCCATTGGGCAAGGACAAGGAAAGAGACAGCTTGGAAACGATGCACGAGGATGAGGTGACCTCACCATATATATTTCTCGATGTGACGTCCAGGCTTATCCTTGAGTTGGCGGGTGGAGGCGAGTAGGTTGCTAGCGAGCGGCTTGTTGGTGGATGTGGAAGAGAACGGGTCAATGCACGAGACAAACATGCGGTGTATCTATACCGTAGCAGCAGATATACAGAAAGGGATATGTACAGCAAATATACAAATTACTCGATGATTTCCAAGTCGCCGTAGGGTTTTGCCTTGAAGTACGAGTCGTCGAAGTGGTGCACGCGGACGAAACCATCTTCTCCGCCGGATGCGTAACTTGTTCCAGCAGGATGGACAGCGATGCTAGCAGAAAAGAAAGGTGAGTGATGGGAAATCCAGGAATGGAGGTGGACCTACGTATTGATAGGTCCGAAATGGCCTTTGACTCGGCCAACTTCCTCTTCGAAGACTTTATGCCAGAAGCGAGTCTCGAATTTCCCTTGGCGCGCGGATGTGGTTGTGACGTTCATGGCATCTTGTCCACCACCAAGCAGAACCTAGTTGACATGAATATCCCGCATTTTTCCTATAGCATGGTGGCTTACAAAAGGTCTGTTGGGTGTCAGTGCGGCACTGTTCAGTGGCGTCTCGGTGTTAAAGGTTTTGATCACCATAAGGTTTTTGGTATCGTGTATCTAGTTCGACTAACGTCAGACAATTCGTGTAAGTGCTTCCAAAATTCGATACATACTCGTGCAGCCTTGTCTTTGCTGCTGGTGACGCAGTATGTGCGGTCCTTGCTCAGCTGTAGGTCTGTGACAACGTCGCTGTGCGCCCGCTCGTTGTTGTCGACTTCCTCGCCTGACTTGACATTGAAGAGTGCAACTTTCCCAGATTCGTGACCGGTGATGATGATATTGTGTGCTAACGTGAACGCGCAGACGGTCGCCTTCGAGCCGATGGGGTTGAACATGTATTTTGGGTCTTTTGATTCTGTAGCAGGAAGAATGCAGCCGCGTCAGTTGGGATTGGTGAAGACTAGTGAGATTGGGTCGCTGGACACACGTTTCGTCCCATCGCCCTCCGGGTTGATGTCGAATACTCGAATCGCACATTGATGACCCATCCGTTGTTCCGTTATGCAAACCACCTGCGACCCCGACTCGTTAAACGCAACTCTTTTCACCGCTGTCGGGAATTCCCAAGTGTACAGGCATTTTCCGGTGCCAACCGCCCACAGTCGTAGAGTGTTGTCAGCAGCGCCTGATACCATGAATCTTGATTCGGCTACAACACATAATGTGAGACGAGGGGTGAGATGGGCAAATGAAAACAAGGACGCACGATCGACATCCACCGTCCACACGGAACCGTTGTTGCCTTCGTACGTCCCTAACCGCTCTCCGTTATGCGAGTACCACACGTTGATGACATTATCCTTCGAGCACGAGAACAGAAGATCTCCTTCTTTGTTGAATTTGATCTGGGTTAGAGATCGTTCATGACCTGAACAATGAATTAGCCCTCAAGTTCCCGTCGATGCTGGTGGACCCATAATAACCTTGTAGAAGAATCGGTCTCTAAGAAGCAACGCAATTCAATAACATTCCTCTGTTAGATATGAGGAGACTTGCCATTTTTTCCTGTTGCTCTAAATTTTGGAGTCAAGAGTTTACTCAGTTTTGGAGCCGAAGCGACGAAAGATGAGTTTTCTTGATGTCACGTGCACAAGGCCTGAAATAGACATTGCAGTGGTTCGCTTCCGTTCTCATGTCGCAAACATTCTTCATCTTTTTGTCAAACGAAGATGACATTTTGCATAGGTCTTTGTGACGGAATACTTGAGAACATAATATACAGATTGCATACCTTGCCTTGAATCTCAATTTAGAAAAGGTATAGATTAGACTCCTCAATGCTTGGATATATTTGTCCATACCAAGAAGATTCTGGATTCTTCGAGCCAAGCTCGATGTTATATACATATTTGACAACGATGATCCCGAGAACCGCACATCTCTCAACGTCATAGTCAATGTCTAAATCAAAGTCTTCTCAATCTCCACCCACAACATCCTCCTCCTCCTCCTCAATGTCCCTCTCCGTCTCCTCGGCAACACCACCCTCAAGCTCACCGGGAACGGGAATGCTAGGACTAGCAGCACCAGGCGGTGGGCGCGTCAAATCAAAGTCACCACCAGCCCGGCCGTCCAATGTATTCTCCAATGACGGTTCATTCCTTGATAGAATTAGACGTTCTATGAAGGTCTGAGTTTTGTCTTTGGTTGGTTTATAGTTGGACTCGTCGCTGATGTCGAAAGTGCACTTTTGAACACAGGAAGAAGACGATAAGAAGAAAGAACGGGAAGCACTACTTAGGTATGTGCAAAAAGGTTCTCGACTTCATCTGCGATCTTTCTCAATGTTTTACGTTCTTTAGGAAGAAGAACTTTGAACACCGCTTTGTATGTCGCTTTTACATTGATCATGAACCGTTGATGTTCAACGCAATTTTTCTGATCAGAAAACCCGAGGCAAACGCCCTTCAACCCCTGTTGACGGCCCCTCATGTTCAGAGTCGACTCCAGAAAGCGACCAGCCTCCAAGGAAGAAGACCAAACCCTCCGCACAAGAAGAGGATACCTCTCCACAAGGTACGCCATCTCGACACTTGTCCAAACCTTCCCAGAACTAAATCCGCGATCCACGTACAGCCCAATACCAGAAAGACCTCGCGTCCTATACCACGAGCCTCAAGGGAACTGGGACCGGTGTAAGACCTCTCATTAAATGACGACTGATGCAACATTCCCTTAACTTATTAGGCCTCAACGACCCTCGTGAGTGACCACCCATCCCTTGCTTTCTTCTCGTGAAAGGCAAGGCTGACGTCTTAGACGTTGGCAGCTGTTCTGCCCTGCATTCTTGTCCTTGTCTCGCTACCGCGGCTCGCTATGTTGTCGTCCCCAAGTTCCATGTGTTGCATAGTCGCCTTCTGGCATCCAGGTGGTACTTACCCACCACGGACCCTGTGTTTCATAAATTATGATGCGTACTTATTGTTCATATACCCTATTCACGGAGAGGATAGTATGACGAGAATATATGACGTTTATTGATATTGAGTGCGCGACGACAGCGAGCGAAAATACAAGCCGTACGGTACGGTGATTGAATGCATGCATGAGGAAAATGAGGAAACACGATGTACAAATGAGACAAAATCCAAAGCCAATGCTAGTGCTAGCCAGTACGAGAACTCTCCAGACATCATGCCTCCAAAACACGATACACCTAAAGAGAATAAGTAATAGTAGACTTTGAATGAAACACAAAGCTTACCTTCACCGTTCCACTCTTAAGATCCTCCAAACGATAGCTAACAGATTCAACAGTCTACACAACACATCAGCCCCAAAACACCTTAAGATCAAAACTAAAAACATACCTGTTGTCCAACATGTTGATTCGCATGGAACACCCTGATCTTCGACTTCTTCGCCTCAAACTCCCCAACAATCCCCACCATCACCTCCCCCCCCGCACCCCCCACATTCTGGTGATACATATGTATCCCCTTATGCCCCTTCAACTTCCCATCAAAGATCTCCACGATATCCCCCGGCATGATATCGCTCGCCCTCTTCTGCACCGCCGTCCCATTCTGGACGTACACGAGATACCCGTAGTTGGAATGGGTGGAGGAGGGCGCTAGAGGGGCAGCGTTGGGTACGCCTGCGAGGACGGCGGAGACGAAGCCCGAGTAGGTCCCGTCTCCGATGAGCGTCTTCTTCGATTTCTCGAAGAGGCTAGTCGCGACTTCGCACACTTGCACGCCGACACGACCCCATACGGCCATCAGGTCGTCCGCGGATAGGTGTCTCTCTATTGGCGAGACAGGGGCAGATTTCTGGGGTACTGATACGGATGGCTGTTTACCAGCTGCTTGAGAAGGAACACTAGGTGAACTGGGTTCGTCCGCGTCGGTCCAGGAAAGGGACAGGTCACCGCCGGTATTGAAATCCAGAGATGACGTCGGGATGGAAGGTAACTCCCACTGCGAGGAGAGGCTATCAGAAGGATCAGACGCCATATCAGGTGGCCGAGGAGTTCCTCGAGCTGGAGGAGCACGACCAGTCCGCGAAGGAGGCGGCGGTGGCATTTCCTCCATTCCCTGAGGCTCCTCCACCATGACGTATTCAGAGTGGGATGGAGGCATATGCGAAGAAGGCCTTCGCTGCGGTGGGCTGTACCCGAAATCTCCTCCGGAAGCACTACCCGTCGACTTGGACGTCTGCACGCTCGACCTCCGGGTCGGTTTCGCAGTGGGAATCGGAGGGCGCGCAGAAGGGACGGGAAGGTGCGGAGAAGTAGGTTTGTCTGAGGACTCCCTACGGTACGGTGCACGCGCCCCTCGAGAAGGAACAGGAGGGGGTTTCTCTTCCACTGCATCCTCATAGTTTACTTCTTCGATCTCGCTTTCCTCCGCCTCCACTTTCACACCATCGTCGGATGCATCGACACTTCCGCGCTCAGAATCGGTGTCTTGGTTATGCAATTGTTGTGTAGGTTGAGCAGATGGTGGAGGAGGTCGAGAAGGTGGTACTGCACGAGTCGGCGGTGCTTGTGCAGGAACACTCGCAGCGCTCTCCTCTCGCAGAGCGTGAGATCTCTGTGGCGGCAAAGATCCCATCCCCATCGGCATCATCCCTATCCTCATCCCTCCCATTCCTGCAAGCTTGGCAGAAATCCGCTCCTTCCTTGCTCGCTCTTCGTCTTCTTCTGAAAGCTCAACTAGTACTTCATCTGCTGCATGAGCTTTATCATCTGCCCCTTCCTGTTGCTCCTCTTCTTGACGTGGGGGCGGTTGAGGTGGTCGGATAGGGCCAGAGCCAGGTGCAGCACCGAACTTGATCCCACCGAGCTTCGCCATCCGTTCTGCAATCGTCTTTCTTTTCAATTGTTCCGCATCCTGCTCGGGCTGTTCTGGCTGCCCAGCGGGTGTATGTGACGTATGTGACGAAGATTGAGGAGAATGCGTCGGTACTTGCACTGGAAGTGCTTGGGTGTCAGGTTGAGTGTGGAAGCTGATCGTAGAACCTCGTCGGCTGGGACTGTGGAACGAAGGATCAATTGGATCTGTAGGACATATGTTGAGGTTAGAAGGTAAGAAGCGCAAAAATTGGAAAACCTACCACCCTCCTCTTCGTCTAGAATCTCCTCCGACTCTGATATAGAAACCGACGGAGTCAATCGGGCAGAAGACAACGCAGACCCAGTCTCGTCCCGGTCAACCTCTTTCGCAGGAGCACGTGGCAACGAGCGCGTTGGATGATGGGCAGAAGGCGCACCTGCCTGAGGCGGGATAACAAGACGACTCGGCTCCGAAGGATGCCTCAAACGAACAGGTAGCGCCTGCCCATCATGATCCGAATCCGGCTCCGAATGCTCAGAAGTCGGCGCATGTGGAGAAGGTAGAGGAACTGATCTTCCCGCAGGAGGCGGTACTTCGACCGACCGACGATGCGGAACGGGTAATGGGGTAGACTCGTCCGCCGACTCGTCGTTTTCTTCTTCGTGGTCGTAACGGCCTCGTCTCGCAGGAGGAGGAACGTTCACACCTCGTGTCTGTGGAGGAGGAACAAACAAGTGAGACGCAGCCATCCTCTCATCCGCCTCCTCGTCGACCTCCTCGTCTTCGTCTCCTTCATCTTGGTCGTCATTGTCCTCCGGAGCCACTGGTACGATGCGGCGAGGAGGCTGGGCAGGTCGGGCGGGTGACGCATCGGCTTTCTGGGCTACAAAAGGCAGTGGTATACTCGCGGGTGCCTGTTGATGCGCATTAGGTGGGTTCGGCTGTCTCGAGTGGGTGGGTGATTGTCGGAAAGAGCCATCGTTACCATCATCGTCGCCACCTCGACCATATTGCTGAACCTGTACGGGAGACCGTGGGCTTGAGATAGGAGGAGCTCGATTTGATGTGGGACTTGAAGGGATACGAGACGGTTCATGAGGTATTGACGGCGACGAAATCTTCGGTTTCTCATGCATTTTATCATTCGCAGGTGGAGTCGCGTCTTCTTCCTCATCGTAGACTGAACCGTCATCTCCTATATGAGATAAGAAAAGAGGGGGAAAGAAGAGACACAATCAACATTCCGTTACATTGTTTATTTAAGAAGAAATGTGAGATAGACGAGGAAATGTTTATTTACCATCGGAGTCCTCTTCCTCAACTTTCAGATCTTTACGAGTGTTCAGATTGTCCGATAGCGAACGCGACTCAGGAGCGCCGTGATTTGTTGGCGCAACGACGGATCCCGGTGCAGCTTTCTTCTCTAAGTCCTGTTTGGGGGATTCGGCAACAGCAGGAAGGGGAATGGAAGCAGGAGGAGAGGCGGCAGGCATAGGAGGAGAGGTATGAGTAGAATCCTCAGAGGGCCTCCGTTGAGGAGGAGGTGCAAAAGGATTAACTCCCCCCATTCTGGCCAAACGCTCCTTGACTTGCTTTCGACGCAATTCTTCCTCCGCTGCATCATCATCTTCTGGCTGCTCCATTGACGCGGGCACAGGTGGTTCAGATTCAACTTGGGCCTCATCTTCTTTGCGTTCAAGTATGGTCCTGGAATATGGTTTTGGATAACTGCCGTGAGTGGGAGATTTAGGGCTGGCCGGTCTAATCGGTGCCTCTTGCTCGTAATCAGAGCCAGACTCCTCCTCATCGAGTTCAGGTGAGACAGAACGAGGGGGCTGAGCATGGGTTACTTCCTCTTTAGCCTCGCTGGTCTCTTCATGAATTGCTGATTTTGTTGCTGCTGGAGAAGTAGATGATTCCTGCTGGATGGGAGAGGTGATTGCTTCCTTCTCGGTGACTGAAGCGAGGCTAGCTTTGCGAGAAACCCTTCCTGACATTTCAACATCGGACTTAGGAGGTTCTTCATCTTTGGTTTCGCTCGTTGGCACGTCATGTTCATTGAGCTCAGGAAGTTCGGTGTGTTCTTGTTTAGGTTTCTCTTCCTCGAGCTCTTCAACAATTTCCTCGACCTTTTCTGTCAAAGTAGGTTGAACAGGAGGAGTCATGTCCTCGGCTACCTCTTCTGGTACCTCTAAAGGCGCAGCGGGTTTCACCACTTTCTTGCGCGGAGGTCCAGCCCGTCGTGGGACTTTCGGCACTGGCATACTTGGCGGGCTTTGGGAAGGATGAGATTCAGAAGATTCCATCGAAAGCAGTGAAGCATTCTCGGAGTTCTTGCGAACAGGGAAGTATTCTGGGATTAGATATGACGTTGATTAGATCGATGCGAGGCAATGATTATAATGCTGATTACCTGGAGATTTGCCGACATCAGATTGCGCCTGGGCAGGGACATCTGTTGGAGGTGATGAAATACTGATGGCACCTGCAGCAATGCTAATCAGATAAGTGAACAGCAAATGATAGTTATATGTGCTGACCCTCATCGGCGGCGGACGACACAGGTTTATTGTCCATCGATTTCCGTGCCTCAGGGCTTGCAACATCGCGTTTAGGCAAGTCTTCTTCTTTTGACGAATCTGCTTTTGGAACATCATCCTCTTGGACAGACGGCCTCTTAATCGGCGGTTTCTTGCCAAACACAGGCGGGGCCATCCCTAGCCTAGCCCCTCCAAGGCGAGCCATACGCGCGGCGATAGCAGCGCGACGCTGTCGTTCTTCCTCTTCAGGACCAAGAGCCTCGCCATCATTATCACCCTCGGTGGTGGCAGCAGCGACAGGCTCAGCCGCTGGGGCTGAATCCTCACCCTCAGACAAGACTTTGGCGGCATCGGCACTTGCGTGCGATTTCACAGATACAGGGGGAGACATCGTCCGCTCGGCCGCCGCCGCATTTGATACCTCGCCGGCCCCAGCAATGTGGTCATCGTCGTCATCGACAGGCGCAGCCACAACCGGTGGGGGTTTCCACTTGGGTTTCTCAAGCGCAGGTTTAGGTGCCAACGCGGGCGGGGCACCGAAAGCACCTTTGCCTTGTAAAGCAGCCATACGGTCCTTCAAGCTGCCGCCCTTGGTGATGCTCTCCTTGGCATCGGTGGCTGACATCGCACCCGCCTTGGAGTTGGCGGCTGCATGGTCCGTTGTCGAAGCCGATGGCGACGACGGCGGCGAAGGTACTTTGGGCTTCCAAGTAGAGAAGCCAGCAGGCTTTGGACGTGGGGCCGGTGCCGGCCCAGGGGCTGGCCCCGCAGTCGTAGAGGTTTTCTCAAAGGCTGCGATCCTGTCGCGCAGCGAGCCCGGCTTCGGCTTTGGCGGTGGGGAGGGCTGATCAGACATAGTAGTGGTTGTGGTCGTACAAGTTCAAGTACGGGTCTGGATCTGAGACGATTGGGAGTATACATCGACACGCGTTTCGCTCTTCCCACGCTCAGTATTACTTCCGTAGCAACGGGATTTCATGTTCCAGTTTAAATTAATTAAGCTACTGACAGTAAGTGTTGTACAGAAGTTGACTGCGACCGGGTTAGCGACTTTTCAAACAGGCGGGCTGGCGTCAGTATGGATATGCTTGCGCAACCAAAATGGCCCTACTCTATAATTAGCGAACTGCGCGAATGAGCAACTGCAGAGGCTGACTCACCAACAGGGTCATCGCTGTCGTGAAATACTGTCGTCCAAGAACCAAGAATTCCAAACGAAGATCGCAAGCCCCCAACTTGTACACCTGCCGAACTGGAAGCAAACAGAGTCAATATGGGAACCCTAATCAAGAGATGGAACAAACCTCCAGATTGCGTTTCCTTGATCTCCAGACACCTTATCACATTATAAATTCACAGACAAATCTTCAAAGTATGCGAGGACTTACAAAGTGCCATTTCACTTGATTATCAGTCGTCACCTGTACCATGCCAGTCATCGTTGACGTGGATGGATCCTCCATCTGACCGAAAAAGTATAGAATGGGTCTTGTCGGGTGGGCAGGATCATGTTCTGTGCGAGTTATACAAAGCTTCACATCCAATGAACGGAACACCTCGCGGAAACCGGGATCTTCAAATAAAGTTGTGTCAAGATCTGTTTCCTGCATACGATCCAATTGACATCAGCAGTATAACTCAAGGATATGAAGACGTGAAAGACTTACAGAACTCTCTTCGTTGAATCCTAAAGCAAGAACAGTAGATCAATATTCGCAGTATAGATGTCAGAATGATTGAAACACACTGAGTAAGTCCCTGTGATCGCAAAAGCAAAACGACACTGCCCATGAACCTTCAACACCCGCCCAATCCCTCTCTTTGTCCAACACCACTCCTTTCGGAACCACAATCTGCGTATATGGCAAGCTCATCGGGAAAATCGCAAACTCAAAATCTTCATCCTCCTTCAAATCCACTAGATGCATTGACACAACATGATGGAGCGTCTGCACATGCTCCCAATTAACCGCTCCATTTGGGAGAAACGGGCCATAGTCGTTCTCAGGGCGGTAGTTCCGCATGTGGTAGACGAATGCCCGGGAGTTGATGCGGCTTTGGCGTGTAGCGTCTGCTTGGGTGAGGCCGTATAGAGAATGAAGACGGCCCAGAAGTTGCCGTTCAGCAAACGTCAAGCTGGACTTCGTCGCCTCCATCTTGTCGATGAATCCATGACGCAGGAAAGCGGCAACCCATAGAATGTTGTTTGAGAAGTCTGAAAGATTGTCCTGATCGGTCCATGGAGGAACGTTCGATACCATCATGAGCAACGTCTGGAGTATGCTTTCCAACTCGCCTGGCCTCATCAAGGAAACATCCTCAACAACTGTCCGTGCCCTGATAATGCGCTGTAGATCCCGCCTCCACTGGATCGGAGTAGAAACGGGCCTTCCGTCCTGCGAAAGCGCCTGTCGAGGGTCGTCAAAGGGCTGCGCAATGTAAAGATCCCGCCATAACTTGGTGTCGTCCGAGAAATATATGATACGTCGGAAAGCGATACATGTCTGTGCGATCTTCGCGACCTCGATAGGGTCGCAGCGGAGTAAAATCTCTTCAAAAAGCTCTGCTGGAAGATCCGTGATAAGCATGATATGCCCAATCTCTCTGTAAGATAGGTTGAGAATGGAAACACAGCGATCCTGGGTACTTTACATGAAAATAATTCCCCTGGGCCTTATAAGATGAGTAAGTGGGACACAGGCTTGCCGGACCGCGCGTAGCCGGTACTTGCAGACCATTCCACTTGCACGTGATGCTTCGGCATGCAGGGCCGAACGATCTTAATCGAACGAGAGCGGATCACTGTGAGAGGCTTGGGGCAGCGCCAACCCACAAAGTGATCTATGATCTAAGCCAGGATCCACGCCCATGGACCTACTCATAGAGAATATAGAAATCCACTTACCATTCAAAGAAACGTCGATCATCAAGCAATCATCACCCCATTTCTAAACAAAAAGCAAAGGGCAACAAATTAACCCATGGCACTAGCGTTGTTTCGTGTATGATAACTAGTGATACAAGGTAATAACAAAGCGAGGAGTGTCTGTGTAAGTGCGGGTGTGTGTCTGAATTGTATTGATGAGATTCTACCTATAGCTACAGAAGGCATTAGAGGACCAGCGCAAAGCAATGAAAAGATAATGCATGCGAATAGATGCGAGGATGATAGCAGCGACAGAGGGCCAGCGTGGTGTGTAGCGGCAACGGATTTAATTAAGGCGAATATGTCCACGTAAATTCCCAGAAAAAAAAGAGTGACAGTCTTGTTTCGTGAATGACAAGAGTCCCTGTCGCGGCGTGAATATAACTGCGAACGACGTGGGAGGAGTTGAGAAAACAGCTCGCAAAGATGCACAGAAAGGGCTCACATGATTGTAAG
This sequence comes from Crassisporium funariophilum, assembly GCA_014925845.1. Taxonomy (NCBI): domain Eukaryota; kingdom Fungi; phylum Basidiomycota; class Agaricomycetes; order Agaricales; family Crassisporiaceae; genus Crassisporium; species Crassisporium funariophilum. Next base: position 548,287 of record JACGCL010000006.1, read on the forward strand.
TCGTCGACTGCCGTTGGATGCAAAAATGCGTGTTTGATTATGCCATAGTAGTTTTGAGTAGTGTTGATTTTTGTTTGCGGGCCTAGTCGTGTGTTTATCATGATCATGATGGCCCCCCTCTCCCTCCTTCTTTTCCGTCTCTCGTTACCCCATCTAGCCTGACAGGAGAAGACATAGATCTCGAACTGGTCGGCCGCTTCGAAGAACCTAACGGCTTTCCGGTCCCCACGAAGGAAGGCAACTGTGGTTCTGCAAGGTGCTCCCATTCGTCAAGCAACCTTTGCCCAACAGTCGGCTCCAGCTCCGTTCCATCCCGCGACACCTTCACTTCCCGATCATGGTTCCATGGGTTGCGAAGATGCCGTGTGCGATGGAAGGGAAGCTTCTCCGTGCAGCACCACTCGACTGCAAAGCAGTCCCCCCAAGTTTCCACGCCTCTTCCTTCGTCCGACTCCAACGCTCTTTCTACTCCATCGACGCCATCGTGTCCCTCAGATCTCTCCTCCACTTCCTCAACAGGATGCAGGCCCGAAACCCCCCGTGAACCACCGCTCATTTCCTGGCCGTCCGAAGCAGGAGGTTGATTTCCCCTCATCGCCCTCGCAGGTGCCGACGGATCCAGCTCAAAGCCGTCCTCCCGTGCCTCTCGGTTCTGCTCCATGTTTATCCGCATCTGTTGGTCCAGACTATGTTTCGCTGCCGGCGTTTTCATGGTAGGAAGATGGTACTTGTCGCCTAGCATTGCAGGCGCAGAGCGATACTTTCGGGCGGCGCCCAGCGGCATCGCTCCACGGGTATCTGCACTGGAAAGTCCATCCACAGGCATAGGCGAGTCATCAACAAGGCGGTTATCACTTGGCGAGAAAAAGGCTTCTCCAGGTCTTAATGACGAGGCGAACCTGCCGGAGACGGGTGATTGGGAAGAGCGAGAGTCCAGCGATGAATCAGAGAGGCGAGAAGCCCACGATACGCGTTGTTCACCCCGCCGCACAGGTCCAGCCATCCTGAATCATATCTCAGTATTCCGTTGCCAGAATAACAGCGGAGATAACGCACTTCGCATATCCGTAGAATTCTCCACTCTTGTTAACACCGAATATCAGCCAGACCTCTTTGCTTGTCCTGAAGGCCTGGTCCAAAATCCCTTCGTTGTGCTTCTGCGTCGCCCACAGACCTCTTTCAACGCTAAGATCCAAATCATACTGATGAAGAAGGACGTTCAGTACCAAAACATGAAGTTACGTAGATAACTCACCTGAGTCAATGATTTGAGGATGAAATAGCGTTTGGGAAAATTCCGTGTCAGGAAACTTGAGTTCGTGGATGCAAACGACCCAGAGCTGCTGGAATGCTTCACGTGGTCATGACGCCGGCTCTCCTCGTCGCTTGATAACGAGATATTAGAAACCGCACGAGCGAGACGATCCGAGGTGCTCGACGGGGAGGTTGAGGGTAGCGAAATTCCATCAGGCTGTTCACCGCCGATCTCTCGCGCCTTCCCTTTCTGCTCTTTGATCCACCGCGTATGCATCCCCATTCCACGCTGACCGCCTACCCCTGCCTTCAGATCATCATCTTTTCTCCGCACGCGGCAAACCAGCCGAGCGCACCGCGGATCGCTCTTCCGCAAAGGAACACCATTGAACCGGGTTATAGCCTCATGTAGATAAGTTTCGCTCTCGAAATTGACAAACGCGCAGCTTGAACGGGAAATGAGAAAGATTGAAAGAACGCCGGTAGAGGATTTGGGCTCGGTAGACCTATGTTCTGGCAGTTCGTTGAAAAATCGCCATAATTCATCATGGGTTGCATCAGAAGGAACGTTTCCTGCCCACATCACCCATTCCGAGCGATGTGCAGGGGGATTGGGGTGATATGGACGCCTCACCGCAGGCCTGTCGCTGACAGGAGGTCGATTGCTCCCCGAAGAAGCGCTAGCAATGACTGCAGTTGGATTTTCTGTTGACCCTGCTCCGGAAGCTCTGGGAGAGTCTGATGCTGGTCGTTGGTCCGAGTACTGCGAGAATGGTTGCGTGGGCGACACGAGGTAAGGAGATGACGGATTCGCTGATGAGGATGAGCCCGCTCCGTAGGAGCCATCGACCTCTGTGTGCGCCAAACGGGAGTAAGGAATGGGGTAATGACCTTGATATGAGGGTCCACCGTCATACTGTTGCGGTGAAGAAACAGGAGCAGGGTGTGGGAGGTAATACCAGGTGCCCTGCGGTTCAGTCTCTCCAGACGGCGCGTAATGCTGACTAAAGGCCGGAGGAGCGAATTGAGTCTGGTACATCGGCGATGCCGGAAATGATTGCGGGGGGTATGCATATTGAGGCGTTGACATGGGTGAGGGGTATCGTAAGGAATGGAAGGGTCCTGAACCAACAAACGAGGAAGAGTGCACGCTGCTCTGTCCGGTTGATGGGGACAAGTGAGGCGATGTCGGTGAAGACGACGGATTGACTTGGTGACTTGAATACATCGAGGAGCTTCGTGTGCCAGAGAATGTAGGACGAGAGGAGGGCCCACCCTCCGGGGAGTGGCGTTGGTACTGGTAGACGGGAGCATGGGGTGGCTGCAACATAGGTTGATAATTGGCGTGTATGTTCTGAGGAATTATGCTGTTGTCTGGCACCACCGGATGATGATACGAGTGTGAGAACGCGTAAGGAGGGGGCGAATGCGCGATATTCATCGGGTTCGGCTGAGCGGACATCGTGTATTGTCCGACATAGCCGCCACTCTGACTGTAAGGCGCTGTTGAGGAGTAATGAAGGGAGGATCCTTGAAACCCCGTGGGAGGTTGGTTATGGATATTTTCGGATGACGTTGGTGGTGAAGATATGGCATAACCGTGGCTTGAGGGCTGTGAAGGATGTGGTCCCGAAGGACGTTGAGCATTAGCCAATTGAGGACGAGAGCGTCGTCGATTGGATCCAGCCTTAGCGTGATCAGACTTGGAAGATTCTGGCATATCCCCACTGGCATCCGCGTCCTCGCCGTCCCAAGAATAAGGCGGACTGTCTGAGTCACTACTAGAGTGATCTGGTACTTCGGATAATATTCTCGGAGTCGCTAAACCGGCGTTGTCATAAATGTCTGTTCACAACGGAGGTGTTATGTTAGTATGGTCGGGTACCTTGTGGAAAATACTAGAAGGGTCAGCCACTTGTTGAACGTACCAGAAGTCTCCCGTGAAGAACCAATGTGGTCGAAATTTGGCTCTACAAAATAAAGTAAGAAATGGGCATGACAAAGAAGGATAAGTCGAAGTAAAAGGGAGGAGAATAAAGGAGCTGGCACTCCTCCCTTAGTTAAGGTTGAGAGATCTAGACGCGACCACTTTTTTTGCGACACAAGGCACACGTGGATTGCGTAAGGTCACGTGACACCCACCTTTCTGTCGAAGTACAATGTGTTGTCTGAAGTGTCCTCCAGGGGTTGGAGTGTTGGCCCTCAAATTGGTGTCATCTATCTGTGATTCCACCATTTTGAATAAATGCTGGGATGATATGACGATGTAAGTTTCTTTGGAGCAGAGAAACGCGGGGTCTCACTCACCAAGATGCAATGGAGAACAAAGCTTACCGAGATGCGTAATTTATGATTCTGCGGTGCTGTTGGGGCGACCTGTAAGTAGTGTCTTGACGTATAGGGTTGTTTTGGCGCCTGATAAAGGATATGGCCGACGTGATATTGAATAAGACACGGATATGAAGGGTGGACGCCAGTGGTATCTTTAAGTATAGCCATCGTGAGAATTATGACATCACCGTGATGCTGATATATACCTACCAAAAACAAACGATGCGCGGTAATCTGAGCATTGAATTCGCTCATCAGGGACCGATTCGGGATATTGGAGTGCGAGCAACTAACCCTCTGTAAGTCAAAGTCTTCCAGAACATAACCAAGTGTTTCATGCACAGGTCCATTTGGAATCAGCACAAGCTGGCACGAGAAACCTGGCTTTGGTAAGTTTAGAGTAGCTGATGTGGCCATGCAGACATACTAAGATTGAGATTTTTAAAACTCGAGTGTTGCTCTCTACATGTCCAAGCGCTCCAACACTGTTAGTCGAGGGTCGTACCAAACATGCACCGCAGGAGCGGGGAAGAAGTGAGGCATTGGCCGTGACACGACTATGTTTTCCCGCCATCAAACTTCCCCACTATGTCGTTACTTTTTAGGTGATCATCGACGGCTCGCGAGACATTGAGGAAATACTCCAGGGAAGGTAGTTCATGCGTTCACCACGTGTACGCGTCCATTTCCTTTCGCGTGCGTCATAATCACATAATAATAAAGTTTGCTGTGGAAGACCGCCCAAAAACAAGCAAGCTCGGCTTTGAAGGGACCTGAAAATATAGTCAATTGAGTAGACCACAACGTCGTCATCAACAAAAAGCGTTATACGAAATGTGCACAGCCATCGCTTGGGAAGGTTCCTGAGCAATGCCCGTTGCACATTGCATCGAGTGCGGCATCCTAGGGAAAGTCCGAGTCTACTTGAAGTATGACACCATAGCAGGGTATGTGGCAAGTTGAGGAAAACTTGATAAAATAAACAGATTAAACGACTTCACATGGGGGGATGGGTGGTGGTATCGTTACAAGAGACGACAAGGCCACCATAATTTGATAAATCGAAAGTTATGGCCATGTGAAGGGTTATTATTTATTTCAATAATAATTTCACCACCGACGGCGATGACTGAGCGTCGGACGTCATTAATTTTGCCTGGACTTCTTCCTTGTTATGGAAATTATATGACGTCAAGGTGTCCGCCGTTTTGCATCCAGCGGCCGTTGATTACATCTTGCAGCAAATTCACCAGATAAGTCATATGAGATTAAAGAATTTGCGTGATGGGGTTATCTATATGTACCTAATCTGTGGGTAATCTAGATCTATGTACTTGGAAATCAAGGATATCTACGAACCGGCATGCAAAGGAACCAAAGGCTTGGATTTAGATGGTGTCAGTAGCTTCTCTCATGCATGTAATTGCCATTACGAAGATGTACTGTGCGGTCTGTACAGCCAGCGAACAACGTTCCAGGAGGTTCCAGGGGGCCCAGGCTTGCATAGGCTTACATAGAGTTGGCGACGGGTGATACCGCAAACCTCCGGGTTTCAACACAACAAGTTATCTCTGGTTCCGGTGCCGACGTATTGAACGCGGGTTTAGCGCATAGTCCGGGAAGACAAATGGGATTGACCAATATAAACAATACACGAGGTTTGCGTGCATACTCACGTAAATGAGGCTGTGTGTTCTGTCATAGCGCCAGATAACAGGTCGGGGCCGCGTTTACGGGTGACGTGGAAGAAGAAGCGATAAACTGAATGGCAGACATGCCCCAAAACATGCTCAGGCCGTTCACCATCTTTTTCCTACGTACGGATCAAACATACATCTTCAACACGGTCAGTTGGTGCTCACCATACCTTGGCACTCTCAGGTCGTAGAGATTGTGTTGATTCCCATCGGGACGATCGATCAGTTAATATTTTGAATGTTTGATCACGATCGAGTTTTGGCTTCTCGCAAAAACATCGTCATAGATCGTCATTCGCCCATGCGGTCGAGGCAAGACGTCCACAGTGGTCCACACCCGACCCCGAGCTATATCAACAGCAGTCACAACAACCTACAACAGCCTCATAAACCAAAGTTCCGCGCTGCATCCGGTAATTACTGGAATACAGCTGGGCTATTTCGATTCAAGAAACGCACCCTAACACGTTTTCGAAGGGTTGTCATGCTGATCAACAACGTGTCAATTTGACCAACAGTTTCGTTGAGAGTCTGTTCCGTAAGGTGAGATACGGAGACAAAGTACGGCCACGGAGACGGGTGGTGCAAGGATTGTTTTGTGGAGCAATACTTGCAAGCTCGTGCAATGTCAGATCGGTATTATTGCAAATGATAACATAAAACAGGGTCAGCCCGATGTACCAACATTAGAGGAAGTTGGCTGCAAATGGCGGGGACAAGTCGATGAGTATGCGACAGAGACTACTAGACATTACTACGCTTGAGTGAGATATAGTAATAGGAACATGAGTTAGGATAATCAGTCATGATAGATCGAAATGATGATGGAGCTGGCTTGAAATCTGCTCTCTCTTCTCCGACAAAGCCTTGAGTGCCAGACTCCTGCATTGGGACGAAAGACACACTCCGAGTAGCGAATCCTCCTTCAGATTCCTTTCCATGAAGATAAGCCGACCCAAGACGTCCACTTCCGGCACCGAACACGGTCTGTCAACCACCGCCATCCAACGCATCCTCCAAGCTGTCCTGCACTGGAGATGATCGGCGCAACCAGGTGGTGCATCGAACTCGGGTGGGTTTCCTTTCAAAGTCCTCCAATATGCCTGAAGGGAGTGGTATCCTGACAGAATATAGGTAACTTGTCGGGGACTCAACACATTCTCATCATTAAAACCCTGAGACGCTTTGATACGAGGTTCGACCGTCATGAGGAAAACATAGCAGGCGTGGCCAAGAAGACCTTGAATATCATAACGGTCCGCGAACAAGAGTGCCGGGATGGGAGACAATTGGCGCCAATGCAGCCTTGTGACCCATTTTGTTTGTATTGATGACGATAGGGAAGAGTTCCGATAACAGATAGAAAGCTTGAGCATGCGGATGTACAAGGAATCCGAAGACTGCCGTAGTGGGGTATGCGGGGAAAGGATAACGGTTGCAAACGCCGGCAGGAACCAACTCGCCAGCTTTTTGACTCGGTATTGAAACGAGAGTTCGCCGATGGTTAGTATATTGTCCAGAGGCATGGCATTCACATCGAGTGAAGGACTGACGCACAGATTACAATGGCTCAACACGACTCGTGTAATGTTTAGTGGGTGTGGACTTACTATGCTTCGTCAGCGTCTAAGAATTGCTTGAATTGTCCAGCCGAGTGATTGTCCAACAATATAGGTTTTTCTGGAGTCTTCCCTAGACCAGCGGAGTATTTGATGGCGTCGCGTATTTCAGGTGGCATTTGTTGGAAGAAGTTGTCCGACACCTGCGACATTGAATCCATACAGTCAGCATAGGCAAATAGAAGATGCGGCAAATGTTAATGATTGACCTTGAATAGTCTATCCTTTACACGCACAAAGCGCTGCGGTTGCACACACGTTTGAACGGCTTTCGATGGTCCCGGTTCTGCCATGGTCCCAGCCCGAGGTATGGGAAACGGTACGGATGAAGTGGACTGCGAGAATGAAGTGGTTTGTGAGGATGAAGCGGATTGTGAGATTGTAGCGGATTGTGAGGATGAAGTGGATTGTGAGGATGAAGTAGCTTGTGAGGATGAAGTAGATTGTGAGGATGAAGTAGATTCTGAATCGTCTTTCGAGGAGCTGGATAGCCGCCCATGTCGTAGTTTCAGCTTGTAGGCCATGGCCATTGTTGTAAGTTTTGTTAAGGAAGCCAGTGAGGCGATGAACAAAGGAGTTGAGTCAACAATCATATCCACAAGGTCCCGCATAAGTAGCCACTCGAGACAAAAGGTTATGATTTGGGCCACTGCTTTAGTTACCCACAAAAGAAGGCCACCCGATCCACCACCTATTGGAGCATATCAGTGGCCGCTTCCCGTAGTTCTGGCAACTAGAGTCGCTAGAAGTGGCTTGTTCGAAATCCATGACGATCGAGAGAAAATCGGGGTGGTGTAATTGTGTTGCAATTGTGCAAGTCGAGGGTAGAAAAGACAATGCAATGAATGTAAGCTGTTGAGGGATTATTTAATAAGCCATTCGATTGTTACAATTGTTCTTTTTGTTGTTTGACTAATGAGTTCAGACATACAAGTTCGGCTTAAGCGCTATTTGGTTCCAAGCGTGATGTCGTCCTTACCATACAAACTGTAACCCGGGACCTGGAACCAGATCTCAATCCTCCATATAACGGTTCGGTTTGTCCACACCTTTTCCTCTCCGTTAACGCATCTTTCTTTGCTGCACTTGTCTGGAAAATCAACCACGGAGTTTCTCAGTCGTGCGGCGGTATTTTTCATCATCGGACTGCTCTCATCCCCAGTGCAACTTACCAACTCAAAATCCGGCTTACCTTCGATGGTAACTCCGTGTATGGGGTTAAAACATTCATTTTGACGCACTGGGGCACATGGTCGCTTACAGTTCGAGGACTGTAGCCAGGCCGATGTAACACACCCGCCATCGAGTACTATCGAGTGTTACATACGAAAAGCGGACGCAACATCGCAAGTCTCGATCGTGTCCACTTCTAAAATGACATACAGGTCTCTGGTACTTCGGCGCAGATTGCGGGAGCATCAGGGTACATTCCAAGTAGGAAATTTGGCCTTGGTAACATATAGGTCGGTGAAAACGACAGAAGAGAAACTTGGAAAATTAGGTATTAGATGTTCCCTGAGCTTCCCGAATGTTGTCCCGGTCATTATCGATGCCCGCGATGTTCATTGATAGAGAGGTAGACTGTCTCTTTAGGGGATGTTTGGAACTGGTGAAAGTGAACGAAACACGATACTGAACCTGTGATACGAGGAAAGCAATGTCGGCATGAGGACCATAGATCCCAGATACAAAGTGAGATTGGCGTGATATACATAGCAATGGGCCCACAAATCCTGACTCCAAGACATGTGAGATGTTGCAAGAAAGGAAAAACTCTCAAGGTTAAACCGGCGGTTTGACGATGCCCTGACTGAGCTTGTAATATACAATGGATGCATCTTGTGATGTGATGGCAAGGAAGATGAAGGGCGGTTCCACGTCCTTGGAATCGACTTCAAGGTCTGCAGATGACGGGCTCGGGAATAATTCAGCGAAAGCGCTTTGTAACCTGCGAGAAGCACAACCATTGGTGTTTGACGACTGTTGGGAAGGATGGCAACGTACCACGAGAAAGAGAGGGTTTCGGAGAGAGCGCAGGGTACAACATGTAGTACCTGTTTCTAAAAGACGCACCGAGTCTGAGATGCAGATAATATAGGACCATAGGACCAGGTTGACGCACAGTATCCCGCTTCATGCCCTTGATCGCGCCTCGTGAACAACTCTCCAGTTCGACTACCTCAACGCCTGTCCATTGCTGTGCTGCTCAAAATAAGTCTATGAAGTGTGCGAGGGTAGAGATGAGAGAAACCGTATAGGATATCGTTGTATGCTTGGAAAAGACTAGACGCTGACCGAGGATACTTTTTGAGGAGAGAAGACACGGCCGGATACTACTTCCAAGGTGTAAAAAGTGTCGACGAGGTACTGGATCAGTCGACTCACTGAGGGATGTTGTTCCATGCTCGTCGAATAGCCCTTGAGATCTTGACGCGTCGATGTCTCAAAGGTAACAGTAGGAGGAGGAAGTTACCAAGAAGTTACAGTATCTGTTCACCGCAAACGAAAGCTGAACATTCCTTCATCTAATCTAATCTTATCACTCCGCTCGTCATGTCAAAAACGGATGCTTTTGTTCCTCTTTCAAGTTCCACTTCCACCGGACCAGGCTGAAATTCAATGAAACTGACGGCGCATAGACTCAGAAATCTGCCTGCTGTGCATCTTAGGGGCTAGGTTTTCGTTCATATGCTCCTCTTTCTCCTCGCGGCCTGTTAGGGGCATTGACAGCAGTATTTCCAGGGGTGCAACCTCTGAGAGAGATTCATGAATCCGACGAAAAGTGGAGTTTATATTTATCCAAGACAAAAGTCCATCTAGCGCGTCATGGATCCAACCAAGACATCGTATATAAACCCGCCCATGCGCGCAGTTGTTTCTACATTGAATTCTTGCCTTCGCACGAAACACATCACAAATATGACATACAATCAGGATAACAACGATTCCAGCCGTCGTGGCGGAAATTTCGACAACTCAGGTGTGTTTTTCGATGGCCCTGTCTATCAATAATGGTTCACAAAAAATAGGTTCAGGTCTGGGGCGAGATAACACGCAAGGCAATTTCGGAGGAAATAATAATACAAGTGGCGACAACAGCCGTGACATCTTTCACGATGATAACTATGACCGCAGCTTGGGCAGTACCGGTCATCACCGTGGCACTGGTAGTGGCACATCTCCGCTCAACCCGACTACAGAGCATCATTACGGCCACGGAACAACAACGGGCCAATATGATTCTTCCCGCGTAGGCTCCTCCGGAATGGAAAGCGATTTGAGAGGTTCCGGTATGGGTGGCACGTACGATACCCCTGCCACGGGGTATAACTCGGGCGAGGGCATTCATGCCCGTCAGTATCACGGGCGTGAAGGTGGCGGCGAATATGGACAGGGGAACACAACCTACATCGACAGTTCTGGTACAGGCACTGGCCATCATTTGCGTCATGACCATGATCACGACCATGCGCCTGGCCAAGGGCATCAAGCCAATTGCGAGAGGTGCTTGCGGATGAGCGAAGGCATGTTGTGCTCATACGTTCTTTTTGGTGCCTCTGCTGATTGTTCCTTGGATTTTTTTATCCAGGCCAAATCCCAGGTCAAACTCAGACAGGCAGAGGACATCATATTGGTAGAGATACAGACAACCTAGGCGGTACATTGTTCTCCTGCTCGACGCTTGCATTCATTTGGCTGATATCCTCAACTCAGGTAATCGTTCGGATTATAACCGCAGTAACGTCACTACAACCACTGGGACCGATACCACAGATGGACCTTCGCCTTACAATTTGCGTCCAGGTGAAACCATTGTGGAAAAGATCACTAAAGTACACCATGGTCTTAGCCCTGGGGAAGTGACAGGAGGTATGGGATTCGATGAAGCTTTTTTATAGCGTACTATTTCTAAGTTTCAATTTTTGATATAGGTACCACTGGTACAGGGCTCGGTTCAGGTCGCACCGATAATCGAGAGAATAGTACCCTCCGCGGCGCCAATACCGCTGGTACCGGAATTGGATCGGCTGGCATGGTCCAGGAGCATGACGCCTCTCGTCGACGGGAAGGAGGAATTGGAAATGATGACTACGGTAGAACGGGTGCCAGTTCAAATGAGTATGGACGAACTGGCGCTAGTCAAGTGGGCAGCGAGAGTCAGAGGACGGCGGGATCAGCTGGGAGGGAGGGCGAGCATTCGAAACCGAGTATGGCGGACAAGATTGTTGGGGGAATGGAGAAGGCAGCTGGTAAGATGACGTCCAACGCGCAGATGTATAAAGAGGGAGAAAAAAGAGCCGTAAGCCCTCCGCTTTTGCGTTTCTGAAGTTCATACTCAGGTTATATCTTCAGACGGGTGAGTTTGAAACGCCCAGGAATTAAACGACTATGTGTTATTCGGGTGCGGAAACGATACTCGAAGCATTGTATTTGTGATCTATTTAACGTATATCTTCCTTGTTCTTTCTCTGTATGATTGTTGATTGATAGTATTGTAGCCTGATTCTTTGTAGTAATGACTTTCTTGGATAAACGATGTAAACTAACAGCTGTAATATCACACTCAGTTTTGTATCACTCATCGCGAAGGGCCATGTAAAAGACGTACCAAAGTCATACCGCTATTATATTGAAGTTCAATGCTGCACTACGAAAGGATCTTATCTTGACGCGACGCGTTTGTATACGACTGTATACGTTTTTGATCGCTTCCAGCGCTGGCCAAGTGACTCAAAGGCAGTCACGAATACACCATGGCCATCTTTACAACGCCTTTAAGTAAGTACATCGTTGGGTTCTTGCCGAGCCCAAGTTAGCAAGAATTTGAACTTGGGAACTTGCAAAGTTTCCAACAATGTCTCCTACTGTGACCCCAATCGACTTCTCCGTCACCTCACTTGATCACTATGCGGGGTACTACGCCACCATCCTTGACGACGTCTTCACTCAGGAAGAATGTCAGTCTTTGCTCTCCCTTGCAACGTCTTCCGGTTCGTGGACACCTGCTGGCTTGAGTGCCGCAGGACCGACACAGACTGTACACAGTAACTTCCGCAATAGCGAGAGGATATTGTATTTCGACGCGGAGGCTGCTAGCAGGATTTATAACCGACTGAGTCCACTTTTGGAGGCAGCGATAGGGGAGATAGGAGTAGGGGGAAAGTTAGATGGTATTACGGGCAAGAAAGGGAGGAAACAAGGGTCAACGTGGAAAATGACTGGGTAAGCAGTAAGCCATATGGCTTCTTAATCGATGTAATTGACAGTCGGATAGTGTCAATCCACGCTTAAGCTTCCTGCGTTATGGCCCAGGACATTACTTCAAGCAACACTGCGATGGACTATACGACCTCGTGCTGGACGACGGCACCGCGCAGAAGTCCTTCGTCACCATCCACCTCTACTTGAACGGAGAAAGCGCCTCGGGCATCTCGGAGGACCCTACCCAGACGTCTGATGCCTCCGGCACGTTTGTAAAGCTGGCGGAGGACGATCCCGATGTACCTCTTCAGGGCGGGGCCACGCGGTTCTGGACGCCGGACAAGAAGAATTTCTTGGATGTGTTCCCGCGCATGGGCAGAGTCCTTGTGTTCCAACAGCGGATGTTGGTGCACAGCGGGGAAGAGGTAACGCAGGGAGTGAAATATACGGTGAGGAGCGATATTATGTTTGAACAGGCCGCTTGATTTCTTTTTTTGATTGGATGTAACGAGCGGACATCGTGTTGCGCCACGCATATGAAATTCGGGGTCTTGAAGTTACATGAGGACGCTGGAACGCAAAACGGGGCGTCAGCGGTCAACGTTATACAACAAATTTCTCACACTGATACGCCCAAAAACCATCAACTCGCATGGGCGGCCTAGAAATATAGTGGCCAATTCAATTCATGTTGTTCAGAAGTAATTTGGGAGTATATAGGTCGCAGCTCGTATTTGTGGCGCAATCGTTGAAACCATGAAAGGAAGATCTCGCTACTAGTTATTGAGGTATTGATCAGAGTCCTAAACGAACCTCCGACTCGCAGTACTTGATCTGATCCAATTAGAGGGTCTGAACGTGGTCGAATTCACCAGAACAAAACCATACGTCTAAAACGTGCAATGAAGACGCTTATCCAAATCATGGGTCAATCAGAACTCAGGTGTGTCTCTAGAGGGCATACAACCTTGTAACTCAATCTCTCACAAGGTTGGGCGCCTGCTATTGTGGCGCGCGTTTATTGTTACATTTGCCAAGACTCCGACACGGTAGTGAATTCCGGCAAATTGTATAATCAGCGGTGAGAGCCATGATACATGGTTGGCTATAAGAAAATTAGACGAGCTTTATCAGTGGCCGTAACGATATGTGTGAATGTATGAGGATGTCAGACAAGGACGGCAGGTGAGCTGAATCATTGCAAGATAATTTTAACACTTGCTAGTCTTGCTTATGTATCACTCTTTTCCTGGCTTTCTGAGGGCATTGGCTTGAAGCACGAGATTCCGAGCAGCCCTGCCATTGGAAGTGTCAGCCAATTGTCAGTGGCTTTGCCTTCCGTGGGAAACATCATCATATAAAAATCTGACCTCTTTGATACTGCCTGTGATCACACATAACATTTAACTCGTTAAGCGTCAACAAGCAGATACGGTTACAACTGTACCAAAGTGCACCTCAAAGCAAGCAATTCTTTCGTAGTCTGAACATTCCTGCAGGCACCTTCCCGAGCCTCGGCGGGTCCAGCGGTCACCCAGCTCCAGCCTGGCGTCGCAGCTCTTGCTTGACTATCTCAAGCCTGAGGATCTGCTAGCGCTGGAACAGGAAAGGCCTACACATGGACGAGTTCTCACGTAACTTCTTATCTCAAAACCTCAACCCTCCAAAATCTATACTGCAATAACCTATCGTCATTGCAACCATGCCCAAACGCCATCGGCAGATTCCGTGCTAGCACTAATTGGAATCCACGCAGGGTCTACTATTCCGGCCACCGGAATGACCATGATGTGATTCCCAGTTTTCCCCACAACCCACTTCGTTCTCCTGCTACTCATTAACCATTAGGACGTTCTCGTCGTTCAAATCAGTCTGACTAGTGTCTCCCGCCTTCCTGGACTATCCCAAAATTGCTTGACAAGCGACATTGCAATTTCATCGTTCTCAGCGATTGCAATACGGCTTCATCCTATGGGTCTACCACCACACTCACGTCGAATCGCGCAGAGTGGGGATTTTTTCTGTTTGATCTACGCAAAGGACTTTGGTGCTCAACAACTTCTAAATCGCAGTATTCATCACCATATTTCATGTGGTGGCAATATCCATGACGGTCTTCCGAATCAGCCATCGGTTTCGGAAAGGCCAGATGTGGTTTGATGATTGGATCGTAGTACTTCCATTCGCGTTCGACGCTACCTATCTGGCCAACTCGTGGTTAAGTTTTTGTGCGCATCTCTCCTAGCATCAATCAAGACACTCATAGTCAAAGTGTTCAGATTCTCCACCTAGCGTCGTTCGATATAAGGTGATGCCCTCATTCTTCTTCGCTATCTTCCTCCACTTCTCGGTCATCTGGTATGTGGTGTGGTCCCTGTTATAATGCTCAGGACCTCAACTTGACATAACTATCCAACAGGTTCTCTCGAATATCCCTCAGCCTATCTTTGGCGCGTATCTTCCCTCCAGGGCACCGTGCACGCCTGTTATCTTTCTTCTTATCCGCCCTGTTTCTGGTTTTCTACCTCCTCACAGTTATTCTCACAACGGCATTATGCCAGGGTGGAGGCCTTCCCTGGTATAATATAAATGGACGCAACTGCTTGACAGATTCTAAGGGTGTTGCCTATTCTGGAATCGTAAGCATCACAGGTAAGGGCTTTTCCACAAGCTTGATACCAAGGAGTGCTAATACATTCTGTGAAACATCCGCAGCTGATTTTCTTGCTGACTCCCTGCTAGTTCTCTGTCCTTGCATGATGCTCTGGCGTATTCGTTTACCCACAAACCAAAGGCGCCTTGTTCTAGCTTTGTTCTCTGCAAGTATTTTGACCCTCATGTCGGTTTCTCTCTTTTGTGCTCTTTGGTATGGAAAAATATACATGGGCGTCAACGAGGATGTGCTGAGAACAACAACGTCCCATCTTGAGGTACGTCAACGCACTTTTAATTGTTTTCCATGTGATACCTTCTCTTTCCGATGTCCTGCATCGTAACAGTAAATCTGACCCTTCATCGTAGGCAACAACGTCCCTCATCGTATCAAACCTTCTGGTTGTAACGATGTTCTTTTATCGCATATTCCGACGAGTCGACAACGTCGAATCTCCCGAGCCTGTCGACGAAAAGAGTCGACCTCATTTGGCACCTGGAGGACCCGCTGGGGGAGGACCCGCTGGGCCCGGAGAAAGCACAACTACAAACAAAAGCTCTGATGCCAGCAATGTAACGCCCATGACATTCACAGAAATTAGCGATGCCTGTGGCTACTCTTCTATGTATCCGTCGCGGATGCTGATGACCTTCGAGATAGAAGCTTTGAGGACTCGGAGCGTATTCGATGGTGATAGGCGCGTTGGGGAGACGTCGACCTTTCAGAGACACGACACTTAGGACAAATCCCGTTTGGTACACAGTAGTCTGGTTGCGAATACGGAACGGTAACCCGTATTTCAATGGACACCGAGAATAGATCTAATTGTAATCTATGTACATTTGCCGCCGGTGACCGGCCACGTGCGCTGACATTACCTTCATACATAGTACATATTCTAAATAATTTGATCTGAGGAGATAGTCTCAACCCTAGCGGCCTTGTCGAGTAGTGTCAAGCTATGTGAACAGTCATGGCGACCCAATTGTTATGCAGGCGGCCGGCGCACTCTATTCTACAACGATTCTAAATTGAGGGAAAGATTACAGCAGAACGCGAGCGTCACGCGATTGATACACCTTGCGCTTGCCGTGCGCCCTCTCGAAGTGCATTACATGATGTAGATTCGACTACTTGACTCTACTTGACTGTCCCTTTTTATTCACGAACAAGGCCGTTCACACTGCTACAGCACCCAAACATAACAATAATAAACACCACCCACCGAAACGCGGATGCTCATGGCTTCGTCTCCATGTTGTATTTGGGTTGACTGCCAACATGTCTCTATGGTAAATCTCTGAAGTGTGCGACTTAATCCACAATGCAAGCCAGCAGCTCCAAACCCAAAGCCCGGTCAGGTCAAGGCCAACAGACTGGAGTTTACAAAGTCGATTCAATCAAGGTCTGCAGACATGAAGATATCATCGCAAAGCCCATGATTCTTATGTGTAGACTAGGATATTGCTGAATCTATAAACATCACCATACCTGAAAGTGTCGCGTCTTCTCTTGCCAGCGATGTCGAATACCGGATAAATCAAGTTATCGAGGTAAATTCCCAGATGAACAACTTGGATTCATGAAATATTCACCGCGCGCCCTCATAGGAAGCTGCCCGTTTCATGCGTCATGGTAGACGCACAATCATGACCACCGCTGACATTGACCATGCCCTGCGCGTTCTCAACATCGAGCCTCTATACGGTCACTCCCCATACAACCCTACCACATTCCGGCGCGCGCTTCCTTTTCCTCAAGTACCGGCTGCTGGCCCCGTCTACTTCGTGGAAGACGAGGAAATCGACTTTGATCGTGTATTGAGAGAAGAAAAGATTGCCCTACCGAAGGGAGTCAGCTGGACCGCCCATTGGTTGGCGGTGGAGGGCGTGCAGCCCTTGATACCGGAGAACCCACCTGCCATACCGCGTGAGGCGGATGTAGACCCCACCGCTGCGAAGAGCAATGATGCCCTGAGGATGATGAACGGTCTCAACGGAGTCGTCAATGGGCTTGGCTTGCCCCTAGCTCCCACCAGCGCTGGGAACCTACCTCCAGGAACAAAGAAACCTGCTCCGAACCCGGGCCAAGGGCAGAATCAACAGCTCGTGAAACAAGTTCTGTCGCGGGAGCTGCAGTTATACTATGTGCGTCTGACGTCGTCGTTGCTTCCACCGTCTACGGACTTCGGGAAACGTACGGCGGCACTGGCGAGTTTAAGGACGGATGCGGGGTTACAAGCGCTTTTGCCCTATTTGGTGCGGTGGGTCGGGGAAGGTGTTGTTGGGGCTCTGAAAGAGGGCTCGGAGGCGGAGAGTGAGGGGAAGGTGCTGGAGGTGCTGCTAGATGTGATCAGTGCAATCCTGGATAACAACACGCTTTTCGTGGAACCATACGTGAGCTTCTTATCATTATCAGTACTTTTTTGTCCTCGCCATTAACAAAACTCGTTGGGATAATACAGTTACATCAAATCCTTCCGCCGATCCTTTCCATCCTCCTGCACTCCTCACTACCCCCCAGTCATGCAACCCAACTGCGGACGACCTCCTCGCAAACCCTCTCCAAGCTCCTCACTCAACACTCAACTACCTATCCTTCGCTCTCGCCGCGCATAATGAAGACCCTTCTGCTCGCGCTAATTTCACCAGGCAAGAGCCACGGTACCCGCGAAGGTGCAATCCGCGGTCTACTCGGAGTGGGCAAGGAGGCTGTAAGAAAGGGATTAGTGGAGGGCGGCGGCGCCAGGGTTGTCGGTGCCGAGTGGGAGTCTGGGGAGGGGGGCAGGTCGGTTGCACTTGTCAATAGTGTTATGGTGGGTTTCCTTTGTGGCTCAGTGCCGGCGTTGCGCTGACTGAGTTTATCTACTCGCTATGATAGGATGCGTTGAGAGTGCTGCAGCCGCCATCTGACATGTCGGATTCTCTGGACGCATCGAATGAGGCAGATAATGCCGTGTTCCACAAGCTTACGGAAGTTCTGGGGAGCTTCTTCGCTGAAAAGGTGTCGGAAGACGCCACTTGGGCTCGGGAGATCGTTGGAATATCAACTTCATAGAAGTTGGACTGTTGGGGCCTGGATTGTTCTTGTTAGCTCTTGCTGTATATTGTTGACCTTTCCATGGCTGTACAATATTTCGTTATAGCGACTACGTTCGTGTGCGTTGCAGGCGGGGTGAAAGGAATTTCGCGACGCATTTTCTCGTCCAGCAAGACTCATGCCAAATGGGTCCGCGGTGTGGACATGGAATACATCGCCACCTCCTCATGAGTCTACGAAGATACCTCATCCAGTGGCGTCAACCGCTTGGTAAAGGCATATCAGTATATCCCGATTTCAGTCGGATCAGCTGGGGTGACTTGTGGGGAATAACTCACTTTCCAAGAACAAAGCAAGGCACACGGCGACTTCGAAGCCTGACAAGCCATGGTTGCCATAGTGAAATGCTTCAGATTACTTCATTATGAGAAACCTTCTCAGATCATTTTGTCCTTCATTGACTGGCTGTGCCCTCTTGGGCCTCCTCGTCTCGTTTGTGCCACATGGCAGGCGTACCGTTGCCGACAAGGACATGGTCAACATATGGAAATTGTTCCGCCATCAGACACCTAGCCTTGGGGTCCTGGAACCCTTGTACTTTTCTTATTGTCACGCCGGTATTGTGGATTCTCGACTGCTAGTGTAGGACCTATGTCTGCCATGCAGTATGTTGCTCTGTCTTTTTGCAATATCATCATAGCTTGTTAATTTCCAAAGAGTAAGATATCTGTAATAGTTTTACCTGTGGGGATGGCACACCATTTGGTGATTATATATGTTTTCTACAAGCTACCATACCGATGGTTTTCATAAGCCTCAAACGAAAGGCGATTTGTCGCATGTCACGAGACCTTTCTTTGAGGACCAGTAGGATTACAATCCATTTGACTGTGATGTTCCGTAGGGTGGTTTTTCCTCGGCCTTTTTCTTTTTCTTCTCCCTTTCCTGTCCACGCAGACCTTTCCTTTCATCCTGGTGTCATGCCATCGGTGGTAGCTTTTGCAGTTGGGGAGTGCTAGTCCGGCCAACGTCCCCCTTGTAGCACCTTGTACCGATGTTAGTATTATTATTACTGTACTTAGTCATCTTAGCTGGCGAGGTAAGTTGCTTATGTAACGTAGTCAGCGAAAATACATTCCATTCCATTCGATGTTGTAGGGGCAGTTTACGATGATGAAGTGATCCTAAGTTTCCAACTCCACCTTACTTTCCTCCTTGGTATTCAAATTTTGATGGCTTTTTACCTACCTCTCGAATGAAAGAGACATAGATATGTCATCAACTCCTCCAATTCTCCGGTTCCAACCTGCCCAGAAGTTCTGGAACTACGCGGAGAAGACTATTGCGTCAATACACCAAAATACAAGTGTAATACCCGGCAATGTCACAGATGATAACCCAGCAGCAATGTAACTAGGACCCCAGCGGACGAGAAAGGAAAGGAAGACCAAGATTCACAGGCATATGTTGACCATGTCCTTGTCGGCAACGGTACAGGCGCTATTTTGGGCTATTTTAAGCTCAGAATCCAAATCGAGAGACGCGACAATTCGTCGAAACTTAATGGCAGCAGCACCGCCTTCCCCACTATTGATGAGCCTTGAACCTCATTGATGTCGCTGCACAGGACTCCAATGAACCGTATCTGATAGTACCTTGAATGGTTGACGCGCCTTCATAGTCCAACATTCTCCAGGACTGTGCAAAAAAGAAAAGACTGTTTTCTTTTCGCCAAATTTTCACGATGTGCGTGTATCCTTGTCGTCGGTAACGTTTGAGCAGTACCTCACGATTGCTAGATGGGGCTTCGATTGATGAGTATGCGATGTGGGGAATTGCTTCCAAACTTAATCTACGCGGGTCCGGAACAATGATTGTGACAGGCAGGTAGCATACTTACGATGTTCTATATATTGAGCAAGAAAGGAAGGATGTCGGTTGATTGGCGATACTTTGCGATGAACTTTGCGGCCATGTCGCCTTCTGAAGACCCCTTCATCGAGCAGACTACTTCAGACCGGCTTAGTCAACAACCACACCTCAGACCGATGGACTTGCTCAATGCGTAGGTGTTTCTCTATCGAGGATCAAAACCCAAGAAATTGACTCAGTGTTACTCAAAGGAGATGGGATACTTTGCTCGCGCCGCTTTTTGCAACCGCCGTATCTGGAGTCTTGCTTTTCGCGCACGTCGTCATGCGTTCCTGGCGTCTCTCACGTCGAGCTGCCTTGAAAGACGAGCGTGTGCAACCGGTGGTTTCGAGTGAAGAAGCGCGTTTTGGTGCACCTAAGAAAGACGAAGTCAAGCAGCCCTCACCAGTACAAGGAGAAAGGGTGATCCGCTTGTTCCAGATCTCTCGACTCCTTGGTAGCTTTACCCTCTTTTCGCTGTCACTAGCAATACTCTTCCTCCAAGGCGGACATCGGAAACACATTTCCTGGAGCGCAATCTTGTCACCAGAAAGCATGCATTCGATTTCAGTAGTGATTATCTTCGTCAGTTCAAATTGCTTGTGTAGTATTGTGTTATGCGCTTATCTTGTCTTTCAGTTGTACACTTCCATTCTTGCTGCTGTCTGCCTTCTCAAGCGTAGCTGGACCCGCGTGCTCACGCGTCATGTTAACTCCGTTCTTCTAGTGGCTTTTGCTGTCTATCTCTACCGTGACATCTGGCCACTAGCGACTTACAACCTAAAACCGATCGATCTTTCGGAGGGCGTTTTCTTGTGGGTGAAGGTTGCCGTTCTCACATTCACAGCGGTCGTCATCCCCCTCTTCATTCCTCGTCAATATGTTCCTGTTGACCCGAAGGTGATTCTCCCCGCGTCTCAGCATCAGATAGTCGCGAACTGTTTCCCTAGCATCCAATGGAGACGATAAATCCTGAGCAGACTGCGTCCATCTTCTCAATGATGTTCTACACTTTCATGGATCCCGTTGTCTTCAAAGCCTACAGGTTACCTCATTTATCGCACACGGAACTACCTCCTCTCGCTGATCGCGATCGCTCTGAACATCTGACGAAAACTATTTTTCCAGTACGGTATCCCTGCCTGCGAATTGAACCTCATTGACTCCTTGCCACTCATAGCGTATCGATATATATCAAGGGGCTAGGAAACGGCACCTCTTCTTCAGTTTCATATCGGTTTTCCGTGAGTTCTCTGGAATTCGTGATGTGGCCTAGCATCCCAATGGTACTTGAATTTAAGGTTGGCAATATGTCGGTATGGCGTTGGCAATAACTAGCGGGTCATTCGCAAGCTTTGCTCCCCCAGTGGCAGTGAACAGAATTCTTACGTGCGTGGCTCGTCCTGCTTCTTCATGGAGGACCTTCTGACGGGAAACAGATACCTCGAAACTGATGGTCGTGAAGCTTCGGTTACTCCGTGGCTTTGGGTCCTATGTCTGTTCCTTGGGCCAGTTACGACAGCCGTATCGCTCCAGTGGTACATGTTCCTGGGGTCAAAAACGCTTACTCGAGCTGAGAGCTTGCTCACGCAGTTGATATTCGACCATAGTCTCCGAATTCGGTTCAAGGCTGAAGCATCCGGAGATGACGCTCCTGCAGTCGAAAATAATACCACCCAAATTGGTACTCCAGAGACTAATGTTCCACCCCAGAAGCCCGAAAAGAAAAAAAGCAACCTCGTCGGGAAAATTAATACATTGATGACCGTTGACATGGATCACATTGTCGGTTCGAGAGACTTCTTCTTGCTCAGTGCGTGAAATCGTGGCGACCGGTCCGAACATGTACCTGAAGATTTCTCTAGTCCTACTCGTCCCTATCAAAATGACGTTGGCTCTTGTTTTCTTATATATCGTGTTGGGTTGGAGGTATGGATGTGTTTTCGACCTACTGCTTTCTCATTTACTCACCTAAATGCAGTGCATTCGTAGGCTTTACGAGCATCATCATCCTTCTCCCTGTCCCCGGCTACATCGCCACCAGGATGCAAAACATCCAGAGAAAGAAAATGGGAAAGGTTAGTTGAAACCCGATGTTCTCCGTTGCAATATGAAACTTATTGCATGAAATTTGTCAAGACAGACGCCAGAGTTGAAGCAGTTTCCGAAAGTAAGTTGTTTTTGTATAACCAAACTCGGTTTGGTCTGATCATAGCACTTGAATAGCCGTTTCAATACTCCGCATGGTGAAACTTTTTGGATGGGAGCAAAAAATGAGCCGAAGCCTGGAAGAGAGAAGGAATGAGGAGTTGGCATGGGTTTGGAAGGGTAAGGTCAGTAAAATCCCCTCTTGGTACATACCATTGGTATTCGTGTACTCACTCATTAACCAACATCGCATTTAGATGATGAGTTTACTCAATACTACCGTGAAGTACTGGAGTCATATACTCACTCGCTATATTCTCCTAACCATGCTGCAGCATCATCATTCCGACCATAACGATGCTGCTCACTTATGCGATATATACTCTGGTTATGAAAGAAAATCTGACCGGCATGTCAGCCCATTTTATTCTCTGAATAACTCTAAAAGTTTTGTGTCTAGCATCTGTGGTTTTCTCAAGCATGTCAGTGTTTACAACACTGCGAAGTCAGCTTGAACAGATTTCCACGGCGTTTAATCTGATAATAAGAGGCATGTCATCAGCAGATTTACCCGGGGCCTGCCTTATAACCAATCGCATTAGGCAAAGTCTCTCTGGATCGCGTTGGAAACTTCCTTCAAGAGTCAGAACTTCTGGACAGTTTCGATCATGAGATAAACCCGGAGACTCCGCCTAGCATGTCGCACAGGGATGAAGATGTTATCGGTTTCAACAATGCCGTGTTCGCATGGTCAAAGGAGCACGAAGACGGAACCCAAACACCCTCGTCCAGAACCTTCAGATTGCGTACTGAAGGAAGCATTTCTTTCAAACGAAACTGTATTAACCTCATAATTGGCCCCACGTAAGCATGACTATTTTGTGTCCAATGAAGATCTTTATCTACTGGACTGCGGAAATTCAGGGGTGCCGGTAAAACGTCGATTTTGATGGCATTGCTTGGTGGGCTATGTCGTTTTCCAGATGCTCCAAACTGAGACTACTTTCAGGCGAAATGCACTTCATTCCGACGAAGCCCGATTCTTGGTACAATCTTCCACGCCAAAATGGCATTGCATATGCAGCACAAGAGTCATGGGTGCAGAATGAAACAATTCGAGATAATATTCTGTTCGGGTCACCATATTCTGAAGAGCGTTACCAGAAGGGTTGGTGTCATTGCGAACACCTGTTAGAGTCTGCTTCTGTTACTCACAAATCGATGATAGTAATCTACCAATGCGGGTTGAAACAGGACCTGGAATTATTCGAGGCAGGAGACATGTCAGAAGTCGGAGAAAGGGGGCTCACCCTGAGGTATGATCTGCTTCCAAAATTCAGAATTATCACTGCAACTGATCCATGCATTTTGTAGTGGAGGGCAGAAGGTACTTGACCAAATGTCCGTATTCTGGACTGAATTTGACTCCTTCATCAAAAGGCACGAGTGACTCTCGCTCGCGCGATCTACTCTTCAGCCGAAATCATCCTTCTTGACGATGTACTTGCAGCGCTGGACGTTCACACGTTAGTATCTACTTACCGAACTGCTACATTTGACATGGAGTTTTTTTGAACAGGTCGAAATGGATTGTAAATGAATGTCTGAAGGGGGATCTAGTTCGTGACAGAACCGTGCTGCTGGTGGTACGTAAACACCGACATCGATAGATCTACATCATTGAATATCCCTCCAGACACATAACATCGCACTCACAGGCGCTATTGCAGACCACATAGTCTCGATTGGTCTCGATGGCATTGCTCACGACGAGGGCTCAGATATATCCGCCGCACTCGCCCATGACCCTACCCTAGCCTCTGAACTCAAAAGGGAGAAGGAGGAGATGGAGGTGGAGACGCAAGTCGTGGACGCCATGGACAAAGAAGGGGAGAAACCTGACGGCAAGCTCATCCTAGCTGAAGAAATAGCCGAAGGTCGAGTCAGCTGGCCAGCAATCGCTATGTTCGTCAAAGGACTTGGGGGAGATCACCCCATTCTGTTTCTTGGGACTTGGCTTGTTGGTCTTGTGCTCTGGAATTCATCGAATATGTTTTCCGTTTGGTTCTTGGGCTACTGGGGCACCCAATATGAGTCTCATGCTCCGGAAGAAGTCCGAGTCTCTTAGTAAGTGTAGCTTGTTATATTTTCGACGTGTATCTGACATATCTGCAACAGCTACCTCGGTCTTTACTGCCTCATTCTGACTGGTGCGATACTCGCATTCAGCACCGCAACAGTAATATTTCAATATGGAACGCAACGAGCATCGAGAAGGATCAGCGGACAACTTGTTGATTCGATCCTTGGGTCCACTCTTCGGTCAGCACAAGCCATGTATCTCTTACATCTCCCATAATAACCTTCTCAGGTGGCTGGATGAAACGCCAACCTCCCGCATTCTTGTACGATGTACACAAGACATTGAGAATTTAGACACTTATCTTGCCTCGAACTTTGGAAGCGTTGTCAGCGCTGTGATGACCATGTCCATCAAACTTGCGGGTCCCGTATTATTCACCCCCATCTTCCTTGTTCCAGGTGTTGTCATGGGAGTTCTAGGAGCCTACGTCGGGAACATCTACGTCAGAGCCCAAATGTCGGTCACACGAGAGGGGAAGTGAGTAATCTCTGTTAAGCGAATACTCTTGTTTTCATTATAGTGACCTCTTTCAAGCAACGCGAGGGCGCCACTGTTGGCACATTTCGGCGCTGCTATTGCGGGTTTGAGTAGGCTGGACCCCATTCTTACACTCGTCATATTTAATGACAAGTTATATCACTGCTAGTATCCATCAGGGCATACGGCGCGCAGCAGTCTTTCAAAGCTGAATCTCTCAAGCGGATCGACCACTTCGCTAATCTATCAAGGTCAGAATACAACCTCAGCCGGTGGATCGGCGTCCGCACCGACCTTCTTGGCGCGACATTTACGACAGCGGTAGCATCCTACCTACTGGTCCGCAGATCTCTCAGCTCCGCTAATACCGGTTTCTCGCTGAACATGAGCATCGAGTTTACTTCCATGATTCTCTGGTTGGTGAGCTGCTTCAACAACTTCGAGGTGGATGCGAACAGGTAAACATTACTTCATATATTTGTGTGAAAGCAAGGAAGCTAATGCCGTGTTCTGCTCTAGTTTGGAGCGAATTAAAGCGTACATTGATATTGATCACGAGCCGGAATCGACAGAAGCTGGCAGGCCTCCAGCAGCATGGCCAAAGAGCGGTGACCTTCGGGTTGAAGGCCTTTCTGCACGCTATTCTGCGGTAGGTCTCAGGTTAGAGGCCATCTGGGGTAACATTTGATTTAAAACCATCCCTTTGAAGACTGGTCCAAAAGTTCTCCATGGTATCTCTTTCCGAGTCAAGTCCGGAGAAAGAATCGGGATCGGTGAGAGGATTACCATTTCCAAAATTCATGGTTACTGTCTGATAAAATGGCCTGTCAGTCGGGAGGACGGGCAGTGGGAAGGTCAACAGAGATTCATCGCATTTGGCCATCATACTTTGACTCACTGGCATTCCAGAGCTCACTGACACTTGCACTTTTACGTTGCATTCTGACCGAGGGAACTGTATATTATGACGGACTTCCCACCGATAAGGTCAACCTTGATGCGTTAAGATCGAATATCACGATCATCCCTCAAATGGTGGGTCTTTTGCCCTAACTCAAAACCTCATTTTGACCACGCCACATTCAAAAGCCTGAGCTTTTAAGCGGTAAGACATTTGGGCTCTACAAATTCAACGGATAACTATATCGTCCGCTTCCAAAGGCACGCTCCGACGAAACCTCGATCCGTTTACACAAAACGACGATGCCACGCTGAACGACGCTCTACGCGCTGCGGGCTTGTTCATCCTCCAAACCGAACTAGATGAAGTACGGTTCACTCTGGACAGCGAGATAGCAAGCGGGGGTAAGAATCTTTCAGTGGGGCAACGTCAGATAATTGCTCTGGCGAGAGCCATTGTAAGGCGGAGCAAACTCCTCATTTTGGACGAGGGTACGTCGCTCGGTTCTAACTTCTTGCCGACGTCCGATCAGGTACTGAGAGTCTCATTTGCCGGTAGCTACGTCTGCCATCGGTGAGTTTTGTTGACATAAGGAAGACCTTGCGCTTACCTGCATGTTTTTTAGACCACAAAACGGATGCGGTGATTCAAGCGACGTTGAGGAATGAGCTCGGCGCTGATGTGACGATTTTGACTGTCGCGCACCGGCTACAAACAATCATGGATGCTGACAAGATTGTGAGTGGTGTTTCAAATCTCGCCTTCTGTTTCTAATCTTGTTATTATGTGAAGATGGTACTCGATAGTGGTCGAATTGTATGTTCAATATTTTGCTCTCGAACGCTTCTGGGAGACTTGCCTGATATCGCCAATAGGTCGAATTCGATGCACCTCTGGAGTTGCTCAAAAGGAAGGGTGGTGCGTTCAAGTCCATGGTGGATAGTAGCGGGGATAAGAAGGCACTGTATGCAATGGCGGAAAGGAAATGACACTTTGGGAGTTGAGAAAGAGGTCGAGATGAAGCTGAATCACCATTTTCCAGTATCACAGTAGAGTTTGAGCGGCCAGAAAACACACAGAATCTAATTGTGTTATGAATCACTTCCACCGTACAGGCTGCAGGAAGTTTATAAAGATTATGAATTTATGATTCATTCGATATTGAAGGATCCGAATGTGCGAAGATTTCGCGAGGCCTTGATTACCCTAGTATTCGACGAGGGAGGAACGCTGAATCATCTTGCCTCAGCGAGAGCTTCTGCACAAGGTTTCCCACCTACCATGTCGACTTTTGACCACCAATATAATCTACAGTTGCGCTTGGATACGGCGGGAGTGAATATTAGCGATGACTGATCAAAGATGTCGATCAGATGGCAATGAGTGGTATGTAAGCATTAGCGCATGTACAAACGTACTCTGTACCCATCATACTAACCCATGTCAAATGCAATGATGTCGTTTGTCGATGCTGAGTTGAAGGAAGCGGTTGCGCAGACACCGTCATGAGGACTAAACTAAACCCTTATCAGGAATCGCAATAAATCCAAGTCGTCCCGAATCCACCCCAAATTCCCATCGCGTCACTTACACCCGCAAAATGTGAACCTGCATTCGGCCCAATCTTTTCAGGGAATGAGTGATCTTCAGTAGTCCCAGTGCCCAAATTCACGTGTTCATTCCAGCCCCATCCCCAAAGCTCCGAGGCAGAGTTTGATGAATGCCTCGTTCACCAACGGGTTCTGTGTCTGAGTTTACCAGAGGAAAAGTGACGGATCTCAACGGGAGGGTAGTACGCCCTGAGCCATGCTGACCAGGCGAGTTGCTTGCTCACGACAGTACATCCCATGTCTGTTCGGACTGCCCTGCTTCGTCGCTGCTGACTGCGTGACCGCCGTCCTGTGTACACCCAATCAAAAAAAGTCGTTTCTCATTCCCAAAGAGAGGCACAGGTTTGCCGTTCGGTTTAGGTATTTCCCCAGCTGACCGTGGCAAGACGCACCCCACCCGACGAGGACACGAAGTAGCACGCCATTTGGTTGAGATATTCGCAGGCGAGCGATTACATGGCGTTGCCCAGATAATATTGCGTCAACTTGGACACCATCGGGTATGAGATGAACACCAGGAGTTGTCAAGATGTGGTTGAACTTGACAATATGAAGGTTTGTTCTTCTTTCCTCCAGCTATCCTGCGAACACCGAGATCGCTAAAGTCATTTGAGCCATCAAGATGATGACTTGGCCTTTGCCTTGAAGTGATAGTACCACATAACTTGTCTCCCAAATCGATTCAAAGTATGAATCCCCAAATGTTCTTCCTCAAATGATTGCACTATTTTGCGGAAGCGCCGTGCTGGATATCTTCTTGATATTCTGCACCAAGCTGACCCGCGCGTCCATCACAGCACCCCAGAGCTCCCTGGCCAATGATCCAGCTGAATCAATCATCTAAGAGTAACAAGGTATGGTTGGCCCCTGTAGCGACATCGATGACTCGGAAGGTTTGTGATGGTAACTTATGGGCCGGATGGTCGGCGAACGAACAATGTTGGAACGTGTGGGAGTCCTCGAATCAGTTGTGTCCTAGTTGGCCACGAGCATTGGAACCAAATGAGAGCAGGTATGGCATATCAGAAGTGACTTGGTTTATGGCCGTGGGAAAAGAGTCAGTGGAGGTTCTAGTGTGGCGTCCGCTGCTACGAATGTTGCTATGGCAGTACCAACCTGAATTCTCGCTTCCTTTCAATCTATGCCAGCCTTGGGCACGAAGTTCAAGATACAGCGAGATGCCGGAACATCCTGCGCCCCTTTCCGTCTATCCGCCATTGTGGTTGCATTGTAGTTGCACGCAGGATACTTCCTGACAATCATAATATAACGCCATTCATGTATTCGCATCGCGACAAACGCATATGCAACATATCGAGGGCGACTGCGGACTGCGGACTATTTGAAGACCCTCTGACACAGACGCACGAGCACCTATTCGTACCTATGTCCTGGGGGCAGTTTTCTGAATCAATAGTGAAACAATCACTTGCTGGTAAATAAAATACATGACAGCCCATCCAACATACAAAAGATGAGTATAAGAAGTGCATCTATGAGGGTATCAACAGAAATTCGAGGCAACACAGGCAACACAGGCAACAATTAGAGCAAAGCCCTTGCAAGATAGTGTATACATTTGGCGGTACCATGTACAAAGTCTGTTCATCACGGATGTCAGAACAGGTTAGAGAAAGCAGGCCAGAACAACTTGGGGTATCAGGCTGGAGTACCAGGTTGATGAGTTTGGCTCATCGTGATGTAGATCGGCCTTTTAGCACCGTCTCACACTGTGCTGAAGAAGGTAAGGGAGCTGCAAAGAGCAGGAGGTTGGTTGGGCCAGCGAAGCTGACGCGGAGCGCGGGCGAAACGAGCCAATGGGCGGGTGGGCTCACTCGCGCTGCTCTTTGCAACGTGGATTATTCAGGCAAGCAAGTGTATATTTGGTTTTTATCTACATAGGTAAAAGGAGGCACCATAGGACAAGCTATGTAGTTTCGAGGCAGAAATGAAAACAAAAAGATGAAATCGGTTCGCTTCTTTTGGGTGGGAGGGAAATTAAGCTAACACGGAGTAAGCAGAGAGGTCGGGAACGATGCGTTCGACGACAGCAAGTGAGGTGAGGTGAGGTGAGGGTTAACCGGTACGGTCCATTGCTGAACACCAGTGCCCGAGATTATCCCGGCGTTGCGGCAGACGCCATCGTCTCGGACCCATTCCTCAACGAGCTATCCATGTTTCAGGACGTCTATCTCGGAGTGATTTCTCGGTAGTCAATAGATTTTATTCACGGTGTGCAGCTAATCAAGAATTAATTGTCTGTGAAGGTATTGTAGCAATGTGAAGGGACGCAGGAACACTTCCTCTTCATTTCTTGCCTTTCAGGCCTTGGCATTCCAGGGTGTTTGTGGGCCATATGGCCGCTACGGCGACCAGGGCATGCAAATTTAGCCTCACAATGAGGACAAGCAAATGGTTTGCAGCCAGTGCTGTGGCAGTTTGTCAATGACGAGACGGGTGGTAAAGATATGTGACGCACTGAACGGCGTTGACGTGGTTGCGAAGCGTATCTTTCTGGACAGAAGGACAAACATGTCAGATGCTTGTCTTTGGTGTACTATATGATATAGTAAATTTATTGGAGGTTTACATCAGGGTACTGTGTCTTGCAGTCACCGTATGAGCATGGATACAGTCTGATTAAAAGTCAGGAGCCGGTCGGTGTCGTAAATATTTCCACTCACCTTATATCTAGATGCTGTACACTCACGTGCCTCCTCATTGTCTTGCTGTTCCCTCGGAAATTACACCATCCATTCACATCAGTCCACTGACACTGAAATTGACAATCATGCGTTCCGTCTTTCCTTTGTTTTGTTATTGGTAATTTAATGACATGGTCCTTCCACCTAACAGCATTTGAATTGGGAGCGACTGTGGCGTCACTTGCGGTAGTGAAGGCAGATCCAGATTCCACAAAGACAGACTCAGGTGATTGGTCTTCAGTTGGAGTGTGGCGCTCTTTGTCGACTATTTTCTCTCTCTCCACCACATGAGAGGAGCCTTGAGGATCAAAGGCGTCTCGCATTGGGGGAAGGGGAAGTGTTCTACTTACAAATCGAGGTCCCTGCACACTTGTGCGCAAGGGCGGGAGACTTCATATAGAGCGGTCGATCAATGAGTGCTAACGTCGGAGAAGCTAGACGTACCGCAGAGGACAATCCTCGTCACTGCACATCAATTGTGCTACTGATGGAAAGATTCTCTGGTCAGAATAACGACAGGGGGCATGAACGCATGTTCTTTCCAGAGTATAGTTGTTTGAATCGAAAAATCTAGAGAGCGACGGAGATGGTCTATCGTGGAAGGGCATGTTAAGATGGGCGGTCGGTTGGACAGGGAGGCGCCTAGCTTACTTATATGGTGAATGTTGTGCTCATATTTGGCTCAGATCAACAAGTTCAACACACACAGGTTCAAAGCTAACATAACACCGGGCCTCATGTAGATGATGTGGCAATGATGTGGCCAGCAAAATATAATAAGCAACAGACAAAGCACTGCTTTCACGCAAACTAGATGCAGCCATTCTTCAGGGTTGTTCTCACAAATTTTGCTGTCTCAAGATGCGCCTGGATAATAGTATCTGGATCATGATACAAGAATGCTCAATGTGGATTAGCTTTCCGTACGTAACTCAAAAAAACTTACCCGATACGTTCTCGACATGAGGGACCCGCAGCCGCACAAAAAACAATAACAGGGTGTAATCTTATTTGCTTGACGCTTTTGCTTTAGGAAGCCCTTGTACTAGCGCACACGGTACACAAATCCGGTAATCCACGGCATTGACTCATGAGTCGATACATGGCGCCTTGGGCGCTTATATTTACACGTAGTCTTGTGAACCATTGTTCCGCACGGTTGTAGATTTATCAAATCTCTGTCATTCTATCCTTGAACTTTCAATTGTACACTTGCCGAACATGCTGCCAAAGAAGTGATTCCCTCGGCAAAGACCTTGTCCGCGTCGAAGAACAGTGCGATTATCTCAAAGGTATCGTGAGCGGTGACGCTGGGCATTATAGAATGAGCTATCCGTTATAGGACTGGTACGTACGAGGAACGCCTCGCATGGAGTTAAAAATTGATGCTGTGATTGAACCTTGGCAAACGGTGAAGAGGGGTAGTACAGCTTTCAGTAACCTAGTTGTTTGTTTTTCCTGATCCGCGAGCCATTGTTCCGAAGGCGGTGTGGGCGTGGATTGGCCTCCTCTGATCGGGCTAGCCTCCTTCGCAATAAATCCAAGTCGTCCCGGATCCACCCCAAATTCCCATCACGTCTCTCACACCCGCAAGCTGTGAACCTTCATTCGGCCAAATCTTTTCAGGGAAGAAAAGATCTTCAGTAGTACCAGTGCCCAAGTTCCCGTGTTCATTCCAGCCCCATCCCCAAAGCTCCAAGGAAGAATTTAATGAATGCCTCGTGAAAAGCGCCATTACGTGCTCGCTTCCACATGCAATTCGAACATCTGTAACATCACCAACGGGACCTGTGTCGGTGTTTTGCAGAGGAAAAGTGACGGAGCCCGATGGGAGGGTGTTACGCCCTGAGCCATGCTGACCGTGCGAGTTGCTTGCGCACGACATTACATCCCATTTCTGCTTGGACTGTCCTGCTTCGTCGCTGCTGACTGCGTGACTGCCGTTCCATGTACACCCAATCGAAACAAGTCGTTT
The DNA here is from genome assembly GCA_014925845.1 of Crassisporium funariophilum. Taxonomy (NCBI): domain Eukaryota; kingdom Fungi; phylum Basidiomycota; class Agaricomycetes; order Agaricales; family Crassisporiaceae; genus Crassisporium; species Crassisporium funariophilum. The sequence goes on from JACGCL010000006.1 coordinate 579,952, forward strand.
CTTATTGAAGAAGGAGATGCCGGATAATTGACCTTTGCGATCAGATCCCAGCCCAGACACGCGACCTGAGTCGTGAAGAAACAAGCTGTGATGAATGCCAAGTGCGGATGATGCGACTGGATCGCTTGGGTCATCATGGTTCAATACCACGACCTGTGGAAGAGAAATGAATGGCGCAGGTTTGCCGTTCAAGATAGGTGTTCCCCCCAACTGACCGTGGCGAGACGCACCCCACCCGACGAGGACACGAAGTGGCACGCCGTTTGGTTGAGATATTCGCAGGTGAGCGATTACATGGCGTTGCCCAGATGATATTGTGTCAACTTGAATACCTGCGGGTATGAGATGGACACCTAAAGTTGTCGAGATATTGTCCAACTTGACAATATGAAAGTCTTTCTTCATCTTTCCCCCAGTTGTACTGCCAACACCGAGATCGCCAAAGTCATTTGAGCCCATGGAGATGATGATGTCCCCTTTGCCTTGAAGTGATAGTACCACATAACTTGTCTCCCAAGTTGCACAAATATGCTTCAAAGTATGATTCTCCAAATGTTCTTCCTCGAATGATAGCATTATCTTACGGAAAAGAGTCGCGGAAGCACCGTGCTGGATCTCTTCTTGATATCTTGCACCAAGTTGACCCGCGCGCCCATCACCGCATCCCCAGAGCTCCCTGGTCAATGATCCAGCAGAATCAGTCATCTCCAAGAGTAACAAGGTATGGTTGGCGCCTGTAGCAACATCGATGACTCGGAAGGTTTGCAGTGGTAATGTATGGGGCGGGTGGTTGGCGAACGAACAACGTTGGAACGTGTGTGAGTCCTCGAGACAGTTGTGTCCTAGTTGGCCATGAGCATTAGAACCAGATGAGAGCAGGTGCGGCATATAGACCTCCAAGGAGAAAGATCTTCCTCCTCCAGTTGAGACGAAAGCGGCTTGTTGTGCCCGCCAATCCTGAAGATCGTTGTGATGGGAGTCACGTGTCTAGCTAACAACCTTACATGCTTTCCCATCCCGCTCCTTCTTAGCTAACGAATATTATTTAAAGCCTTCAGATGTCGATAGTGAGCGACGCTGAACCGAGGGTTTCACCCAGTCTCCCTGAGTGTGTAGGGCGTTTGAGGTGGCCTTGAGGATTTATATAGAACCTCCCCTCCTTTGATGAAACGGTTCCTCGTTATCAGCTTCTCTTAAGTAATACGCCGGAAAAGCTCAAAGAGAGGTTTTGAGGCAATTTTATCCGTGAAGTACATGTGATCGAAGGCGTTGTACTTGTATTCTTTCCTCCACCTTCTCAGAACTTGTACTTGTCCATCTGAGCACAATGCTTAGCCTGCGTGCGGCCAATCCCTCATGATCAGCGTTGACACTAAACCCGTTGATATTTACATTACTGACCTCGGCGAATGTGGCATACGTAGACCCACAATACGGGCACTTGAACGAGGGCACCGAATTGCCACTCCCGCGTCGCTGTAAGCGTTCGTTCAACTCGTCGGCAAGGTCCCGTGTCGAGTATTCGGACAATATCCCGCGGGTGGCTAGGCCATCGATGAGTTCGCGAGCTTGAAGCGTTGCGTCAGTTTCCTGAACGGAGGGAAGACGATGAGGTGCCTGTTGAAAGCGAAGGGTCCACAGAGATGGCGCTTACAGGGTCGCAGGAAGCTGCGAATGAAGTAAAGGCAACGACCAGAGGGAGAAGAGAGATTAAACGCATTTTTGGCAGCGGTACAGAGAGAGGTAGAGTGGTAATTATCAGTGAGAGGAGTGGGCTTTTTTTGTTGCTTCATCCGCAAAGTTTGCTGTCTTTGAACTTCCAGCTGCAGTGAACTGTGCTTTACAAGTTAACAGCGTCAAGCTTCTACTAAGCATGCTAAAGTGATTGATACTGCCCGCAGATACCAAAAGATAATACATTCCCTGCATCAGTCCCACTGATTTTGATTCCAACATTGTGCGTCGCCATGAGGCACAGAACCAATTGGCCACCGCAGTATTGTCGACATACCTTTAGCGAGAAGGAGGCGAATCAATGGTTCTCGAAAAGGAAGTCTGGAACTGATCACTCCCTCTTCTGAGAATCCGTCTTGAGAGCAATAAGGCTAAGCAGCATCGGCGGTAGCGTAACATTATCACAATCAGGACCACCCTTCGCGGCAGCTCTTACACGCGGTCGTGGTCATTCTTGCCGCGCACCGGCTAAATAAGACCATGGATGCAGACAAAATCGTGAGTGATGTACCGAACTACGACTTTGAATCTCTCTCGTACCGAATTCTTGGGAAGATGGTACTCGGCAGTGGTCGCATTGTATGTTCATTATTCTGTGTCTGGACGCTGTTGGGAGACTTGCCTGATATCACCAACATGTTGTTAAATTGGATGCCCCTCTGGAGTTGCTCACGAAAAAGGGCGGTACAAAGTCCAGGGTGGATAGCAGCGGATACAAGAGGCCGTTGTATACAATGGCGGAAAGGAAATGATAATTGAACTTGAGAACGAAGTCGAGATCAAGTTGGATTGCCACTTTCTTATGCATTCCTGTATTGAGTAGCGCCGTGTTCTTTCTTCAAAGGATCCCTTCATCATCCAGCGTTTGCAGATTTGGAATCTGGTGATCATTTTCACGTGTGAGTGTGCGAGGTCTATCAAATATATGCTACAAAAGAAGAACAGCGAGCACTGGAGGCAACATCTCGAAAGCAATCAGCAAAGCGCAGCCTAAAACGCGAGGATCTATATCTTGTTACCACCAAGTCAAATATATGCGCCATTACCAGCGGTCACCAACCGCTCCAAATCCCAAAAAGCACGAAGAGGCCCATGGCGCCGGCTGCCAGCCGTGCAACGAGCAGGGGTGGATAGTCCACTGTCCATTTGTTAAATATTGCTGTGTAAGACTCGACTGACGCGAATAGAGATTCGCGGGAATCCATGAAGTAATCTTTTAGGGAGTCGTATTTGTCTTCTAGTGAACCTGGTGGAAGGAGGGTTGAGGGGTAGACAATAACGTACGGCGAGGTGCTTACCTGGTAGCATACCATGCGTGATGAAGCTGAGGTTGAATAAGACGAGAATGACAATTTCTAATAGAAGGAGTGCGGGGAGGAGGATTATGATAGGTCCGAAGAATATAGACCAGCATATGATATGGACAGGGTGTGGATGTGCGTGTACTGTTGGCGAGTACATGATTAGAGACTAATGTCGTACATTGAAATTTGGGAGCGTACGGAATCTGATTGCGTTATAAAACACTTCTACCGTCCAGGCTGCAGGAGTTTTGAAGAGCCATAAGTCTAAAGTTCATTCAACGTTGAAGGATCCAAAGGTGCGAACAAATAGGTGTACGAATGCAATCATTTCGCAATATCGAACGAGGTACACGAGAAGGAGGTAGTAAGTCGATGAAACTCACTCAGTGACGGCGCGACGTCGAGTAGCCACGTAACGAATGCGTTCACGATGCGTATTATGAATACCCCTGCAGCCCTCATAAGCAGAACTACGAGCTAAGATTGGAGAAGCAACACGTACAGGTCGCCCACAGGACTTGCTCTAGCCACCCCACGAAGCCCCCTTGCTGCACCAGCAGAGCCACGACGCCATTCGGATCGGTGGGCGACAGTTGCGCGAGAGGGAGGGTCCCGATATACATCGTACTATCTCAGAGTCAGGGGGTTGTTGGGAGAGGTGCCACGGTGGGCGTAGTGGAGGGGTGCTGGGAGCCTCGAGGCTGCACTCAGGTCACTGCGGCTGTCGACGACTCGGACGCGTGTTGGCACTTTGTGGTGATGACCACATACTCAGTCAGTGTTGTGCGGTCATGACTTTTTGATGCGAGTCATGACCATGACCGTGGTCATGATGCCTGACCAGTCATTGATGGGTCATGACTGGTCATGACTACGGTCTCGGCCCGTATACCCCATCACCACAGATTGACCAATGATTAAGTACTGTGTTGATAACCCATATTCATCAACGACGGTAGATAACATGATATAAATAACATGTCATGTCAAGCGATTGAAAGGTTAGATACGAGAATAATACTTACGAGTGAAAATAGATTGCAGATAGATAAGTTTCTGCGGCCTCCCATCACCACTCCCAATGCCTAAGGCCGCTCCAACTCGAGGGTGGCAGAAGTACTACAAAGAGCACTAAAACAAGGATGACCCAAGTAGCAATGCCCATGCATCAAATAGAAAGGTGAAAGTGTACTGCATAGCATGTTGGCATTCACATGTGGCACAGATCAAGCTAGATCGGGCTGCGGCAGATAGCATTGGGCAGCTTTCAATGCTACCCCGGGAAGACGAGGCAATCACTAATTACTGTTTGTTGAATTTCCTCTGAATGACAATGCGTTACATTTTTATGACTTAGTGTGCGGCAAACATAGACCGGTAACCGGTCGTTGGATGAGGTGACTGACAAGCGGAGAACCGAGCTTCTCCTCGCCAGCTCATTCACAGGCCGTTACTTACCAGCCTAGGGCAAACAGGCGGTGCTACACACGGATCGGCAAAACCCTTGGTCATGACCCGGTCATGACCTTCAGTCATGACTTTGATGACCGGTCACTGAGGGTCATGACCAAGTCAATGACCCGCACAACACTGTACTCAGTTGGATCCGTTGTTTACGTATACACCCCTGAATTGAGATCAGCTTCCGTTGCGCGTAATCCAACGGTGGTCACTCAGTCGTGTCCAGATCAAGTACGGAGCTTGTCGTTTAAGTTGATCTACTAGGCATACGGTAAATATCGAGGCATTCTATAAGCATTCTAGTCGTAGAAGATTGTCATCACATTTTCTTCACCCAGTACCAGGAACGTTCAAAGCTGTTCGCCGATCCACGGACTCACCTGCGATCATTACTCTTGTCTTCTACCAATTCCGAGGACGAAATACCGATATGCAATGGTACGCTTGTGATGAAGGGTTGATCAAGGGTAAGATGAACCTCGTCGTGCACGTGTGGCCTTTGTCCGATGCCTTCTCATGCAGGATGTCCTCCCAATATCCACCGTCTTTTGGCCAGGTAAATGGAAGACGCTGTGCTTGTAACGTCCTCTCAAGCACTATTTGAATTCGCATCGACGACCTCGGTGAAAATAATACAGAACCCTAAGCCGTATGCTTCGCATCGCGGACTCTTGCGAGTCTTTCTCATCACAACTTGTCCTGAAACCCGACCTTGCAGTCATGAATCATTGTACGATTGAATCCCGGTCGCCCACGACGGAATATGACGCCCGACTGCGTAAGTCTTAGAAGGAGACTATGACGATCGCCGATTGCTTGATTGTGTCTGCGTCTGGATGTTGTCTGTATGCGGAAATCCAAGTGGGGAGATTGTTTTTCGGCATAGCCTATATTCGGTCTTGGGATCTACTGACCTAAAGTATGTCTCTCCCGAAGGGTTCAGATAGGGCAGGGCTACACATCTGGAAGAATACGCGGTCCGGGAGCCCTACCTGCCTTCTCTACAATCAATAAGTACCAACCTGAATTCTCGCTTCCTTTCAATCTATGCCAGCCTTGGCTACTGAATTCAAGATACAACGAGATGCCGGAACATCATGCGCCCCTTTCCATCTGTTTGCCATTGTAGTTGCAGTGCAGTTGTAGGATACTTCAATTCATATCTGACAATCATTATAACGCCATTCATGTAATCGCATTGCCACAAACGCTTATGCAAAATATCGAGAGTGACTGCGGCCATTTGAAGACCCTCTGACGCAGCCGCAATAGCACCTATTTGTACCTTCGTCTTTGGGGGCAGATTTTTGAACTCAATAGTGAGATAATTACATGCTAAAAGATAGGATACATGACAGGCCATCCAACATGCAATAGATGAGTATAAGACGTGTATCTATGACCGTATCAACAGAATTCCAGGCAATATATTGGATCAAAGCCATGCAAAACAGTGGATATATTGGGCGGTTCCATATAAGAAGTCTGCTCATCACAGATGTCAGAACAAAATAGAACAGAACAGAACAGAACAAGTTGGGGTATTACGCTGGTGTATTAGGTTGATGACTTCGCTCATTGTGGTGCAGATTGGCCTTGCTTCCGTAATTGGCGATTATGAACTGGCATTCCAGGGTGTTCGCGAGCCAGATGTTCTCTACGGCGAGCAGCATCCGGAAGTTGAGTCTCACAATGAGGACATGCAAGTGGTTTGCTGTATCGGTTTGTCAATGATGAGACAGGGTGGTAAAGATATGTTAGACGTACTGAACGCTGTTGATGTGGATCGAAAGCGTGAGCTTCTGGACAGACGGGAAAAAGTGTCAGATACTTGTCTTTGGTATACTATATTATGTTAGACGTCTACCCGACGAAACTGTTTCTTGCAGTCACCGTATGAGCATGCATAGAGTCTGATAAAAGTCAGGAGCCGGTCGGTGTCGTAAATATTTTCACTCACTCTACACCTAGACGCTTCACAGGACAATCCTCTTCATCGCACGTCAATTGTGCGACAGATGGCAAGATTCCATGTTCAGTACAGGTACAACGGGCTTGAACGCATGAGAGCGACGGAGATGGTTTATCGTGGAAGGGCATGTTAAGATGGGCGGTCGGTTGGGTTGGGCAAGGAGAGGCCTAGCTTTACTTATATGGGTGAATGTTGTGCTCATATTTGGCTCAGATCAACAAGTCCAACACACAGGTTCAAAGCTAACATAACACCAGGCCTCTTGCAGATGATGTGGCAACGATGTGGCTAACAAAATATAATAAGCAGCAGACAAAGCACTATTTCAATCGAACCAGATGGTCACACAGCCATTCTTAATGATTGTTCTCACAGGTTTTTTGCTGTGTCAAGATGCGGCTGGACAATAGTATCTGTATCCTGATACAAGAATGGTCAATGTGGGATGGCTTGAATCTTTCCGGACGGAGAAAACTTACCCGATACGTACATGAGGGACCCGCAGCCGCACAAGGAACAATAACAGGGTGTAATCTTGTGGTTTAGAAAACCCTTGTACTAGCGAACATGTACACAAATCCGGTAATCAACGGCATTGATTCATGACTCGATACATGGCGCCTTGGGCGCTTATATTTACCAGGTAGTCGTGTAAACCATTGTCCCGCACGGTCGTAGATTTATCAAATCTCTGTCATTCTATCCTTGAACTGACAATTGTACGTTTGCCGAATCTTGGGACATGCTGCCAAAGAAGTGATTCCCTCGGCAAAGACCTTGTCCACGTCGAAGAACAGTGCGATTATCTCAAAGGTATCGTGGGCGGTGACGCTGTGCATTATAGAATGAGCTATCCGTTATAGGACTGGTACGTTCGAGTAACGTCTGGCATGGAGTAAAATATTGAAGCCGTGATTGAACCTTGGCAAGCGGTGAGGGAGGGGTAGTACAGCTTTCAGCAAACTATTTGTTGGGTTTTCCTAATCGGTAAGTCATTGTTCCGAAGGCGCTGTGGGCGTGTAATTGGCATCCTCTGATCGGGCTAGCCTCCTCCGCAATAAATCTGGATCCACTTCATATTCCCATCACGTCTCTGACACCCGCAAGATGTGAACCTTCATTCGACCAGATCTTTTCAGGAAAGAAAAGATCTTCAGTAGTCCCAGTGCCCAAGTTCCCGTGTTCATTCCAGCCACATCCCCAAAGCTCCAAGGAAGAATTTGATGAATGCCTCGTCAAAAACGCCATTACGTGCTCGCCTCCACATGCAATTCGAACACCTGTAACATCAACAGCGGGTCCTGTGTCGGAGTTTACCAGAGGAAAAGTGACGGAGCCCGATGAAAGGGTAGTACGCCCTGAGCCATGCTGACCACGCGAGTTGCTTCCGCACGACAGAACGTCCCATGCCTGCTTGGACTGTCCTGATTCGTCGTTGCTGACTGAGTGACTGTCGTTCCAAGTACACCCAATCGAAACAACTCGTTTCTTATTGAATAAGGAGATGTCGGATAACTGACCTGTACGATCAAATCGTAGACCAGATACGCGCCCTGAGTCGTGAAGAAACAAGCTGAATACCAAGTCGGATGATGCGACTGGATTGCTTGAGTCGTCATGGTTCAATACCACGACATGTGGATGAGAAATGAATGGCGCAGGTTTGCCGTTCAAGATAGGTATCTCCCCCAGTTGACCGTGGCGAGACACACCCCTCCCGACGAGGACACGAGGTGGCACACTACTGCCCCTGCCCCCTCGTCGCTGTAGGCGTTCGTTCAACTCGTCACCAAGTTCCCGTATTGAGAATTCGGACAATACATCGCGGGCGGCTAGCGTGTCGATGGTTCGCGAGCTTCAAACATTGCGTCGGGTTTCTGAACGGAGGTAAGATGATGAGGTCTTAGACGAAACAAAGAGTTCACATGGGTGGTGGATGGCAAGAAGCTGTGATGGAAGTGAAGGCAATGACCAGAGGCAGAAGAGAGATAAAGCACATTTTGGTGGCGGTACAGATATATGAGGGCTTTGAGAGGAGTGGGGTTTTGATGTTGCTTCATCCGCGGGGGTTTTCTGCTTGTAAACTTCCAGCTGCAGTCCAAAATGTTCTTGACAATTTAACAGTTGTTAAGCATCTACTAAACAAGTTTTGGTGATGAATAAAGCGCACATATCACAGATTGGAAATTAGTCTGCGTCGCTATGGAGCACAGGACCTATAAGTTGCGCTTGGTCTGTTGGCAAGCCTCTCGCGAGAAGGAGAGGAAACTGAAAGCGAGGTTGGAACTGGTCCCATTCCCGCATTGGAAGAAACAAGGCTGAGCACCATGGGCGGCGGTGTAACATTATTACAAACAGGGCCTGCGTTTGCGACAGCTCTCATAGTTTGTTTGAGTGCCTTTGCCTAGCGGCGTGGCTTATACGAGTCTGTTTGGGAGTAGCGGGCTGCGTGTTGGGGCATTCTTTAAAACCAAAGGCGAACGGGAAATGAGTGGGTGAAGGATGATTTGACGCGCGGCCTGTGATGACAAGATGTCAGGATGATTTTTAGCAGTATGCCTTGAGGAAAACAAGCATTGGACAACAAGAAACGACGAAAGGACTTGGAAAGGAATGAGCACAAAAGAAAGACGCAAATAAGCCGGGTTACTGCGGGCCGCTCCTGCTCATTCGGACTGGAAACAAACATAACGTTCGACTTCGTATATCTTCATGCGTCTTTACTCAACATCGCCATTCTGAACCGTTGTCCGACGTTGCCAACCTTTGTCTTCGTTCAAGATTGTGTCCAGCGATTCTCAGGGATACGCAAGCGGCATACACCGTGCGTGAGGGGCTGCAAACGTCTAAGAGTCATCGAACCTGCGGATCTACCTCTTCAATGCACCGTAAGCGCAAGGCAATGTTCGAATTTCACGCATCCTAATTTGAAACATATCCATAATTGGGAGAAAGTATTAAAGGAAGATTTGTGGGGTCTCTACTCAATCCCTTTTCATGCAACTTTAACAACACATCTCGCAGGGGCAGCCTAAGAGACGTGAGAAAAAGGGATAACCATGTTCGAATGATCTTACAGATGATATCGGCCGCACAGTCACAGCATCCCTGAATCAGTCGCTATAAGATCAACAAGATCAATTCTGGCTATTCAAACTCACCTCGCAGCATTCTAACATGATATCAGCCAATTTAAAGATAAGAGAACGTGATAATCAGTACTAACCGAAACATAAGAAGCAGCCGAATAGGCCGAGGAAGCAATCCTGCGGGTGTGCACGTCAGCAACAATCGAATTTATACCATTCCACTAGGCAGAAACATAGAATGCAAAAGCAGACAATGAATCGAGTGGGGCATTGTAAAATTGATGGGAGCGAGGATACGGCGCCTAGCGAAAATAGCGGTCAAATTGAGAATTGCACATACCTTGCCAGCGCCTCCACCGCGAAGTCTAGTTGCCTTCTGCTGGTGCTCACAATGCACCTGTTGCGAACTCGTCGAGCTGGCATCAGTGACGCTAATCGCCTCTATCGTACCACATTGTTTGATTAGCCAAGACATGCAAGGCAGCTGGATTGGCGGACGCACTCATCTCTGTTGCTTGAGGCTGATTCGTGGTAGACTTGTTGGTTGACATGTCGAGAATTGCGAAGTGTAGGAAAGGTTGGGAAAAGTTGAGGAATGTTGTTCGTAGTGAGGAAAGGGGAAGTTATGGTTCCAGTGGGAAGTGGCTTTATATACGGGGATCCGTTTTACCCACCTGCTGCGTTCCTGTGGCTATTTTTAGACGTAGGTTATTTTTGGAATAACAAAGAAGGTTAGCAACATATTTCGGTTGTGGTGCTTCTTGTGATGATGTAATATATATATGCCAGCTCGGCATGTATATTGAGGCGGCATAATCGATGGAACTCGGCTTGCTTGCCACGAAAAATGACGATGAATTCTGGCGCACGCATAGCAAAAAATGGGTGGCATGATGGTAAGACCTGAAGGACTTCCTGGACCCGTACCTCGAGGTGCGGGTTTACGACCAGAAGCTTCATTGAATTGCAGGCTGCAGGCTGCAGTCACTTGCAATGCCGCACTGCTACCTGCAAGATGTAAGTCGGTTTTCAAGCGAGAACATGATGATAATGGTGAGACCCATTGTGATTTCAGCTTGCAAGGATTATTAACCTGAGGCCCTTGTCACTCAGTACGCTTCAGCCTTAAAGTTACGAAGGACCTTCGATACAGCAGCAAGTCTCACATGGGCAGTTGGAGCAATATAATTTTGTGGGTAAAGCCAGAAACGAAGATGCATTGCCAGTACCGTTCGGAGTCGGTAATGCATCCGCAGCACATATGAATGTTCGCTATGAAATGAACTTTCGCAGCATTCTGTCTTCGAGATCTATCATCAGTTGACGGACAATGCTCACTCTCACCGTCATCTCGAATGAAGGAACTAACTAAACAGTTGCTAAACAGAGACAGTAATCCCTGAATTTTCTTACCAGGAAATGGATTGTCAGTGGAACGTGCACACCTTTGCAACACCTCCGCCGCGGAGATGCTTATTTCCATGGTATGTCATATTTCCATTGGCCAAATTATCGCCAAAAGATGCCACGGCCCCTGTACTTTCCAGACCGTTCATAAGTCGACCATCAGTTGAAGCTCAAATTCATTCCAGTGCTTGCTCAGGTTGCCTGGGTAACCATATTGAAGAATAGTTCCGTTGGAGGAGTGGGAAAAAGTATGTTAAACAACTGACGGGAAAGGAACTAGATAACCAATCATCGAGTATTGGATGGACTGTTGTCATAACTTTCTGTGACCGTCCAGTTTTGAGCCAGATGGAGCTGCCTGTCTTCATTACAGAGAGAGAGAGAGAGAGATCCAGTATCGTGGTCCCAATAGCGGAATGGCTGGGGTCCGTACTACATACAGGTGATAAATACGCATCACTCGGTAATTGCATATTGGCAATCGACCTTTGCCATGAGGGAAAAACTGATCGGGTCCGAGGACGTGGTTCATCAACGAAGGATGAAGCAATCTCCGGCATGGTAAAGTCAAGACTGTACGACCTCGCGAAAACAACTGCTTGAATGTTTCTATTGCCGGGTGCCAGGGCCGAAGCGAAACATGATGCATATGATTCCATGCGAGACCATTATCCAGGGCATTTGAACTGTATCTTGTGGTTGGAAGGACCACCTACATATACCACCTACTCTTACCAATAATAATACCTTAACCCGAGTCAATCGGGGCAAGTGCAGAAACCTGGATTGCGGTTTAGCATATGTTAAGCATCATATTCTGTTTCCTTACCTTGTTCCGCAAGTGGATTTTAAAATTCATGAAAATGATCCATCATACCGGCGATGATATCATCTCTCGTCGTTGTAATGGATTCCAGTGCAGCCAGGGCACAGCTCAAAGTCATTGCATTCGATCCCATCATTGATTTTTTCAATTGGATCATCATCGATTTAAGCCTCCCGAGCACATCTGCAGACCCGTGCCGCGATGTTTGGCTCGCCATGCCAGCCTCGTGCCATAGCTCTGTCCATACATCGACGCAATCAGAATGTGTAGCACATCCTCCACGGATTGCAGGTGGGGTAGTCCGGACAGATTCCCATAGGTTGGTGAGGGAGTGATGGGCTGCCAGGAAACGCATGCGTTTCTCAATTAGAGTAGATGTAGGAAAGTGTGGACGGGTGTGGAATCGTCCATCATGGGTCGTTCTCTCCAGGTCGGTGAGCTCCCTGTAGTAGGCCACACCTTGGAGTTTTCGTATGCCGCGGCTTTCAGCGACCTGAAGGATGGGCCGACGATCCATATCAGACCATAGCATACGAGCTACCAGGCGCTGCGTGACGGTGTCGAGAAGCGTTTGGTGATTGCATAGAATGGCTATGTCGAGTATCCGAGCGCAGGTTGTGGGAGGCGCGTGGCGGAGGAAGTCGATGGGACATCGGACGAGAGTGAGTAACCGTTCAAGTGCCCATGCTTCATAGGAAGCAATACAATACTTGTTCGTCATTTCAGCGATGTTGAGTAGTCGCTCCACGGACGGCGAGTCTGATCCAACATCACAGAGTATCTGGCTTGGGCTATAGTATTTTATGAGGATGACAATCGACATGCGTAGTAGCAATGCGCACATAGCATATAGAACCCAGAGCAAATCGCGGAACTGTTGAACCGTGTCGTACAGGGGGATCGCCACCTCATCCGAACTCCCTTCGTTGTTGCCCTGGATTTTAGGAAGACTGAACATATCTCCAAAGGCTGACGGTTCTCTTTGAAGATAACATCGATGAACCTTTGACGAGAATGAGCACAAAATTCCTATCACCACATGCCGTAGAGTTGAATTACCTTGAACAACGTGTCTTCCACACGGAAAACACAGAAGCCTCCTTCGGACTCATCTTTATAGTACTCGGTGTCACGAATCAGATCCGCCTGCGGAGCACCTCGCATATTTGATTTGATGAGATGAGAGACGTTGGCCTTCGGTGGCGGTGTCGGTGGTACATCATCCTGAGGAAGGGTAGATGTCGGGGGTGCGACGTCTTTCCAAGCACGCTTTGAGGTGCTAAGAAATAGCTTAGACAAGAAACGCAGCTTGTGCGCGGGATTGAGGATATAAAGATTGACCATCGAGGTCTATGCGGAAACAACCGTGACGATTTGGATGCTTCAAGCTGACCTTCGTCAGTGTTCCACCGGCTTGCCAGATAGGAGGGACAGTGCCACTGGGGAAAGATGAAGGGAGCTACAATGGTGTATTGAATTCAGGATGTCAGTGAATACATGAAAAGAACATGAAGCACCCACGTGCCAGTCGAACGTTGAAGAGCGGGAGTGCTGCATGTATCGGTCTTCATCTGAGCATATCCGGATTCATGTTGCAATAAACGAGACTAAGGGCCTCTTTGGTTGGTGATTGTGATCATATTCAGGTGTTCTACGTCTTTGAACCCTTTCACTGCCGAGATCCGACCTCCTCGTACTACAGTGTTTATAGGTGCTTCCATATCCAGGTCTGCCAGATTATGATTCTTAAAGTCCGCATAGCCAGACAAAGTGAATGGTGTTTTCCTGTATTGCGCTTCGCGAACGGGGTGATGAAGGTCACGGAGAACGATGTGTGGCCATCTTGTTTGGCTCTGGCCTGTTCAACTTGTGTTCAACAATCAAGACGGGTTCTTCGTTACTTACAAGTGCACTTCCGCCACCTTCACCTTTGCTTCACCTTGCTGATTTAAATCGCAGCATTTGGGAACCACCTAGCAAAGCTTCTCAACTATGTAGTTAAGTCCTACCCTTCTTAATGCCAGGTGGCGAAGATTAGGCTGCCCCCATGCCGTGGACTTCACTGGACTTCAATGTACGGGACAACCTGGATTCTGAGCAAATCAATTGGCTTGTCCTCGGGAGATCGACCCATTCACTTATGGAGTCACTCTTACGCTTCTTGAAGAGCTTCCTTCTTCCTTGCGGGTCATGACTCTCATTACCGGTTCGGCCTTGCGCTCGACTCGATTTCTCAGTACGAACCCCAGTCGTTCCGCTATTGGGACCACATTACTGGAACTCTCTCTCCCTCTCCCTGAAATGATTGATTTTGCACCGTTTTCGATAAAAAGTGAAACTTTGCAGTGGACTCAATGGGACATGTGGCAGCACTTTGATTTTGCAGCATGCTGTGTTGTACACTGGTTGCTCAATCTTTGGGGGTTACTGTTACTCGCTGAGGAACACTAGGTCTCAATCTACGGAGCCCACAATCCTGTTCTGCAGGCGGTGAATTTCCTCGTTTCGATGTCCGATTACTACCAACGTACGGACGTGTGACTCCATTGTCAACACTCTCAATGTCTGTTTGTGTCTGCGCAGAATCAACCTGAAAGGGAGATGATTGAAAGAGAAGTCCAACGTAACACTGTCATGCAAGGTTCAAGAGTGCAGTGTTAAGTTCAAGAGTGGGCGAAGGGCCTGCCTAAAATGTTTAAACGTGAGGCTATCTGCTGAATATCATTGTACTGGTACTTACTCCGACCAAATGAAAGCGAGCGGAAGCCAGCTGCACCCCGCCGCTTGGGAATCCGGTAGGAATTGTCACAGTGAAGTTCTGGTACGGCCGTCCGGGTTGTTCGTGCAACTGGGGATTATAATCACCGTTGAACAGAACAGAACCCACGCTTTGGTTAGGTGGAGCGCATTGACCATCAGGGTGCGTGACACATGATTGGAGTCCAATGACGATCCCTACTTCCGTAGAACCTTGTAGACTGTTCTAAATAAATAAACAATCTCAGAGGAGGAGTATCCCGATTGGAAAGAGGTGTCTGCTTACAGGTCGAATAATCTGGACGGTCAGCTGCTGGCCTGGTGTTATGTTGGCTCCACTAAGGGGAGCAGCGATGAAGCTTCTCTGTGCTGCAGCTGTGAACGCGCAAGTGGAGGCAATCAGAATGGACAATATTCTCATTTCTTTGGGAGGGGGAGTTGATTGTCCTTGAAAGAGTGAGGACGGGCCAAGTCCTGGTGGGAGGTATTTTATACATACGAGGCGTTACATTACACTAAATGCCGATGTCTGGAAGAGACGGGCAGTGAGGTCGTGGGGACCGACCAGTGATAGTCATCGGTTTCACCCAGGAGAACATACTATGATCATATGATTGACACTAATCCGACTCACTCCAAGGTTGTTAATGGTCAATATAATACAGACGGCAGGGCATGACCGCGATAGAAATCAACGGTATGTCATCGACGACCCTACACGTAAAGTAATGTCATAGAGTGTTGCTTCCCGCACATTATAACGATTGTATAAAACAAATTCCAGTATTGTACTCGTGTTAACAAGGAATAAGTATTTCTGTAAGAAATGTAGTCCATAGTTCTGGTCGACGAACGAACGAATAATGATATGGTCCGTTCTATAGTATGTCCGAAGGGTTCGCGTCCATGCTTATGAATATTATAGAACGTTGAGTGTGATAGTTTGCGTTTCAGTGAAAGGTATGGATTGGCTGGCCTACATATCTAGTAAGCAAAGAGTACCGCAGGTAATCTGCAGAATAAGGACTTACCCCTATCAGAGCAACGTGGTAAACGGACAACAGAGCAGGACCTTGAGCGATTGTTTGCGGGATCGTGACTGTGTAATTCTGGTGAGGAGGTTTGGTAAACACGCCTGGTTGAAACTGGGGATGGAAAGGTCCATTGTAAAGTATCGATCCAAGAAGGTCGGGCGGGTTGCAAGGGCCATTATTGCAGGACTGAATTCCCACTACGATGGCGACCTCCGCTGAGGCAGACAATGAATTCTGCACCAGACGAGTACATATCAGGTAAATGAATGAGAGACAGCAGCAACGAACGTACCGGTCTATCAACTTCCAGTAAGATATTGGACCCCGCAATGACAGCGGTTCCATCTGCCGGATAGCCAATAGCAATGCGCTGCGCCATCGCGGCAGTGGCGAGGAAGATGCAAGAAAGAGATGCGAGTGTTGCCTTCATGTTGATAACTGAGTAATTGAATGAATCCAAGGTGGTATCCTCTAAGTGCACTTTATACAAAAACATGAGCACCCCGCCGCATCTTATGCTCCGAGTTAAAAATAGATCAAACGCGAAAGTCGCGTGCGGTCAGGAGCCGCCGTAGTGTAAACGATGACATCGCTCTCAGGCTTCACCCATCCCTGCCTAATCGGAAGCCGGGGTCAAAGGTCAAGCTACTTATAGCTGAATTAGGGAAGACTAGAATGCTCCAGATTTCTTCGTACAAGCTGGAAGGGAAGAAGGAAAGATGGCGTGTGTTTCCTTGGAGTGGCAGTGTTCCGCCTTCGCTAGTGGAGCCTGAATTGAATGAGTTGATCATCTGAGCTTCTGAACTCGTTGACAGAGTACTACGAGGCGCAGCCAGACCAGCAGCCAGACTATTCATATCGTCGGTGCGTTGTACGCTATGAAGCCTGAAGCTTGATGGAGGATCCGACATTTCTGTCGACTCAAAAGTGATGTCTCCCGGCGTCGGTGATGAGCGTTGCCGAGATGCCTGACATTCCCGACAATCATGGTAATCGGCAACACCTTGGCTTCTTTCGAGTTTAGGGCCTTTCTGGCCTTTCACCCGTCGAACAACAGGTCCATATATAAGTGATCTCCGACATGAAAAGGTTAGGCGCCTCAAACAATATTGAAACGAGTGACCATTGCTGAGCCTTCCCATGTTCGATGCATCATGATGTCAATAACGCGTTACCTGGGAAGAATGATTTTCTTATCACAGTCCTCATCGAGTCTTTCATTCCTGACGGTTGATTCAAGTTCGATTGGATTCGCAGCTGTTCTCCTCAGAACCCATTGTCATGTCTATGCCAGATAAACCCATTTCTCTCTCATATAAATGTCTCGAGGACAAAACACCTGTCACCCTTGATGTTTATCTTCCACCTCAAACACAGGCTGATGAAAGTTTGCCCACAGAGGGCTATTCACTTTCCAATTCTCTCATCCCTGCAGTGATCTACTTCCACGGCGGGGGCCTGACCGTCGGAAACAAAGACAGCTGGTTTCCGTTTTGGCTACATAGTACGTGCGCGGTTTTCCTAATCAGAACTGCTTCCGTTTTAACATGTTTGTATTGTATTGAGAACGCGTCCTTGCTCTTGGTTACGCGTTTGTGTCGGCCGACTATCAGCTGCTACCACCTGCCACTGGACACGACATCGTACAAGATATCAAGGATCTCTTGACCTTCCTAACCACTACCCGGATACGCGATGAGGGCTGTCTTTTCAAGATCGATCCGAACGGCATTGCAGTCTCAGGTTCGAGCGCAGGAGGCCTCTGTGCTTATCTAGCTGCGATGCATTGTGTTTCCCCCAAGCCTCGGGCTGTTGTCAGTATGTATGGTATGGGTGGTAACTTTCTCGTGAGTGTCCACTATGTCAGTCAGACATTCCCGCAGTGTTGACACACTGGTGCATTAGACTCCGCATTACCTTCGAGTGAAGCAGGAGGTGTTCTTTCGAGGGCGTGAGATCCTCGACCCTGCCGATTTTTCTCAATACCTCTATCCGTTCAAAGACGGCATGCTGGTTCCTACCTGTGACTCTCCTCTGGCATATCACCCACAAACTTACCGCATTCCCGGATACCCTGCCAATCCGCGCATGCTCTTGCCTCGGCTGTACCTGCAACTCGGGATCTTCTTAAATTACTACACTGGAAAGCATGACCCTAGCTTAAGTGACGCCTTACGACAAGCTTTGGAGGCAGACGACGTCTGCCTGGAGAATCTTCGGAAAATCATTCCTGAATGTCATCGCGCTTTGTTCCCGCAATTTGGGGTGGACGGAGCTTGGCCTCCGACGCTGATGTTGCATGGTACAGACGATACGGCTGTTCCAGTGGCCGAGTCGCGTCACTTGAGGGCGTTGCTGGATGGTGCTGGTGTACAGGTTGAACTACTCGAATTTGAGGGGATGGAACACTCGTTTGATTATGAACCCGACGCAGAGATTCTTTGGAGTGGGCGGTTTGACACTGTGAAGAATTTTTTAGCGACGCACCTCGGCACTGCCGAAAACAATCTATGAAGTATTGGATACTGCTGCGATGAAATGGAATAAGGTTAATTCAATGGCTTCAACTCGGTACTCAGAAAGCCGACTAATGTCACTTGTGCGGCTTCAACTCAACCTAGCTGAAAGCACCTTGTACTGAATGTCTTTTTCTAAGGCTTACTTCGAGGCTCTCCTTCCAGAAAATTACTGGGTCTACAACGGCGATATATAAGAAACTGAATGTGATTCATGGCATATCCCTATCACTAGAGATGGAGCCGCTATTGTCGCGAGTCTTCTAGAAATGAAGTGACGGCACTACGACGAGCTTCATGAAGTCCGACGAGACCGAGCGCAAAGCTTAATCTATTCTCGAGATCTTGCCTGTCCGGAATGCTAAATGTATTCAAAGGTGCGTTGCCCTTCGAAAACAACAATTGGACGAACAAAAACGTGGACAACTCTGCGATTGGCGCGCGAGGCTACGCAGCATGAATTTCCGCAAACGCTGCGATGTAAGAACGGAAATGAAAGCTTTGATCTTTATCTATTCCCCTCATACCCAGCCTTTAAATAGCTTATGCAGCATCGCGAGTACTCCAGGATGGGAGTCGCGGCACTTCAATTGCCATGAGATACTGATTATCCCGCAGATCGCGGCTGATAGCGTCCTCTCTCACCCTTCGTCCAGATTTACAATCATTCCTTCGTCAGGTGAACAACATAAGTTACCCTGAACTGATGAATGCTGCCTCGATGCATTCTTTGCTATTCTTTGCGGACGTTTGCAGGAAACCATTACGTTCGTATCAGTTCAAATCGTGTCTGATGAAGTGTTCTGTGAGCCCCCTTACGAGTCCATATAATAGAAATCAAGTAGGCCGTTGGAGGTCGGAAAAGAACAAAGAGGTTCGTGTCACGATATGTTCCAACAACGTCAATTCAACACTTCATGGGGATGGCGCCACCGCATTTCCCTCCGAATTCCACTCTCTCGGAGGAATCCTCAAAACGGGAGTCTGGTCCCTCACTAACATCCCCTAACAAGGTCCAAATATGTGTATATGCAATTTGTTGCACGACCTAGATCATATTGTGATCTTGAAATTGAAAGTGCACGATGTTAGCTCGACGATTTTGAGGATAAAGGCGTCCACTATATCGATCCGTATCCTTTGTGTGGACCGAAAGCCGACGGTATGTGTGGCATCCGCCGCAACAGCACCTTAATCCCAACAACCGACAACAACCTCCCTGCCATCGGCCCGACAAAAAAACAATGGGTTCTTGTGATGGCAGCTCGCGAGCAATCGGCTAGATCTTGGTCGCTTCAACGTTCAGGACAAAACAAAGATACGGAAGAAATCAAAGGCCGCTTATCTATAATACTTAGTCGACGTCTGTACGTAGTTCGGCTCATTTACGATGAAGCTGATCAATGTTTTTATAACTTGCAAGAACCTGACAGAGACACACCGTTCTTTTTCACACTGATTATCAGTTTTCGGGGTTTGAGAGCCCGGGAGTGGGACAGATCCATGCGGTTAAGTGCACGGTGTGTGAGCTAGTTGAATGTGCAGAGCCAAGTCCGGCTGAACGTTCCAAGACATTTTGGGCGCGGGGATATAAAACGTGGAGGTGGATTGCAACGGTCACTTGCTTTCACTTGTTGCCCTGATCAAGGTCAAACTGAGACAACGATGTAAGACCGCTACCAACCAACCAATTAGATCGAACCATAACAAGCAGTGCTGGTAGCGCTGTAGAGCCGCACAGGTAGAGAGCTGTAAAACCCAATAAGCACAGCAAGGTTAACCCACACATATGATCATCCTAGGACATTTTTCTGAGTCTAGCCTGCCTCGGGAAACTCGCAATCGCACGAAGATTGGTCAGGCGACCTTGCTGGACAAATTGATGTCACTTTCGGCTGCGCCAATTTTGGCAGACGCACAAATTGTGTAAAGAATGTCGCTATTTGGAAGAGAATACAATTTTGCCGCATGTGGGTACCGTCTTTTGCCGGATATCAGGACATCGCAACACGGGTCCTGACGAGTTTTGCACAATTTACAAAGAACAAGAGCATAGATCATAGACAATCGTAGAAGAACCTAACCTGTGATGGCGGCGGATGTGCGACACAGAGTACGAATGGCATGTGGGGAAGGAAAATCGTTGAGGAAATGCGGTTTATTTGGTACTCTTTGTCGTCGTCAAAGATAAGGTTTCGGAGTCTGAAGGGATGTTGGCCTCGTTCAACGCCACTTCCGATCGGTGTCCCTTGTTCTCGCATCCTCTCCCAGAAATCGTGATATTCATTATGGATTGAGTATTTCGTATGTCCCATAGAGTAGGTGCAGGTTTCGATAGAGAGCTAGAAGCTGTAGTTGATTTAATGAAGTAGAACATGCGGTGTTTATTTGTAAGTGATTGCAATGCATGGCATTGTGTTTGCAGTGTTTGTTTCGATTTGGTGCTGTGCCTTCTCCGGTTCTTCCTGAATTTGTGGAATTGGATTGAGTGTGCGCCCAGCTCTTGCCCTTTTCCTTTCCCATACCACCATCATATCAGTTCTTCCGCTTCCGTTCCCCAGCGGTAATGAGTCGCCGTCGCTCATCGTCTAACGCACACGGTACCCCCCAGACAGAGAAGTAGCCATGGGACCACCGACTGTTCCAGCTCCTTTATCAGGGGGACATACCGCACAGTCGCCACCAGATGCCGGAGAAAAATACAAGAAGCTCAAACGACGGTTTTTTGAGTTGGAGGAGGTATGTTCGTTGTTCTTTTCTCGTTCGTGATGACGAGAGTGGATGAGGATTGAACACCTTGTTAACGTAAAACATCAGGAAACTAGGTCTGAACTGCATCGCTCTGGCGAGCGCAATGTACGCATGCGCGAGGAACGAGAGTATGTATTATAGTTCCACTCGCTTTGTTTTGGTATCGCCTTTCATATTTTGCGAATCTCTGTTCGAGTCCGGGTTCTGACGTTATCACGATTTCTCAACAGTAATCTACTCGAACGAATGCTTGACCTTGAAAAGACGGGTGTAGCGCAATCGTCAAACGGTTCGCCGACGCTCAGCTCTACGACTCCTTCCGTTCCAATGGCGCAACTCAGCTCAAGCTCGTATCCTCGCACGCTTAGGAACCCCAAAGCGCGTACTTCATTCGTCGCTAATCTTCGTGAAGCCGCCGCCGAAGATGATGCAGATGATGACCTAGACCCCCTACTTACCTCCAGGCATCTTGGACCTCAAGCCCGGAGACGCGACGAAGAGGAACGAAGAGACCGTGGAGATGAGGAAGGGTGGGAACCCAGAAATGGTGGCCATAGACGAGGATCCCTGTCTGGCGACGCGGCGTCAATCTCGAGCGCTGGTACGCGTCTAAATGGGTTATCCACGAGGCTCTTCTCCTAATCGCGTCCTTTTCAGATTACAACCAGCCTTCTTCATCGACTTCAATTCGTGGACTAGCTCTACAATCCCCACCAACCAACCACTCTCATCCTCCAATGCATTCCCCACATCAACGACGGTCTTTGACCCCTGATCAACACAATGGCAATGGATATAAACCTGACTCATCTGTGGCCGGTGACAACGACGTCGATATGGACGAAGGTGGCTCTGGGTACGATAATCTATCCGGTCCCCAAGGATACACTCAACGCTCCTCTGGCACTCCTAACCGCCGCGATCTTCATGAATTGGGTTATGTCGAAGGCCAAGCGGATGGTCGTGGGAGTCCTGCTTTCTCAGTTCGCAGCGAGGCTGCTTCCACCGCAAGCAACACAGGTATGCAGGTCTCTTCTCCCAGAAGGTCTGCCCGACAAACTCGGAGTAGTCGTGAAATAGACGCTTCCCATGATTCTAAAGGACCTTCCCGAAGATCAACTCGTACCACTAGAAGTGAGGGCTCAGCGATTGCAGCCGTGGTGGCTGCTGCTGCCGAGGCTGAGGCGGCAGAGGCTGAGGCCGATCTCGCAGCTGCTCTCGCTACTCGAGCGCAACATTCCCCCGAACCACCTTTGGACGGTACACCTGACGCCCAGCTTGAAAATAATCATCAACCCACACCGACGACAGTATCCCAAACTGCAGCTTTTACTGGACAAGAGGACGTACAAATGGCAGATGCCACTCAAGAGTCTGTCGAGGCGACGAATTCTAATAATAGTCAAGATCCCAAGGAAGGAATTCCTGCGCCTGTTTCCAGTTTGGCATCAACTTCGGTGCCTGCCCTGTCAACCGTAACTGGCCCGGCTGTCTCCCTTCCAACGCCGACCGAGAAAGAGACAGCGGCTGTTCCTCTAGCCAAAGCGGCTCATTCGGCCACCTCCGGCCTTGCCGCCTCCGTGCCCTCAGTTCCTGTCCCCCCTCAATCGATGGAAAGCACGCCATCTATGGAGAGCATTGTTAAGGTTGCCGAGGCGGCAGTGGCTGCTCAGAATGCTGCCGCGAAAGCAGCAGCCGCTGCAAAGGCGAATTCATCAACTCCTTCCCAAACCAACGGGAACGTCGATCCCAACCTTGATCCAAGTCTTTTCTCTGATTCAAATCATGCAAAGTCTAATGACAAGGATGGGGCCGCAAAGAAAGGTCCAATGGTCAGCATCAATACCTCGAACGAAAACGCCACCGCTAGTGGATCCAAGTCCACTGCTACACCCAATAGCGCGACTCCAGTCTCAAGTCTCAGTAACAACCCGTATTTCAGCCTCAGCACCGCCATGCTACCGAGACAGAATCCCGGGTCGACGACGCCAAACGGTCACCCAATGATGATGCATCCTTACCCTATCTTCTATCCTCCTCCTGGGACACCCGTCACGCCCAACTCCCCCGGATATCCCATGCCCTACGGCAATCCTTATTATTATCTCGCTGCGCCCATGATGCCTGGCCCCAATGGGATGTACGCCCCTGTTCCCCCTGGGTTTCCTCCTATTCCGGGCCAGCAACAACAACCAGTACAGCAGCAGCAGCAGCAGCAGGGCCCACCAGCAGATTCGCAACCGCGGCCGGCCAAGCCCAAGCGTCTGAAAGCGCACACCGTGACGACGAAGAGCTTCAGCATCCCCATGGTGCCCCGCGACAAGAAAGGCAAGCCGATGTTGCCACTCAATGTTGGCATCATGACGGTCATCAATCTCGGCGAGGTGTGCATGCGTGAGCATTTCCATACAGAGAGATACATTTTCCCTGTTGGTTACGAGGTGACGAGGTAAGATTCTCCGAGGTTCAGTACCGCTTTGATGTCTGTTTGCTGATGTCTTTGCCAATATATAGGAGGTATCTGTCGACGATGGATCCTACCATTGAGGTGGTGTATCATTGCACAATACTTGACGGTGGCGACGGACCCAAGTTTCAGATCATTCCGTCGGATAAACCTGATAAGCCAGTTATCGCCGGTACCGCAACTGGTGCATGGTCCAACATCGTGAAGCAGGCAAATGCGATTCGTAATCGCCAGCACTCCAACTCTGTATCTGGCCCCGACTTTTTCGGGCTCGGTCAGAATACAATCAAGCATCTCATCCAGGAGCTGCCTAATTCCGATCGTCTTCGTGATTATGTGTGGCAAAACTTTGTTGAGGGAGGGTATGTTGCATCGATTCAAGGTATCTACTCATAACTAATGCGTTTTCTGCTTCCCAGACCTCTTGGTGGAAGGCACGCCGCAGTTATTCCCGCCTTGCCAGAAGAGTACGACGCATCAATGCCCATCGGCGCGTACTATCCAAAGCGCGATGTATCTGCCAATCCCAGTGTGCCGAGGGGAATGTCGCATTATCCGCAGCACATCATCGCGCAGGCGGAGGCGCAGAAGGCTCAGAAACTCGCTGCTCAATTTGCCAAAGAGCAAGGCGTCACTCTTCATCAATCCGGACCCAACTCCGAACAGGAAGGAAGCTCGTCTAATGGCGCCCCCCAAGGGTCCTCGCAGATCAACATACCGAACAGTTCAGAGGGTATTCACATCGAGGAATATCAGCCCATCCAAGGGCAGCATCCAGCGGCGTCGATAAGCACTGGGAAGCGCGCAACGAGGAGTTCTACGAATGCGCACGCCTCTACATCATCGACGTCGGGTCGTAATACTCGTGCCTCTGCTCGTGGAAATCAACAGCAGCAGCAGCAGGCTCAACAGCAGATGTCGGCCTCTGCTAGCCCTTCGATGGGCCCAGCTGACACATCATCACCGATGGCTACGACCTTGGCAGGCATTATGAATCAGTTCCCTGCACCAGCTGCGATAGGATTGGATGCGCAGAATCCTGCCGCTGGTTCGATTGGTTGAAGATTTGACATTGCCAGCCTTTTGATTCAGTCCATTCAGCCGAATGATTTGTATTTCTCCCTGCAATCTCTTTTTCCTAGCACTTTTCCAATGATCAACGATTTTCGAACTTTTTTCATACAGATCTGTCACACGCCGTTATCCTCCGATGCGCTGTTGTGAAAGACGCGCGTGTCTGTCCATTCCCTTTCTTGGGCTTTCTTTTGTCTTAGCATTATTCTCTGATGACCTTCATTTATCCTTCCTCTCTCCCAAACAGAACGTAGCAAAACTGTATTTAAACCTTCCCGAAACATTGTCGACTCCTCAAACCAATCATGCTCATTGTGTCTCGCTCGACTCACATCTATTCCGCAGATTCTTGCCAGCCTTCACCATCTGTTCGTCTTGAAGCAGCGTCTTCTGGCGCGATTCACTTCTCGACGAACATGATGCGGTGTACCCACTAGGATTGACAAGATTTGGATAGTCGGTGGTTGTTCATGCTACATGACGGTCACTGATTATGATTCCATATCAGCGTCCTTTCTATGTCGGGAACATCTTCCCTCGTTCGAGTGGAAAGGCGATAGTGACAAAAACGTAGAGTGGTTATTTTACGTGCCTCTGTGGGGACTCCTTCCGATGCAAGGCTAGTGCCGGAATAACGAGTAGTATGTGAGGCAAACAATTTTTATTTAATCTTAGTTGTTACTAGCCAATGAGATTGCAGTCTCATGAAATGTCCAGGTTACAATCGCTAATCTGTATGCTGTGATATGATAGATACAATTACATTCGATCATATTGCTTAACAGCTGCCCGTCTACAGCTTGTTGTCTTCCTTCTTCGGAGGGCTGTCGGGAATCTTGACATCAACCGGATTTAAGGGCGAACTAGATTGAGGTCCAAGACTGAGCGATTCCGGGGTTGCCGAAGGGACGCTTGCTAATGGCGATGCTTTGTCCTCTTTGACTGGTTCTGGTTTAAGGGCTGCACCAGATGAAGTTGATGTGGATGTCGCTGCAGCTACTGTCAATGCGGCCATCTTAGCCGTGACGTCCTTCAAGTGGTCCAGTTTGTCGGGCACTTTCTGGTCGTCGCTGGCAGATGCACTCGAATCCGCTGGAGCCACGTTTTTCAGGTCTCCTTGATCATCTGACACGACAGCGTCCTCAGTTTCCTTCCACAATCGAAGAAGCTCCTCTTCCCAACCAAGCTCCTTGCATAGTTGTGTGACAATCTCGTCGCATTTCCCGAGTAAGATAACGTCATCCGCTCTTGCGCCGAAATCGCCAACGTGATCAAGATTAATGAGGACGCGAGGGCAATTGGACTCGACCATTCCAGCGAGAGAAGCAAATGGATGCACAGTCAAAGATGTACCCATGACGATGAGCAAGTCTGCTTTGCGCATGTTCGGTACAGATCGTATGAAGTTGAGTGGAAGCTAATCAAATTATCAGGGGGTCAGGTGTGTCCAGAGTCGAGCGAAAAAATATGCAAGCACTGACGCCTTCACCAAAGAAAACGATATCAGGCTTGACAAGTCCACCACATTCTGGGCATTTTGCAATTTTCTTCTCTTGAATATGCTTCTTCATATCCTCGTCGTCGAATGGCTCTTCACAATCAATGCACTTCTGACTCGCGAAGCTGCCATGTGCTTCAATGACCTTGTTGTCGGGCACCCCTGCACGTCGTTCAAGAGTGTCTATGTTCTGGGTGAAACACGTGTGCAGTAACGACTGCTCTGCAAGAAGGCGAACGAATGAATGAGTGATCGTCGGCCGAAACTTGCCAGGGTACAACTCATGTGCCAGTGTATAAACTGGGAGTAGAAGCTTTGTGTAAGTCCTTGTATCGGGTCAGAAGATGACCCAAACTCACAGGGCACAGGGTTTCTTCTGAAGAAACCGATCTCGAATACTGCCTCAGGGTGTGGTAGATTCAACCTTGCTAGGTTTGACTATCACAGACATGAGATCAACTTGCACATGGTGAACAGAGAATCGATTTACATAGAGACCTAACCGAGAATCAGGCCCAATCAGACCATTAACTTGGTTATCCGGGGAAATGACGCACCAGTCTCAGGCGATCTAAAATCCGGAATTCCTGCAGAGGTGCTGACACCTGTATCATTGATAAATGGCGAACGATCAGTTCCTTTCCTCATGAATGGGAGTCCCAAGCCGGAGACAAACCTGCGCCAAGCTGGATTTTGGAGACTCGTCAAAATCGACGATAAGGCTACAAGAACTGCACTTACCATGAGAATGATGTTTTTACATTCTTTGGACTTGATATACTCGGCAATGGATGGTACGTCCCTGCTCTTCAGCACTTTGGGCTTCCCAGAATGAACACGTCGATGCCTCTGTCCGTAACTCATGCTTTCAGGTTATCTGCACAACTATTGAATGCAGTTAGTCAAGTTGCGTCTCCTAGTTGAACAGCCAGGGTTTATGGTAATAGGGCGTCAAGTGTGATCCAGTATGAGAACTTACAACCTTGTGCAGATGTGCACGAGTGGAAGGCGTGTGGAAGGTGGGCGCTAATTTGGCTGCGCTTAGCGTGTCAGAAACACGTGGGAGTACATTATGTAACCTTCCACATTGTCAAAAGCACGAGTTCTGAACATCTTGACATTGTCTTGACCAGTACTCTTCTACGACTGCCTCTCGCCTTCAGTTTTTTTGTGCCTCGATCAACTCCTTGTGTCTTCTACCATACGCTGGCAACATCTATCTGAATAGGACAGTCTGTGTCTGTCGTTATGAATCATCTTTGGGCGTTTTGAAACCGCATGGCACGCTCGCTAAAATCGTTTGAGTCAGTCAAACGGTCTAGCATCCCCAACGACGGATAGTCGACAAGTCCCTAAAACCTCGGCCATTACGCGAACAATTTAGTGGATCTTTGACGAGCTGATGCGGATACACTCCGCACAAACATCACTTGCTAGGAGTTTCTACCCTGCATGTATCCAATGGTTCTTTGTGTTCTTGGCATTGGTTGCTCTCCGTGGTAATCCCGTATTATCTTCCGCTATCAGGAGGTTCAAATAGGCGGATGTCAAAGAGCTTTCTTGCTGCGATGTACTCGACGTTGAACACTTTCTGTGTGCGGTGTTTCATGCCTCCGAAGTCCAGCATCTTATCTGATTCATCAAGAACTGGCGGCGTTCTCGGCATTTCGCTGGCTACGTCGCCCTACCGCAACCTTCATTATCCTAGGAACTCATAGCGAACTGTGTGTATGCCAAAGCCGTCCAGTGTTTGCGCCTCTTTGATCTTCTGATGGACTCCTCTTCACAGTGTAAAAGGCTCTTTTGGCCTTGATCAGTGCCTCGACACATCGGGATCTGTTCATTCCTCGGATACAAAAACTGACTACGTATCTTCTTCGCGATCGATCTGCGAGGATCTTCAGAATCCTCTGAACCGAATGCTACTGGATGCCTATTCACTTCACATCTATTTCTATCAAACTGTTATTTCCCCGCTCTTGGGTTTTTCCGTGGGCGCACTATTGACTCTCGTCTATGGAAGCCATTCATTCACCACGTGTATCAACTTGCTTCCTAATATCGCATCCGCTTTTATTCACCAAGGTATCCACGATTCTTTCTGGGAAAGATATAAAAGAGACAAAACCCGACATGCAATTTCATCTTCAAACGAACCTTCCAAATTACCACGATGAAGTTCACATTTGCCTCCCTCATTGCACTCGCGTTTGCTCTAGGCGTTTCTGCTGTGGCCATTCCTGACGTTGTCGCCGACCCCGTAGTCACAAGGATTGAAATCACAATGCCCGGTGGTGCCGTCATCACCCGCACTGTCACTCTGCCCCCAGTCGTCACCCGCGCGCCCGTGCCAGACGACCCAGCCATCACCCGTGATTTACCACCTATGACGGTTCCCGTCTAAATTCAATGGCAATAAATACCGGAGGCATTCCATGTGCGTCCAACGACTTTCTCCAATCGTTTATCTTTTCATACTCATTTTAGCAAAGGTCTCGCGACAGATACCAGGTGGTTTATGACCATTGACATTGAAAAGGCCCGGATATGCAGTCGGTGATTCGGACGGATTCTGGGCAGTTCTTGGGCTGACTTTTATTTACCTATGCAAAACTTAGTTTATGAATTTATACAACAGAGCGTACAAGCTCTTCTTAAGACAAATGAGACTTGAGAAATGAGAACAGCTGGACTTGAGCAAATTCGAAAGACACCCGTATCATCGGAGCCACCTGGCTTATCATCTACACGAACCACAATGGATGTCTGTCTTGTGGATTTAGGAATGGAAACCCAAACATGACGCTGTGAATCATGGGGTGGGCACAATGTGCGTACCCCGGTGGCGCTCCATGAGCCTTGTGGCACCTGTAATCAATGCGACCACTTCAAGACATATGATGGAGATCGACTTATCATCAACAGAATATCGGTAGTAGTATTACGAAGTCTGACTATGGGAGACTACTTCAAGACTACTTGGTGCAAACTTGGGTCTTATGTGCAGATTGCGGAGACTAGTCGACCATATCTGTCCTGCAGAAGCTTCCTCTCGGTAATATCCCATTGGTAGTATTCAATCACAAGCTATGTATCCGACATTCATCGCTGCTCTGGAGGTGCACAAGAAGTGCAGTAAGAATTCTGAACAGAGATGCCTTGAACTCAATCCCTTCCCGTATCAGCTGCTCATAGGAGACGCAAGTTTCGCGTCCTGACATGAACGGCAGCAAATGCCTGCGACGCATCGGCGCTGGAGACTTTCTCCCGCTGCGCGAATGATTGCAGGTCTTGAAGAAACACTTCGCCCTTCAGCACAACCTGGGATTTACAAGGCCTACTTTTTGGGTGTTCAGCAGTACACCGTCCTTCCGGGACACCTAGTCAGTCAAGAATTCAAGAAGCTCTGAGGTGGCTCTAGGTCGCGGTTTTGCTTATCTTGTCCAGGGTGCTCAGGTTACCTGGAAACACGATTTCCACACTGCAATTGCACCAGCTAGTCTTCGAAAGCGTCGCTGCTCCGCATCTCCTTCGCTCGTCCGAGGTTCGCTCAGGAATTCAGTATAAATACCACAATGTAATCTGTCAAAAACTCACACAAATTTCCAAAGCATCTTCAGTCTAACGCTTCAGTCGGAAAGAAAAACAATGCAACTCCCAACCTTCTCTGCTACCCTCGCTCTCGCACTCGCACTCGCCCAAGCCGCCCCAAACTCATTCACCATCCCCAAACCCGACTTCCCCACCGGGTTGCCGAGCATCTCACTTCCTCTTCCCAGCTTGCCCACTGCTTTCACCTCGCTCACCCTCCCCAGCCTTCCCACCGCCTTGCCTAGCTTCCCGGCGCATCCATCTCTCTCCATCCCGGCTTTGCCGAGCTTCAGCTTGCCTTCTTTTAGCATTCCCCCTCTTCCGACGTTCACGGGTAGAGATTGAACAGCGGAGTCGAAAGGAATGCTTTTGGGGTTTGCTTTGGAAGTATGTCGAGAATGCGTATGCCGTGGACGAGATGATAACCGTTGAAATTAGTGACGGAAAATCGGAAAATCAGAAGAACAGTAGACGCCTCAAGAAAGCCTAGATGTCGTGTCCAAGTACTTGAGCCACGAGAAGGAATAGCATAGTCCCGCCTGGTTGCGAAAGGACGACTCGGAAATAAATTGTATCATTTTTAGTTTGTCAAATACAACTGACCACGCTCAAAGTATCGATCGTCTTCGAAGAACTCAACATAAACATATCTACGCCTCAACCGCCCTCCCTAGATTCCCGGCGCATCCATCGTTTTCTGTCCCGGCTTTGCCGAGCTTCAGCTTGCCTTCTTTTAGCATTCCCGCCTAGAGATTGAACGGCCGAGTTGAAAAGAATGCTTGTGGGTTCTGAAGTATGTAGAATGCTCATGTCGTTGACGAGATGATGACCACTGAAATCTACAGAAATGACGGAAATCAGAAGAATCAATAGAGGCCTCAATGAGAAGAAATAGTGTAGTCCCGCCTGGTAGCGAAAAAACGACTCCGAAATAAAGTGTATCATCATCATTGTTACTTTGTCACCTACAACCGTCCCCACACAAGCACCAATTGTACGAACTCAACACATCCCACTACTCCCCAACCCCATGCGCGACATCCCAATCCTTCAACCACGCCACAACAAACGTGATCATCTCCGCATGTACCTTCCTTATCTCCGGCGGCTCTTCCAGCAGGTTCTTCAGGCCGTATTCGTCGTAATGGTGCACCCCATCTATATCGATAGAATCATCAGACGAGAACAGAACAGAACAGAACAGAACAGAATAGAACAGAACAGGACAGGACAGGACAGGACAGGATTGTTTTGTGCAAGGGCAAGAGGGAGGGAGGGGGGGGGGGACGTACTGGGTATGAGTTTGAACGGACGGAGGAGGGTGTCTTCCCTGTCTTCGGCGTCGTCGCTGTGCGGTGTATCGGGTCTCCACGGGTCCACTACGCATTTCGTCGGGGGGCAATGTCAGTTGTATGTCATGTACTTACGAGGTGGAATGGGGAGGAAGGGAGGAAGAGAGGAACGGACCTTCGCCGTCGATGATGGCTAGGCGGTCTGCTGCGATGTCGAAGTCGCCGAGGACGTTGACGGCGGTGATGTTGGGTAAGGAGGGCACGGTGAAGTGTATGCCGGGTGGGAAAGCCTGAAGAGAATCGTTAAGTTAGAGGAAAGACAGTTGGGGGAAATAGCACTACTTGTTTGCAGATTTTGGATTCGTATCCGAGAGTCATCAACCGCGAGACGATGCGCGGCATATTCTGATCAGGGGGTGCAGTCTGCCATTCCAAAGTTTTTTTTTGTTTTCGGTGAGCGGGATAGACTTTCTTTGCAGCGGTGAAAGGAAAGGAAAGGAAGGCGTACGGTGAAATAGCCCCACTCCGTGCAGACTTGGAAGAGCCAGAGACGCCAGTCTTGGTCGATGCCGGTGTCGAGGTACTTGTCGTCGTTGAACGTGCCGAAACACTAGACAAGGAAGGGGAACGTGATGTTAGATGTTAGGACAAGATTGGAGGTCAGCGGGTTGACTTACTTCTTCAGTCGTGCTCTCATCAGGGCAGCGCGACACAACGTGCTACATCCAAAAATAAATACAACCCATTCACCGTCAACAAAAATCCACTCACCTCCTTAATCCACTTCCCGTAATTGATAATCGAAATATCAACCGCAAATCCCCCATCGAGCGTTACCATCCTCTCCGGGTGTTCGAACGGCAACTCCAGAGACTCCGCTTGGACTTTCCCAAATGTTGAGCTCAAGGCTTCGCAGAAGTCGTCGAAAGCGGTGCTGCCGACTTCGGGATCCCAGCACTTGGCTTGCCACGCCCCAAGCGGACTCTATACGCAACGCAACGCACTCTCTTGAGTCATCTCGCTTTTGCAACACAAGTAGAAGGGGGAGGTACCTCGAGAACGGACGCGAAATCCTCGTCATGCTCCAACCCACCCAGCCCGAACAGGTTTTTGAGCTGCTTTTTGACGAACGCGGGCCCGTGCTCGAGGATGGTGTCGATTTTGGAGATGGTGTTCACGAGGTGGGCGGAACATTTGGGGTCGGCGGCGGTGCGGATGATTTCCATGTATTGCCAGTTCTCCAACGCCGCATGCGTGACGGCTGCCAACGAACAACGAAAGCAAAGAAAAGAGAGTTGGTTAATTGGGGTTTTGGGTGAGATGTGATGGATGGTGCGTACCGCTTGAAGCGATGGCTCCCCATACGATGTCCGGATAAAGCACTTTCATATGCGCAGCACGAGCACCCGCATACGAGCCCTAACCAAGTCGTTCGCCTCGTCAGCCCACGACATGACATGAATGAATGAAGCACGGGTAGTGCGCGTACATACCCCGTAGTATATCCATGGCGTGCCAGGCGCGGTCAAGTCCTCCAAAACATCGTCGAACTCGATGTTCTGCATGAAATTGGCGCTGTCGGCTGCTGATTGGGCGTTGGTGAGGAACCTTTGTCGTCCAAGTCAAGTAAGTAAGTAAGTATGATGCGTGAGTGCTAGATGGGGAAAAGAAGGCGCACCGTAATGCGTCTGTTGAGAGATTAGAGACGGGGAGTGATTCGCCTATTCGGAGGTGTTCAGGTATTGGACGGTGTGTAGATGTGGGAGGGACCCACCGTAGTACCGGTGCTCTAACACAACGCCCACACCGCCCGTTGCCCTCGCTAGAATCTCCATAATCCCCGTATCAAGAAACGCCAACCGATCCTGCGTAAGCATCATCAGTACCCCACCTATATCTCAGCTCAAACAATGCAACACACCTCCCCACTCGTCTCGCCGCCGTCTAGGACGAACACAGGGGCGCCCTTGCGCGGTTTGTAGTGCCGCATGTTCACCCAGTAGCGCTGGTAGAATGCGTGGCGGTTTTTGGTGTCGAAGTGGTCGAGGGGTTGGCGGAACCATTGGGCGCGGAAGTCGGACGTCTTTGTCTTCGTCTTCGTCTTTGGGTTCTTACCCCCGCCTTCGGATTTGGAGTTGAAAGTCTGTTGGGATTGGGAGTCCTGCGCGATCAGGTTTCGTGTCGAGCTCGACTTGGCTTGAGCATCGAGCTTCCACAGATTCACCCCCTGCGGTCCCATCACACGAACTAGATCAGAGGCGGGGGACGCATACGCCTGAACGCCCAGGCAGAGCAGGGTAGAGGCCACGCAGGTCTTCCAGTGCATGGTCGTTGTCGTTGCGTTGTGGGAGACCGAACAAGAAGTGTCAAGTGATTGAACTTTGGAAGGTAAGCAACATGCCGGGGTGTTCGGTCCGGTTGGTTTAATGATGGGGTCACGTGGCTGTGCTGCTCTTCGTTTTAATTCGTTCTCGGCTTGCTTGTTGAACTTGTTCTTAACTGCTCCGCCATCCCGGGGATTTCGTTAACGGATGTGACTTTCGCAGGGAAAACCCTGGCACAGAATGTCCTCGCTCTCTGCAATGCCCTGGCAATGACCGCTCTTTGCGTCGTCTTTTCCGTTGTCGAGTTCACAGCTTGCAGCCGTCCATAAATTGGACCGCACTTTCTCACTGTATCCCAATCCAATGTTCCATGTCCTCCAAGTAGGTACGTCAATCAACCCTAGGGATACTCAGCACTTTCCCCCACCTTAGGCTGAGCATGACAGGTCGCGTCTTCTAGGCTAATTACGATCTGTCAATGTCTCTAACGATAACGACGGATAGTTATGCTGGGAAACCTTTCTTCAAATTTTATGTTGTTCCACCATTAGTCAACGGTTCTGCTGCTGCGGCCTCGGATACCCTGACGGAGGGCTTGCATGTACTCAATTTTTCGGCCTCATAACCAAGGGACTCACCGAGGAGGGTGCTTGACGAACAGGCTCTACAAAATTTTGATATAAACAACACACCGACCACACACCCTGTCCGAGAAATGACTTCAAGAACTCGGGTGTCTCGTTTGCGGTTTCAAAAAGAGCTTCCTGCTCGTACTTGAGCTCTTCATGCAGTTGCCAACAGAGACACATCGGCTGCAGGAAACACAATGTCGATCACTATATCAAACCATACAGCGTTGCAAAAGCGGTCAGACAACATGGTGTCGAGAGCGCGCCCACAACTGGAAGTAAAATAATCCACTCACATGTTCCGCTCCCAAGCCTCTAATTCAACAACTGTCAACGGCTTTACACGTGGTACGATTACGGTCTGTGATCAACGGCGGAGAAACAGTGTGCAACTCAAACAAGTAGTGTACGTGTACGCGCTTCCTTTGAGTGAATCTGGCTTTCGAGATTCGGATCAAGCAAGTCCGAAATAGACATTGGAATTGGGATTGGGGGTGCATGTAGGCGGTACTGGAGTGTGATCAGCAATTGTGTTGTATCGAAGACAGAAACGTGGGCTTATGAAGCCAGGCACGAGAATACTTGTGATCTATGAGTTCGCCTTTATTGAGGTTTAATTGAAGTGGCGTGGACCTTTTATAGAGGTAGAGTTACTTGAGGATATGGATATTCGATTCAGTCAGTTCAAGGGGAATCATGTAGGCTTGATGTGGGCAAAAAACAAGGCACTGAATGTTGAGCTTGACATTTGAGCATCTCGAGGCAAGCCGCCATGCTAGAATGGCTCGGGAGCGAGTGGTTCTAACTCCGAGTCGAGGATGTCGACACGATCAAGACACGATTAATGGAATCCACCAGGGGCAACCACGATGCACGCCCCTGAGCTGATCACCTGACTTATCAAGAGATTGCGCAACAAGTGACAACATCCTTGTCTCTCCTCCTCTCCTGTCACTCATCAACAGCGAGATAGAGCGATGGGAAACTCTGCCTCCAACGCAAACAACCCCCAAGGAACCGGTGGCGGGAGCGGCGGCGGCGGCGGCGGTACCCTCGGCCAAGGCCCGCCCGCCTTCAACCGCACGAACTCGACGTCGCCCTCCCCGGGCAACCCCCACCGATCCCTGCGCACGAAGAAGAAATCGCTGGAACTGCCGGACCTGGCCTCGCTCTCCCTCACCCCCGCCCACCACCACCACCACTCCCCCTCCGGCTCCCGCGGCCGCCAGTCCGCAGCTGCATCCGCATCGGCCGCCGCCAAAACAGCGAGCATCCCGATCCCCACTGCCCCTGCGTCCCCGTTCAATCATTATGCTACGGCCAATGCGGCGGGCAACCACCCCCAGCGCGCGCCGAGGCATCTGCCGTCTACGACTGATGTGCTCTTGGGGCAGCAGGATAACTCCCATCCTGCCATCCCATTCCCGCCGCCTTCGCGGGCGCCTGTCGTGCCTAGTGGTGCCCCGCGCGGGAGGCAGCAGCCCCACAACAATAACAGCAACAACAACGCAGCGGCGCGCCAGCAGCAGGCCCAGGTAACCCGCATGCAGGAGCTGTACAACCAGAGCCAGCAGCAGACCCCGCGCAACGCCGGGTTCGTGCAGGAGACGGTAAGGTCGAGCATCCCGATTGCGTTGGGGAAGGCGATGCCGGCGCTGGGTGTGCAGGAGGCGGATGGCGTGGCTGAGGAGGTGAAGGAGGCGGAGGATGTGTTGGTGGAGCCCATACCCGTCAAGATCGTGTGGAAGGGTGGCGGGAGGGAGGTCGTACTCGCCCGAGCGGGGGACGATGAGTGGAAGGGAAGGACCCTGATGGAAAAGGAGTGAGTGCTGACCACTTTTTTTGAGGGGGAGAAGCTCATCGGGTGCAGATCACCGACATCGAATGTGTGGACGCTGACGGTGATGCTCCGCCCGGGCACGCACCACGTCCGATTCCTCGTCGATGGGCAGTGGCGCGTCGCCGATGATCTGCCCGCTGCCGTCGACGATCAGGGATCGCTCGCCAACTACGTCGCCGTCGCGCTCACGTTCGGCGCTCTTCCCCCGCCCCCGCCCCCGCCCCCTGCTGTGCGTGGTGGGAAGGTCGTCCCGGGGCAGTCGTTTTGGTCCGCTGATTCGAGTGCGGACGGGGAGACGGAGACGGAGTCCTCCAAACCTAAGCAGCCGGTTACGCAGTCCCCGAATCAACAACAAAGAGATCGGGACCAGTACGCGCAGGCAGCGTGGACGTCCACGCTCCCGCCTGAGCTCATCGAGGCGGCCAAGGAGGAAGAAGCCTACCTCGCCGCCTCAGCCGGGCAATACGAATCCACCACCTCCTCCACACGCGTCATGGGGTTCGTGCCCGCTCCCAACATCCCGCCCGCCCCGGGGCTGCCGAGGCATCTGGAGAAACTGATCTTGAATACGCGGGTCACAGCGCCGAGCGCGGGTGGGGCGGGGAGCGCGGCGGGGGCAGTGCGGGTGCGCGTGAGAGGGATCGGGAGGCGGGAGGGGCGGTGGGGGGTGGGGTGGGGTCGGGGCAGGGGCAGCAGGCGAGGAAGGAGAGGAGGGAGAGGGAGAGGGATGGGGATCGGGAGCGCAGGGACGGGGAGAGGAGGGATAGGGACCGCGATCGCGAAAGGGAGCGCGATAGGGATAGGGATAGGGAGAGGGATAGGGGACAGAGGAGGAGGGCGAATGTACCGCCGCCGCCGCCGCCGAGCGAGGATGGCGGGGATAGGGAGAGTAGTGTTAGAGATAGTGGGTTTGTCGCGCCGCCGTCGAGTGTGGTGGATGATGGAGGGGTGGAGGCGCTCGAGCCAGCAGCGATTATCGTCCCGTCAGACCCGACCACGGGCACGGCGGCGTCGAGTGCAACTGCCACGCCCGCGGCATCGTACCCCGCTACGCCCGTGGCGCCGTTGTCGCCTACGCAGACCCCGCCGAAGGGATGGAGTGCTTTGGACGGGAGCGGGAGTGGGGGTGGGACGAACCCTGCGTCGCCTGTTCTGGGATCGTCCATACCCTCTCTCTCCCAAACGTCGCCTACGCCGGGCACCACCTCACCCACCACCTCACCCACGCCCTTCACCCCCCCTCCCCCACCCTGCTCCCCTCCCCCACCTCCCTTTCCCCCCTCCCCCCCTCCTCCTCCCCACCCCCTCCCCCTCCCCCTTACCCCCCTCCTCCTCCGCACCCCCGCCCTCCGGCTCGAGGACGATCACCATCGACACCACGCACATGCCCGCGCTGACGGACGACGGGAGTGTCCTCCCGGTGCCGTCGCATGTTGTGCTGCATCATTTGAGCACGAGCGCGATTAGGAATGGGGTGTTGGCTGTTGGGGGGACTATAAGGTATCGGAAGAAAGTGAGTGTTTTGTTTTTGGGGGGGGGTTTGCGTTTTCTTTGCATGCGATGCTGCGAGTTTGGTGGGTTGGAGTTGCGGTCGCTGATGTGTGTTTTTTTGCAGTATTTGACTACGATCTATTATAAACCGACATGATAAGGACGAGGACGAGGACGACTACACTACACTAGAGAACGTCGTGTTGCTTGGGGTTTGGAGGGTGGGTGGGTGCTGCTGGTTTCTGGTTCTGGTGCTGAAGGCTGGTGCTATGTATTGTAAAACGCGAAATACTAACTACGACTACGACTACGATGAGATGCTGGGAGGGTGCTAGGAGGGTGATTGGGGAGGCACGGGAGTGTTGAGGTTGATGGGTGATTTGCTTCGAATGTGGGCCTGGAGTCTGCTTCTTCTGTTCTTTTCTGTCCTCTTTCTATTCTTTTCTGTTCTCTTTCTGTTCTCTTTCTGTTCCACTCTGTTCTGTCCTTCTTTCTTTGCATACCGTTCATGCTTCCACGTCCTTCCCATCCCATCCCATTCCAAAATGTTTCTTTCCTCCAAAACGTTCTTCCATCACGGAATCCATCATCGTTCATCGCTCATCGTTCATCGTTCGTACGGCCGCTTCCTTCTTTCCATCCAATCCAATCTAAACGACTTCCATTTCGTCCAGCATTCCTTCATTTCTTCTTCTTTCTTTCATTTGTGCCCGACCATATCCCGCCCCGTTCTGTTCTGTTCTGTTCTGTTCTGTTCTGCATTCATGCCCATACTCATTACCTGCCTGCTTTTCGCGCCGTCGCTGTGCTTGTCTTTGTAACCTCTCTTGATTTGCCACTTTCCACTTGCCACTTTTCACTTGCCACTTGCCATTTGCCACCTCTACGTTTACGTTTGCGTTCTCATTTGCGTACCGTACCGTACCGTACCGTACATATATAGATGCGTTTTCCTGTTCCTGTAGCCCTGTTGTGTTTCTTTCTTTCTTCGCGTTGTTGACTTCCGATACTGATTAGCGATTGAGGTGGTTCGTGTCGGTTTCGTCACAGCAGCAAGTACCATCAGAAAGTAAGGATTGAGGATGGATACCACTCCGTCTCATTTTAAGTATATAAGAATGACCTCCGTGTTTGTCGACGATGATTTGAGATCTGAACGACGTTAAATCGTAGTCATGAACCGCGCATTCGCATACTCCCCCAAAGCCTCTGTTTCTGTTTCCAATAACAACGCGCTCTTGCACGCGTAAGTAGAACCCATCGATGCTGCGTAGATTGGGTTGGTGGAGGATGCCCGGCGGCACCTCCGGCAATGCCAACGAGGTGGAGATTGAAGCCAAAGTCAAAGATAATCCTGGATGGATTGGTGTTTTTGCCAGTGGGAGTCGGATAAAGCTCGGTTAGGGCAAAACCAAAAACGGTCGGACCTGTTCACTTCAGAATGGGCGCTCACGCCTCTCTCCTGCTGACTCCGTCGCTCGAAACATCACACCTCAATGTCAACCTTGCACCACGTCAACACTTTCCACTTGCCGCTTTCCACTTGCCACCTCTACGTTTACGTTCTCGTCTGCGTACCGTACCGTACATATATAGATGCGTTTTTCTGTTTCTGTTCCTGTAGTCCTGTTGTGTATGTTTCTTTCTTTCTTCGCGTTGTTGACTCGTCCCGATCCCGATCCCCAAAGCGCGATTGAGATGGTTCGTGTTGGTTATTCGTCACAGCAGCAAGTGCCATCAGCAAGGAAGGATTGAGGATGGATACCAATTGCATTTCACTCATTTTAAGTATACAAGGATAAGAATGATTTCTGTGTTTGTCGACGATGATTTGAGATCTAAACGACGTTAAATCGTACCCGTGAACCACGCATTCGCATTTCGCATATTCCCCCAAAGCCTCTGTTTCCAATCACAACTCGCGCTTGCACACGTACAACCCATCGATGCTGCGTAGATTGGGTTTGTGGAGGATGCCCCGGGGGCACCTCCGGCAATGCGAACGAGGTGGAGATTGGAGTCAGAGATGATCCTGGATGGATTGATGTTTTTGCCAGTGGAGGGCAAAACCAAAAACGGTCGGACCTGTTCAGCTCAGATTGGCGCTCACGCCTCTCTCCTGCTGACTCCATCACTCGAAACACACCACACCTCAATGTCAACCTTGCACCACGTCAACACTTTTCTCAGGAAAGGGAAGGAAAAGGCTCGCCTTCTTACGACCGAATTGAAGCGCTCTTTCTCACTTCAACCGTCATCTGAGGTTGGTGCGAGCCTTGGCGTAGATGGTGCTTATCCCAGCTCAAGTACCAGCTCCGCTGTCATCAAGCCTCCTGTGAGTGTTTCAGTACGATGGATCAATGTGTTCAACGATGGACTAAGTTATAAACTTGCGTTGGTCAGGTTGATTCTTTGCAAGCACGACAGATCGGATCACTGATGATCACGGACGATCAGGCCGGTGGAGCAGTTCCTTCGGGGCTGGGGGCAACCAGATTGCTGCCCAGTGTTTCTGAAAGACCGATTGTAAGTGTATAAACTATCGTATGCTGTGAAAGGCTGGTATCCACACAATCCTCACACTCACAATCCATGTCGTTGAAACCTAGATCATGCCTTTGATTGTGGAAGGATCTGTTCCAGTGGCAGATACCAGCACAGCTACACAAGCCTCACTGCCGCCCACGTCTAGTCCCTTGATAGACTCTGTTGTTATTTCAGATGCTGTAATGTCAAGCGAGCAGGCCATTTTGTTGGTATGTGTCTAAGATTTATGCCTTGTAATCATAATTATCTCATAATGTTTCCCAGCATGCACCCCATGCAGTTGAACCTGTGATTCTGGGCCCTTTCTCAGGAAGCCAGAATGTAATGGTCATGAACTCAACAATCAACATGACCAACAATGTGAAGGTGAATATTTTTATTTCTTGTGTCACACAAAAATGTCAGATTAATGATATTTGACAATAGATGGGACAAAATACCCCAGACCTGGTTTCCCAGAAACCAAATTCAAGTACCCTCTTTACAGGTCGCAAGGAGGTGCTTGAACAGTTGAAACATCACTTTGCACCCCGTCTCAACAGAGAAAGGCGGCTGTTCCTTTTATATGGAATGGGGGGCATTGGAAAGACCCAAATCTGTCTTAGGTTTGCAGAGGAGATGTCTGACCTGTCAGTCTGTTGATGATCTTCTTGTGGTACAACCCTCCTAATTTGATTTCCAGCATTCCTCAGATTTTCTGGGTTGATGCATCCTCTACTGACACCATTATCCTGAGCCTCAAGGCTATATCTGGTAATGCAGACAGTTCAGCACTGTCTACTCTCCAGAGAATAGCAGCTCTAGAGAATGATTGGCTTCTTGTATTTGACAATGCTGATGGTGGTCCTGAGGTGGTTGAAAAGTTTCTTCCACCAGGGTCCAAGGGTAACATTCTGATCACCAGTCGGAACTGTGCTCTGGAGCGCATAACATTAGTTGAGAACTCACTGGGGCTGCCTGAAATGGCCAAAGAGGATGCTGTTATACTGCTCCAGAAATCTAGTTGTCTAGGCTCTCTAGTTAAGGATCACCCAAATCTTGCTGAGAAGATTGTATCTGAGCTGTGTTGTCTTCCTCTAGCAGTTGATCAGGCTGGTGCTGCTATTCATTCTGGACTATGTGATGTGCACAAATACCTTGAACATCTATCTTACCAGAGGGAAAGGCTCATGTCACACCCATTGTTTAGAGGTGCATCACAATACAACAGGACAGTGTATGGAACTTTTGAATTATCCTATGGTGAAATTGAAGCCAGAGCCACCAGGCCTGATCCTTATGTTGCCAACTCAGCTCAGACTGCTATTTTGATCCTGCAAACCTGTGCATTTTATCACTATGATAGAATATCAAAAGACATATTCAAACATGCTGCTGAGAAGTCTAGACAGAGAGATGTGGAGGATGAGATAAAATCAGGCCTCCCACTAGCAATTACATCTCTGGACTACAGACTTCTGCCTGTGGACAAGGCTGGCCACTGGGATGAATTGTTCTTCAATCAAGGACTCCAAGTGTTACTTTCTTTCTCTTTGATCAAAAGAAGCTCCTCTTCTGATGTTTTTGCCATGCATCCACTGGTGCATTCCTGGAGTCAAGACAGAATGTCAGAGTCAGCAAAGCATCAGAGCTGCAAGATGGGGAGGACAATTCTATGCTGTGCTACTTCTATTGGTGAAAAGATCCAAGATTATGCACAGAGGCAAAGATTACTACCACATATTAATGCCAATCTTCAGTATGGGGCTCAGATGGGACTAGAACATAATTATAAGGATGATGAATGTATTAGATTTGCAAAGGTGTTCCAACCTGGAATATGGCAAAGGTGTTCCGACCTGGAATATGGCAACAGGGACCGACCTGCTCTCTAACCAACGTGCCGAGTCATAATTTGAGCTCCACCATCAACCAAACAAACTCACAACGCAGGA
The DNA here is from genome assembly GCA_014925845.1 of Crassisporium funariophilum. NCBI lineage: Eukaryota > Fungi > Basidiomycota > Agaricomycetes > Agaricales > Crassisporiaceae > Crassisporium > Crassisporium funariophilum. Next base: position 621,490 of record JACGCL010000006.1, read on the forward strand.
CCCCGGATGTATCAATCTAATCTCTGCTGATCAGTTAGCCATCCCGGCCCATTCAATTGCTCAGTCACCACTCAGTCAGCTACTTGAAAGTCAATTTGTATTTATTGCTCCTCACAATGACATCCCATTGCGTCTGCTCATCTCATCTGCTTCTGCCATGCCTGAATTTGGTGAAGGAGTCCTTGATGGTTTTCAAATCCAACACTTCCTAAGGTAGGGGACATCCACAAGCCGCCAATGTCACGTGGCGTTACTTTTCTGTAATCCGGCCAGTCAAATCCGGAAATAAATTGCGGAAAAACATTGGAACATGGATCCTACAATAATGATATAGAAATTGCGAAATCTGGCTCCTGCAAACTATTCTAATATATCTTGTATTTGTCTCCAGAAATTTTGGGAAAGATAGAGCAAGAAATGAGTGACTTATATATTGATTTGAATTTTTTTGATTGATCAAGTCATCTCCAAGATGGAGATAAGACAACAATGGATGCTTTTACGGCTTCTTTTGTTCTTGACTACGTACACGGTACAACAATGGTTGATTACAAAACACACGCCTTCTCCAAATCTTCCATAAGGCTTTCTGGAAGGACACGGTGGCCCCGGTACTTTCTTGATGCCCAAGCTGCCTGCCTCCCATTCAGTCCACATCAGGAAAATCACTTTTGATCCCGGGTAAATCAGATGATGGCAAAGCTTCCCAGATCATCCAGGAACATCCAGGGACATCCAGGGACAACCCCAGTCAACCTGGGTATCTCTGCGTCACCTTCACTGGCTTTTGACTGCTCCCTCTCATCAAATCATGTGAAATAGCAGGATTGCGCTGCATACAATTAAACTAGCATGTATTACTCTAATATATTGTCTGGTATGAGTATTTACTCAGCCAATTATTGACTAGAAACGAGGATGAGAGGTCTAATGTCGTTTCAGGTAACCAGGAGGGATCAAGACTACTGTTGAAAATAGGAAATAACATGCAGCTTTGTCGTATATTGGCTAGAGGAACAATGGCGCCTTGAAGTCTATTACCTGAGAGGGCTTGGGCTTGTTAATGTGATACATCATACCATGGTAAGTGTGAGCGGCAATGGGGAGGGGTGAGTACCATTCTACAGAAGCCAAAGGCTCTTTTGGCCATTCTAGTCGTGCCCGCAAAAAGTAAGCACAGTTCCCATGGCATCTGGGCTTCATTTCTATGTATCTCAGTCACTGCGGAACATAGGTTTACAAAATTTTGTGAGATGCCAGGCCTTGTAATATGTGTTAATACTGTGAAATAAAAGTTGAACATTTTTCACTTCTGCAATGAAGTGAAAAATGTTCTTCTGCAATGTCTGTGTGTTCATTATGAAACTGTGGGATTTCTGGAGCTGACCCAATATCAAAGGATCCAAGCGGTATAATAATTAGGTCTCCTTTACAAAGTTGGTTGAATATAACATATGTACGTCCACTCAAAATTTCAGGCCAAACGGAGCAGTCCTGGTAGAGATTGATTTTTGGTGTTAAGGAAGAACCTACCATAAATGGAGAGTAGGAATGACTTTTGGAAAACAAAAGGCACTGTCCAAAAGCACCAGAAATGTACTCAATATTTGCATAAAAGATTCAAGGTTTATCATGAACCTGTCAAATTGTAACCAGAAATTTGATATCCATGCTTACTTTTTGCGGGCACAAGTAGAGGAGCAGGACGTGGTCCCAGAGAGGTATCCAATATCTCTGGCAATGTGAATATGACATGAACACGTCCAATGTGGGTCCCTGCGCATTCAGAAAATCAGGTACGGAATGATCAAAGACAGTCCATTCCTACCTGCCAGTCCCGTCGACTCTGCTTCGTCTTTAGTAATGACCATGACAGTGTCAAACCGGCCATGGGGTAGATTTTTGGATATAGGAATAGCTTTAACTATGTCTCTTTCTTGGCCTTCCTCCTTGTTATTGTGGATAGCCTCAGGATGGAATCAAAACATGTGGTAGACATTGACCTTGGTGAAAGGAAGGCTAAGCTGCAGGTCAAGACGTCGGTTGGAAGCCTGAGTTTGTGCAAAGCTGTTTAGGTAGAGTTTGAGATAATAGACAAAGTTGCTAGCTTTATGTTTCTCCTCCACAGACGCTATAAGCCAGTTGGCGTGGTTGGGATATTTAGCGATTGATATGGATGGCTTGCCCTTCAAAGAGCTGGGTGATGGCGTCAGTGCTGGGGTGGAAGTTACTTGGGATTGGAACCATGAGATTTTTTCTTGTCTGGATAGCCAGCAAATCATTTGCGGAAACTCATCACGTTGATTGGATGCCCTCCAGCCCTCCTTCGCAAAGTCAATGTGTAAACACTCGAAGAGCTCCGTGTTGTAGTTGTTGGTGGTACCAAAGAGTTTGATAGATTCGACGTAATGCAGGAGAGAGTGAAATTTAGGGATATTGAAGTCTTTCCGGACCAGCGCATCTACAAAGTAGTGGCAATTATTGTGGAAGCGGTCCAGGGCATCCTGTAGATAGCCTAAAGTAATGGTGTCATGTGTGGGATATTGGGCGATATAGATGAAATCTAGAAGTGCCGTGACAGCTTCAATTCCATAGCTAGGCATCTTTCCGATAAGGCAGCCCAGGAGGATCTTTGCCATGTTTTTCCTTTCTGGTCCAGAAATCTGTGATAGGGAAGAGATGCCGTCTTTGAATTTACGTAGACCGTAACCAAATGGCAGGCAGCAAATGCATCGATCAAGTTCTGCGGGTGTAAGAATGCGCTGGCACCAGGTGACAACATGTTTAAATATGCCTTGGTAGAGTTGATGAAGGACGTCGGGAGTGATGGCGCAATTGATATCGCATAGCGGAAATCCCTGCCAGAAGGGCTTGTAGACAGTGCCTGCAACATCCTTTGACATGCAATATGTGTGAAAAGCCTTCTGGCTATCGCCCATCTGTGCTCGTGCCTCTTCTAAGATCTGTTCGGTCCAATGTTGGCTACGCAGTGGATAGCCATCAGGATTCTGTAAGTCCTTGGCTGGAGCCTGACATCGGGGGCACGTTCCGTATTTGGAGCAGGTCACAAGACACTGCTCCGGGTAGTCGGCGACATAGCAGGTGAGGATGGGAAAGACTCTGCGGATGGCACCATCAGAACTGGTCATTTCAACACCTTCATTGCCAGCCTTGATGAGAGGCTCGAGGACAATGCGCATAGACTCATGGAATACATGCTGAACGCGAGACCTATGCTCCAACTCAGTCAACCTGGTGCAATCCATCTTCTCCACTGAGAGATATGCGATTAGTATGCAGGCGTGCTGGGATGGCTTGCGTTGTGTGGCTTTTGATATATTGCTGATGGAGAGGTAGACAGGATATGCGGATTTACTGCTGGAGAACTGTGTGAGCTGTGTCTTGTCCGTGGCAATGATGACCGGAGCAAGTGTAGCCCCTCGTGGGAGCTTACTCTGACGACAGGATATTAGACGAAAGGATACATAGAAAGGTAAAGAGATAAAGATCACGTACCTGTAAAACATGCCACCATTTTGCGGTCCACATATTGTTGAAGATACGATTTTTCTGGTCAGGACCAGAGAAAACCTTAGTCGGTCCAAATTTCATCTGAGGTGACAGATTTGGGTCCTTCCAAAAACTGCGTACAGCTTCTACGGGGTCTCTGTACCAAATGGTGAAAACATTGCTGGGGGAGTCTGGAAATGACAAGTGCTTGGCACGCCAATCTCCGGCCTTTTCTGGCATATTGTCCAATTTCTGATGAAGCGCTCGGATATTGTGAAAGGAAAGGCCAAGCTTCTCGACCACCTGGCAGGTAAACAGATGAGAGTACATTGTGAAGAAGACACCTGAAACTCACCCCTGGAATCTCCAGTAACCAATCAAATGCCTTATGACCGGGTCCATCCTTCACTGCCCATTGTGCCACCTTCCAATCCAGCTCCGAAAGGAAAGGGAAAAAGTGCTTGTCCTTCCCCTCTTCTTCCATTGCAATATCTCCATCCCCGTCTTGCACTACGGGTGCCCCCACTTCATGTTGGAGAATTCGTCCTGCATTGGGGTGCTCAACAACCACACAACTGTCATCATCATCATCATCTAGAGCCCTGTGTCTGTAACGTGAGGCTGCTTCTTGTATATGATTTGCTGCGGTCTGTGGACCAGGCCTCCATCAGTGGAAAGGATAGGGTTGTTGGGGATGAAGTGCTGGTCATTCCTCAATTGATAGATGTCGCCGAGGTCCAAGTCAAGATCAGGATCATTAGATAGATCATACATTTCCCAGTCTTCGTCCCCAGGAAGGCCACTCGTCAGCTCTGGTTTCTGATTGAGCGGTACATTATCCTCCACATCCACAATATCAAGATCCCTTCTTTTGCCCTTCATGTACCATGCGCAGGATTTTGCTGATGAAAGATGGGAGTGCATCGAACCAGGAGCCTTGAAGAATTTGCCGCAGCCAGCTTTGCAAGCATATAACTCGAACATATTGTATGAGTGTAGTGAGAACCGGATGATATTAACAAGGGTATTCATATGTACAGGGTATATCTATAAGGCGACCATGGTTCATCCACATAACAGAATATGATAAAGAGAGACAGCAGGGACATACATTAGTGGCATGGGACACATGACATTCTTTCATCGCTCAACCATCAGCCGACTTTCTCCCGAACCAATTCACTGACACCGATGACAAAATGCGATGTATAGACCTGACAAAGAGGGTGAGGGTGAGAGGAAGTAGAGATAGTGTCAGCTATACCAGGATCGTCGACATCAAACTGTAGAAAAGGGATGAAACAAGACAAAGAAATAACAGACATGGGGTACGTACTGTACGGTTCGAGTCCAAAGGGGTGCACATGTAACGGATGGTAGACGTCCAATGGGTTCTCTGTCTTGTATAATTGATTGAGTTTGTCCATTTCTATCAGATCCATTCTTGCAAAGATCTTGTCCAGTAGATCCGAGAGTTGTTGCGCGTCGGGTGCATGTTGGATGGGCAATGAATGTGAACCATTCATATCTCAGCAGTCAGAGCAATACAGGGATAGTGATTGGCCAGGATGAGAGTAGAGGGTAACGACTGCGTATAATAGTGGGTCCCGGGTGTGCGGTGATAGTCTGCATTCGTCCACGTTTTTATGTGTGGGCCGTTGTGAGTAACATAGGACTCTCACCTTGAGGGAACAGAGATTGAAATAAACAGGTAACCAACAAGAGTTGAGAGCAGCTTGAAGGAGCAAGAATAATATCCGGCCAATGCCAGTCAGGGACTGTGGCCATTGTACAATTGAGACCGATGCTGATAAGCGAGTTTGCCCTCCCTGATGCAAAGCTTTTGCATGGATTCCCACGCTCAGAGGGCAAATTCCTACAAGTCCATTTGTCATGTCCGGTCCGCTTACCACTGCAGAAGGCGCGCGTCTTTTGTCCTATCTTCAAAATGATAGTGCCCTGCCCTCAGATCTCCGTGGTATTGCGCATAAACTGCAGAGTTTCCTGATGCGTACAGTACAGGTAAGTACAGCCTACATATTGAAATGGCTTTGGCACTTATCCAACGGTTTTGACTTGGTAGGGCAACCTTGTCAGTCCCCTCGGGGCCCCCAACACCGTCTACCATGACTCCTTTGACTCCAAGGCAAGGAAGCTCATGGCCATCTCTTGCGCCTTCCAAGAGATTACCCATGACGCCAAAACGGACGCACCAGCCGCACTCCTCGACAATGGCAACGCCATTGTCTGATTACGGCCTCTCAAGTCCCCTTTCCGTCTCTGAGCTACTATCTACACCACTATTTTTGTCCCCTCTATCTACTCCTTCTACAAACAGGCAACCTTTCCAGCTGATCACCATTGAGAACACGGTAAGCATTGTCAAACGTTTATTGTATTCCTCAAGACTCAAGTTGATGGGCTCCCGCTTCAGCCTCCATCTCTCCTCACTCCTGTCACTCGAGACCGCCGCCGACGCCAATCTGATGCTTTGTTAACCCCTCAGCTTCCGTCAACACCGTCTTGTCGGCTTCCGTCAACACCGTCTCGTCGAGGTCGACAATCCGAGCCTCGTTCACATTGGCTGCGACACCGGTCTTCAAATTCTCAAAGCTTGAGTCCGGGATCGCAAAAACATGACCACGGTCATAGGGAAAGTCCGAGGGCGCGAGGGAGAAGAAGAGGGTCAATGTTTGATGAAAGGGGAGAAAGTACACTCTTGCAAAGGTACATTTGCACTGCAGCTTTGTCCTCACCGTTTAACCAACATCCTTGCCCACACATAATTGTCCTCATCCCAATATACAAACAAATATTTAGTCTATCAAGTTTAATCTCAAAAGGTGAATTAACCCATTGCACTGGTGTTTGACTCTTGTTTTGTTCCACCTTTTCACCGTGGATTCTAATTATTACTAAGTTGGTCACAAATATCAATAGAAATGTTCAAAGCTGAACACAGCTTGCAGACACAGCTTGCAGCCATGCATAGCAAGTAGATTACATAATCCAATTTTGGGAGTCCGCACAGAACACAATGTCACACACTTTCATCAGAGCCTTTTGCTAGAGTTGGGCTTATCTTTCTGACTAAAGTACATAGTGCAAACAACTTAATGGCATGTTAGAATAACATCCAAGATTGGGGGTTACTTATCAACACAAGTTAATAATAATAAAGTTGTTACACCAAAAAACCTTTTTTTCAACAAGGTTAAAAACAGGATGGATGACAATGACCCATAATCACTAAGTCCATGCACCTACAAACAAATACCACCTGTCAAACAGCTCAACCATTATGTCATCAAGGTTCATACTATTGAGTGAAGTTGTCTGTTTCTAGTGATTAGCATGGGTCACCCAACCCGCACGGGTCAAGCACCCCGGGTACTAGGGGTCAGGGTGTGGGTGAGACTCTGCACACCCGGTGATGACCTGTGCCCCAGCCATTGGGGTACAGGTCAAATGTTGTCATGTACAGCCTTATATTATGTAACATGAAATAAAAAAAACTGAAAACCTTAATCCAAGTCTCTACAATATGGAATCCAGACCCAACACTATGGCGACAGGAAACACTATGCAAAAGAACAAAGAGAAATCTTGCGTCAGCGCGCGTTGTCAGAAGGGTTTGCAAGAGCCAAGCAAATCCACAAAGAAGGCCACGCGCTCAGCATCTGTCGCTGACAGTGATGATGATGATGACAAACCAATGACTCCTGGAGGGACCTTGAGTGGTGATGAGGATCATATCATGGAGGAGGTGCCAGCTGCATTGCGCAACAAAGCCATTGTTGTTGACAACAATTCTGATGAAGAAGAACAAAAAGAACTTGGTGAGTCAATGGCATTTGTAAGAAGAGAAAAAAAGACTTACGTGTACCCAGACCGCCTGTCAAAAGACTGGACATGGCCTATCTATGCCTTCTTTAAGCCAATTCCCAAAATCAAATATGTTGATAAGAAGCGATGCCACAAGTTTGAATGTGGGGCAAAGTACTGCAAAGGAAAGAGTTGTTATGTCAGGAGGTTTCTCCACACAGCAGACAAAAACTCATCGGGCAACTTACAGAGGCATGCCAAGAAATGCTTGGGAGAGGATGTAATTGAAGAGGCCAACAACGCGACTAATGCAGATGAGGTACGCAACACAACAGCCGGCAAGCAAAAGGGGAAAGGTAAGGTAATGTTCTCAACACAGCAACACACAAAAGCCGAGGCCAGGTATGTACATGTGAAGCTTCATGGCTTTTGCTGATTGGCTGATGGCCGGTGTGTAGGGCAGAGTATGTGTGATGGGTGTCTGAGAGCCTGCAACCCTTTGATATTGTAAAGGACAGGGCTTTTGTCAATCTAATGAAGACAGGACAACCCAAAACTTACATCCCGTCACCTTCAACAATCTTACGCAATGTCAAAGTTGTTTTTGCAAAGACGCTTGAACATGTTGCCAAGCTACTTCAGGTGTGTCAACATTGTATAAACAAACTGAAAAAAAAATTCTAACATACCGTAGGAGCACAAAGGCGCACTCAACTTCATAACAGATGCTTGGACATTGCCAAACCATTGTTCCTTCATTGCATTTAGTGTTGTGTTTGAAGTAAACAGTGAGCAGATGATTCTTCTTCTTGATTTCATCGAGGTTGCAAAGTCTCATACAGGTTTGCATCTTGCAACTGTCTTTGTGTCAATGCTAAAGGAGTTGGGTATTGCTGATAAGGCAAGCATGGTATAACTCTTGCAAAAACATTTACTCACCACATTGTCGCGTTATAAGATCCTGAGCGTGATGTGCGACAATGTGTTGCCAAATATTGTGATGATTGATAGGCTTTAGGAGCTTGTAGAGTCATTGCCTGGGCAGCCTAACATAACACGGTGCTTCAACCATGTGTTGAGTCTTGTTGCAAAGACGGTTGTGCAGCAATTTGATGTGGTAAAGGACAAAGAAGACAAAGCCCTAGATGATGCAGAGAAGGCCTTGCAGGAGCTGGCAGCGGGAACTGATCTCGAGGATGTGGAGATGCAGGTCAAGGAGTTACAGGCACAGCTAGCCGGCGAGGACGTTGGTGGAGAGGACGACGACCTTGAGGACTGGGAAAACGAGCGTGAAATGCTGTCCAACATTGAACAAGAGGTGTTGGATGAGAACATGCAGCCTATAAAGCTCCTTCTGGTTAAGGTCAGTTACAAGTCCATCTGAGATGAATTGATGAACTAATCTGTCTCCCAGCTATGCAAGATTTTGTTTGCCCTCATCCATTCATCTACAATCTTGCTTCCGAGATGGCGTGAATTGCTTGATTCCCTAAAAATGAGTGTTAGGAAAATGCCATGCAATGTCGGAATTCAACTTACGACATGTTATGCTTTGCGCTTGAATACCGCAAAGCAATTGACACAATGGCCGCTGACAAGAATAATGGGCTAAGGAGGTTCAAGCTAGATGGGAGAGAGTGGCAGCTTGCAGAGCAGCTGTGCAAAGTCCTGGCGGTGAGTTGTGGACCCAAGTGGACCCAAAGTGGGTGCATGTTTGCTTGCTGACTCATTGACCCTTCAATCTTCAATTTTGAATTGCCGTCATCTGTGTTTCAATCGTCGTTGTCTGTGTTCCTTTCCCATCCCTCCCTATGCCCCGTTCCCAGGTTTTCAAGGAAGCAACATTGTTTTTCTCGCGCAACACACCAAATCTCGCAACCGTCATTCCAGCTATGGACCACATTGACAATGTTCTTACCACGGCATCTCTGAACACAAGGCAATTTGAGCCTGCCACCCGCGCTGCACTTTTGCTGGCCAAAAATACTCTCAACCAATACTACAACATGACGGACCATTCAGAGGTCTACAGGATTGCTATGGGTAAGTTTTGTAGTCTTTGAATGCTGTGTCAGTTCTAAAATGAACATATCTCAACAGTTCTTCACCCATCTTGCAAACTTGAATACTTCAAGACCAAGAATTGGGAAGGACGAGTGGATCACCACAGCAAAGGATGTGGTCTGTGCTGAGTATGAACGCACATATGCCAACCAATACAGCCAAGAATCTGTGGAAACGACGGAAACTACATCTCAAGTACAAAAATCTCTTATTTCATTGTTGTATCATGTACTAACATCCCTCCACAAGTCATCAAAGAATTCAAAGCCAATCAAAGTCAACATATTTGACACTCTTCCAGCATTTGCTGCATCACATTCCCAAATTCCTGTGGACGAGTTGGCTGACTATCTCAGTACACCCATTGAGCAGGTTACGAGTGTCCTCAAGTGGTGGGTGTCAAAGTGTGGCATTTGGCCAAACCTATCAAGGATGGCACTCAACTACCTCTCCATTCCTGGTGTGTGGCCGTATATCATGTATATGAATACTTACTTCTAACTCTTTACTTATTGATGACACGACAGCTATGTCAACTGATGTTGAGCGTGTGTTCAGTCGGGGCCGTATTCTCCTATCCCACACCAGCAACCGGCTCTCACCACAAACAACATGCGCCCTCATGTGCCTTGGAGGTTGGAGTCTACTTGGGCTGGTGAAAGATTCAGATGTCAAGGCCGCCTCTATGTTACCTGATGTCAAGGACAAAGAGGAGGGTCCAGATGATTGGGAGGGTTTTCTGTCAGCCGTCTCCGGCTCTTTTAGGTAGAAGATTGGTAGATACTCAAAAACATATGTATGACCCATGGGTTCACCCGTGACCCGCGCGCAACCCTGCGTACCTGCTAGTGCAACTCGACCCATACCCAACCCAAGCACCGGGGGCATGGGTGGACCAGGGTCAGGGTGTGGGTAAGAAAATATATACCCTAGGGTGACCCGTGCTATTCACTATCTGTTTCCTCATCATGTGTTTGATGATGCCAAAGAATAACAGCCAGCTATTGAGCCCATGGACAGAGTATGGCTTGAGTATGGCAGAGTACTGCATAATATGGGCATAAGCTGTATTGAACATGACAAAGATTGTCCTTGCAACAGCAAGGAACAGCCTTCCTTGTCTTCTGGCTTCTAACATGTTATCAACTAAACCTTGCATAAACCAAAGAACAGGGAAGACTTGTTTGTCATAAAAGAGTCACGGTCCGGACGCCCGAAATTGAATTATGTAATCTACTTGCTATGCGCGCTGCAAGCTGCGTCTGCAAGCTGTGTTCAGCTTTGATAGTTCCTAATAATTGCAAAGTATTAAAGTTATGTGTGCAGGTAAGTAACTCAGACGGACACAAGTGAGTGTAACGGCTATATTTCACCTAAAGTTATGTGCGCAGGTAAGTAACTATGGTGACGGTAAGTAAATTGTAGGTATGAAGATATAATAGAATTACTGGCCTCAGACAGACACAATTGAGTGTAATGGCTAAGGTTCAGTGAAAAAAGACATAGTGAATATGTCTATGCGTGGGAATCTCTATATGCGGTGGTGTGCTACTAACTAGGTAGACACATGCGTACACCAGAGTGAGCAAATAGAAAAGTAAAGTGAGTGTCACAAAGATGATATACTTTATTAGAGTCCGTGCTGGTTTACACCAACAAGTATCAGTATCACTGTTTGTATCTTTGAGCTTGAGCGGTTAATGTAAGGGCAACCTCAATGGTGTGCACAAGGCACTGCAGAGAGAGGGAATCCAAAGTGCATTTAGTATAGCTGTACATACATCTAGGTCAATTATAACTACATACCTGCAGAGTGAGGATTCCGTCTCTTGTGCAGCAGTATATGTCAGGAGTGAAATCAGGAGACAAATCAAATCAAACCAATGGTAAGCCAAATAAGCATATGGGAAGGTAAGTATTGGAAATAATGGTGTATCAGGTGGAGGGGTGCATGTGTTATATGAAACCAATGCCCGGGTGGTACCTACAGGTGCCAGCGGCGCAAGGAAGGGTAGGATGTAATGAGAAAGTGGGGTGAGGTGTGGTAGAACTTGTTGGTGTGTTAGCGCAATGGGCGTGCAGGGGTTGTGTGATAGGCGCCGTGTCTTGGGAAATGGAAGTTCCCCTGACAGTTAAGGTCCCTGTTGGAGGTACCTCCTGAGAACGTAGACAGCGGGACTGGGATTTGTTCTTTAAGGGTGTCTGCCATTCAAGGCTCTCAACGGGGTGGCTGAAACTAGTTCAACGAAACATATGATAATTAAAAGTCTCTCTGAAAGTTATGTGGATGTGTTCAGTTCAGGACCGTCTGAAGACCCGCAAGCTTCATCTTGACCCCGATCTCAAAAAGATAATCAAGACACTAAATCGCTTGTCAGCGAAAACTTGACTCCAAATGCATGCACAACGTACCTCCGTCTGAGTCTTGGCCTTCTCCCAATCATTCCCTGATGAAAAATGTATCAGGATTATTTCAGATAAACATAGAGATTACATTCACCCCAAACATAAACACCATGCCGCCGGACGAGAACACCTGCAGCGTTCGGGTATTTGACCATGGCCTCTGCCATGCTGTCCTTGAGATCTTCTTCATTCGGTGTGTTTTCGATGATGGGCAGCTCTAGAGTGTCGAGATACGAAAGAGCAGCACCAGTACCTCCAATGCGAACACCTTTGATCATCTACACCGTTTCAGTTCCAATGAATCAAGCACAATCCTCATCGAGCATACCTCCTGTAGAGAAACATCGTGAATGGGTTGTACAGACAAACAGCGTCGATCTCCACTAACCTGGTGCGAAATCGAGAACACCGGCCCAGTCCACAAAAGGGTCGCCATAACCGCATGCTGCGAATGCGTGTGTATACAGCTCCCCGCGTTCCGCAGCTCGAACGAGTTCCAGAACAAAGGCGTGCACGCTGATTCCTTGAGGTTCAGCGCGGGCCGCCGGAGGAATACGCGGTCTGCGTGGGGGGAGGGAGGTGCTTGTGGGTAGGGGAGGACGAATATGTGTTTGGGTTCTATGCGTTCTTTTTGCACGCCTGAGGGCGCGATGTAGACTTTGTCGCTGGGAGGGAGATGAGGCTATGTCACGGTTTAATGTGTTAGTTTGCAATGGGGCTCACCCGTCACGGATGCAGATCCCCCCGCCTGTGCCTGTGACCCATCCAAGCTACGTTGAGCAAAGTCAGACTTATAACAGATACTCTCAAACAAAATAATCCTGATACCTGATAGAAAGAACGACATAGTTCCGGTATCAAATTCGCTGGCTACTTCATCGGATGAGCCGCTCTCCTCGGTCATACATTTCGCAATATCGTACATGCAAGGGGTCTGGAGAAAGCACCAACGCGTCGGGTACCTGCGATGTCATCCTTTTGTATACGATTGAGTAAGCACGGTGTGAGATGAAGTGAATGAAGATCGCTTGTCGTCGTCGGTTGGATCTGGGACACTCAAAATTCAACATCTTGATCGCTAATTAGGCATGAGCTGATAAACCCATGATCAATCTAATCTGATATAATCCTTCCGGTAAGCCGGGCCGAGCTTAACAAAGCCGTCCTGTTTGCTCTCAACCTCTGTCTACTATATGTCATAGGCGTCTGGTCCCGAAAACAGCACCGTCAACGCACTCACTGCCAACGCCTCTTCTAGCAACAGTCAACATAAAAAATCCTCTCAAGGCGCCTGTGAATCCGCAATCTGTGTTAGCAATTGAGCAACATCTCCACAGCTCATTCAGGATTATATTTCTCTAGCTCGGCAGCAAGAATATCTGTCCAGATCTGTGAAGCATGGTACATATCAGACTTCCGAGATGTCTCTTGCAGTATGACATTGCCAGCAAACACAGGTTCACCCCACATGATGGCCCTCGAGCATCGACATTACCAAGTTCAGAACCAATTCACCCACCACGCGTCCTGCGGTCCGCCTTTGTACAGGACTCAGCTTCTTCGGCGGTCCGCAGCTACCCCAACTACCTCGAGGAAATGTTCTTAAGGATTGCAACTGGCAGATGGGTCTATTCGTTCTTGTAACGTATCGTTAACGGCATGTTGTCGTGGTCGTGGCTCTATTTCGGTCTCTCTCTCGCGTCGGGTTCCTTCGCGCTGAACAACGGAGTTGCGCTCACCCCGCCGATGGGGTGGAACCCTTACAATGCGTTCCTGTAAGCCTGGCGCTGTCTTCCGGGAAGTCTTCGTAATCTGAGCTGTTGTTGCAGGTGTACGACCACAGAGGCTCAGTACCGCGCTGCCGCTCAGAGCCTGATCAGCCTTGGGCTGAGTACGCTTGGATATCAATATGTCAATCTGTATGTTACGTCGTTGGAAGCCGGGATATTCATTCACACAAGAACGCACACAGTGATTGTGGTTGGCAAGGGAAAACGCGTAATTCCACCGGAGGATTTACCTGGGACACGACTATCATACCTAATGGAATACCGGCCTTGTCTTCATTCATTCATAGCCTTGGGCTTAAGTTTGGGGTTTACTCTGACGGGTGAATGATAGGACTTGTACGTCCATGTTTCAAAATGCTGATTCTTGTTTAGCGGGGTTTTTGCTTGTGACTTCGTTGGTGGCACAGCACACTACCTTGGCAGCCTGGGCCATGAGACCTCTGATGCGAACTCTTGGGCATCTTGGGGCGCAGATTATCTGAAGGCAAGTCTATATGTCCAAAGGCTCCCACTATTGTCTTGCTTACTAGTTGTGAACAGTATGACAACTGCTATGCAGGTCAGTATCTGTCTCTTCGCCACGACTGCCTCGATTAACATTTCCCCTTCTCCAGTCAATTCGACGGACTTCGTCGATTTCAACCCTCCCATATCTGTACGTGAACCTCTCCTGGTTCAGATTACTCATCGAGATTCTTCCTCTTAGATCGAAGTACGTAAACTGAAGGACATGCGAAAGTGACTGAGGCGTATGATTTCAATAGGCGCACTATGTCACCATGCGAGACGCTTTGGCTGCTACGAAGCGACCAATTGTATTCTCAGTGTGCGAGTGGGGAGTTCAAGGTCTTAACACCCCGCTTGAGTATCAAAGGAGGATTAACCAATGCATCCATCAGATCCTGCGAGATGGCCAGCAAGCTCCGTGGGTAACTCGTAAGTCGATGATTCTTCTTACAACAAGTACCGTCAACTGACCAGACAAATGTAATCCAGCTGGAGAATTTCGTAAGTTGTAGCCTTTGTTGATGGCATTTATAGCTCAAATGATGGAACTAGGAATGACATCGGCCCTCCTGCTTCTTGGGACAATCTCTTCAGAATTATCAATCAATTAGTCCCCATTACCCAGTTTGCCCAGCGTGGTGCATGGAACGGTGAGATATCCGACATATGCTGAACCTCCCAAGTGGTAAATCATCATCCTTCAGATCTCGATATGCTGGAAGTGGGTAACTCAGGACTGACAGCGGCGGAGCAACAGACTCATTTCGCATTCTGGGCCGCTGCAAAGTGGGTCATCTTAGTTTTAATCTCTCAGTCAGACGTGATATTCATCATCGACTTGTGACGCATGACATGTAGATCTCCCCTGATTATTTCCACTGATTTGACTAACCCATCTACGCAAACCTTAAACATCCTCAAAAATACCAGGATCATCGCTCTGAACGTAGGTGTCTTTAGTGCATCGGAGCTACTTTTCCGATGCCGTCATTCTCTTATTCATCCTTACGCCCTTCTAGCAAGATTCTCTCGCGAAGTCCATCAGTTTCAAACGGCGATATACAAACGACCATGATGTGTGGGCTGGACCTCTAGCAGACGGATCAACCGTTGCAGGTGGGGTTTCCACTATATACCGCCGCCTGGAAGGACGGGGAAACTGACACTATCGTCCTTTTGGCAGTGATCATCAACTGGGAGAACTCGTCTAGGTCCCTAACCTTCAATCTTGCCGATGTTGGGTTTTCATCGGCGACCGCAACAGACCTCATCACCGGCGCGTCCCTCGGAAAATTAACGGGATCGTGAGTTGATCATGTTCTAAGCTTCCGAACACAGCTTAGTCTCAGTGTTGCTCCGAAATCACAAGGTTCACTTCAACGGTCGCGGTCCATGGTTCCATTGTATTGAAACTGACCGGCGGTGTCACATCCACAACTCCTGCTTTCACGTTCTACAGCGCCGCTGCTTCCATAAACACGCTCGCTGGAGGCGCAGCCACTCGTGTCGTCAGTTCCACTGTGACCGTTGTAGGATTCGTCGGCAGCGGAGGGACTCTGACATTCAACAACGTCGACGGCGGTGCAGCGGGAGGTACTAAGCTGCTCTCGTTCGACTACATCAATGGAGACTTCGTCTTCGGCAACACTGATTGCTCGAATTGTCGCAATGCGTTCATCAGCGTGAATGGGGGTACACCAGTCCAGGCACAAATGCCCATATCAGCCCAGGTGCGTGGACTATGATAAACGTAGTCTAGCGTCTTCGATCCCCTCACCGTTTCCGATTTCACCATAACCTTACTTATTGGCGGTGTGGATCTATCCCCGATGTATGCTGACCAAAACATCACAGAGCTGGGACATTCTATTCTCGGGATATCTCGTTTCCCTGCCCGGATTCAAAGCCGGGAAAACAAATACGGTCCAGATCTCCAATCCGACCGCTTTCGCGCCCGATTTCTTTAGGCTTGGTGTTGCAGCGTAGTGACACATGGCTTCAAACTTGCGGTTCATCGGGATGAGCAATCTCGTTGACTTATGGAAATTTGGTATGGGTACAGCCACCACGCGATAGATAGCCCCTCGGAAATGAAATTCGCACTTCAATGGAAGGACGCGGAATGACACAATAACAAAAATGGTATTTGTCTCGAAGCGTACTTGAGAACCTTGGGTGTACAAGAAGGTAAATATTACAGCGAGGAACGACTCGGATGTACAAGCGATAAGGGGGTAAAGTAGTGGCATAACACAACAACGACAGAGGAGGTAGACAACTTAAAGGTATACATGCAATAACAAACTTCAGCGGAGCCGAGAAAACGATAACAGCAAGATATCTAGCGCAATCGAATACCACCTAGGAGGAGTGGCCTACCAACGAGGACCAATATACATTCTGTACAATCTGAGATAACCAGTGGGAATGGAGAAAATATGGAAGATACAATAGCCTATGAAGCACGGCGAAGTATGACCATGAGCCCATCTGAATGGGCTGAGAATATTGCATCGACTAAGAACTGCTCGGATGCATCGCTTGTTGGGGAATAAGTGGGCCCACGTAGCCTTCCCCCAGTCGGGGTAGAGCGGGAAACGTGGGTGCCTGAGCGCTGTGATCGACTGTTTCCATTCCCATTCCCCCTGCTAGTGGAGCCCTTTCGGTGTCGTGATGGAGTTGGAGGTTCTGGCATGCGGGACCTGTCGATGTCAAAAGAGAAGGTTTGATCAGCACCTGTGAAAGAGACCGAAACAAAAGAAAACATGAGATTTACACTGAATCTCGGCCCTCTGTGAGCAGGGTAAAGCGTCCGAAACCGAAGCCGCCATCACTCGGCTGTCCTTTCTCATTGACGCCCCAACCCTTGACACAGGTGATCCAGCTACGCACAATCTCTTCCTCCTTTTTGGCGACAAAATCGAAGAAACTACGGCTGACAGCGGAGGTCTGCGAAACCAGGAGATCATTCGAACAATAAAGAATGGTGCAGTTCATGCTGAACCGATCCAGAATAAACGCCGTGCGGAAGGACTTGTTCGAAAGATGGTCGAAGCTTATAAGATCTTCGCGGGAAGGTCGTCGTTCAGGAGAGACACTTGGGCTTTGATTAGCACTTGAGCTTATCCTCCTGGGACTTTGAGAATTCCGCGGACTTCCGCTACCCCACGATGAGGTCGAAGGCGACGGCGATGCTGGAAGTGCCATGCTTGACGGGATAGGACTCTTGGGCATTGGAGATGGATCACTCCATCTCTGTTTGAGAGTGCGATAAAGTGAGCTCAATATATTCCGGCAAAAGCGGGAAAGCGGTAATTACCTTGAATTGGAAGTTGGACTCGGCACTCTCTGTAATCACTGTAATTTCCTGCGCAGTGGAAGCGTTGTGCAGGGCCTTTGCACCGGGACTGGCGAACGAGACACTTCCGACCAAAACGTTGTGTACGACAGTGCTAAAGAGAGCCAAGGGTTCTTGAGACAGGTAGCCTCATGATAGCCGAAAGAAAGGTGCACACCGAGACTGTAGAAAGCAATCGGCCGTTAATTGGTCGGCAAGGTCGGGGGTAGATGAGAGACATGAAACCACTTACAACGCCGCAAAGAATGTATCCTTTGTAAGGATCCTTGTGTCGCATGCGTAAGTATACCAGAACAGCAGCTTTGTCTTGTTGAATAGTATCACTTCCGGACATATTAGCTCTACTTTATGACCATGCCGAAAGGCGATTGTAGCGCAACTCACTAATGGAGTTGCTTGACCCGGGGAAATTCATCGGGATGGACGAGGTCGAGGGAAGGCTTTTGAAGGAGCTCGTGAGGCTCAAAACCTTTGGACAAAGTGTGTCAGTGAGACGGATTGTTAAGCAAGAAAGACAAGCCCACCAAGCAGTTCGACAACGGAATCGCTCAAATAAAGCCATTTCGCCTGGGTAAGAGTGAGCTCATTTTGATACAACGTCGTCATCTGATGGAATCTCTTGCCTCTTGCGAGAAGTCGACGATACCAACTGTGAGTTCGGGTGAGCAAAAAAAAACCAAGGGAGAAAGATTGCAGATAACGTACTGAAAGAGAGACAAGGAGTGGTGGTATTCATGGAAAAAAACGTCGAAAGTTAACCTTGTTCAGCTTCTGGGAGAAGAATATGAAGAGAAAAAGGGAGTAGCCGCGTAAGCACCTGGTCCAGAAGGGGGAAAAGAGGAAAAGATGGGCAGTGAGAAAGCGTAGGATGATGGACGTATATTTATTGGGTCAAGGGAGTACACTTTATTTGAACCAACAAGCTTCGTAATGCTGCCAAACCAAATAATTATCCAGATTCAATACAAATCTGCTTTAGACCCCTTACCACACCCCGACAGACCCATCCCTTTGGCGCCGAAGAACGGTGACAGTCCTTTGTTCTTTCAAAGGTAAAGCTGATCTTATCATCTGTTGTCATTTCAGCGAAGACACTCGTATTCAGAAAGTGTCCATCTCATCTGTCAGAAATAACATCCATTAATAGTGGACCGAGAGTCAGCTGGGCTGTGAAAAGGTTGTCTCTTTTGTGGTTTTTGTTTGTAGATCTATGACGGGCTGACCAGAGAAACGGTAGCAAAATTGCGGAGATCTCGCTAAAAAGTTGCTTTCGGCAATCTAGATATCCTCCGTCAGATCTGTCTTGTAATAGGTTATATTTTGAATTCGGTCTGATCAATCTTTCCCAAAAATTCACCGTGCCTTGCAACTGCCAGGACCCTTTTCAAGACACCACGATGTGGTCAACAGCTCGAGAAGTTGCCGCAGGCGATACAGTCATAATCTGGCTCGTGAGTTGGCTATTCAATGATCATACGTTATCCTTACGTTGCCTCCTGTTAGACACGAGACTTGATCCAACCGCTCGTCGTAGTACCTGGCAAGGATTTCAACACAAAATACGGCAACTTCAGACAGACGGACTTCATTGGTGTACCCTACGGCTCCAAGGTCCCATCGAGAACAGGAAGAGGATTTCTACATATTCTAAGGCCAACCCCCGAGCTGTGGACGATTGCTCTTCCACATCGCACTCAAATTCTGTATCTGGCAGACATCGCCTTCATCACATCATGCCTGAACATTCGGAAAGGAAGTCGAGTTATTGAAGCAGGTATGTGCCTTCTCTAGGTTTCTTTTCAGTCGTCATATGGCCCAACACCTACCTGTAACTTTTGTTGGTGACCCTAAAACATGCATGTTGCCGGTCATTCCCGATACGCAGCTTCGGAAGACTCTCGTTTTCCATAGAGAAAACCGCCTTTCTTTCTCTTAAGGCTTTCTTGTCAATATAACCCGAAACGCTGATGTAGAGCAGGGATCTAACCCTCAATCCCAATAACAGGTGTGTAACAATTGATATAGTTCTCAACCCCGATCGCCAATGCAAATGTTTTCACCTCAAGGTACGGGATCGGCGTCATTCTCCCATTCAGTGGCGAGGACCATTGGTTCATCCGGTCATTTATGGTCGTACGAATTCCATGAGGCGAGATTTGGAAAAGCAAAGTGTGGAGGACATTTGTCAAATATAGCGATAGACTCATGAAGCCATAATCAGGGAAGAATTCACAAGGCACGGCATGGATGACATCGTTACACTACAACACCGCAACGTGTGCAAGGACGGTTTCACGGTCATCGACGAGGCAGACGCTGGTATGTGACCACCCTGATACAGTTGTTCCTTTCACAGCTACTTTACCGCATTATGATTTCCTATTAGTCTTTCTTGATCTGCCTGCCCCTTGGGACGCCGTCGAACACGCCCGAAAAGCTCTAAGAGTGCGTCGTTCTCGAATCATTACCCCATCTTTCAAGCTAAACACACCCTGCAGAAAGACCGTACCACACGGATATGCTGTTTCAGCCCGTGCATGGAGCAGGTTCTGCGCACAGTCAACGCACTGAACGAAGCAGGATTCACCGGTAAGTCACGACCCTTGAAGTGATGCCTTGAATCGACTCTTTGCCTCGACTGCCCCCATTTATCCGGGATTATGCGGTGCTGATACCTCGGTGTCTTGTTTTTAGAAATAACCATGTACGAAACGCTCCTCCGACCTATTGAGGTGTTCCAAGTACCTGCTTTGCAATCAATAGCGGCCATCTCGGAAAAACTCAAAAAATCCGAACAAAAACGGGAAGACAAGCGATTACGACAAATAGCTGCCAACAAGGCCGCTGCTAGTGCCAAACGGAAGCGGGCTGATGATGAAGATGCGGAGCTTGAGGATGACAACTCGGATCCTACGGAAATACTGGAGGACCTGGGTGAAAGCAGCAACAGCAGCAAACGGGTCAAGACGGATGAAGATGGGAGCCTCAACCGAAATGAGGACGATATGGATGTTTCGGGTGATCCTATGGCAGTGGCGGAGGCCTCGTCATCCCTGCCCACGCCACTTGCCCCGAGCCCGGTGCCTACACCTCTGCATGCCAAGATGAACGTTTCGAAAGCTCTTCCCGAAATTCGCGGACACACGTCGTATCTGACATTTGCTTGCCTCATCCCAAGACCAGCACCTGCGGCACAATCGCCCGAATCACCAACGGAGACAGCTTCCTGAACGGCCTTAAAGTATAGTTATCTCTGTATGTCCTTTCCAATTGCATTTGGTTACCCAAGATCGTTGATTGGGACGCAGAGATGTATAAATGAAGGAATAATGATTTGGATTATGGCGTTATAAGATATTTCAATTTCTACTTCTGGAGGATAGAAGGTTCAATCAACCCTGTGTAACACAACTGTCGAGGGAGACATTATTTGGCCACCGCCCGCCGGTAAGCCTCTTCATTTTGCCTTTCCGACTCGATCTGTGCCGTAGTTCTTGAGGCTCGGGGCCGCAAAGTTCTAGTCGACTGAGGAGTTGATACAGGCGTCGCCTTCACCCGCACTCGCTTATTTGGTGAGGGCTGGAGCTCATCGTCGTCCTTCTCATCACTTGAGTTTGCAGAATCTGAATCCTCACGATCATCTTTCCGTAATCTCTTTCTTTTTGATCTTCTCGAGGCAGGTCGTGGCGTCCTTGATGATTTCCCATCAGCCTTTGTGATCCCCGGCGTGCCTCCGCCGCTTGAGGCATTGTTACTGTTTGAAGCTTTGGAAGGTAGGGTAATCTTAAGCGTGGTCTTCGGCGCAGCAGTGACAGCAGAAGGATCAGCCTGTGGTGGCAAAGTCATATCAAGCTCTTCCTCATCCACAGCACCATCAATGGCACGCTGGTTCGTAGCCTCTTCAGCCATTTCTTGCATCGTCTTCGGGATGAATATGCGAGTCGAGGCTGTTTCTGGTGGCTGAGTCAAAATCTCTTCCATATCCGGATCAACGTCCATTGTCTCCAAATCATACGTTATAAAGTCGGGAGCTGCCTCGCTGGTAGCTTCTTCCAGCTCGTCAGCATATTTGGAGAGACCGGGAGGAGGGGTATAAGGCAACGTGACATGTGTGTTCTTGGGCAGGTGGAAAGCCTGGACCACCTTATCGGCCCCAGCTAGGAAGCCCCCAGCGCCATCACTTGCTTTCTCCTACATAAGTCCGATCCGAGGCAATTTAAAGCCCTGCAGGACCAACAAATGAAGAAAGCACTAACATGAGGTGGTGATTCTTCTCTCGAGTCATCCTTGTAATCGTCCGCTTCCTCCTTGGTCTCTTGTGGACGATGGGACTGCTTCTTATCGTTTGCCTTATTTCCATACTGCTCTAGCAGCCTCTGCCGGATCCGGAGACCATGAACCAAGCGGGTCCACTGTTTGATGACTCGTTCCTCCCGTTTGATTCTCGCTTTCTCTTCTGCTTCTCTTTCGGCTTCCCAGAAGGCCTACATGAGGAGACGCACACAGCACAATCCACGTGTGAATATGCCAACATCAACGAAGAGAGTAAGGACGATCATCACCTCTAGTATTGCCGCCTCATTTTCCGCCGCGACTACCACGCCTTCAATGATTGGAAATGCTCGGCGCTTTTTGAACTCGAACCCAGTCTGTGAGTCAAGATTTGGAAGTCGATCATAGTTAGAATAAGCAAGCACAAAAGCTGTCAGTTTACAATCCAGGCAATGACTCCATCCATCATGGACAATAAAGGTGAAATGCCACGCACCACAGCCTCAGCATAGTCGAACCCTAGTTTTCGAGCTATTTTGGCAACGCGTTTGACTTTAAAAAGGTCAGGCCTGGCCCACTCCACCACAGAGAGAAACGAACTCACAAGGTATATGCACAGCTCCTCTCGGCAGCATAGACGGCACGTATAGGTCGATGTTTCCAAAATTGTTCTTCGGAACTTTACCCTAAATGATAAGCCGTGAGTTAAGATCACGTTCGAATGGAGTCATAGCCAGAGAAGTGCAGCCTACATTGACCACGGGATCAGGAACATACGGCTCGGTTTGCGAAAACGCGTAGAGACCTTGCATAGCTTCCCCAGCAGTGTTTGAGGAACCTTCGCCATTTGATCCGTCTTGACCAGCCACTCTCAGCTCGTCTTTCAAGACTTCAAGTTCCCGCATGCGATTGACAGTGCCTGCTCGCACTTTCACCATTTTCATGGGCTGCGACCCTGCGACGACAATCCTGCCCGAATTACGCATCCAGTTCTCGGCTGTCTTGAGAGATACCACCGAAGAACGTGGGTACACAGGTTCGCCACGGAATTTTCCTAATTCTATAGTAGCCGGTGGTGGTGGATGTATAGTTTCCGTTTGTTTCAGGTGACGAGTAAGCACGTATCTTGATAGGAGCGCGATGAGCCGCCAGAATGGGATCGAAGAGTCGAGACTCACAAAGGATGATCTTTGAAACCACCCATCGTAGCTGGCATTCCTTCCGACAGCTCGGCAGCTTCTAGCTCCTGATCTTCTTGATCATCTCGATGCTAATTGAATGACTATCAGCTAGTATGTCAACATGAAGGGATTGGATGTATACCAGTCGATACGGCCTTTGAATCGCGCTCACGACTTTATCCCACCAAACTCGACGACCCTTCCCTCCTCCTTCTACATTTGGTGCATTGCTACCTCCTTGGAGTTTGGCCACCTTGGCCCCAAACTCCCTAGCATATCTTCTAGTAACATCCCTTGCATAACCGTCTTCCTCAAACGCAACAACATAGACGAGGCGATTCTCTATCTTGGTATCATGACTTCGTCGAATAGGTATAGCATTGGACGCATGTGGATGAGGGAATAAGGAACCCGGATGCGCAATTGCGTTGATTTTAGTGGCCGTAGGAGTGGGGTCGAACACTTTGCGTTGATTGACAATAGCGCGGATTGGATCGACAGGGAACCATCTTGCATCAGGTCGAGAGAAGACCTCTGTCCAGAAAACAGGAGGCGTAGTCAATGGATCAGGAGAGGCTATATTGCACTATTAGTAGTTTACGCAGGCAGCTTTTACGAACGCAACATACCTAATCTGCTCGGTGGGCCTCCTAGGACCTGCCCTTTACTCTTTGTCTTGCGCAACTTGATGAGGGGCTTCGCCTTCTCTTTCCCTTTCGCCTTCTCGCTCTTCTGAGGAACAGGGACTCCATCGAGTCGTCGACCGTTAGAGACTCCTGCCTGCACATCAGAGTCGAACATCGAGCCGGTATTCGAAGCTTCTCCCTCATTGTATCCATCATCCACAACCTTCTCCTTCGCTTTACCTTTAGATTTACGTTCGTATTTCGGTTTGGGTCTACCAATGCTTGCTTGCCAGGGGACACTCTGGACGCTGACAACGAGTCTTGCAGGTATACCCAGACCCCTGCATAGTGCAGTGAACAGGTGAGCGCTCGTGTCTCTGGATCCGTTCTGCATCAAAGCATGTTTCATGAAGCTCTTCGGACTGCGGATCGGTTCAACTTCGTCGCCAATGATTTCCTGGAGGGTCTCGACATCCAAAACTGCGTCAGGATCGTTCTCGTCTTGAATATGCAGACCACGTATTTCAAGCCCTTTTCGGACCTCGTCGAAAGTATGACTACGGATGTGGCCTTCTGGTACCACTTCGAAAAACGAATTAGCCCACCAGTCCGTCAGATTATTCATGGCAGCTTCAAACAGACGGCCTCGTTGATTTCGGTCTGCTATTCGCGACTTGTGAATAACACTGAATGCAGTTTGGAGATGGAGCGGAGTGAGCGAGAGAAGTCTAGCCTGAGCGCCGTCATTTTGATGATGCGGCACCGGTTCATGGCGTACGCACATGTAGCAAAGGATCGTTAATCCATTGGTTGCGTACTCTAGCATTAGCTAAGAGAGCGACTGTGTGGATCTTATGACAGTCAATTCGCATAACACGCTCTGCATGGGACATCCCCTGCTTCCTGACTAAAATCAAACTCAATCTTTCAGCTATGAGATTCAATAACAAACTTGTTCGCATTGGCGGCAGATTTGGGCTTTCCATGCACTTGAAGCGTGATTTCGAGGTGCGGTTGATGTTCTGGTACTTCGACTTCTTCCCAGTCAAGCTCATCTTCACTGTCGCCTTGCATCAAATGGGTGTCTTCGATATCTGAGGACATTTCTAATGTGATTGCACAAATTCCAGACCAAAATTACAAGATGGTGTATGAATTCCTCGGGTTGTAAGATAGAGAGATTGTTGTGGAGGAGGAGTTCGGTTGACAAAACCCAATGAGTCACCGGTGTGGTGACATAATCCCCCTGAGCAAAACACGAATGTAACGCCACGTGGCTGTGACAGATAGGTAACTACTTAGCGGACCGTGACTCCAAGAGGACAACTTCAATTCTTCTTTGCACAGGCCACTTCAATCGGATTAACATTACTGTCTCAATGATCTGCGGTCATCTAGTACTTGCCTTAGTGAACATGTTACCCGTGCGTTCAATTATCCGGATGCTGACAGAAGATAAACTCGTGTTACAGTATCCGGATCTGCTGCTGCGATTACCTTCTGCCTTGACAACTGACAACCAGATGTAGAAGATTACCCTGTGCGCGGCGGATTTCTATCTTCCAATTTCGCGCTACAGAAATTCGCAGGAGCTGGTTATCATCGCAGCGTAAGTTTGAGCCATCCTTTCAGCCCCGGCACAAGCTCATACCGTGGTTTCTTCAAAAAGCAGCTGTTGAAGCTCTCACCGAAGCATTGGTGGATATCGACCCCGCATGAAACATCAAAATTGGAAGAAACCTTCCATATTTCATCCTCTCAATCATCCAATTAGACCATGGCCAGCTTAATGGGACTAGAGAAAAGCCAGTTTTTCAAGATACTTGGAAATCCTTCATAATATGTCATCTGTTCGTTTCGTCATCCCAGGGAGACTACGACGGACTACTGTTTCATGCTGACGACCAGGTTTACAGGATAGAATCTTACTGACGAGAATATTAAACGGGCATCTTGGGCAGATAACGATCATGGGCAAGCCCTTGGCGACTTCTTTCACCTCTGGCAAATGAGAGATTTACTCAAGATTTACTCCTCGATTGAATGAAAACTTTTGCGAGCTATATACGATCTGCTCTGCATAGAAAGGCGCATCGGATGGAGGGTAGCTAACATTCCTCATTTACCCCCCTCATTATAAGAAGCACCTACCCAATACATTATGAAATTCAAAGTTTGGTTCAGTGAGCGCTCAACGATGTCCAACCTCTTCAAGGTTGTCGCTGATACAATGTTCTAGTGATAGGTACAAAGGTTTATGCCGTCAACCTAATTGTCATCTAAGGCCTCCACAACATTCAAGGTACATCTACAGGTTTCGGTCACAAGATGGCTGAGGCCGCCCTAAAGCAGGATGACAAAGTTGTGGCTACCTTACGCAAACCAGAAGTCCTGAACGACCATAAGACTGAATACACTGCCGACCAACTGCTCGTTCTCAAACTCTAAGTCACCAAAAGCAACAAGATCGAAGCAGCTTTTGCCAAAGCCAAAGATACTTTTGGTCGAGTGGACGTGATGTTCAATAATGCAGGATTTGGCTTGTTGGCGAGATCGAGGGCACACCAGACCAAGACGCGCGTGATATGTTCGAAGTGAGCGAAGCATAGCAGTTTGAAACAGCAAGGCTATAACGTTCAACATCCATGCTTGGTTATAGGTTGAACTTCTGCGGCGCAGCCAGTGTAACCGGGGAATCCCTGAAGTATTTCCGCGATGACTCCCCAATCGGCGGCCGACTTCTCCAACTCTCTTCCTATTTCGCCAAACTAAGTGCCCCGGGAGCTGGTTACTATAGCGCAGCGTAAGTTTATGCGTCTTTGCGGAACAGCATAAGCTCACAATGTCTTGTGTGTTAGAAAAAGCAGGCCTCGAAGTTCTCACAGAAGCATTGGTCAAGGAGCTTGACCCTGCTTGGAACATTAAGGTTGAAATGAATCACACATTTTCCATCCTCCTATATGACCATCAATACCAATGACACCTCAGCTCACCGTCATTGAACCAGGTTCATTTAAGGGCGGATCCCAGAGCTGCACACCCAGCCTACACAAACCAAGCTCTGCCAACAGTCCCGACTCCCAATTCACAAAGACGCGATCTCGTACGCCAGGGTCAAAGGCCAAGCATTGCTGGATACAGCGGACAAATGGCAGTCATGGTCGGATGACATGTATCATTAACAGATCTGCCGTCCTATATGCAAATGAAGAGCCTGCAGGTCAACAGTCAAAACTCAGCATCGCTTCATATAACAAACTCGATGCGGCGTTGTACACCATCTAAAATACAATTACTTCTGATATGCGAACAGAGACAAAACAACGAAGATAAGACAATGGAACAACCTCAAACACGAAGAGAGACCTAGTAGGAAGAGATGTATGGGAATGGACTGGCTAGGTAATGATAAACGATGTCGTGTTTCCCGTTGTTTTCTGATCAGGAATGTAAAGGATGGGGAAGCTGACATGAAAATATGGGGGCATTGATGGTCGTATCGTAACCAAGGAAGTATGGTAGGGCGTAGGACGTTATATAGACGAGGTGTGGATGTAAATCAGCTTCATAAGTTGTACTCGTTCCTTTGCAGTGTGACTCGAGATGGAGGACGCCAGGTCCACAACCGAGATATTCTCTAGAACGTGCTGGCCCAATCTTCCAGATTAACGGGTGAGTTCTTGGCTTGATCTATCCAAGCATCTTTCTGCAAGAGCAATGAAGGGTCTACGTTAGTCCACGCAAAGATTGGCGACTTAAGTTGACGAACCAGTAGATCTTTGGGTGTCATTCTGCAGTCCGGGTCCTTCAATAAACAGTTATCAATGAACAACTCTGCCTCCTTGGGGTATCGTCCCTCGGGTGTCAACCGGGGCGCGGGCTCGTTCACAATGTGTTGCAGCAGCTCCAAGATACTCATGGTCATACCGCCACCCTGCAGACTCACACCTTTACTCTTTCGCTTGTCTTTCTTCGCTGTGCCCTTCTTTAAACGGGCAGGAGGAAGGCCGGAAAGCGAAATAGAGCCTGGTCGGGCAGGTGAAAGTGTACCCTCGTAGTCGGAATCGGAATCATCCGATGTCGACTCGGAGAAAGGGAAGCGGCCAAGAGCAAGCTCGATAAGAGAGATGCCGAGGGACCATACATCCGATTTGACGGTGTACTGCGCTCCCTGTATTCGTTCCGGCTATCGACACCAGGTGAAATTTCCATCAGAGATATAGGAAATGAAGTATGATCAGATTGGAGTGGGAGAACAAGATGTCAGCCTTCAAGATAGCCCCTAGATAGACGAAACACGCACGCTCATGTAAGTCGAAGTGCCAACAAATGTGTCCGCAATCGAATTGATCAGTTCGCCTGACACACCGAAATCACATATCTTGATTTCTCCTCGCGAGTTGCATAATATATTTGAAGGTTTGATGTCTGTAGTGAGAACGGTCGCGACGTGAGCAACACAGATCGTTATGACGACAACGGAGGGAAAAGGTGTCGATGCGACCAGTCATTAATCATCACGTGATGATATAGGCGAAAATGACGATCAATTAGAGCAGACATTTGACTGACCTCGATGGATGATGCGGTGAACATCATACAGATATGTCAGACCTTCCAGCACCGCCAAAGCGACCTGGCCAACGACATCAATATCGATAGGGCCAATCTTCTTGTAGATGCCATCGAGAGAGCCTTTGTCCATAAATTCCATGCAGATGCAGATGTTAGGATCTGCCAGGAAAGCACCCCAGAATGAGATGATGTATTTAGAGTGGCAATCATGCATAATCTGCAGCTCGCGAAGGATTTGCTTCCGGACAGCTGGCTTTGCGTCGATAAGAACAATCTAACGAAGCCAGGTCGGTAAACATTGGTCTCATGAAAGGAATGAGAATAGCGTCAAGGGAATATCAAACTCGCCTTCTTAGCCATAATAGTCTTCGTTGGAGTATGCTCGACCTTCTTCACACTTCCACCATTGCCCTGACCTAGTTCCTGCAGGTCTTTCAGGTCCTCGTTCTTTAAATCGAACTTGATCTCCGCGTTCATGTCCAGACTGGCGAGGGTGCTTGACAGCTTTGCATGATAGGTATTCCTTCGTATGGCCTGAGATGCTGAGTGCGGTGCGGTTTGCGCTCCACTGCCCACGGTCAACATGTTGCCGTCCTGCTCGATAGCGGAGACTGCACCACTGGAATGCGGGATTTTAGGCGCCTTGATGATCATCGGGGGTGGTCTCTTTTTCCCGCCAACAGGCGCACTGGCCATTGCAGGAGGTGGAGCTTGACGCAACGGAACTGGCTCGGCCTCCTTAGGCGCAGCCGATACAAGCTGGAGCGCCTTGAAGTTCCTCTTCTTACGTATCGGGGTAGTGGTCGCCATAGACATAACAATGGGAAGACTCAGTCCAGGAGTCTATAGCCCTGGTTTCGAGAAGACTCTGTGGGTATAGAGAGAAAAATAAGGGTGTGGAAGAAAGCACAGTCACAGGCGATGGACGAGGATGAGAATAAGTTGAAATGTAGTGTGTGCAGATAAATATCATTATTCCCGGATCTGAACAACAAAAGCACGTGGTTACAGATCATCCTGCCAAGATCAAACATCTTTTCTTTCACAGTCAGTTCGAAACGGACAACTCAGCGGTCCGAATAATCTTCAAGTCAGACGTGGTACAACCTTGAAACCATGTCGGATACCCTCAAGCACAGCGCCGTCAATACTGTCAGTAGCGAACCATACATCTACCATCAATTAGGCGACAATCTTCCTCAGCGCCTTTTATGACTACCACCAATATCGTTCTTCTCAGCAGGTTCAGAGGATCGACGTGGTTGACCGTAGCCAACCTTGACATAGAAGCTAGAATGTCAATTCCTCCGGGCAGGGCTGCTACGGCCGGGGTTTCTTCTCAGTCCGACCATGCCGATGACGCCGACACACCTGTCGTTATGTCTGCTGCACACACTCTCGGGCCTTGTCTGACGTCGCTTTGTTACGCTTCACCGCCTTCCCCGCTTATTTAAATAATCTACATTCCGGTGATTCTATGAATAACGCTAGGACCTAGCGTCTGAACCTTCCGCGCACGACTCTTGTCAATCAGAATTGCATGCGTTTCACCTCCTGTCGCTTTGTGTTCCGGATACCAGTGGGAGGAAGAATCGCTGCCCACATTCATTCTAGATCTTGGAGAAACAACCAGGAATTCGTTCACAATCTCGGTAAGTCTCATAAACGGTCGAACTTCCTGGGAATTTGACCGTGTGCGAATTCACAGAGTCGGAATAATTCAGCCCGTTACCGACAGTCATGTTACGCTGAGAACTTGCGCATGACGCTTCAAATGTCTGCTTGAGGAAAGCAAAAACTTTCTCCAGACACAGCTCGTAAATGATCATTATCTGGAGTATAGATCTTTCTGAGGGAACGCACTTGAAGTCCTTAAAAAATCACTTGTGACTCAAGAAACCCATGGTACCATGCCAGCACGGCATCCTTCCTCGACAGGGCAACAACCTGATATCCTAGACCGCGAGAAAAGACAACCTTTGCTACATATATAGCAATGGTGTGAACAAGGCTCTCGGCTATAAACAACGCTCAAGCGCTGTGCCTTCGCTTATCAGTTTCATCCTCTCTGAGTACTGACCTTGACGGAGTGTAGTTTGACAGAGCTTTTATGCTGAGTTCTAAAAGTAGACAGGTGAACTGTACATCTACGACACCAGCTTTCACACCTGAGGACCCAAGATGAGGACGTCACCCACATTCAAGGCCCACCAGATACAAAGATTGTCGAAACTCGTTTTAAATCATGCAACTTTCGATTGTCACTTCACTGGTTACACTTGCGTCCCATAGCAAAAACAACCCGAGGACCGCGCAAAAAGAGATATCTGCATATTTCGTATACAGCAATACGTTCAGAGGCATAGCACAACACAGGAAATATGTAAAAATACAATGTTCGTTACTCATCATCAGAGCGTCATCACAGAGGTCATGATACGTATGCAACATTTACCAGTCGTAAAGCTCGTCATATGGTCAATAAATAAGGTGAAAGATGAATATTACACGGGCCGAGTCAAATGGGGTTCAAAATGTGACATGCATGGATCAGTCAATGTATACTTCAGTGCCTGATTTCCATTTGGCCTTTGGCGTGTAACTCAACGGCGATTCCATACGCCTCTTCACGGTTGCATGAAATGTCGGCTGCAGGTCGACAATGTCTCTTCCCTTACCAAGATGGAATCTCAATGAAATAGTCAGTATGAAGGCAAAAGATGAATTATACACCACACTCACTTCCAATTCCGATGCCATACACCGTTTGCATCTTGCCAAGAGTAGCTCAACGGCAAAATTTCGAGCAACCACCAAAGGACATTGAGCTTGAGCTCGTCGTGGATCGGCTCTAACGCATCGGCAGCATCCATCTCCATCCCCACCACTGTCGGCTCGGGGTCCAGGTTAATCTTGGCTCGCACGAGGGCATCACTATCGAAGACTATGCCGCATCCAGACGCGATTACTTCGCGCACCATCCACCTCAGACTGATGCTCCCTAGAGATTGTGCTGTTTCATTAGTTACGGCGCCGCCTCCGACGTCTACGATGTTCGTTCAGTTGACGAGGCGAGCACTTAGATAGGACAGTGACGTACCGCTATGACATCCTGAGAACCATACTTCAAGAACATCATCTGGTACACCCCCCTCGACCAAATCAGGCACGAAAGACTTTCCTGTGTCCTTCACTGTAACTTTCGAGCCGCGCCCGAAGAAACCCCACCCTTTCTTCTTCGGCAGTTTCTCCACCTGCAGCCGATGTTCTGCGGAAGATGACAATGAAGAATCAGAGTTACTTTCCTGCGACGATTCAGGCGTTGCCTGCACTACTGGGGTCGAGTGTTCCGGATCGAGTCGTGCACCTGCGACAGATGGAGCAGGGCGGTGATAATTATTAGGCCTAAATTTGGCACGGTGCTAGATGAGGGTTTGTTTGAGATGGAGATAACTCAGAGAGGACGAAAATCACAGACCTCATCAAGAGCGAGCGCGTGACGGAACGTCTTGATTGAACTGTTCGAGTTGGTGAAAGGCAGCGTGCGACCCATGATGACGCCCACACTTGACACCGTCTCCCTGTATATATCTTCCTCAGAACCATACCAAGATCAGAAAGAGGGGAGTCATGACGAACCAGACACCCATAAAGTCGATTCCAACCTTCTGACAATATGTCTGTTTGAATCCGGCACAAAGTTTGAGCCCATCAGCATCAACCCGTTTGTACATCTTGTAGGCGAAGGGGACTTGAGCTTCATTGTCGCGTGGTAGTAGTCCAACCTGAGCAGCTGTAAATACCGCAAACATTTCGCGTAAGCAACCGATCCCTTACTTTATATAAGAGCCCCGCCAGCGCTCTAAAACAGGGAGTCAGTTACTACACGGTTTGCAAAGTGGTTGGGGACTTATACCTAGCCGTGTATGCACCACGAGAGAAACCTGGCAGTCTGCCTCAATTTCAGAGTGAAGTGATCATTGCAAATATACATACCAAAAATGCATATCTTGTCGCCTGAGCGATAGTTCTGCATAAGGAACTTGTAGCCATCCATTACGTGTGCGTCAAGGTACCTGTCTTTCGCTATAAGATCACAGCTTAGCAATGAGAATGAGGAGACGAAGCACCAGGCGAAAGCTAGATCCAATATCTTGGCCCCCCATTCGAATATTGGCGATACCACTCCTGGTTCGAACCAGGTTCCAACACCAGCCTGGACATTCTTTGTCAGATTGACCATCTAAAGGATCGATTCGCTCTCAAGTTACCTGATAGTAACACAGCTGCTCCTCAGAATCATCCTTCTTCAGAAGAGCGAACAGCTTCACAACGTTCGTATTCTAGAAGTGACGTTGGTTGTAGGGAATTGTATTCGGTGAAGATGGGTACTCACATCCGCATCAAATTCATTGGACGTTCCATCGAAACACAACACCAGAGTACGTGGCTTCTTGATATCTTTATTAATGGTCGTCATTGCGCCCTGATGTTGCGGCCAACGACAGAACAAATGTAGGGGTGCAAGGGGAGGAAGTGGGGAAAGGGAAACAGGGGGGTAGTGGGACACCTCTATATTTATACGTGGGTAGTGAGTAATGAATGGGAGACTGCTGAAATGCCAAGAACGGCTCGGAAGTATGAATGTCCAGCACTACAAGGGAGTCAAGAGGCGTCATCCTTGTTCGCCTGAGCCTTCTTTGACATAGCATTGGAAATCCACTACATGTATGTGGAGGATATTTTGGTAACCATCATAGCTCCATGAAACCCCTACTTGCCTTGTTTGTTGAGGAAACTGAAATGAATTGCCATCGCCCTAGAGGCCGCACGGTTTAGAAGAACTACCTATAATGGGACCGAGGCCTCATCAATGAGTAGTGCATTAGTAGCTGCGCATTCACACTGCTGTGAAAGTGACCAGCTGAGAGATCTTCAATTTTCTTGCAAAGATCGTTGCAGATGGAGACCCGAAGACGGGCCATGCTTGAAATGGGGGCACCACTGTCGACCCTGCGTCGTCAAAAGGATGCCCCTCGTGGTCCCCACACCAATGACTCCGTTCGCCACTTTTCCCATGACGCGATGTTTCGGCGGGTTCTCTAGCAAGTACTTCCTAGCATCATGATTGGGCCAGGCTTGCCGTGTCAGACGTCCTCGAATGGTCTCCAGTGCATTGGCAGAATGATCCATATAAAGTTCAGCTTCCTTATTAAGCGCACAGTCGAACCCAGCTTCCATAGTCACCAGATGTTATGGATATCTGTCGAGTCTAGAAGACATGAGCTGATGGTGAGAGTTGTCAGCTGTTCAAAGTGGTTGATGAAGAACACGCAGATTTGTCGTGGGAGCTCTCCTAGAAATAACATGCCAAAGTAAGCCCTTACAATCACCGCGGATCCTAAGTAGCAAATCATGCGCGCTCATTGACGCCCATAATCTTCAAGTCGAATTATGTACTTGGGACTTAGAATCTACCTAGTCCTGGGCTTTGTGAAATATAAATACAGTCTACGCTATTGAGATATACCGATTACGGATGCTTTGACATAGCCTTCGCAGCAATTACATCTGGTGTCGGAAGCATAACTTCACGACCTCCAGGACTTTGTCCAGCAGTTTGAGGCCCCTGCGTTTTGCCTCGTATCATATCAAGCTCTCCGACAAGCGTGTGGTGGCGGTAAGCCAATCGAATGTCAGGAACATTTGTCTATCATACAGGAGAAAAATCAGTAGTCTTGTAGTTTGTGAATGTGGAAAGGGAAATACCTTGTTGATATCGTTTCCTGCTGCTCCAGGCAGATACCATTCGCTTCCAAGCCAATGCCTCTTAACTTCCATTTCAAATCCGCTCTGCTTAACCGAATTGCGGGCAAGTTCTGCCAGAGAGCTTTGTGGTAGTTTATAGATCTGATATCAAGTTCAGTTTTCAGTGTCGGTTCGGGTGCCGGATGGTTGGACTTACGTGTGCGGCAACACTATACTCCTCCAGCAGAGGTTCCTGAGGATATTCAGCACCCATGAACATCGATGTTACTTCAAGGACTCACCTTTGTGAAATGAAATTGGAGCGGATCGTCCGTGCTTAAGCTGACATTCAACCCTGTTTTGAAGAAGTCCGGGAGCGGATTTCTCTCGTACGTCAGGAATAAAGCGTTGTTGCTCAGAGGGCTCATAGCGATTCCAATCTGCTTCAAGTAGAACAGATACTGGAGCGCAGGGACCTTGCGCAGCAAGATACCATGCGATATCGAATGAGATGTGAGGAATGCAGAGGTAAGATGGTCTGTATCTCCTGCTTCCCCACAATGGGGTCGAAATACGAAAGTATCTGTAAGGTTTCAAAAATTAGAGAGGTTTCATCTTGATCCCAACGAGGATACTTACTGAATCCGCGGATCCTCCTCCAGTTGTTCAGGCTGCCAATGTTCGCAAACATGTAATATATCCTGGATTTTAGAGTAAAGAGTCGTCAGCTGTTTATCCCTGAATTATCAACCAACGCACCAATACGAATAAGGTGGCGACTGCGGGAAATCCCATAACCTCGGGTAGGGGAACTTTTTATGTATTCTCCTTTCAACCTTCGACTCGTCGTCAACGGTATCAAAACCAATGACACGCTGCAAGAAAATGTGCAACTCAGGATGAGATCGTGGATCCTTTGTCACTTCAAACAACGGGCGAAAGACATCTTGTCGATGAAGAAACCATCAACCTCCGACTCAGTGTAGTTTATGGGGTTGGCTTACTGTTTACTATATCTTCAAAAGTTTGAATAGACCCGTTCGTTTTGTATACCTCGTACAGCCGAGGCACTTGGATGAGCCATCGGACATTGTGCGAGAAAAGATTGTTGTTCACGATCCACTTCGCAAGCTTATCCCACTCATCTGGAGCGCGCCCGTATATACTCAGCCGCCATTCGACGTTCTGGTAAAAGTTATGTCAGCCTTCATGATGCGATCTATCGATTGGCATTCCACACCTGATACTTGCTCTGCTCCAGATCAATCATCAATTCTAAGTTTCAGTTCAATCAATATCCCAAGGTATGGTTCACATGCAGACAGACAATATCTCACCTCTTGTCAATTCTGCCAAATAGCGACCCCGGATATAATTATCCGTCTTCAGGAATATTTCTCTGAGACGTGATTCGCCAATCGGATTGTATTTGAGATTGAACTTATCAAAGCGATGGAAGGAGTCCTGGTGAGCATGCATGTCGAGGGTATCGATAGAAAGGTCGTATGCGGTTAACTTAAGAGATTGGAACACTTGGGAGAGGGTCAACTCATGACCGTCCCGGAAAATGACGACGTCCTGATATTTTATTGAGGCATGGCCGATGCATGGAATGGTAATCGGACTGACCTCGGGGCTTCGCTTCATTTTGGATTTGATGAACCGCAGCAGATGCTTTTGGTTCATGCTACTCGAATGGTGCACGTGGGTATCGACCTTGCGGAGATTATAGAAGTCTCTGAGCATTCGTTGAGTACGAGGGAGATACTTATTCTCGGACCACCAACCGATGGGGAACTCTCTATGAACGCGTTTAAGAAAGTGCGTCGCGTTCGTGGAGCAGGTCATCGTACCTTCATGTCCGCCAGCTCCTGGAATTCGTTCAAAAGACTATACATTGTAAACTTACTCGACAGATATTTGAGCCTGCGAAATGCGAAGCTTTTGGTGGGCCCATCGGAGATGACGCTAAGCACGTATTCGAGATCGACGAAATATTCCCGAATGTCAGGAATGTCAAACGCAGGCCTCTGCTCATCCTTGCCTGTGGAGGTCAGAGCATCAAAAAACCACAATTCTAAAATGGTACGCCAGACGGACCTTTCGCATCCTCATATACTTGAAACACGCCTTTGGTATCGATACCGAACGACCAGCCATCATGCTCGCCAGGAATGGGGCATTCTTCCAATTTGAATTCGTCGTAACCTGGACGGCTCTTATCGTCCGTGCTCACCACCTTGTCCTTGTCTTTCCAATGCCAATGGGGAGGCGGTGGTTTAGGATAAATATTCCAACGCTCAAGAGGTGGTTCCTTGACATTCTTTCGGTTCGTGTGGATCGCAACGTCAGGCCGCATACCAGATACATCTGCGTGTTCGTCATCGAGAGGTTGGAAGTGCCCATCGTAATCGCGCGGATCATCTCCGAGGCGTTGGCCAGATTTCAGCATGTACTTGTCGCGTAATTCTAGACACTTCTGGAGTGATTGTAGGAGGTGGGCTAGTTCAGCGTTCACGACTGGCTCTATATGATCATTGGTACCCCATTGTAAGCTTGTAAGTGGAATCAATATACCACCGACCTGCGGCATGTATCTCGCCTGCGAGAAGCTTGTGTTGATCCTCGCCCTCCTCTTCGTATGAAGCATCGCCAATCACAGATCCTTGCAGCGAAACAGGTTTGAAACTTCCCGAGTCCGAGTGGGCATCCGAGCCTCTCCTATGTGCCCAGTATTTCTCCTCGATCTGGAAGAAGCACTTCAACCATGGTAGGGGTCGAGTATGAGGAGAGATGCGCACCTGTTGTAATGTTTTCTCCTCTGAATACCCAAAGAATCCGTCTTTCGACTCAGGGATATGAAGTCCTCCTGAGGCAGATGGACTAGGAGACATATCTACGATGACTGGTAGCTGGGCTTGAGGGACGGACATAGTGGTATCTGCAAGACCCATATCCCCCAAGTCAAAAAGCAGAAATAGGTCAAGTAAATGGAGGTGAGCGATAAGATAAGATCGGATCACACTACGCTCGAGGCCTTCGGAAGCTTCAACGCGTCAGGAGAAGCACGACTCCATGCTTATCAATAACATACACTACTGTACAATGCATCATGGATCCACAAACAAAATCTACATAGGATAGTAATAATATACTACATCTCTTGATCGAGCCCGGCGAGTCTGTATCTTTCTAATGGATGCCCATGCCGTGCTACCAACGCCTCCTTGTACTGCTCCGCCTTCCTCCGTATTCGGACTGCGCGGGGATCCTGTGCATTCCATTGTTTATGATCAAGGTATACAGGTCTAAAACGCCGGGTTGGTTGAGGATCCTCCAGCTCGCTTTCTTCGGAAGAGGATTCAACGACAGCGGAAGCCAAAGTGGCATTCTTAAGTTCTGCCATACGCTTCAGTGGGCTGGATGGTCTTGCGGAGAGTGCGGTGGGTTTCGACGGGGTTGTTGGCGTGTCATCGAATGTGACCCGAGACGATGATGGTGTGGATGGGAAGGGAACTTTGAGGGTTGTGGAACGTAAAGCCGGCTTCGTCGGTGAGTCAATTCTTCGTTTCTTCGTTGGAGTCTCTGGAAGAGGCGTATCGACATCCATATCGTCGCTAGTAAAAGTCGATTGTGAAATTTCTGCTTGACGCTTTTTGGGACTGTCTCTTGTTGGGAGCTCCCGCAAGGGTCCTTTCACAGGAAAAAGGCGAACCGGGGAAGCCTTTGGTGTCTGCGTTCTGACGCGCGACGAGGTTCTGGTTGCCTTCGATGGTGATTCCTGAGGTACCGCGGTCCTGGACGACATTCGACTTGGAGAGTCATCCGGCTCTTCCATGGTAGCTTCTTGTAAGGGTTTCTTTGGAGTATCCTTCGAGGGTGGATCTCGTAGAACAGCTTTACGGGGAGAACGCTTGGGTGTCGACGGGTCACCGAGCTTTTTTGAAGGGGAAGCAGGTCTTTCCTTGTGGGCCCTTTGAATACTCTCGCGAAGAGAGGCACAGCTCTCATTCAACAGTCCCAGCAAAACGGTAAACTTCTTCGCTGATAATTGATGTTCAGCTGCAAATCCTTGAGTCCCAGGTAAGCTCTTCGGCTACTTCAAGGTTAACTTGGATTTGCTCAAGTTGCGATAGGTGCTCACTTTTGCAGCGTTTATCACCCAGAAAAACACAACACATTTGAAAAGATGGCTCATTGGGTCACAACCCGTCTCGAGGGCCAGCAATTCGTTCTCCGTTTCCGACAAGAGTTCCTGAACTCCTGTGGTTGCAAGACCCGTCTTATACTTGTCATGAAGCTGTTGATAAGTAGTGGAAGAAGGGGTAGTCGTAATCTTCTCCGCGGCGCCCTTGATTCGTTCGTAAAGCTTGTTGAATTCCTTAGGTGACAAAGAGGATGGAGGTTGAGCGGATTTTTTCGTATATTCTCCCGTATTAAGCCTGGTATGAGCTGTGAGATACGTAGGGGACAGCTTCAGTTGACTTACCGTTCCACCGCGATTATCATACACACAGCAGGTGCACCTGGCGTACCAGCTCCAGGTATGCTTTTAGCGTTTGCGTCCCGCAACAGCTGAAGTGCAAGGGCGTACGTTTCCTGGCATACCTTGAAGTTTTTCAGGAGGTGTTCATTTGGCGCCATTGATTGGTTTCGGTGTATGTAAGGTGATAGATACTGTTCAAGTTCAGAAGCGGGTCAAGTCCGAGTCGCACCGCACGTGCCTGTGACGAGACGCAACTTGTCACTCTACATATGGTCGGAACCTTGTCGGAACCGCTACCTTGCCGTTACCCAAAGTGTGAATTTACACCTACATAAACTGATCTCTCAACACCCATAATCTCCTATAACTCGTAGCATGGCCCATACATTGATGGTTCTACCCTTCCCTGGTGCTATTGTGATACACCTTGAGCGCAGTCAAGCTGATATTGATGAGGGCATCTACGTACACGCAGACTCGAAATATCCTGTCGACATCCTGTGGGCACTTCTCAGCATGATAGCAGTAGATATTGCTTGTTAACATGATTTTGAGTGCGTTTTGTAATTAGGCTAAGGACTGTGAATCATTTATTCTCGTGGAAGGTTTTCTCTCCTTTAGCAAGGGTTCCATGTCGACATGAATAAATCGTGTGGATAGGATGATGAAACTAGAAGCTGAATAATGTAATATATGGATCCGGCAACATGAAAAGTCTATGCTTTCATTGGGGCGACGCGCAAAAATAAGACTTGTCACCTTTTCAAATGTCCCCAGTTCAAGTAGACTCACTCAGACAAAGTTTGAAGTTGGTTATTGCAAGTTCACTATCGTGCAAATTAGCTCCTACATAGTTGAGCCCTTATAAATTTCTAGACAATATCACTACATTCTAAACTAACAACGAAATGTTTCAATCAGATTGGTGATGCTTGAATTTCTTGTCTTTCTTGACCACAGGTTTCTCCGTATATTTAGGGGGCTGTGGGGGCTTTCCTTTGCCCCCTCCTCCTGGCATTGGTTTCGTTCGTGTAACAAGCCTCTGTGTATTGTAGCATTCACCCTTGCTTTGGGTGCCCTGCAATATCATTTGTTGCTTTCCGTAACAATGCCCGTCATGTTTCCAGCCCGTACCGCTGGCGGTAGAACAAGCACTGGCATTTTCTGACGAAGGAGACCCCGTGCAGCTGAATCAAACGTGAGTATCTCTCGGCTACACCAGAACTTCTGTGCAGAACTTACTCTCCGTTGGGTTTCGAACGAGCAATTAAAATGGCACGAGCTTCGAACTCAGTCATAAGGCCACGACTTTCGAGATAGAGGTCATTCTCGTGGCGCGCGATGATGGCCTCAAATGAGTCCTGAATTAATCAAGACATGTAAGAGGAGAATTGCAGTATGTGACTTTGATTCTGTACTCACTGCCATTGAATTGGAAGCGAGAGCTCCGGTACCAAAAACGAGGCAGGCAAGAAACAAAATTGACGTTGATGTGCGCATGATTGGAATCTACGAAAATGACACCGTCAGTGAAAGGTACAATTTTGCACGCGGTTAGATGGCTACCTTTTGCAAAAGTTTATATCGACACTACCAGAGTGCTGAGTGATAGTTTGAGAATATGGGAAATGCACCAGGCTTTCTGAGGAAATCACTTCCACGAAAGCTGCTTTTATGCAAAACGAAACCACGCCAATCCTGGTATCTAAGGTGGCTCGGGATTCAAGGTCGACTTGCCTAAGGGCTTGATATGGACACATATCATTTGTGTTGCAGAGACAAATGATAAATTTCCGGAAGAGAATATCCCCATGTCGGCGATACAATCACCATCAAGCCCAGCATCAGAAACGTTGTAGGTGGGCATCTCCCAAAACATGTGGCGGCACTCATTTGCTAAACGCAACAGTCTGAATAGCAGTGATGCTGATGACCGGTTGTGCGTTGTTCACCACGCGTCTAGCGCACCCGCGCCGTGAAGCCCGCCTGATATAAAAAATGGGACTTGGACACCAATGAAATGAGTTTGATTAACCAGAATCCCCGAGAATCCCTCTAACGATCAAGCGCAGGAGGGCAATAACTGAGGCAGGGTGATAGCAGCAACCCCCTGCTTTCCCTCATTGGAAGTGAGCAAGTCAAACATCCCCACACAAAGCGTAAGGCTCAACCGCTCGGACTCGAATTCCAGTTCTACCTCTCTCTCAAAGTTAACGACTAATTTTTCAGCTCTCTCTTTTTCCCGAAAACTACGCAACGCACCTTTCACTGCATAATATGGATCGCCAAGTCTATCTACCTCTTGAAAAGATCAGCAAATGCTCACTTTGTGGCCGATTTGATTTGAAGTTGCGATTGTGTGCTTCTTGTGCTGAGGCAAGTAATACCCTCCGTAAGCAGCTCTCATTCAAACCCGACTTGCCCATCTATCAGGTACTCTACTGTTCGAAGGAGTGTCAGAATAAGGATTGGAAATCACACAAGGTTCAATGTGGTGAGTCCGACCTCTGCTGCCATCAAGACCCCTCATGAGAGTTTGCGTGATTTCTAAACTCGCTGACATGTAACAGGAAATACTGACCGAATTGATCTGGGATCCTTCCATCCTCTACTTGCATGCGTAATCCATATCTCCCACTTGCATCCGGACGTTCCCCATCCTGCGTTAACCCACAAGATTCTGAACTCACCTGTCCCAGGAAAAGGTGAGATCGTGGAGTTCCCCAACGGTACGCGGGCGAAGCTCGTCCTTCTCGGGGAAGAAATCGCACCAGAATTGACTGCGTCGCCTACTTGGTGGCCAACCGCTCCATCTGCCGAAGTACGGCATAAATTGATGCGTCGAATCTCGAGCGAGGGGTTCCTCCTCCCTATCCTCCTTGCTACGTGTATATCGCTGGTATCCGAGCTGTACACTACCACTGCAGCTCCTCCGTCTGAGATGCCTGGAGGGCAATCTCCTCGTAGCCGACGTATTCGTTTGACTCACAATCGTTCTCCCATTGCCGATTTTGGCATTGCAAAGGGCCATGTTCGGGTCACTGCCGAGGACAGGCTTGCGTACTACAACATCGAAGAAAACGAGCTCATGATGGGGCAAGATCCAAAAAACCATTACTGGATCTATTTCACCACTCTTGCAGGAGAGGAGTATTTCTTGGAGTGTGGAATGATGAACTTCAATTTCGCCATGATGGTGGACGCAACTCCATACTGTAAATACGGACTGCCAAGTCTCAAATATGTCCCTGCGTTTTTCTATGGCCGTGAGCACCTTCGGATGATGCCCTTGACGGAGGCAACTGGCTGGAAAGCGCGTGAGCGGTTTTCGATGCTCCGCAACGCCCAGGTCTCCGACTTCGTAAAGCAAGGTATACAACCCTCGGAAGACTTCTCTGCGCGTGCCACCGCCGTCGTCTGTTCTCTATTGGAGACTATCGCGGGTCGACCGCCGACAGCGTTAGAAATGGACCTGGTCATGAAATTCATCCCGAACGCTTGCATGATTGTTCGTCTCAACATCGTCAATCGCGAGTATATCAATTTCCCGCAGGAGCCCTCAGTCATCGTGGAAAATGACCCTGGAGAGAGTATCAACTACGACATGCCGGCTGGGGAGGATGAAGCTTTTGGAAAGTACATGAAGAAATGGAGTCGGAGATACAAAAAAGGGAAGGTTTCAGAGGAACTCTTGAGTGGGGCTTTCAAGCGATGGATGGCCAAACCACACGAGGCACGAATGAAAATGGCTGGGTGGAAGAAGTAAGATTTGATATAGCTGTAGTCCCAATCTTGCAGGGTTAGGTGAGCACGGTGAGCGCTTATGCCATCTATCCTTAATCCGCGGTCCCGCGCCAGTCATCCCAAAGTTCCCCAAACTACACAAACATGATTACAACACAAGTACGACAAGTACATAGTGACAAAATTCCTGACAGTTCAGCACCAGTGCCAATGTTCCAAGTAGTTTAGGTATCATACATAGTAGGAATACTTCTCAAGTCGGATTCTTCAGTACCTTTGTTGATATTGTGAATCACGTAACTCGACAATCTGGTCGGACCCAGGATACTGAGGTAGATTGAGCTCATACTTCTCCTCCAAAGACCTGTGTGTGTTTGACCATTACCAATGTCGTCGACAGAATGAGGCCAAGTACAACCGACATACCTCGGTACAAACCTCCCTCCCAGGAAATGTCTGCCCATGAAATCCTTAGACCCCTCTTTCGGCGCCGTCAAGCTAAGCAGGACATCAGGCCGCAACCCCACTCCCGCATGGTTTCCTTCCTCGACGTCCCACCCAGACGGGATGTCAACGGAAACAACGGGCAGGCGAGCGTCGTTGATCAGGGGGAGGACCGCGTCGAAAGGGGCCCTGATGGGCGGCTTGAATGAGAATCCGAATATGGCGTCGAGGATGACGTCGGAGGAATGGAGGGCTTTGCGTAGGGCTTCGGTGTCGGAGGACGGTGGGATGATTGGGATTTTCATGTTTTCGCATTGTTTTTTGAGGCGCTGGTGAATGGCTTTATACGTGAACATGGCTCGAAGGCGGTTTATGCGAGGTTTTACCTGGTAGATGTCCTTGGAACCAGGCTGTACTCAAGTTACGTGAGGACCTTTGTTTATAAAAAAGCACTGCGCTATACTTTGGGCATGTATATGGTCGGCTTGTAACCAAACATGCCTGGAGAAAGTCTCAATCAGTCAAAATATTAGCGACTTGCCGTGGAGAACTCACCAAGATGACGAGCAGCGACGAGTCCATCCCCGCCTTTGTGTTACCAAGATCACTATCCGTTGCGAAATACACCAATCGACGAACCTTGGTTGCCAGGTCCACAGCAGACCAACACTCTTGGGTAGACGTCTTTGCGGTAAACCGCAGCCAGAGTTTGCGCGCACGCCAGACCCGCGAGCTCCATCAACTGTGTACGATATCAGAACGGGGAAAAACAAAAACGGATCATCCGTCTCACTTGATCGAGGCTGAACGCTCCTGAGGCGCTCATGAGTTCTTCATCGATCTAGAATAAAACGCGTTCAGAAATGCCAGTCTCGGAACAGGGGTCAAAGCAGTAGCCCCGGTTCTTATCATGTTGGCTCACTTGCTGAGCAAGTCTGGCAGAAAGGTAACGAAGAGACATCTCAGAGAGCTGATTGTACCAAGTCGCACAGATATTGGTGATGGAAATAGAGCTCGTTGCGCTGGTCGATTGCTGTTCAGGCAATGTTCAGGTTAGAGCGGCGGGGTGCGCTTGACGCCATTGTTTGCGTTCACGCCTGCGACCAAACATTCTCTTAGATTAGACCCTGAAGCAAGATGTCATACCCGAGTTTGACAGATGGCGAAACGAGTGGTGAATACCGTTCTTCGAGTAACCAGGGAGAGAACAATCATGATCATGCATTCGAGAATAATGTAGACACTATACATCATAACATCATAAGTAAGCTAGTAACTGAGTTCAATGGGATGGAACCAAGCGTGCATGCAGTCGTACAACAAGATGGAAGCTTCAGCGGAGGAGAACGAGAAACAATGAAAACAGACAACGGACAATGGGAAACAGTCATGACTTGAATGGAACGTATGCAGTCAGGTAGTCAAGCATGGCGGCAAACAGGCGTCGTTGCCCTACATCTTGACGCAGACACGCTTATGCTCCTCCCAATCCTTCCTCTGGTGTTCAGGAGAGCAATACTTGACCAGCTTGCACTTGCTGCACAGCTGACCCGTAATCTTTGTTGGCTCCGGAACCAGAGTCATGCTGATTTCCGAGCCGTCGGAACTCCCACTCGCAGACAGATGCAGCGCAGGAACCTCCCCAAACGAAACGTCGCAGTCGATCCAGTTACACATGTCTTTCGCTTTAATTCGTTTATGCCGGCCCTTTGTTTTGATCTGGAGAATCGAAGCCGTTTCAAGACCACGCCTGGGGAAGCGGATCATCTCGCAGTCGTCTGTGCAGCATGGATTGGGGCATCCAGTGGGATAATCGTAGAATATGTCTTCGTCTGGTACGTAAGATGGGTGC
This sequence comes from Crassisporium funariophilum, assembly GCA_014925845.1. NCBI lineage: Eukaryota > Fungi > Basidiomycota > Agaricomycetes > Agaricales > Crassisporiaceae > Crassisporium > Crassisporium funariophilum. Next base: position 665,878 of record JACGCL010000006.1, read on the forward strand.
GTGAAGAAGATCTGGGAATACGAGGTTGTTTGGTGCGAAAATAGGACAATGAAACGTGGTCGTTTTTCGTATAGAATCGCTCGCAGCGTGAGATCGATTTGTGGAAAGCATGGGGTTCGGTGATGGCGTAGGAGTGTATGACTCAGACGCATATCTAGTGTTGAAAGGGGCATTGTCAACGACAATTGCCGATCTAAGGCGTTGCAGACGAACGTTCATATTGTATCTGCCGCTCTACGCTTGGCTTGCAAGTCCGTCCAAAGCAATGCCGACTGACGAGCTTGAAGTACTCGGTCACGTCGTCCATCTCCTGTCGCTTGAGGTCTGTGACGATGATGAATATTTCATCGCAGCCTGTATCGTGCATGCCCCGCAGTAACATAAGTTCTGGGAGCTGAGTCCGAACTCTTTGAGGAAAGCGGGTTTTCTGAACATCAGAGATCGCGTACCATCGTAAACACCACCGGCATCATAGATAGTTTCCTCTCTTGCATCGTATGGTGATGATAGACATGTGTCGTCCACGTTCTATCCAGAGGGATCAAGCGACCAGTGTCCACTGTACGACAGAAGACATTCTCAGGGACAAAATCCCCTTTATTCCAAGCAATAGTTTGCTTCTGACTATGAGCATGCTTGCGCTCACGCACATCCCTGAACCACTCATGGTAGGCGTCGTGCCCGTTGTTGCGATGTTCCAACCATTTGTCGATGAGCATGTCTGTGGAGTCGTGATCCAGGGTTGTTTTTACGAGCTCTGACATTGAGAGGCTCGGTGGGGAGAATATTGAGTAGTTTCTTTGACGTTTGGGCATGGTGGTGGTAATGGAGAGAGATAATAGATGCAAAGGTGTTTTAGACAATGGCAGTGCGACAAGAAGGGATGTGGCCGCAATTGGAACTCGCCCAAATCAGTATGTACGCTTCTGGCTAATCAAAAATTGACCGTGGGCGCGAACAAACCTGCCCTCAAGAAATGCCTAATTTCATGATCTACTAGATCGTATTCTTGTTACCGTGATGCACTCATGTCCTCGTCTGCCTACAATTCAGGAAGCCAACTCTCGGTCATTCCGGATCTGTCACTACAACCGCAGCCAGTGTGCGATTCCTTCGCTGTTTTTCAGATGTGATGCCCACGAGCTTCTGCTTCTGGATGAGCAGAGTTACCCGGATGCGAGTTGTCGCTCAGTCGACATGCATTGACAAAGAATAATGATCTGTAGGTACTTTCTGTGTTGGATTCGAAGGAAGGTCTCTCTTCTGTCATCGCCCCGAGAAGCCCACCTTCGGTTGCAAGAAATCTTTAGAGCACGATACCATCCTCTCGTACATCCTCAATTCTGGACTTACACTCTCAAAGCGTCAACGATTGCGGAGCGCGAATCGGAGCATTATTGGAGCCTGCTTCGGAGTAGGCGCCGAACAATCCTTGAAAATATCTCCCATCCACCGACTACCCACTCCAGGCCCCGGTGTTCGTGGTTCATTCTTGGACGTGTGTCTCTGGGCCAGTGCATACCATGCGACGAAAGAAGTATCTGAAGTCTCCCTGCTTTTCATTCAAGGTCGTCTCATCAAACAGGCAGAGGATGATTCGGGTAGTTACGGCGAGCTCTCTTGCTACAGATCTGCACCCTTGCTTCGAGATTTCTTCCTGACGCGCTTTGAGAGTTGACTGACCGGCCAGGTTGGCACCCTATCTAAGTTTTCAAACTAGATTCGTTGTACGCACCTGCGATATCGCGTTAATCGCCGAGTAGCGCGCGGAAATCTGACTACCTCAGGCGCGCATTAACTTACACGTTTAGTAGGGAACGAATCCCTACCAACTCGAACATCAGAAGACGTCCTAACATCTTCACATTCCGAGTGGTGAGTGTTGACATGTTGCTTAATCTCCAATCATTCAATGTGAACACTTTGACGGCGCCTCCTTCCTGTTGAAGACCAAACATTTAGCCACATCCGAGGCCTCTGAATACATTCTTGAAGCTACTCATTCCCTCGTGATGAGAGACACATCTATCGGACTTGCTTAAGAGTCAAACAAAACGATAGCTATATTATTTTTTGTTCTGTCTAATGGGTGTATATATCGAAAATGTCCCTTGATCAATCCTCTAACTATTGACCATGTCATAGAACCCGATGGTGGTGGCAGTGGCAACCCGCTTCGCATGCAGGTGGTGCATCTGCGTCGTCATAAACGTCAACGACAATTCCAAGCCAATCATTTTCGAGAGACGAACCGATGATGAGCCTCAAAGGCTTCTCCTCGCAGGTGCCTTCGCCCGCCGAAAGAATGTCCCTGACGCAAGCATGCTCTTCGACGCGAACCCCACACGCCTTCTGCCAGTGAACCACGGGCCTCAACTTGGCAGCCAGGAATCCTTGTTGGAAGAGGTGGTTGGTGATATGCGCAAGACGGTCGCACTTGGCTGGGAGCTCGTTAAGCTTGACACGCTGAGTGACGACGGTCTTCGAGCCGTGGAGGTAGACATAGGTGAACCAGAACGTATTCGCCAGATCCTCTGTCGTCTAGGTCAGCTGCTGGACAGGGGTTATTGACGACGGTGCTTACCAACGACAAGTCTCAGGGCAGTCTCTGGCGACCTCCCGACGCCTTCCTTGAGGAGGACGTCAATGAGCTGGCTGCCCTTGATCTTGTGACCATCTTTTCGCTCAAACCAGGTGACGGGACGATACTTGGCCTCAACGTAGCCCTGGCGGAAGACTTTGACGACGTGAGTTGCTTCAGTGAATGAGCGGCAATGAGTAAACGACAGAGGGACATACCATGGTCGAGAACGTCCTCCAAGTCTTGGAGCTTCTGGTTGTGGAACTCGAGCTCAACGAGCTGGGTGGTGGGGGGAAGGTGCACGCGCGAGGCGAGGTGGTAGGAAAGCCAGAATTCGGTGTTGGTCATTTTGGAAGATATAACGCAAAGAGTGTGTGGGGGTGGGTATCTGGGTATAACGAAACACTAGATGAGGTGTTGTATCAGCCCATGGGGGATTATATAGTCTGGCGAGAGAAGACCCTTTCTTGTGGGATTCCTTGGAAATTGGCCCGTCAACCCTTTTTTCCGCTGGCACCATTGATTGGATTTGCCGAGACTTCTAGCCCTTCGCTTGCGACAGGCCCGCCCCTTGCCCGCCCCTTGTTTGTTCGTACTCCCCTATCTGGTGCTTTCAGTTCAATTTCATTGAATGTGGATTATCCCCAGACTTTGTTACTTAGAGGACTCTACATCCCAACTTACTTGACGCGCGTAAATCAACAACCTGACACGAAGGTGCCTGTAAAAACACCCTCTTCTGAAGATTCAGGACGACCCCTGGTGCCAGGTGCATGCTATGAAGTCAGTTACGTTCGAGAGGGTCATCGGAGATTCTCTTGGCCGTGTCCGTAGATACACCCGATGCGTCACGTTGTGTGGCGCAAATTTGTGGCTGCCCATTCTATATCGTTACATACAAGTTTGATAGCCTCTAACGCGCATTCGTTTTCTATCCAGAGGCAAGAGTCTCAGATAGTATAAGAGTGCAAATCGTTTGAGCGTAGGTGAGGAGATGATGCGGGTATGATGGTTATAAATGTCATACAAAAGCTGAAATATTTTCGTCAAAGGAAAAGCAGGGGGAGTCAATAGCAGCGTAGGCTCTCCAAATATTGGTCAGAGATATTGTACAAAGACAAGAAGTTGTCGTTGGAAGCAAAGCATGTCCTACATTTGCTGAGACCGCATGGCGGGAAGCCCCTAGAACATTGACTGAAAGAATCGTTTTGCAAGTAAGGTTATCCTAGCCATGAGACACTGATGGTTCGCGGTATTGCACAGTATATTGCGATGTTTTTGTCAAAGTGAGTGAGTGAGTGAGTAAGGAAAGAAAATGAATCTGGACACACAAAAGGACACTAGGCGTTTGCTAGGCGTAGGCTTCAAAGCAAACAAAGGCACGCAGTGCAAATATCAACACATGGTCTTACGCCTCTACAAAAAACTATCAGCTCCAGTCGCGATGCTTACACTTGTGACTTATAAAATATATGACCAGTCAATATCAAGTCAATATATTTGCGTAAGAAGATCAGTTGAAAGCCAAATCCATTTAGATCTTACTTTAAACTCCGCTAATTGCAGTATTTTCTTCGACGTCCTCTTGTTGGGCAAGCTCCGCCCAATATGAGTCTTTCTTCACTTCTTCTCGGTTCGAAAGCCGTCGTGGATTCTGGACTTGACAGTTTGTTCAAAGTTGCTGTAAGATCTGCATTTGAATGTAACAAAATACGATCTCATTGTCCAGGAATTATCAGACCCCACAGGCACCGCCTACCCCCGGCCCCTCCAAGAAGGCCTCAGCCAAAAAGCGCAAGCATGACGCTGACCAGGATGACGCCGACCAGGAAGTGTTGATTGAAACACCCTCCAAACGCTCCAAATCGCGCCCCGAGAAACTCCCAGAGTTGGGGAAGGCGAAGAAAACGAAATCTGTTGAAAAAACTTCAAAGTCAGAAAAGGCGGTCCATGTCGATCAACCGCAGAAGAAGGTGAAGGGCAAAGGAAAGGAGAAGGAGAAGGCTGCGGTGGCAGATTCTGAGGATGAAGACGATAACTCCGACCTTGAAAACGCCTACGCGACGGGGAAGACCGCCTCCAAGGCCGTGGTCGAGGGTGTTGAAGAAGAAATGGCGTCTGATGGAGCCGAAGATCCCACTACATTGGTCCACGAATCGTTGCGTAAAGGCGCTAAGAAAACTCCCCGACCAAAACAAAAATTTGTTCCCGAAGATGAGACTCCTGATCAGCGAGACCAAAGAACCATATTTGTCGGGAACTTGCCAATCGAAATTGCTTCCAAGAAAGTACGGTTTTCTACAGATCTACATCTCACATTCGAACTGACGGTTCATAAAACTAGCCTCTGACAAAACAACTTCAACGCCACATTCTCTCCTTCGTACCAACCGCTAAAATCGAGTCAGTGCGATTCCGATCTATACCCTTCCAAGCACCCACCGCAAAACTCCCCACATCCGATGACGAAGGTGATGGTTCGAAGGCCAAACCTAAACCGCAGGCACCGAAGAAAGATGTTCGGGCACATGACAGGGAGCGCATGTCCGCCTGGCGTTCCAAACTCGACGACAAGGACGAAGACGTCATCAAGAATGACGAGAAAAAGTACATCAACCCCGGCCAGAAGAAGAAGATTGCATTCATCAACCAAGAGTTCCACACCACAGCCGACACCATGAACGCCTACATTGTGTTCGCCCATCCTGTCAACACCGAAAACCGACCGTCCAACTTGCCTCCCCTTCCACCCACTCTGAACCCTTATGCAGCCGCTCTTTCAGCAGCAGAGAAATGCGATGGCACGCTTTTCATGGAGAGGATGATTCGTGTGGATCTTATTGGCAAGAACAAAGATGCAGGCGCGAGTACTGGGACAACCGATAAGAAACCGAGTCTGATCGATACCGATCCTAAACTCTCTGTCTTTGTCGGAAATCTCGATTTTGCAAGCAAGGAGGAAGATCTACGGGTATTCTTTGAGGGCGTGATGAGCACTGAGAAAGGCCCTCCCCTGTCTGGTAATGACGACGAGGAGGAAGTCGGTACAAGAAAGCCTCTGACTTGGGTCACTCGCGTGCGTATCGTCAGGGACAAGGACACGCAGCTCGGGAAAGGTTTTGCATATGTTCAATTCTCAGTACGTGTAATCATGAAGTTCTATTTTCGACTTGGAGGGGCTCATTTCGCATTTTCAGGACCGAGAATGCGTTGACGAACTCCTTGCACTGGAGGAGGAAAAACTCAAATTCGCCAAGCGCAAATTGCGCGTGCAACGATGCAAAACCGTCCCCGGTTCCAAACTCACCTCCGCGTCATCCAAATCGACAAAACCCGCACACGTTCCCATCATCGTACCCAAAGGCGACCCAGCCCTAGGCGAAAAACTTGCCGGTTTGTCAAAAGATGAACGTAAGCAGCACAAGTCGACCGACGCGGACCGTGTAGCCAGGAGATTGGCGAAGAAGAAGGCGAGGATGGCGATGGCTCCTGGTGTAGGGATTGTGAAGAGCAAAGGGAAAGAGCGAGATAGGGTTAGGAAAACTCCGGGGCAGTTTAAATCGCAGAGCGGAGGAAAGAAGGACAACAAGTCGAAGGGGAGAGTTAGGAGTGCGGAAAGCGCTTCGAGGAAGAACACGAAGAAATAAGTGCTATCAATGATGTATAGATCTTACATCGCTCTTGTTTTCAGCATATTCTGACCCTTGCTCGTGTCAACTTGCACAATATTTGGAATTCTACGTAACATGCTCGCGCTACTATTTGACTATCAGGAGAACCTGGTTTCAAAAGATATCAAATTGCGAGATTCTATCCGGAAAAGACAGGAACGCTTGATTCGAGTCACTCGCCAATGATTGATAGTACAAAATGACTCAATTCATATCTAGCTCTTTCATCGATTGAACTTGTGATTCTAACACTCGAAGATAAATCCACCGATGGCTTCAGAATCCCCACTCACCCAGAAACACAAAACTGAGAACCCATATGAAGACGAATTTGGATATTCACGCGCCGTCCGCAAAGGCCCCTTCATCTTCGTCTCCGGGACTACTGCTATCGACCCAGTCCTCGGACGAATCACGCTCCACCCCAACTCAGCATACCACCAAACACTCAAAATTTTCTCCGAAATAATACTAGCACTAGAGGCTCTCGGAGCGACCAAGGAGGACGTTGTACGCATCCGGATGTTCGTGACGGCGGATGAAGACAGCGACGGTGTGGGCCGGGCTTTGAAGGAGGTGTTTGGGAAAGTTGGGCCTGCGGCGACGATGATTCTGGGCGTGAGGTTTGTGGATGCGGAGATGAAAGTCGAGATAGAAGCAGATGCGGTTGTCTTATGAGATTGGAAGCACTGAACTTATTTGGCTGGTCGATCTACAATACAGGATTTTATTGGAGTACATAGTCGAAATGTTCAATCCGAAACATGCAGAATGCCAGTGGTGGAGTTGGATGAATTATGGATGGATGGATGGATGGATGGTGGTCTAAAGATATGAAGCACGATGCTTGAATGCAGATGGATGGCTGCATGGAACAGTGAATGAAGCATAAATACTAATGCGCCAAAGTCCTGTCAGACTTCCCCTTCCCACCGCGAGCACTGTCCCCCGCCTCCTCCTTCAAAAACAGCACACAAACCCCAGCGATGGCAAAAATCACGACGCTGGTGTATACGGGAATGGAGCGGTTCATCATCAAGAGAACTCCTCCAAGCATAGGAGCTATCATCCCTCCTCTGTAAAAGAGGATTAGCTGGGAAGAAGAGAAGTGGAGGAACCGCAACGTACATTCGCGAAAGCGCAGAAGCGATTCCACATGCAGTGCCTCGAACTAAAGAAATCGGTCAATACGTGCATCTCGACTCAAGAAAATTTGCTTACTTTTAGTTCCGAAAATTTCTGGTGTCCACCCGTATAGTACAGCCCACATTGCCTGGAAGATAATCAACACGATGCATGCCGCAGACCACTTCCTCTACTCACCGTGGCACTCAGGCTTATCCCAACTGTGCTCAATCTCACAGCCCACTTAGATTCCACCAAGACGAAGACAACACAGAAGAAGGCAGTGATAAATGTGCTTCCGGCCAAGGACAATCTCCTGCCCAATCTTGATTCTATCAGATAGGCACCGAGCTACAGTTTCGAAATTGTGGTCGTTAGGAGAGAGAGAAACAAGCGAGATGGGTGAGACGTACGATGGCACCTGGACATCCACCGATTGTGAAAATCACCACATCCCACAGACTCTGTTCCAACGTCTGCGGGACATCTGTATTTGATCGACTTTCCAGAATCTTAGGCAGGAAAACATTGAACATCGTGAAACCTGCATTAGACCATTAGCCACCGGACGAGGGAATGCAAATTTAACAACGAACCTAGCGACAAAGCGCACCAGACAAACCAAACCAACATCGTCGTTCTGAACCACTCCGGAGCAAGAATCATCATGACTCGATCCCACCACGCCCACAACGGTTTCCTCAACCATCTCGGAAGTGCGCTGCAGACTTTCTGCTCGTACATTGACGATCTACGTGAAGCACTAGAGAGGCGACGGTTTATGGTGCTGTTGGTGTTGACTCGGCGTGTCGGTTGCTCGTCGGTGGGAGCTGGGGTCTCCTTTAATAATCGTTCTCCAAGGCGGGGCAAAGAGGGTATGTCTTCCGTGGTAGGTGTGTTGAAGGTGTGAGTATCTAAGATAGGAGTCTCTCCCGTCGATGCGTAATGGGTGACAAGATTTGCTCGCGAGGCCCTAGCACTGTCTGAACTCGGACCTATTGCTGGTGGTGAAGGCCCGTCCTCGATAATGCTGGCGTCAAAAATCGTCCTGGAATTGGCTCGAGTGCGATTATCGACTTTTGGACTCTCTCCATCCCCATTGACGGGTGCATTGTGGTGGTCCCTAACATCTTCCAATTCGACCGAGAGGTCGGACCCATTGAAGCGTGAAATCAATTGGAGGGATTTGACTGCGTCCTGCGGTCTTCCAGCATGAACCAAATAACGTGGGGACTCATGCAGGCGGAAGAAGACGATGCGAGCCAGGAACATTGATAGGGTCTATAAAAGCATAGGTAAGAGGGTTGTGGTAAAGGGTGGAAGTCCTTCTCCAGGCATCAACATGAAAGATGCTTTAATCCAGTACGTACAATAAGACCGAGGGTGATAAGAAGATATTTCCATCCTTGGTTTTGAGTATCTACGTCGCATGGTAGAGGGGACGAGGCCACACATGAGTTTTGTGGCACGACAAGAAGGGCGACCACAGCGGACAGCACGGCGCCAAATGAAAAGAACACGGAAAGGGCAGTGACGAGGTACTGCTTTTCTTTTGGCATGTGTTCAAGGAGAAGAGTCCCATCAGTGGGCATGGATCCCTGGTCAAAATGAGCAAGACAATGTGGATATGAGTCATATGTCCTCACCCCTACGGAACTTCCCAGAAAGAATAGCGCGATGCAAAGTGTGGCAAATGAGTTGGCGAAAGACGCGAGGAGGCCAAAGATAGCAGTGAAGAACAGTGTTGCATTGAAGGCCGTACTTCGACCCATGAGATCGGAGCCTTCGAGGAAGAGTAAGTCTGCATCACTATCAGAGGGCAAGGTTCTACACACAAGTTCCCCAACCAATGGCACCAATCATCATCCCAGCAAACATTGACGAAGAAACAGTCCCGATGTAGCTATCAGGGACTAGCGCAACATTCAGTAAGAACCGACCAGACACGGATTGGGCAACTGACATACCTGAATAATGTTGCTGTATTCGAGGCAAGATGATCGCAACTGCCTGTATCCACATCTGCATGTGCTCTTCAGTAGAGGTTCCGGTTTCCATGAACATGACGACATACGTTGTCCGCCATCCAACCTAAGAAAGAAAGACTCAGCGAATGACCATACTGCAAGGTGCCAAAAGGTCTTACCAAAACCACATAACGACAACAGCGTCCACTGGTAGCTGCCCATTCCTATGCGGTCAATTGTCTTATCTAGCTACCAATTCCAATATGAGTAGGTCTTCGGGAGGCTAGCTAAAGGTTGCTCACTGGGGTCCGTCCATCTTGGTCATCGTCGACCAGATAGTCTTGTTCCTCGAGGTCTTCGTCGTCTGGGAAGTAATTGGTGGCCATGGCGGCGTCTGTCCAGAAACCAGAAGCGCGTGGGGTGAGGGACGCCATTCCATCTAAGTAATTGGCAGTATTTGAGTTGTATGGCGCAATTACCGCAGGGAGCTGAACAGGAAGTAACGATGCCCCATCAAAATTGGCGAATTCCCAAATCCAGCCGATCATCGTGCCGTCGGCGCCTACCTATCCGTATATTCTCATCGAACGCTGAACCCAGTCTATCAACACTTTGTATAGTACACTGACGCTAAAGGTGTTTCGCGTCGACAAAAGATCAATTTTCTGTGCTCAGGCGGAAGCCAAGGCATAGCGATAATACCCACGGCTCACACAGCCCATCTCTTCACGACACCCGATGTCAGGACGAATGACAACATGATTGATCCAAATGAAGTTTTTTTAGCGATCCTTACACACTAAGTATCCAAAATGATATCTAGCCAATATTTAACCATTGAGCTTGAAGTCGATTAACTTTACCGCGGATGGGGTAGTAGTGCCTGTGCTTTTCAGTTGGTACAATATGGAGAGCACCCCGCTCGGAACGCGCGAACGATCAACTGTCACTTCCCCGAAAGCATTTAGACCTGTCGCCACACCATCATACGCCAGCGTCCAATCCGTCCATCCGGAGGATTTACTTGCCGTCACGATGCGCACGTATGGGAGGACGACGTAGGCGTTGTCTGCATTATCAAAGACTATCTGCGAGCGCCCGACTGCATTGAGCGCAAACGGTATCTCCATCTTCGTGAAAGTACCATTAGCGCTTCGGAAGACGTGGAAAGGTCGTGCAAACGAGGTGCGGTCGGTCTCGTAGTTTGTCACGCATTGCGTGAAGCGTCCTATGCAAGGAACCTTAGTCGCGGAAAGGAAGTATCGTTCAGATTACGAACCTGGAACGTAGGAAATGATTGCGTGGATCTGTCCCGCAGAATCAATTGCTTGAGATTCCTGGTTCATGAGACCATGGTCCGCGTTGAGGGAATCGACGATGATGCCCCCAGTGTTGACATTGACAGGGCTAGAACCGGAAGTTCCGATAGAGGATCCGGCGCTATTTCTCCACGTTCGACCTGTTACTGTCGTTAACGGTATTCTCAAGAGGTTTACTTCATAACTTCTTACCTTTGTCGTCCGAATAGAAGTAGGTAGTGTCATGATTCGTCAAACCCCCACCGCTACACGACACAGCACCGTTCTGCTCCCTCCATGTGCCCGTGACATGAGCACGCCCCAACCTGTAAGTAAAGCCGTGGATATACAAGTTACGGGCCGTGCTCGTAGCACCGGTCGTCGACGTGTAAGTGCCTGACGCAGAGGCCCATGACCCAACGTTCGACCACGAAGCACCGTTGTATTCCGCCAGCTGCGTGGCACCATTACCAGAAACCCCGGACCGGAATACGAACTGCAAAAGATTATCCGAGGTAACCACGAACTGGGGGTACGTGATCACGCTTCCAGAGAAGAAGCAACATAAGAACTCGAAATTCATCATAGAATGGATGCAACATGACTGACCTGCCGACGTTCAGATTCCCAATCGTGTTGGTAATGGCTCCAAAACGACTGGTAGTCCAGCTGGCACCGCTGCTCGCTAGGTTTGCTTCTGAGACGGTGTAATAAACCTGCGTGCTATGACAGTCAAGAGCGACGTGGATCCTGCCATCCGAGGGCGATACTCCAAGCGCAATGACATTATGCGAATCGTCCGTGGTTAGTGAATGTGGCAGCTGAAGAGTCGACCAGGCTCCAGACGGAAGTTGCCTACGACCGAGGACGGGGGCTCTGGTAGAGGTGTACCAGGCAGCGAATTGCCAGTTTCCCTGAGTCACAACCGCAGATTGCTGGAAAGAGTTGACATTGACGACTCCATCATAAGAGATGAAGAATATTCCGTTGGCGTCGAGTTGTGTATTGGAGACGAGGGATACGCTAGGAGCAGCCTTGCAGACTGACACTAGGAAGCTCGTGAGGGTTGCGATGAAGAGTACGAGACGCATTTCTGGCGCGGCGCAATGCTGGTCAATCTTCAGGGTTTTGCCAGTTTATATGATGCAGCCTTCAGAACACTGACAATGACCCGTGGTCAACGACTTGTAGTCTACATGCAGAAACCCCGGACACCGAAGAGCGGCCCGTATGTTGTAGCCAGCAGAGACAATGGTCAAAGTCCTTCGAAATGTCCGAAGAATCACAAACGGTCCGGCTCCGCAGAAGCCCTGGATTACTGGTCATTTGAGAACATTTCTGCGACACATTCACGTTGAATAAGTTGTCAGATGGTGTTTACGTTTCTGGTTGATGATTATGGTTCTGAATAAGAATGTAAACAAGTCCGCTGCTGACCTTAATTGATGAATGTAAGAAGGCGGAGTTCAAAGTCGGGGATGCTGACTTGACTCTGTAGACCTATACTCTGTTTTCGCTAACATCAAATCATACTGCTCTCTTTCTCTTGCTCAAGATGATCACGGATTCGCTTCTCAAGACTGATGGGACTGTTGACAATACTGAACAAGGTTGGTTTTGCCCATATAATGATGTCGTCTGATAAATCGCTAAACCTTCCTTCAAGCCAAGCTTGATAGTGGTATCGATGCTTCCCCGCGTCAGTGTAGGGACAGTACGCAACTAAGCATTATCGACGGGTTGGCAAAGGCGCGACTTGATACCAAAGAACAGGTTAGCACAAACTCCAAGTAGCCCGTTACCGTGTCTGACCACACCACGACCTTCTGGCTTTCCTTGATTAGCAAGCCACGCAATCCGCATCTTCAAGTATCGCGACCCTGCCTTTCGAGATCCTCAGCCATATATTTGTCATCTATACATATGCAGACTTATGTGTCGAATTCAAGCTACCTTCGTCTTCTGCCCCTCACAAGAGTCGTGGTCCGCTCCACGTATGTTCGGTGTCTAAACAGTGGCGACACGTTGCATTGACGACTCCGTCCCTCTGGTCCTCATTCTTTGTTCGCCAGAATGTAGACTTGAGACTGATCAGACTCTGGCTCGAGCGGTCGCATTCGCATCCGCTTGCTCTCGGCATGGCACCAGCGTCTCATCGTGATGCGACTCCGGAGGACTTCCGCTTCACAGAAGCAGCATTGCTACTGTTTACCACACAACTCCATCGATGGCGACGAATCTGTTTCCGCTTTCAGAATTCGCATGCAGAAGCATTCATCAACCTGCCATTGTCAACTGCAACGTTGCTGGACGAAGTCATTCTGTCTATCAACCGGTGTGACCCGAAAGTCAGCACATCGGTATTTGCAGCGCTCTCAGCTTGCCCAAGCATTCGACATCTGACATGGACAGGAAATGGCAAATTTCCTTCAATCCCGAAATGCACACTTTGGTCCCAATTGGACTCACTCGATCTTCACTGCAGTTTATCAATTGACGAATGCATCACTCTTCTACGACTCAGTTACAACATTTCCAGGTTATCTGTGTGGGAAATGTCGGATGGCTCGTTGCAGAACAACCATCCCCACACCACCCTTCCCCATTTGCAGAAGCTGATACTCCATGGTTGCATATTTGACTCCAGCAAGGTTTTGGACTATTTCACCATGCCGGCACTCCAGTACCTCTGGATTGACCATCATCCCATTGAGAACTGCTACAACAATTTCCGAGCCCTCTTAGACCGTTCTCACTGTCGTCTTGAAAAATTCAAGCTTGTGGATTATGCTATCGCGCAGAGTGATCTCATCAATTTCTTTCAAGACCCCCTATTTTGCTCCATTCCAAGACTCTATTTTGAAGTCTTTTCCCTATTTATTGATCACCATGCCTGCCTTGCTACCTTGAACGGAAATAACCCCAGCAGTATTCCCGCATTTGAAGTGCTAGGTGGTGGAGGAATATCAATATATTGGGGAGAGCAATTATAATGGATGCAGTATAGGGATGAGGAACATAAGTAGTCATTGGTCAAAGGGTCGAAGGAAACCCCAAGGTCACACTGACCTATCCACTCCATGGCTGTACGGTTCATCCAAGAGAGGACTTCAATCTAGTGCAGTGCTCGTCAATGAAAGGCCGCATTCATATTCAATCAACTTGTGCATACCTCGTGGCCACTCTTCACGTTTGAGGCAAATGCATCGCGAAGCTATGCGATCGTGAATCATTGATCGAGAGCCTTCTTCAAGATTCCTAATTGGACTTACTTTGCAGGCGACATTATAAAAGATTGGGACTTTAACGAAGAGTAAAAGGGCGGGCCCCGTAATTAGAGCTTGTTACGCATCCATCTCACGCATGTGGGCAACGGAGAAGACAGATTGAGCATCTTTCGTTGTTTGCGGTGAACCTCGCCTTCAAGACCGTTATCAGCAAGAATTGTGGAACAATCGTCCGATTCAAAAAAGCCAGCAGAGACAATGGCCAAAGTCCTTCGAAATGTCCGAAGAATCACAAACGGTCCGGCTCCGCAGAAGGCCTGGTCATTTGAGAACATTTCTGCAACACATTCACGTTGAATCAGTTGTCAGATGGTGTTTACGTTTCTGGTTGATGATTATGGTTCTGAACAAGTTCTGAATAAGAATGTAATTAAGTCCGTTGCTGACCTTAATTGATGAATGTCAGAAGGCGGAGTTCAAAGTCGGGGGGGCTATACTCTGTTTTCGCTAATCGCTCTCTCTCTCTCTCGAATCATACTGCTCTCTCTCTCTTTGCTCAAGATGATCACGGATTCGCTTCTCAAGACTGATGGGACTGTTGACAATACTGAACAAGGTTGGTTTTGCCCATATAATGATGTCGTCTGATAAATCGCTAAACCTTCCTTCAAGCCAAGCTTGATAGTGGTATCGATGCTTCCCCGCGTCAGTGTAGGGACAGTACGCAACTAAGCATTATCGACGGGTTGGCAAAGGCGCGACTTGATACCAAAGAACAGGTTAGCACAAACTCCAAGTAGCCCGTTACCGTGTCTGACCACACCACAACCTTCTGGCTTTCCTTGATTAGCAAGCCACGCAATCCGCATCTTCAAGTATCGCGACCATGCCTTTCGAGATCCTCAGCCATATATTTGTCATCTATACATATGCAGACTTATGTGTCGAATTCAAGCTACCTTCGTCTTCTGCCCCTCACAAGAGTCGTGGTCCGCTCCACGTATGTTCGGTGTCTAAACAGTGGCGGCACGTCGCATTGACGACTCCGTCCCTCTGGTCCTCATTCTTTGTTCGCCAGAATGTAGACTTGAGACTGATCAGACTCTGGCTCGAGCGGTCGCATTCGCATCCGCTTGCTCTCGGCCTGGCACCAGTGTTTTATAGTGATGAGACTCCAGAAGACTTCCGCTTCACAGAAGCAGCATTGCTACTGTTTACCCCACAATTCCATCGATGGCGACGAATTTGTTTCGACTTTCGGGATTCGACTGCACAAGCATTCATCAACCTGCCATTGTCAACTGCAACGTTGCTGGACGAAGTCATTCTGTTCACCAACCGGTGTGACCCGAAAGTCAGCACATCGGTATTTGCAGCGCTCTCGGCTTGCCCAAGCATTCGACATCTGACATGGACAGGAAATGGCAATCTTACTTCAATCCCGAAATGCACATTTTGGTCCCAATTGGACTCACTCGATCTTCACTGCAGTTTATCAGTTGACGAATGCATCACTCTTCTACGACTCAGTTACAACATTTCCAGGTTATCTCTGTGGAACATGTCGGATGGTTCATTGCAGAACAACCATCCCCACACCACCCTTCCCCATTTGCAGAAGCTGATACTCCATGGTTACATGGTTGACTCCAGTAAGGTTTTCGACTATTTCACCATGCCGGCACTCCAGTACCTCTGGATTGACCATCATTCCATTGAGAACTGCTACAACAATTTCCGAGCCCTCTTAGACCGTTCTCACTGTCGTCTTGAAAAATTCAAGCTTGTGGATTATGCTATCGCGCAGAGTGATCTCATCAATTTCTTTCAAGACCCCCTATTTCGCTCCATTCCAAGACTCTATTTTGAAGTTTCTTCCCTATTTATTGATCACCATGCCTGCCTTGCTACCTCGAACGGAAATAACCCCAGCAGTATGCCCGCATTTGAAGTGCAATGTGGTGGAGGAATATCAATATATTGGGGAGAGCAATTATAATGGAAGCATTTGGGAAGCATCGTCCTATTATCTCTAGACAGAGACCCATTATACCATAGTCGCGGGTCCACCAACAATATGCGCTATGTAGCAAAATGAGTCCGCGATTGATGGAATAGTAGATTGAGACCATTGATAACGTGTTGTAAAGCATTGGTTGTCCAGACAGTGAGATAGGTATTACCGGTGTTGACAATCATCTCAATGGTTACCCAGAACCAACTTCATTCAGGGAAATTTTGAAAAGACTATAGAACGGTCTTGTTGAGAAGTTTTGGTTTGGCGCAATAACCTTCAACCCTCCGGATCCGAGAAACGCAGCGGGGCGACACAAGGTCTGGGTTGGGACAAATATGCAGGAAGAATGCCTTTACGTCAACGTGAAGGGGGCGAGGAACTTTCAGGTGTTTGAGATGTTTGAGTATCATATCAATAAGTTCCCAGGGAAGAGGAATTGGTTGGAGAGAACTTGGTGTGTATATAACGAGCCTCCTGCCTTTGCTTCGAATTGCAAGCAAATTCCTCATATCGTCTGAAAAGTCTCCTCCATTACCACCAACAG
This sequence comes from Crassisporium funariophilum, assembly GCA_014925845.1. NCBI lineage: Eukaryota > Fungi > Basidiomycota > Agaricomycetes > Agaricales > Crassisporiaceae > Crassisporium > Crassisporium funariophilum. The sequence continues at coordinate 682,308 of JACGCL010000006.1, forward strand.
AAGCCTCACAACATCGACACAACCAAGTATTTACTTTTACCACCGCCTCCCAACTACCTACCGAAGTTCACCAGGACTCACAGAACCAACCTCAACCTTCACCCCCGGCGCACCCACCCCATCAACCGACGCCGGCCTAATCGTCGTCGCCGAAGTGCTCGAACCCAACACCGCCTCAATACTCATTGCAGGCGCCGCACCAGTCGGGCTCACCCCAGGGCTCATGCCATTAAACAACGGCGACCCCTCCGCCTCCCCAAACTGTTCATGAATCGGCTGCGCCGAGTATGGCGAACTATACGCATCGCCTTTGGCGGTAGTTGGCGTTTTCGCGATGGAGAACCTAGACGTCCGGGCTGAGAGGAAAGAACCGATGCCCGCACTCCATGTGGCGATGGGTTTCGAGGGGGTGGTAGCGTTTACTGGCGTGGTGGGCGATTCGGGAGACAGCGAGTTATTGCTGTTCAACGAAAAGGGACGCAAATTCGACGTTTTGGCGCTGTAGTTCGGCTGTGTCGCCGTGCGCTGCCCGTCCTCGCTCTCCCAGTCCGCTCTGGATATCTCTACGGGAGGCGTGCTGGCGCGCGACGTCTGGCTGAACGCATCGTCGTTCCCGGAGTGCGTGGAGATGCTGCTGCTGCTGCTGGTAGTGCGTTGCGCCCATCTGCCGCGGACGCCTTCGACTGCTTTGAAGAAACTGGTGGAGCCGACGGTGAGGGTGCGTGCGACTGCGTCTCTTGCGGGTGCGAGTTGTTGTTCTAGCTTCAAGTCTTGGATGCCTTCTTGTAGACGGAGGCCGATGTCGGCTACTACCGAAGGCTTGTTGTTACATGGATGTCTACGACATACAATCAGCACTCCTTCACTTGGATAAAGATATCCGAACACTACCTTGGTTCAACTATATCGAAGAGGAGGGGATCCGTTATTCTCTCCCAGACATCATATGCGTTCGTCGCTTTGAATTCGGATATCCAAAGTGGGTTGAAGTCTTCAGTCGAGCTTGGGTGTCCACCTGGCATCTTGTCAGGAAAATAATCTAACATTTGTGAGAAGGACGTACCTGACCCGCCAGTGATTATCACACCGCTGTTCTCGCCTTTAATCACAAAGTCCCGATACTTCACAGATGCAAGCGCAGCTGTAATATACTCCTCGAACTAAAACCAACCAGGGTGTCAGATTCCATCGTCTTTAACGTCAACTCTTGTACAAACCTTTGCTCTCAGATAATCATCGCTTCCTTTGAATCTACAAAGTGCGGTTGCATATAATTAGGGAAGTCGTGTAATTGGCTGAAAGCCACGCACTGATGCACCCCTATGGGTTTATGGGGGTCCGCCTCGTCCCAGCTCTCATTTACATCAGTCACAATATCGTCCATCCACTTCCGATCCGCGGCGGTCAGTCCAGCCGACCTTTCTAGCTTGGGATCGCGGAATTCAAAGACGCCCGTATCCGTCTTGCGTTTACGTCAATATACGGAAGAATCAAATAAACCCGGAAGGTAGGCGCACATTAACGAGAAGATCAATTTCGTTCTGTTGTGTGATGATGGAATTTGTGCATCCGCATAGCCAGCTAGGCGTTTCTTTTATCATGTCGAGCTGTTGTAAGGGCAGATAAGGTTGGAAGAATGAGTCCTGAAATGCGAATACGATGCGTCAGTTCCCCAAAGGGTGAGAGATAGACAGTGCAAAGTACCTTCCCAAAAACATCAAGGGGCAATCCCATGAACGCCATCATGCTCTTATGATCTGATGTCTTTAATGATGTCGGTCGTGATAGTGTCGGGGCACGTGCGGCCAGGGGAGGAGAACCGCAGTCATCTAGAGTTTGTAAAAGGCCTTTCATAACGGATGTCAGTCAGGTCTTTCCAAAGGTGATGACATAGGCATACCAGGGAATAGGGCGACAAGGGAATATTGGTATGTGCATAACTTCTCAACTGGGTATCCGAAAAACATAATCTGTGCATGCTAATGAGACATGTGATGGGAGTAATTGGCTTGAAACACACCCGTTTCTGTAACATGAGAGCTTTGACAAGTACGAGGGTTCGTTGACGGAACGTGTGAACTAGTTCCCGCCTGCATGTTGGAAGAAGTTGAATTGACTTTGTCAACTGAGGGGAAGTTCAAGACTCACAAGCTAGTTCCTGAATGTAAGCGTCAGTGAAACGATAAAGACATATATATCGGGATGACGTACCCATATACAGCCCACTTTCAGTCAGTTGGCTGCGTAAAGAATGTTCTAGCGAAGCCCCAAAGTCATCAAGGATACTTGAATCACGGAAATCTCTACATTTCTGCTAGTTAGAAGACTTGACAATCAACCATCACGTATGCCAACCTTTGGTGGAATAAAGCGGTAGTCACGACGCGTAACTTGTCTCTGAGAGATCATGAGCGGGCAATCGCGTATCACGGAGGCGGACGTACCGTATTGGACCGAAAACAGGTTTTGAAGCCAAGACAACAACGGCTTTCTGCACGGTAGAACGTGTAACGTCTGGCCCTTTGTTGAGAAGACTAGAGGCGGCTATTTGTTGATTACACCTGCCTTCTCATGAGTGACAGTCAAGTAGTGCTAGGCCCAGAACGTACGAGATGCCGAAGATAGTGGTTGGATCGGGTCCGGGTTTGACAAGATGGAAGTAAGAGTAGTCTTCCGTACTCTGCTAAGATGAGTAAAACACAAATGTGCAGATAGGAGTATACGTACCAGATGAGCGCCGTCTGGGAGAGCGAGAAAGGGAAGGATTTTGGCAACCTCCTCATCTTCAAAGATATCTCCTCGCGAGTACTCTATTCTAGGCCCAACCTAACACACCTATACATCAAACATACAGACCAAGATGACGACAGCGCGCGGTATAGACGTACAAGATGGTTGAAGTCCACCAGTGCTACTCCCAGCACGAGCGGATCGGTCGATGGCGCAATCAGCAAGGACTCCGGGCGTGCCTTCCTCGACGATCCCGACGCAAACGACGACACCGACATCGCGTCGTCTCTATTAGGTGGTGTAGGAGGGTACGTCGGTGGCTTGAACTCGGTCGGGGGCTCATAGTCGATCACAGACGGGGCAGCCGATGTTTGCGGCGTCTCCTGTAATATGCGCCGGGTGTAGGAGCTCACCCCATCCGGGTCCGCGCTGAAGTCTGTATATGTGTGTGATTCTCGGTTCGAATACGAGTCGGAGCTATGTGTCGCGAACGATTTTCGTGGATCACTAGCCGCCGAGTTCCGATTTGACCGAGAGGGTGAAGAGAGCGATATGGAACGTTGCGAGGCCGTATCTGCGTCCTCGTCGTCTGATTCTCGTGGTAAATTGGGTGTGTGGGATGTTGTGGGCGACGGCGGCGGTAGCATGGAAGAGGCCATTGTGGTGGTTGTTGAGGAGAGAATATTGGACGTGCTCATGGTGATCATTCCGACCTTCGATTTAGCGGTAGCTTTCATTTTCATTACGTAATCTCATCAATCTCGCTGTTGCGATCAAAACTTCTCCGACTTTCATCTTGCTAAGACTTGTTTTCATGCGCGGTCATCCGTAAGACTATTCAGATCATGAAGATAGTGGACATCTTCAGAGCGATATGACTTGTAAAAATAGCTGAAGCGCTTTTGAACTTGATAAAATAAATTTCGCCCAGCCAATGATGCCGAAGGGCTAATTACCCAAAAAGGGAATAATCGTAACAGGCGTCCTCCGTCCCGCAGCCTGCCTGCCGCCGTGACCCTGGTAATCCATGATACTTCCGGGTTGCACAGACAATCTGCTCTCTCCCCAACCACCATGACCTTCTTTATCTTCTGCCTGCTGCTCTACTCTGTTGCTGCCTCACCCGTAGATTCTTCTGAATCGTCTCAGACCGTGTTGGTGAGGCCGCACGGCGCTTTCGGACCTCCACAGACGGCGAATGGGTGGTTTGACCCGCGGTTAAATGGGGGTCAGTTTCTTGATGTGAGTATGAGGCATGTGAGGGGTCCTGCGGAAGTTCATGAGCTTTGATTTGCAGTTCACGACTAAGAAGAAGGGCGAACCTCTCAATGTCATCATCTCCGGTCACTCGGATCCGATGATCTTGACCGACAGTGGGCTCCACCTGTACGCAAAGTACGTTGACTACCAGTGAACCTCTCCCCTCCGGTCTCTCTAAACAGTATGTGACAGGTCTCTAGGATACTCTGAGGAATGTTTGGGACTACATTACGGCCATCTGCACGAGGCCGACTTGGGTGATGGAGACGGTAAGAAATTAGAGATGTTCCTTGCTCGGCAACATTACTTCCCAGTGTGGGGTACATGTTGGGAGAGCCTAGCAGGTTAGTGCTTCCCATCCACCTCGCTCTTGCGAGCTAACACGTTCTAAAATCAGGAGGACAGCATTTCCGGGCATGGAAACAGAACGGCACGCAGGCAAACAGTGGAGCGTGGTTCATTGGGTGTGTATACCTGTCCTACTCAACTAATCCCGAGTCTAAAACGCATGCTAGAGCATCCAAAGAACTAGATTCCAGTAAACGCCATACTATTGTGCCAGACGGGTACAACCTAGGCCGTGACTGGTTCGTAGAACGAGCCGTGAAAGGCGGGCGGTGGAAAGGAATCTGGTGGAAGGCCGATGTAGAGTGGCGCACTGATCTTATCAAGGAAGGCAAGAAAGGTTGGTTCTCCGAAGCTCATTCCTAGCTTCTACGCTAACTAATGAACATCATCAAAGGCGTCAATCATGGTATTCCCCAGGATGGGAAGATCGCCATCCTCACCGTCAACCGCCTCTAAATCATCAGCCTGTCCTTTATGCATTCATTATCGCCGCCACCAATTAGAAGCAACTGTCACCATTATCGTGCTACACTATCTGCTATGTATACATCACTTCGACTTGTACACGACTTTGTACGACCTTCACGACATTCTACTGTACATCCTTCAACCTACTCCGGATTTTTTCCTACATATGCCCCTTTATTTACATCGCATGTATATATATGTACGTGATAACAATGTACAGGATACAGTCTAAGGAAAATTCGGGCCTCACAAAGAAGTACTCTAATAGTTTATGACTAAGGTCAACGACCGGTGGGTATAACACACCGTATACGTATAATACTTATGTTTACATACTTGCTGTATCGGGCTACTCTTCGGAACACGGTGTTCAGGGACTGGAAAGTGCAGTGTACTTATAATACATCACATCACATCACATCACCGGGTGATTGTAGAAAGAATGAACGTTGGGATCAGACTTTCAACGGCCAAGCCTACCAGGCTGATGATAGGATTTCGCAGTCAAGGTGAAGCTCATACTATGCCTTCTTTTCAACGCCATCAATGGGGTTTGGCATCTACTAGATGGCACTTGTGATGCAATGCATTTCCCGAGCATTCCCTCGCCATCGTCGTCTACGAGTTGGGCGTACAACATTCTGTTCTCGGCCGGCAATCGAAAGAGATGATGTCCTCCTCTGACCTCATAACGGAAATCCCTTGACTTCACTATAAAAGGTCGACGATTGCTACCTACAATCTTCAGTTAGCCCGGCGCAGCCCACAACAATACTCTCAACGGTGTGTAGTCTCTTGCTGAAACCACATCTCAAATTGTTTTCTAACGAGTCAACTTCAGATACTAGGCTGGTCCAGTATCCTCCACTTCATTCCTACAACTTTTACGGTGAGTCTCGTCAATAGTCTTATCCATGTGCCACTTTCTGACGATGAAATCCTTTGAAGACCAATTTTCCGCTCAATAAATATGCGTTTCTCAACTACTCTCATCGCCATCGCAGCTCTTGCCCTCGGTAACACTGTGGCGGCATACGAAGTGGTAGAATCATCCGTTTGTATACCTCTGGCAATCTCTCATTTTCACCGAATAGGGTACCACCTCGATCGACGCGCGTGAGTACAGCGATGACATCGAAGCTCGGGATTATTATGGCACTCTGCAAACACGCGACTTCGGTGAGCTGGACACCAGGGAGCTCAACGAGTTTATGGAAGTCTTCGCTCGTCTCGTCGAAGATTATGAACTTTCCACCCGTGATGTAGAGAGTGATCACCAACTTGTAAGTTATAGTTTTATGTGTATTGTGAGAGTGCCGGCACTGATTGCCCCTCCTTCAGTATACTCGGCAGAAGAAGGGCAAAGGCGCCGCCGCACCAAAGCGCAATGGCGGTGGAGGAGGTGGAGGAGGAGGAAATACCCGCGTCAACATCGACCCTGGTAGCGTTCTCCACGGAGCTGGCCACCTCGTAAGTTAATTTGCTCTTTCACAGAAACCGGCTAACAATAGACACGTAGGTCAACGCACTCCACGGTGGGGCGTAGGAACGATATAAGCCAACCAGGGCAGTCAGAAAAGGAAGAGGAATGAAGATCAGAAGATGAACTATTTTTTGTTTTTCTGTATGTACGCCAATGGACCCATGCGGTGTCAATATACGTAAACCTGGAAAAGGCAATAGTCAGAACACCGAGGCCGAATTGAAGCTGTCAAGACAGAAGACAAAGACTCGCCAAGGGTTGGCATCAACAAGGAGTGAGAGACAACATTGCAAGAGGTGTCATGCTGCTGCCGCAAAAAACATATAGAGGAATACATTGTCCAATGGTAGTCCCCATTCAACTAGGACCAGTAGTGTACTCTGGAAAACCCTACTGCCGTTCCATGGCAATGCGGGAATGGCCCAAACATCAGGTGTCCCAAAGGTGTCCGGAATATGTACGGTATCGGATGTTCAAGTACTGGCTTGCGCTCATAGAAGCGTGGATACTTATGTGTAGGATCTTGGTGGAGCAAGTCTGATATCGGAACCAACAGCGTCGAGGAGAGGCAGCAAATTGGCAACCACGTCAACAGCAGATCGATGCACGGGGGCCGCCGAAACCACGCGGATAACGTAGAGTCAACGACAATTCGATTCCACGAAAAGCGAGCGACGTAGCAGCCGTAAGCTTCAAATGCCGCTCGAAGCCACCACGACCGCACTCGGAAATCCTTGAGCTGAGCATCTCCTGGTTCCGTTCGCACTCGCCTTTACATAATCACCGCCCGAAGCTGCCTTGGCGTGTTGGAAATCTTCCTCTGATGACCGTCCAATTTCCCTGAACCACAAAACACACAAAGCCCTCTTCCCAGCAGGGTCCATCTTTATGTTCTTTCTGATAGTTGGAGGCTAGCCCGATTAGAGGACGCCAATGGACGCACACAAGCGCCCTCGGAACAATGGCTCACGCATTGGGAAAAGTAAACGGCTAGGTTATTGAAAGCTATGCTACCCATCCCTCGTCGATTGCCAAGGTTCAATCACAGCCTCAATATATAACTCCATGAACGACGCTGCGAGGCGTTACTCCAACGTACTAGTCATATAGCGGATAGCTCGTCCTATCATTGATAATGCACAGCGTCACCGCTCACGATACCGTTGATATAATCGCAATGATCTTTGTCCCCGACAAGGTCTTTGCCGAGGGAATCACTTCTTTGGCAGCATGACTCATGATTCGGCCAATGTACAATCAACAGTTCAAGAATAGAGTGACAGAGATTTGATAAATCTCTATTACAACCGTCGGGACAATGGTTTACAAGACTACATTGTAAATATGAGCGCCAAAGGCGCAATGTATTGACTCATGAATTAGTGCTTGTGGATTACCAGATCTGTGTATGTGTTCCCTAGTACAAGGGCTTCCTAGACCAAAAACGTCAAACTAACAAGGTTACACCCTGTTTTTGTTCTTTGAGCGCCTGTGGATCCCTCATGCTGAGAACGTATCGGGTAAGTTACGCCCGGAAAAGATCAAGCTAACCACATTGAGCATTCTTCTTGACACGATACAGATACGATTGTCCGGCGCATTTCGGAACAGCAAAACCTGTGAGAACAGTCATTAAGAATGGCTGTGTGACCATCTGGTTCAATGGAAAGTAGTGCTTTGTCTGCTGCTTATTATATTTTTGTTAGCCACATGAACCCAGTGTTATGGTAGCTTTGAACCTGTGTGTGTTAGACTTGTTGATCTGAGCCATATCTGAGCACAACATTCACCCATATAAGTAAAGCCAGGCGCCTCCTGTCCCAAACAACAGTCCGCCCATTCCACCATGCCCTTCCCCGAGCGACCGTCGCTCCTTGCAGTGTTCGATCCCAAACCACCTGTTGTATGCCTTGATGCCGGCCGTCGTAGTAAGGAACAAAAAATCCTGCCATCTGTAGCACAGTTGATGTGCGGTGAAGATAATTGGTCATTGCGGTACGTCTAGCTTCTCCAACGGTAGCACTCGTTGATTGACCGTTCTATATCAAGTCTCCCACCCTTGTGTACAAGTGATCAGGGACTTGAGCGAAGAAGCAAACTGCTTCCCCATCCCCCAATGCAATCAGTGCCCTGGTCAACAACAGCAAGCTTCATTGAGCCACCTCAATTTGGTCCTCCAAAATCTTCCACTTTTACCAAGCAAGTCCCTGTTTCGGAGGCTGATTGGTATACTCAACCATTGCCAAGTAGAGGAATCAAAAAGCGGCGCTCTTACACTCCAACTGACGACCGGGCGCCTGGATTTGTCTTCGTGGAATACGGACCTGACTCCACTACCGAAAGAGACGCCACAGTCGCCCCAAAACCAACTGCGGACAACTATGTTTTTGAAGTTCCAGAAAATACATTTGAAGTTCCAGGAGATGCATATGAAGTTCCAGGAGATGCATTTGAAGTTTCAGGAAAAACACGAAGGAATGAAGAAAAGCCAAAGCCTGAAGAATGTCGGTGTCAGTGGATGTTAGTTGCTGGCATGTGTGATTTCCGGGGCGCTAAGAGCACAGTGACAAGGCACGTCAACGCAGTCCATCTAGGACTGAGGTGAGTGAAAATATTTACAACACCGACTGGCTACTGAGTTTTTCCAGACTCTTTCCATGTACATACGGTGACTGCGAGAGATCGTTTGCGCAGGTAGACCCCCAACACAGTTACTATATCATATAGTGCATCTGACGTGTCTGTCCGTCTGTCCAGAGGTCAACGCGAACCGTCCACATCAACACCAAACAGTACGTCTCACATATCTTTACCACCATGTCTCATCATTGACGAACCGACACAGCACTGGCTACAAGCCACATCTGTGTCCTCATTGTGAGGCTAAATTTTCGGATCCTGCTCGCCGTAACAAACATGTGGCCGGCGAACACCCTGAAATGCCCCAGAAAAAGCGCCGAAAGCTGAACCGAGGCCGATCTGCATACCGCAATGAGCCAAAGTCATCAACCTGATGCCCCAACCTGATACCCCGACTTGTTCTGTTCTGTTCTGTTCTGACATCTGTGATGAACAGACTTGTTGTATGGAACCACAGAATGTATCCTCATAATTGTACTTTTTTTACTAATCTTTTGTATGTTGGATGGCCGCATGTAATTATTTTGTAGTGTAGCAAGTATTTATTTCACCATTGGGTTCAAAGTTCTGCCCCCAAAGACGAAGGTACCAGTAGGTGCTAGTGCGGCTGCACCAAAATGGTGCGCAGTCCGCAGGCACCCTCGAGCGTTCGTGGCGATGCGATTACAGTGATAATGAGTTGTGGGGCAACACCCGCGACAAGCATGTTGACATAGCCGGCACGCCCGCGTTCTCGATCATCCTGACTGTCGCTCCAGCGTGATCCAAATCTTTCGCTGGTGAGTCAAGCAGAACGTGGTTGCACTCAAACCTGGCCCATCGGAGGAGGAGGGGCATGCTCTCGCGTTGATTCCACTGGCGGAACTCAACGGGATACTGGGCGAGGAATCGCTTGGATTGTTCAGCTACGAACATCTAATTCTTGAAGCTGTCGTTGACCAGTCAAGTTCGCAAAAGTCTGGCTCCGCGCCCGTCGCGGAACTACAGGGTTGCCATCTCATTTTTCAACCTGTTGACCTCTGTTGCCTTGATGAGACGGCTGTCTTGCGTTACGCGTAGCAGCCCTATGGTCAAAGAAGGGCCGTCTCCTCCAAAACCGAAGTCAACCATTCTCTTTGCTATACCAAGCTCAAGAATGCGACGGATGAAATCCTGTTGAATCGTGAAATTAGAGTTGAATTAAGCGGGGTCAGGTCTCCCTTCGGCCGCCCCGCATGAAGGTACCGTACCGGGTGCAGTGTATCTCAGGGGAATGACCTCCTTCTGCACCCAGGCGGCTTGGAAATGCTGACCCCACTTCCATTCAAGCCGTGAACTGAACCCGCTGACAGTGCTACTGCAGCATCCCCTGAACTTGTAGAATGGTATCAAAAAAACGAAAGTGAGACCGGCGGTGATTTTAAGCCCTGTTGTCTGCGGTGCCGCTTTCTCCCCCTTACCTCCAAGTATCGTTGCGGAACCGATGCAATGCCGCTCACCGTTCATAATAGTGTTGGTGCCCTATTCATAGGTACAACCATTACTTTCGTGTGAGCATTCATTGTGATACTTCATTAAGAGCTCGAGGGTAACCAATGAATGCCATAGCTTGCATGGCATGGCATGCTCTCAGGCCATCTGGTACTTCAAAACATACGGAAGAGATCACAGAGTACTCAAGGGCATGGTATGTTGGCTTACTTTCCAATCGTTTCTATCTGACCTAGATGTTCCTCAGGTTGGCTCGATATGGGTAGTACGTTTGGTTATACAATCCGCCTTTCTGACGGCGATGATAATCAAAGAGCTATCCTCAGGCAGAGAGTCTAACCTTCTTGTTAGTAGCTAGGATGGGGTATTACTATCTTATAGGGAGAGGGATAGAGAAAGACCCGTCGAAATTCCTGTTGTGTCTTCCTGGGTACGTTGTGCAGTCTTTCGAATGCAGGATCGGCGTTCATTGTCATGATTGTTCAGGAGTGAATTGGTAAGAGCCTTCAACAGATCTTTGTGCTTGTCTTGATTTTTTATGTGATTTAGGCCATCCAGGTGTCATCTGTGAGCGTATTGGTCTAGTGATCGGAAGAAGGCAAGAACTGATCTTGATAGGCGGTTGTTTGCTCCTTGGTAGAATTGTTAGCCTCTGCCTCCATTTTACTTCTTTGGTAATTGACCGTGCCGCAGGTACTTTTTATTGCGAATGTACAAATGCAAGTCAAGCAATGAATTGGCTCACGCGCTCTCTGATTAAGTTTGACCACAGTCACGGAAAAGAAGAAGCTGGCAGCTCTAGCAGTACGTCTTCTGCTACCACATATAACTTATGCCTGAAAGGTGCTGTATCATGTCGCAGTTTCTACCATTTTTAGTCGGATGGGGTTAGGAAACCATATTGTCATCTTCAACTGATAACTCGCCAACGGATATTCATTCTAGGTTTCAGCATAGGTGGTTATTCTCTCAGTGCATTGTATCCATGACGACTTATGTTCTTGATGAACACGGAGCCTACATCGCGGAATGGTAAGTGGGTCTTCTTCAGAATATCTGGTGACTATATCCACCTCTTGCATGTAGCTTTGTGACGCCGTGCTACATCAAAATAAAGAATCACAGGGTAAGGCCTGTTCACGCTCATACATCACTTCAGTGAATAATACCACTCTATGGAAGCCACTGCTCGTTGTTGGCTGTGGCTTTCGCCTCGTCACAGATGCCATCATAACATTAACAATGAGCTTCATACTTCGTCGCAAATCTGTTGAAACTGGACAGTAAGCTCAATCCAATTGTCAGAGCCTTCCGGTACCCTTACCCTCGGCAATTCTTCATCTCAGAATACGCACGATTCGAATAGTCAACTCGCTCATAATCTGGTCCATTTCAAGCGGCGTCGTTATGTGGTAAGCTCTATCCACATTTGCAATAAATCATATCATCACCATTTCATAGGCTGTCCACGCTCGTCTTCATAGTTGCAGTAAGTCGTCTCTAGTTATTTCTTGAGGATCTGTACTCATCACTCTAACGAAGTATCTCACGGTTTATAACTCAACTATTCCTCTTGCGATCTACTGGACTCGCGCTGGAGGTAAGTCTCCTGTAGCTCTAAGACGCCGTCTTTCAAAGGTCGCACGAAGTTTTTGCCAATGCTATCCTTGCTTTGTAAGTCGCGCATATCGTCTCGATGAAAGCCCTGACTCTAATTGCTGGTCCAGACTGAACGACCGCGAGCGCTTCCGCGAAATGGCGCAGGAATCGATACAACTTCAAGTAGATCTGAATACAATGGGTACTCAGGTATCACTTCCAGTGCGTATGGCCCGCGAACTCGGCGTGGATGTTGTCTTTACTATGCATCCTACAGCCACTGCCACAACAAAATAGATTCCAGCGAAGGAGCGAAGTCCATGACTGTACGCACGCCTCGCCTCCGGAACTACACTTCCGGGATCCTGCAGTCTTCATACCGCCGCGAGAGTGGGAAGTGAAGAATTAATCGTCCATTGGTTGTGTGTACCCAATGCTACTTTCTAAACCCTTATTCTCCATCGAGAAGCCTCCCATTATCCACTCGGATTGAGTGAACGCCCTCGAGAAACTTGAGTCGAATTTCATTGATAGCGTACCGGGAATGAAATAAATAACTTTAGACTTTCACGGGTTCCTTGGAGAAAATTGCCATTCGAAGAATAAAATTGTGACTGAGGATCGAGAGCCACCACTCAACAGCATCTGATGACCGTCAGGCGGCTGCTCGTGACGACTGTAGCCACCCAACACCCCTCCTAATCGTAGGAAAGCTGCATACAGCTCTGCACAAGCGAAAACGCCTCCTGGCCTTTGCGGACCACGGAGAAAGCGCCGAAAGACAAATCAGGATGTCTGGCTGAACAGACACCCCACGGGCCGAGCGTACAGTAGCAACGGCATGTTCAGGCCCTCTTACTCTTGAAAATAGAACTTAGAGTACACGAGGTAGCCAAGGATTCGAACGTAAACTAGGTTGTTCCCGACGTTGTCACCATTGTCGACGGTGGGTTAAGAAGATTCCTCGAGTCTCAAGCAGATATCACCTCACAACGTGTGCAAGATGTCGAAGTCTCTGAGGAACTTGAGGTGGCAATGGAGTCATATTCGTGGAATGTGGTCAATGGGGACTGGCAATTCTTTAGCAATCGCGCTTTCGAAGGCGGTCATGCAAGTCAGTGTGAATGACGAAGCATGAGACAGAGCACAGGATATAGTCTGTGTGCTGAGTCAGCGGGTGAGATCGCACTTCTTTGCATCTCACCACGCACAGTAAAATTCCGCTAAGGCAGTCTGCATACTCAGTATTCATTAAACATACAATTTTCTTGCTTCCTTACTATGCTCCATCAAACTGCTCTGCAATCTGATCCCAACAACTCCGTTTGTCCGGATTTCACATCTGAGATCTACGCCAATCTTCGCCAAATCCATATCTCCGAATATCCAGGCACCACGGAGGCCGACGCCGTCCAACATCTCCAAAGCAGTTGGCGCATTATTAACGAGGCAGACAAGACTGCTTGGCTATCCCAGCAGGCCCTCAACATCGAGAATGCAGCCGAGCTGCAACGGCGCCTTGAGCTGGACGCTGAGACCGCTGCAGAGAAAGTCAAATCCGATCTCGAGGCCATACGCCAGGAAGACATGAAGAAGCACAAAGCTAAGTACTTGCCTATCCTGGACCGCGACGTCCCGGACCAACCGCCCATCTTGGCGAGCGCTACTGCATTGCGGAAGCTTACGTCCGGCGGTTATTTCGAACTGTACTACTGGACAAATGCAGGCCTGACTGACGCCAAGTCCATGGTGGCTACAACTGACGACGATGCTTTATCCTTCGTAATGCAGGATGGCGCTACATCATTGGTTTCTACTGCCGCTACTCGGGATTCCCGCGGGGTTAAGGCAGACAAGGACCTATCTTGGGACGACTTCTGCATCGCGACGCCGCGTGTCGTGGAAGCAATGGAACGTGCTGGCTGGCAGCGCGAGAAAACGCAGATGTTCGCTCAGTTCTGGGCAAACTTGAGAAACCACCAGCATGCCTCTGCCTTTGATAGCGATGGTCTCCTCCGTAAATCGCTGTTGACCTATCAAGATGAGGTTCGCCGTTCGTGGTTCACGGCCGTGGCTTCGGGAAACACTCAAGCGACTTTCAACATTGCTCGCATCAATGAGACTCTACTCTTAACCGTGCAACGCCGTGTGGAGTATGAGTATCGCGCTGCATTCGACAAAGACTTCTTCATGCGGGTTAGTATCTTCTCTCCTGCTTTGTTAAAGTCTCCTCACTAATTCCATTGTGTCAATTCCCCCTATCCCCCCCTCTCCCCGCCGTGCTGTGCGATGTATTTTGCCGTGCCGTGCTGTTCTATCATATAATTGCCGTCCCCATCCCATTCTACTTCGCCGTGCCGTTTTTCATGGCGTCTTTCGCCTTGCCGTTTGCTTTGCCGTCCTTGCCGTCCTTTTTTGACGCCGTCTTACTGCCGTCCCCACCTTAGCGTACTCGAGATTTCCAAGACTCGAGTCGCGGGTCTCATCGCTCTTTTAGAGAGGCCTCACCTGTCCGTGACACTAGGCGTTCTCGTCATCGTTCTCGCTCTGCTTCCCCTTCCCGTGGGTCGTTTCGCAAAGACTCAGCTTCGGGTTTTGGGAGTGGCGCAGGCTCCAAGAGCCCGGCCTGCGCCATATGTCTGGGCCGACAACGTCACAACTTCAAAGAATGCCACCTCACCCGGTTGTGGAATGGGAGTCATCCCACCTTCGCCGAGCGACAAGACAAGGAGCTCGTCACCAAATCTTCCAAGCAGATCCTCTGCTTCGACTGGCAGACAAGGCACAGGGGCTGTTCCAGCAGGTCTCACAACGACCGCCACATCTGCTCCGGCTGCGGATCCGCCTCTCATGGCGCCCAGCGCTGCCCTCGCGGCGAGAAGTAAAAGTATTCAATGTGTCTACCACGTTGAAGCCTGGGACCGTCTTCTCAGGACTTCGGGCCTGGTCTCCAAGTATCCGTACTTGGTGCGCGGGCTTCGCGATGGCTTCGTTTTTGATTTCCCTTCTATCTCGACTACTCAATCTCCTCCTAATAAAATCTCTGTTCGCGAATTCTCTTTGGAATTCGACAAAATCGTTCATGCTGAACTCAAAAAAGGCCGTTATATCGGCCCCTTCTCGAAACAAGTACTCGAAAAACTTATTGGTCCTTTTCAGACTTCTCCGTTTTCCATCATTCCAAAACCGACCCCTGGTAAATATCGACTCATTCAAAATTTCTCTTTCCCCCCTTGCCCCCTCCCGCCTTGGCCAAATGCCTCCGTCAACTCCTTTACCAATGCGGGTAGCTTTCCATGCACTTGGGGATCCTTTGCCGTCGCGTCCTTTCTCATTGGCAATCTTCCCCCTGGTTCGCAAATGGCCGTTCGCGATGTGTCCGAGGCGTTTCGCACCGTGCCTTTACACCCCTCTCAATGGCCGGCGGCGGTCGTTCGCGTTGACGACGACGCCTTTTGTGTCGATGCTTTTGGCGCGTTTGGCGCTCGCCCCTCCGGGGGAGTCTATGGCCTCATTCAAGATGCAGCTACTGATCTCTTCCGTGCTCACGGAATCGGCCCCGTGGCCAAGTGGGTCGATGATCACCTCTTTATCCGCGTCCGGAGGGACCAAATGCTGTCTTTCAACGTGCGTTGTAACGAGCTTCATGCCTTCTTTTCAAAAAACGGTCCTCACTTCGCTGGTGGGCGACTGTGGTATGGGGCGGGTTCCATGTCCGACGCTTCCTTGCGTGAAGCCGACAACGACTTCGCCTTTGCCGTACGTGATTCCTCAAACGACTCTCCTCGTCCCGAGAGTGACAGGTCAGCTCTGCTGTTTTACGGTTTCGCCTTTTACTCTTTGCTAAAGATTACCGATGCCGTCCATTACCTTCCTTATAGCGCGTTTACATACAATTTTGATGACATCAACCGTCTTTCAGCGGTGCTCGGCATTCCCTGGGAACTCTCGAAGGACTCTCCCTTTGCGTCCTCGGGCGTCTACATTGGCTTTCGCTGGAACCTGGACGCCTCTACAGTTTCCTTGCCTGACAAAAAAGTGGTCAAGTATGTATCTGCTATTGACAGTTGGCTTGCGGAGCCAACTCATGCTCTCGATGCCGTTCAGAAACTCTACGGAAAGCTCCTTCATGCATCGTTGGTGCTTCCGGCGGGCCGCGCGTACCTTACGGGCCTGGAAACAATGCTCGGCTGCTTCGGCGACAATCCCCTTGCTAAGCGACATCCACCTCGGTCCGTCAAGCCAGACCTGGAATGGTGGTCAAGCCAATTGCGAGGACCCGGTATTACTCGCGCTATCCCCCTCCCCAAGAATCTTGTCGACATCGGAGCTTTCTCCGACGCGAGTTCTGGAGTCGGCCTCGGAATCATTATCGGGGATCACTGGCGTGCCTGGAGACTCCTCCCAGGTTGGACGACCCTCAATGGTGATCGCGACATCGGTTGGGCCGAAGCTGTTGGCTTCGAGTTCCTCGTTTATGCCGTTGTGCAGTCGCAACACGATACCACTCCCTTCACGCTCTATGGGGACAATAAAGGTGTTGTCGAAGGCTGGTGGAATCACAGGAGTCGAAACACAGCCGTCAATGCTGTCTTCAAGAGAATTCATTCTTTCCTTGCCGTTACAGGACGCTCCGAATGTTTCTACACCGCTTATGTGCCCTCTGCTTCAAACCCGGCCGATGGGCCTTCCAGAGCGGTGTATCCCTCTCGATCCCTCTTGTTGCCCCCTATTGCCATCCCTGCCGAACTTACCGACTACATCATCGACTTTGACGCCCCTCCAACGCAGTCCGAGCGTCGAAAGTCCGCGTTATGTCAGGTCCCTGCTTCCAAACCAGCTCGTGTTGCTGGCGCAGACTCCCTTGCTCGCAGCGCCTTCGACGCCAGTTGCTTCTCAGACGACATATTCATTGGCGGCGGCGACGAGTGGGCGATTGGGCTCTGAGTTGGGCCGCTTCCCCTCCCCTACTTCCTTGATATCTCCACTACCGCTTCCGTTGCAGCCGCGGCCTTACCCAACAAATCTTACTCCCTTGCCATCCTCACTTCGCCCTCACTGTTTGGCAAGAGACCGTCTTCGATTGTGGCTACCGTGGTCGGCTCGTTCGCCCATCACGAATGGCGGCATCTTTTTCCCTTTGACAGATGAAGACCTTTGCCGTGTCTTCGACGTCATTGGCGCCCGTTGGGAGGTTTCAACTCGTGAGGGTTACGGTTTTGGTTTGCTTGTTCTACATGCCTGGTGCGATTCTCGCGGTATTCCGGAACAGCTACGCTGCCCCATAAGCACACTGCTCCTGCTCACACTGATTTCGACGTGCGCGGGCGAGTACTCTGGCTCAGCTATTCGGAACGTCGTCTACGGGGTGCGTGCATGGCACATACTGCACGGACAACCTTGGTCCGTCGACTGGAATCAGATTGAGGCGGCATTGCAAGGCGCTTCGAAACTCGCGCCCATAAAGTCTCGTCGTCCACAACGCTCCCCTTGGACTCCAGACATAATCGTGCGCATTCGGGCTTATTTCGACCTTGACGACCCATTGGACAGCGCCGTCTTTGCCTGTATCACTTCAGTTTTTTGGTCAGCTTCCCGTTTAGGCGAGTTCACCGTCCGTTCCTTGACTGACTTCGAGCCACATCGGCATGTAACTACGGCCTGTGTTAGACTGTCCGCAGGTCCAGCTGGTGAACGGGTTACAGTATTTCATCTCCCTCGTACCAAATGTGCACCTGACGGCGAAGACGTGTACTGGGCCCGCCAGTCCGGTCCCTCAGACCCCGAATGGGCTTTCTTCAATCACATGCGTATTAATGCTCCGGCAGCCGACGAGTTCCTCTTTACATGGACTCATTCCTCGGGCCGCAGACGCCCTCTAACCCGCACGGCTTTCCTCCGTCGCGTGAATAAGGCTATCGCCGCCGCGGGCTTGCCCTCTCTCCAAGGACATGGCCTCCGCGTAGGAGGCGTGTTGGAGTTTCTTCTGCGTGGCGTGCCCTTCGACGTCGTCAAATCTTTGGGTCGTTGGTCCAGCGAGGCGTTCACGCTCTACTTGCGCAAGCACGCCGTCATCATTGCCCCTTACATTCAAGATAGGCCTGCGTTGCACGCCCGATTTGTGAGGTTCACAATGCCGCCCGTGCGATAACTTTGTGAGTTTCGCCCTTCCTCCTGTTTTTCGGGGGTCCAAGCTTCGCAAGACGCGTCGTTGGGCTCTCCTTGAGGTTTTGGGAGTCCTTTTGCTCACTTGGACTTGACTTAGGTTCAATAATCCATTTAAGAGCAGTCTCTTCGAGTTAGGTTGAGAGCCGCGAAAGTTCGGGACCTTTAGAATCTCCATCGAGTTTCGGTGTTGAGATTTCTCTCGCAGCTCTCCCTTACCCAACATAGAATATCGTAGATGTTCATTGATTTATTGCTATCTATTTGTAGCCTAACAATACTCGAGCTGTGTTGACATAAGTGATCACACGTCGAGTTCAGACAACACAGATGCAAGTCAGTGTGAATGACGAAGCATGAGACAGAGCACAGGATATAGTCTGTGTGCTGAGTCAGCGGGTGAGATCGCACTTCTTTGCATCTCACCACGCACAGTAAAATTCCGCTAAGGCAGTCTGCATACTCAGTATTCATTAAACATACAATTTTCTTGCCCCACCCACCATCCCTTTGTTTCCTTTTGCTGTTCACTCGACGTGACTGCTCTGTTTGGGAGTCCTTTTGCTCACTTGGACTTGACTTAGGTTCAATAATCCATTTAAGAGCAGTCTCTCGCAGCTCTCCCTTACCCAACATAGAATATCGTAGATGTTCATTGATTTATTGCTATCTATTTGTAGCCTAACAATACTCGAGCTGTGTTGACATAAGTGATCACACGTCGAGTTCAGACAACACAGACGTTAGTCGGGCCTTGAAATGAGTTTGTTGGCGACATCCGTCTCCGATCCGCCTCTCTCTCTTTCTTGAACTCAAGTCATACAAGACCTTCGCGCAAGCTGAAGAGGATGGACAGTTCGAGTCAAGAGAATAGATGATATGCAGCGCATATCTCGAAGCTCATTACTCTCACAAGAACCCAGCATCGCCATTGGTGCTCTTCACATCCTCTCAGTTCTCAGCTCAATCCGACTGTAGGATGTTTCGCTTTTGAGTCTTTTGGGACCACAATACTGGATCTCTCTCGAGAAAAAGGCGACAATTTTTCAAATCTTGGTACTTGTCGACTAGGGCTTGGGAGCTCTTCACTTCTCTCGGAGCATTGTGGAGTC
The DNA here is from genome assembly GCA_014925845.1 of Crassisporium funariophilum. Taxonomy (NCBI): domain Eukaryota; kingdom Fungi; phylum Basidiomycota; class Agaricomycetes; order Agaricales; family Crassisporiaceae; genus Crassisporium; species Crassisporium funariophilum. Next base: position 701,583 of record JACGCL010000006.1, read on the forward strand.
TGGAGGCAATCTCTTGTATGCTAAGTGATCTAGTCAAGGGTCAGCTGGGAAATCATGGACGCTTTGCGGAGCCGCATTTGCGTCTCATGCAACGCAGTTCACTGAACCGCAGCGAGACACTACAATTTCTTGGTGCTTTTAGAAGAACAAAGCACTGCTGTCTTTCACGTGGATTATAGAGACGATATTCATCTGGCCAAGTGATCTAGTACAGGGCTAGCTGGGAAACATGAACGGGAGCCGTATCTGTCTCACACAATGCAGTGGACTGAGGCGCTGTATTCTGTTATGATGAAATCCTGGTGCTTTTTGACGTCTGGCTGTGGTATCCAGTGGCAGCCTGGTCACACGAATTCAAGATTCAAAGGTGCCTTCGGCCTCTCTTATATATTTGGGTATGTCGTCAATGAGGATCTTTCAAGCTCTTATTGGTGGCCACTACGTTAAAACGTGACAAGTGGAAGGTTCAAGGTTATCGCAGGACACGAGGATCGCTGACGTCGATCCTCTTGCCATATCAAATGGCTGCCTATCGAATCTTCTTGTACATTCTTGCTATCTACCAGAAAAGGTCCTTTTTCAGCTTATATGCTGTCATAAGGCTGCGAAGCTTGGGACGGTGACGCATATTGTGCCTAACCCTGGAAATGTATCTCGGGTTTACAGGCATGTTGCATGGAACACCTGCCTCACCATCCATTGAAAAGAGTGCAGATCATGCGGCACCTAATCTATTTCTATGGCACTAAAGGCTCCTCCCTATCTCAGAACAGCCCTTGCTGTGGCATGGCATGTGCGTTCTGCTATAAAATCCGCATCACACCATCCGATATATTTTTGGTCCTGGCACGCTTATCATGAGCGGAACCGGCGGGATTCGGTTTGCGCGCTTCTATTTCTTGCTATAAATAGCTGCTCTCCGACCGCATCTCAAAATGGAACATACAGCTGAGTGCTGTGGTGAAATCCACGGGGCCAATGCTTTTTAAATTGATACTATTAGAAACGCAGAACATGGGTTCGGGGCGCTGAAGACACCTACCCAAGTATGCCGTCAACGCCGCTAAATCCTGTGGCCTTCGACGCGACGCCAATGGATTGATTCATGATTTTCAAATTTCCGCCGAGGACAACCTGGTCGGTGTCTGGTAGGTATCAATTAACATTAACCTTGAATGTCTGCTGAACGACGTCGACACGTACACTCGGTGCCACTGAATGAACCGGATCCATATGTTACGGTCTGTAATACATGCCGAAGCATGATTCCTTGAGCGAGATTTCAAGCCAGAACAATTTTCGATGGACCTACAATCTCCTTGCGGGTGTCCTTGCTCGTTGAAGTGGTCTTATAAGGCTTGTCGGCCCCGACCCAGCTGTCAAAACAGTGAGTCCAGAGAACGCTTCAAGCCGTAGGCGCACATACGTATTCGAGCTTCCTGATGCCGAGACAGGTCAGCCAAGCAACATTAACAAGCGACGCACAACCAACCTGTGTCGATCAAGAGGGTGTACTCAGTTGGAGGATTACCGACGCCGACTGGGAGGGTATAAGTCACAGCTAAAGGCGAGATGGACAAAACTCAGTATATGCTCATGTTCACGCATAGCACGACCAACCAGCATCAGTCACGTCGATAGAATTACTGGCGGCATCGGTGTCTCCAGCGGGCGGGAAAGGCGAAGGCTGAGACGGCTGAGAAGGCTGCGTAGGCGCGCCACCATGATGATGATGACCATGGTGATGCATCTCCGCCGCCTTGAAGGCTTGTGGCCCATGCGGGTGCAAGCCTTTGAGGAGCTTCTGAGCGCGAGCTTTATCATGAGCGACTATATGCTTCGCGCCCTGTTTAACGCGGGTATTGAAAGGAATCGCGTTGATAACGACGTGGGACATTCTGGTTCGGAGTGAGTTGATATAATTGATAGACAGTGTAGATGGCGAGGGTGGAAACCAGGAGAGAAAGAGACAACATGTCCGGGCTTTTATAGTGTTTTCAAGGTCGTATATTCCACCACTATTACCGGGGCCCGGAGAAGTGGATAACAACACCAGGCATCGAACACCAGGCATCGACCTATCCCCGTCGGTGTAGCAAGCCCAATGAACCATTCTACACAACTCTATCCAAGAACGCGAACGCAAGCTTCCAATCATCCACCTCCCCCAAACAACACGAACCCAATCCACACACATAAACCGGCGTCAACCCCGAATCCTGCTCATCCGGCAGACCAACCACCTCCTGGTGCCCCATCCTTAAACGCCTACCGCCACCATACCCCTCCACCTCAAACGTAGCAGCAGCCAACCCATATAAATCGTCCGCATCACGCTGTGTATCACATACGACTTTCATAAACCGCATTTTCCCATAATGCGGATACCGCAGGACCATCCGCGCGGCTTTCTCGCTTTGGCGGGAGATGTACACCATGTTTTGGACGTCGTTGATGCGCGGCAGGTGCTCGGCTATTAGTAGCCATACTTCAACTGGTATCGAAGAGATTCGTTGAAGGGGAGGAGATGGTGTGCGGTGGTGGGCCAGCTCGGTGTTAGGGAGTTGGTTCAGCCAGAATCCGAATCGAGCGAGGGCGGCGATGCCGTCCGTGTAAGGAGTCGTCGCGTAGAACGATGGAAGGAATGAAAGAATCGGAGTTCGCTGGTGTGTACCATCGGGATCGACACGGAGAATGAAGCAGTGCAAGAAGGAGAAAACAACAGCGTATACTGCGGTTCGTGGACGTTCAGTCCCCAACAACGAGATTTCGTGGAGAATCCCTGAATCGCATTCCTGAGCCGTTGATTCCGAGTGCAGGTTACTCGTGATATGCAGGCATACATCAGGACGTAACCAGTGAAAGTCAGCCGCCTCAGCAGCAGGGCCTTGAATAGAACAGCCGGGACCATCACTATCGAATAACAACGGATTGATAGAAGCTCGAACGATGTCCACTGCCACGCGCGAGAGGATAACAGGAACCTTCGAGTTGGGCGGGGAGACCTTCAGGTACCGGAGCATCGCAGCCGTCCTGTCGCAGCGCATGACGGAGCCTATCATGATTTGGAGTACGTGTATGCGCAAGCTTTCGACTTCTTGTACTTCCTGTGGTACACCGAGGACATCATGTACAGGGTACGTCGTAATACCGTCCGCGAGTGCGGCGTCGGGTAGCTTTGGATCGGAAGTAGCCTGGTGGTAGTCGTACCGATGTTGGGCTGGCGTTTCGGCTGGGTTGTATGCGCGATGGCCGTAGCTATCTAGGCTGATAGCGCTTAGAAATGTGTCGGCTGGTGGCATGTTGTCAAGCCTGAACAACGGCTGGTTATCTACTGTGCAGATATGACAATATGAGAATAGAATTGACGGGATGTTGTTAGATAGAGAGTTTACCGAGGAACAATTCGTTTTCGAGGTCCAAACCATAAATCCACTCTATCCACGATGAGTTACGAGGTCGGTGTTTGGTGACGATACGACAGCAGATGTCATTTTCTCCGTTCCCGTGCTCGTTCGCGTCTACCTCTTTTGAGTCCCCTTTCAAATAGACGTCCAAGTCCTTCTCGAGCTGTTCCCTGCGTCTTTCTAGCCAGTCCAAATACAATTCAGGACACCGAGGGATTTCTGAGAGAACCTCCAATCCTAGAGCTAAACATTTCCCAAGTCAGGTTACCGTCGTAACGCACGAGAGGAGCGAGTTACCCCAAGGATGACTTCGTTGGCTGTAGAATGTAACATGATACCATCCTAGATAATGATACACCCTGCGCCAGAAGATAAACGTGATTCCATAGTCAAGTGGACGCGAAACGCACTTGTAGCCTCGACTGCCCATGCCAGTAGAAATGCGCCAGCTCACCGTCTCTCGATAAAGATGCAAGAAAGCCCCCAGAATCGAACGAGATTCATCCTGGTAAATTCCACTCTTCATTTAAGCTTAAGCCCTTCATTCATTGCCCTGCCAGCAAGCATGAGGTGCCCCTGCCCCACCGGCTTCAAACCGGTCATCCTCGAGGCCCACCAAGCGAATTCCATGAGAGCCGCGACAGAGTATCCCGGACGAAGAAGCTATGCGAGCGCAGCGCCGTAGAGCTAACCTGGGTAGAGAAGTGCTGCAGCAAGATGGGTCGCAGGGGAGATGCTCTGATCTAAGATTGCCTTTCCTGGAAGAATCGGAACGACCCTGGAATGAGAGGTGCGTATTTGTGCGTGCTTGATTCAGAGGCCGTCCAAAAATTTGGTGCAGCCGAAGTCTTTTGATTTTGATCGAAAGAAAGCGCAAATTCGAGCTCTTCAAAAAATCCGTCCAGATACCATGCCGTCTACTGGCAAACCCTCCAAAGCCTCGGGCACGAAACCAAAAAAGGTCATCTCCAAGACCAAGCCCCGAAAAAGCGTCCCAGCGCCTGCGCCTGCAGTAGTTGTCCCAGTCGCATCTACTTCCGAGCCGGAAGACAGTGAAGAGGACGAGGAAGACGATGGTGTAGACGAGGAGGGTATGGCGCGGCTCATGGAGCTTCTGGGTGACGATGGCTTGGACGAGTTCGATCAAGCGCAGTTGGGATCGTTAGCGGGGGGTGAGGAATCCTTCGGGGACGAGGGCGAGGGAGAGGGAGAGGACGAGGAGGTTGGGTCGGAGATGGATGAGGATGAGGATGAGGATGCTGAGGTTGACGGGTTGATTAACGAGGAGGGCGAAGGCAGCGACGAGGAAAACTGGGAGGACGAGGACGAGGATGAAAATGAGGATGGAGAGGACGACGAGGACGAGGAAGAGGACGATGCGGAAATTCCATTGGACGAAGTTGAGTCCATGGATGAGGACGCTGTGCCGCGTCAGAAAATCGAGATCGACGATAAGGTATATTCTTCTTCCTTTCTCGGTTATACGACATACCATTGATCATTGTTCAAAAGGTCGCTCTTGAACAAATACGGGAGTCTATTCAATTGGACCCATCACTCCCATGGACCGAGACTCTCGTGCTTTCATACCCCAACGCAATAGAAGTCGACGTAAACGACGACCTCAACCGCGAGCTCGCATTGTACGTCCCTCCCCTCTCCCTCCCTCTCCCTCCCTCACATCTAACCCCCAACTCCCACTCCCCCTAGCTACAAACAAGCCCTGCACAGCGCCAACACCGCGCGCGACCTCGCCGCCAAACACAAATTCCCATTCACCCGCCCCTCCGACTACTTCGCCGAGATGATCAAGAGCGATGCGCACATGGAGCGGATACGACAGCGTCTCCTGGACGAGACGGCCGGCATCAAGAAGAGCGACGATAAGCGGAAGGAGAGGGAGGGCAAGAAGTTCGGTAAACAGGTGCAGGTTGAGAAGTTGAAGGAACGTGAGAAGAATAAGAAGGAGATGGAGGAGAGGTTGAAGGGACTCAAACGAAGTAAGTCTATCGAAATCCATTCGCTCATATACTCCAAAATTCTGACGAGTTGCTACAGAACGAGGTGATGTCTTGGACAATGCAGGTGGAGGAGGGGAAGACGACTTCGATGTCGCAGTCGAAGACGCCATCTCCGACCGTCCCTCAAAACGAGGCAAAACCGACGAAAAAAGAGGCGTTCCCCGCTCAGTCCGAGACCAAAAATACGGCTTCGGCGGTGCAACAAGAAGGTCAAAATCAAATACCAGGGAGTCGACGGATGACTTCGAATCTGGAGGCAGAGGGCGGGGACGAGGACGCGGTGGTTCCAGGGGCGGAGGTGGAGACAGAGGAGAGAGAGGCGGGCGAGGCGGCAGCAGAGGTGCCAGTCGTGGTGGAGGTGGTAGGGGTGGAGGTGGTGGCAGGGGAGGAGGATTTGGAAGTAGAGGCGGCAGAGGTGGTGGTGGAGGCGGTAGGGGTGGGAGTGGAGGCAGAGGGGGTGGATCTAGAGGTAGAGGAGGAGGAGGAGGAGGTGGAGACAGAGGAGGCAGCAAACGACTCGGAAGAGGAAGAAGAGAGACAGCACGGAGTAAATCATGATAGTCGATTATTGACTACTGTCGCGACATTCACTCTCCTCTTATCTACTGATCGAATACAGATGCATACCCTTTCCTTCGAGAGTCTAGTCCAATTTGATTATTGCATCCATCGGGCGTTCGCAGACCATAGGAATCGCTACAAAATTAATTTATACAAGACATACAATTGAATATCCAAGTCGTTCAAGTCCATAAGGTATCTACAGGAAAATGTTCAAAATCGTCGAAACAAGGGGATGATATGCCAATCTAATTGATGCTCGTGTTGTTCGTGTTCGCGGTCGTGAATTGGGTCGTTGCGAGCCCGACACGGCTGTTGGTGGTGTCGTACACACTGTAGAAGCGTTGCAAGAAGGCGAATCCATCTAGGGAGATTGGCGTCAGTCACACACCACAACTCTGAAGACCACAGATACGCACTGATGAAGTCAAGGCCGGAGCCACTCTTGCTACCCAGGTCGGCTGTGATAAGATATATCTTTCCATCTTGACCACCGAGGGTGCTGTTGAGTCCCTTAGGCCAAATTTGCGCGTCACGAGTGAACTCGAATGTTTGCTGGTTCCAAGATTAGAGTCATGTTTCTGCTAGCCGACGCAAGAGTTGAAGATGGCTTACCGTGCCTATCTTGAAGAACATGCTCTGCATATTTCCGAATTGAGACTCAGTTACGGTGAGGAGCCCAGTGGTTCTTCAGTGAGAGTTAATTGCAAAAACAAAGGGATTCAGCGTCAAAAACGTACTCGTCCATGGTTGCACCAGTGGCCTGCTGATACGCTTGAAACGCGTCAGTAGCGATGAGAAGCAGAGTCGTTCCCGTGTCAACGATTCCGGCGCGTGAATCCAGGAGCGTAGTGTTGGTGCCGTATGTCACCGTCTGATCGATTCCCCAATAATTCTTGGCTGGAGACTGCGTGGTTATGGGTACATAATTTATCTCTCCAGAAAACCTGCGACACAAGGTAAATTAACGCCTCTTAGAACGCTGCTGGACATACTTTGAGGTATCAGTTGCTCCAAACGTAAGTTCGCCGTTCATTTCACCAGTCTTGGTCGTAGGATTGAAAGAGATACCCATTGATTGAGTTGGTATGATCTTTTGCATGAAAAGATTGTCTGTAACGGTAGGGACGTCTGCGATGCCTGTGACAGTTCCTAAGAGAGATCTATGATGAGTTTATGAAAAAGGGTTGTAGATTGAGTTGCTTACCCGTTGTCAAATCCACAGGGCCAATGCTTTTTAGACCGATACTATAAGAAACGCAGAACAAGGGTTCAGGGCGCTGAAGACACCTACCCAAGTATGCCGTCAACGCCGCTAAATCCTGTGGCCTTTGACGCGACACCAATGGATTGATTCATGATTTTCAAGTTTCCGCCGAGGACAACCTGGTCGGTGTCTGTATGTATCAATCAACATTGACCTTGAATGTCTACTGAGCGGCGTCGACACGTACACTCGGTGCCACTGAATGAACCAGATCCATATGTTACGGTCTGTAATACATGCCAGACGCATGATTCATTGAGCGGGATTTCAAGCCAGAACACCTTTCGATGGACCTACAATCTCCTTGCGGGTGTCCTTGCTCGTCGATGTGGTCTTGTAAGGCTTATCGGCTCCGACCCAGCTAATAAAACAGTAAGTTCTGAGAACGCTTCAAGCCGTAGGTGTACATACGTATTCGAGCTTCCTAACGTCGAGAGAGGTTAGCTAAGCAACATTAACAAGCGACGCACAACCAACCTGTGTCGATCAAGAGGGTGTACTCAGTTGGAGGATTACCGACGCCGACTGGGAGGGTATAAGTCACAGCTAAAGGCGAGATGGACAGAAGTCAGTATATGCTCATGTCCATGCGTGAACTTGACCAACCAGCATCAGTCACGTCGATAGAATTGCTGGCTGCATCGGCATCTCCAGCGGGCGGGACAGGCGAAGGCTGAGAAGGCTGAGAAGGCTGCGTAGGCGCGCCACCATGATGATGATGTCCATGGTGATGCATCTCCGCCGCCTTGAAGGCCTGTGGCCCATGCGGGTGCAAACCTTTAAGGAGCTTTTGAGCGCGAGCTTTATCATGGGCGACTATATGCTTCGCGCCCTTCTTGACGCGGGTATTAAAAGGGATCGCGTTGATAACGACGTGGGACATTCTGGTTCTGAGTGAGTTGATATAATTGATAAACAGTGTAGATGGCGTGAGGGGAAAACAAGAGAGAAAGAGACAACATGTCCGGGCTTTTATAGTGTTTTCATGGTCGTAGACTCAGCTGTATGTTCCATTTTGAGATGTCCGTGGCGCGTCATCGGTCGAGCGGAGAGCAGCTATTTATAGAAGAAATAGAAGCGCGCAAACAGAATCCCGCCGGTTCCGCTCATGATAAGCGTACCAGGACCAAAAATATATGGGATGATGTGATGCGAATGTTATAGCAGAACGCACACGCCATGCCACAGTAAAGACTGTTCTGAGATAGGGAGGAGCCTTTAGTGCTATAGAAATAGATTAGGTGCCGCATGATCTGCACTCTGTTCAAGGGATGGCGAGGCAGGTGTTCAGGGGAAAATGCCTCTAAGGCCTCGGTAAAATCCCAAAGTTAGGCACAGAATAACTCCGCATGCGTCACCGTCCCAAGTTTCGCAGCCTTATGACAGCATATAAGCTGAGAAAGGACTTTGTCTGGTAAGATAGCAAGAATATACAAGAAGATTCGATAGGCAAGCAGATTGATATGGCAGGAGGATCGACGTCAGCGATCCTCGTGTCCTGCGATAAACTTGAACCTTCCCTTCCACGTGTCAAGTTTTAACGTAGTTGCCACCAATAAGAGCTTGAAAGATCCTCATTGACGACATACCCAAATATATAAGAAAGGCCGAAGGCACCATTACATCCTAGTTTCGTTCGTGTGACCAGGTTGCCACTGGATACCACAGCCAGACGTCAAAAGGCACCAGGATCCCATCATGACAAAACACAGCGCCTCAGTGGGCTTCAGTCTACTGCATTGTGTGAAACAGATACGGCTCCCGAACTGTGTCCATGTTTCCCAGCTAGCCCTCCATGAGATCCCTTAGCCAGATGAACATCGTTACTTCACTCCACGTGAAAGATAGCAGCGTTTTGCTCGTCTAAAAGCACCAGGACAAGGGAAGCCTTCCAGCGCTTCGGGGCGGTTCAGTGGACTGCGTTGCACGAGACACGAATACGGCTCCGCAATGCGTCCATGGTTTCCCAGCTAATCATTCATAAGATCACTTAGCATATCAGAGTTTGCCTCCAGACTCCACAATGCTCCGAGAGAAATGCAAAGCTCCCAAGCCCTAGTGAACAAGTACCAAGATTTGAGAAAATTTTGCCCTTTTCTCGAAGATACAGAAGCGAAACATCCCATGATCGGATTGAGCTGGAACAGGCGGGAACTGAGAGGATGTGAAGAGTACCAAGGGCTATGCCGTCCGATGCCACTCGGAAGGGGTTCTTGTGAGAGTAACGAGCTCTTCGAGATATGCGCTATATATCGTCTATTCTCTTGACTCGACTGTTCATCCTGTTACCCTTGCGCGAAGGTCTTGTATGACTTGAGTTCAAGAAAGAGAGAGAGGCGGATCGGAGACGGATGTCGCCAACAAACCTCATTTCAAGGCCCGACTAACGTGACCGCCTTCGAAACCGCGATTGCCAGTTGATTGCCAGTCCCCATTGACCACATTCCACAAACATGACTTCATTGCCACCTCAAGTTCCTCAGAGACTTCGACATCTTGCACACGTCGTGAGCTGATATCTGCTTGAGACTCGAGGATTCTCTTCAACGGACCGTAGACAACGGCGACGACGTCGGGAACAGCCTAGTTCACGCCTGAAACCTTGGCTAATTCGTGCACTAATATGTGCCCACAGATCTAGGATTATTACATGACATCCAGCGTACAAAATATTAGTAAAAGTAGGGTATTTCCAGAGCAAAGCCTTGCAAAACAGTGCATACATTTGGCGGCTGCATACAAGAAGTCTGTTCATCACAGATGTCAGAACAACAAAAGAGTACAAGTTAGTGTATCGTGTCGAGGTATCAGGTCGATGACTTTGGCTCATTGCGGTATGCAGATCGGCCTCGGTTCAGCTTTTGGCGCTTCTTCCGGGGCATTTCAGGGTGTTCGCGCTCCACATGTTTGCTACGGTGAGCAGGATCCGAAAATTTGGCCTCACAATGACGACACGCATGTGGTTTGCGATGAGTGCTGTGTCGGTTCGTCAATGATGAGACAGGGTGGTCAAGATATGTGAGACGTACTGAATGGCGTCCGTGTGGACCTTGAGGGTTGAATTCTGGACAGACGGACAGACATGTCAGATGCACTATATGATATAGTAACTGTGTTGGGGGTCTACCTGCGCAAATGATCTCTCGCAGTCACCGTATGTACATGGGTAGGGTCTGAAACAAACTCAGGAGCAGGTTGGTGTTGTAAATATTTCCACTCACTTTAGACCTAGATGGAATCCGTTGACGTGCCTTGTCACTGTGCTCTTAGCGCCCCGGAAATCACACATTCCAGCAACTAACATCCACCTACACTGAAATACGGGCTGTTTTTTAGGCTCTGGCTTTTTCTCATTCCTTCGTGTTTTTCCTTGAACTTCGATTGTAGCTCCTGCAACTTCAAAAACATAGTTGTCAGCGTGAGATTCGGGAGCGACTGTGGCGTCTCTTTCGGTAGTGGAGTCAGGTCCGTATTCCACGAAGGCAAATCCAGGTGCTTGGTCGTCAGATGGAGTGTAAGACCTCCGCCTCTTAATTCCTCGACTTGGCAATGGTTGAGTATGGTCTGGGGGGGCAGTTGTCGAGCAGGGCACTGATCGTATTGGGGGAAGGGGAAGCAGTTTGCTTCTTCGCTCAAGTCCCTGATCACTTGTACACAAGGGTGGGAGACTTGATATAGAACTCGATCAACGAGTGCTACCGTTAGAGAAGCTAGACGTACCGCAATGACCAATTATCTTCACCGCACATCAGTTCTGCGACTGATGGCAGGATCTTTTGTTCCTTACCACGACGGCGGGCATCCCGAGCAGGTGGTTTTAGGTCGTTGGGATCGAACACTGCAAGGAGCGACGGTCTCTCGGGGAAGGGCATGGTGGAATGGGCGGTCGGTTGTTTGGGACAGGGAGGCGCCTGGCTTTACTTATATGGGTGAATGTTGTGCTCAGATTTGGCTCAGATCAACAAGTCTAACACACACAGGTTCAAAGCTACCATAACACTGGGTTCGTGTGATTAACAAAAATATAATAAGCAGCAGACAAAGCACTACTTTCCATTGAACCACATGGTCACACAGCCATTCTTAATGACTGTTCTCACAGGTTTTGCTGTTCCGAAATGCGCCGGACAATAGTATCTGTATCATGTCAAGAAGAATGCTCAATGTGGTTAGCTTGATCTTTTCCGGGCGTAACACAAAAAACTTACCCGATACGTTCTCAGCATGAGGGATCCACAGGCGCTCAAAGAACAACGGCAGGGCGTAACCGTGTTAGCTTGACGTTTTTGGTTTAGGAAGTCCTTGTACTAGGGAACACATACACGAATCTGGTAATCCACAAGCACTAATTCACATTGCGCCTTTGGCGCTCATGTTTACAATGTAGTCTTGTAAAACATTGTCCCGTCGGTTGTAATAGAGATTTATCAAATCTCTGTCACTCTATTCTTGAACTGTTGATTGTACATTGGCCGAATCATGAGTCATGCTGCCAAAGAAGTGATTCCCTCGGCAAAGACCTTGTCGGGGACAAAGATCATTGCGATTACCTCAACGGTATCGTGAGCGGTGACGCTGTGCATTATCAATGATAGGACGAGCTATCCGCTATATGACTAGTACGTTGGAGTAACGGCTCGCAGCGTCGTTCATGGAGTTATATATTGAGGCTGTGATTGAACCTTGGCAATCGACGAGGGATGGGTAGCATAGCTTTCAATAACCTAGCCGATTACTTTTCCTAATGCGTGAGCCATTGTTCAGAGGGCGCTTGTGTGCGTCCATTGGCGTCGTCCAATCGGGCTAGCCTCCAACTATCAGAAAGAACATAAAGATGGACCCTGCTGGGAAGAGGGCTTTGTGTGTTTTGAGGTTCAGGGAAATTCGACGGTCATCAGAGGAACAGATTTCCAACACGCCAAGGCAGCTTCGGGCAGTGATTATGTAAAGGCGAGTGCGAACGGAACCAGGAGATGCTCAGCTCAAGGATTTCCGAGTGCGGTCGTGGTGGCTTCGAGCGGCATTTGAAGCTTACGGCTACTACGGTCGCTCGCTTTTCGTGGAATCGAATTGTCGTTGACTCTACGTTATCCGCGTGGTTTCGGCGGCCCCCGTGCATCGATCTGCTGTTGACGTGGTTGCCAATTTGCTGCCTCTCCTCGACGCTGTTGGTTCCAATATCAGACTTGCTCCACCAAGGTCCTACACATAAGTATCCACGCTTCTATGAGGGCAAGCCAGTACTTGAACATTTGATACCGTAAAACATTCCGGACACCTGTGGGACACCTGATGTTTGGGCCATTCCCGCATTGCCATGGAACGGCAGTAGGGTTTTCCAGAGTACGCTACTGGTCCTAGTTGAATGGGTACTACCATTGGACAATGTACTCCTCTATATGTTTCTTGCGGCAGCAGCATGACACCTCTTGCAATGTTGTCTCTCACTCCTCGTTGATGCCAACCCGCGACTCTTTGTCTTCTGTCTTGACAGCTTCAATTCGGCCTCGGTGTTCTGACTATTGCCTTTTCCAGGTTTACGTATATTGACACCGCATGGGTCCATCGGCGTACATACACAAAAACAAAAAATAGTTCATCTTCTGATCTTCATTCCTCTTCCTTTTCTGACTGCCCTGGTTGGCTTATATCGTGTCTACGCCCCACCGTGGAGTGCGTTGACCTACGTGTCTATTGTTAGCCGGTTTCTGTGAAAGAGCAGATTAACTTACGAGGTGGCCAGCTCCGTGGAGAACGCTACCAGGGTCGATGTTGACGCGGGTATTTCCTCCTCCTCCACCTCCTCCACCGCCATTCCGCTTTGGTGCGGCGGCGCCTTTGCCCTTCTTCTGCCGAGTATACTGACAGAGGGGACATAATCAGTGCCGGCACTCTCACAATACACACAAAACTATAACTTACAAGTTGGTGATCACTTTCTACATCACGGGCGTGGAGTGCGTTGACCTACGTGCCTAGAGTTAGCTGGTTTCTGTGAATAAGTAAATCGGCTTACGAGGTGGCCAGCTCCTTGGAGAACGCTTCCAGGGTCGATGTTGACGCGAGTATTTCCTCCACCTCCTCCACCTCCTCCACCGCCATTTCGCTTTGGTGCGGCGGCGCCTTTGCCCTTCTTCTGTCGAGTATACTGAAGGAGGGGCAATCAGTGCAGGCACTCTCACAATACACATAGAACTATAACTTACAAGTTGGTGATCACTCTCTACATCACGGGTGGAAAGTTCATAATCTTCGACGAGACGAGCGAAGACTTCCATAAACTCGTTGAGCTCCCTGGTGTCCAGCTCACCGAAGTCGCGTGTTTGCAGAGTGCCATAATAATCCCGAGCTTCGATGTCATCGCTGTACTCACGCGCGTCGATCGAGGTGGGACCCTATTCAGTGAAAATGAGAGATTGACAGAGGTATACAAACAGATGATCCTACCACTTCGTATGCTGCCACAGTGTTACCGAGGGCAAGAGCTGCGATGGCGATGAGAGTAGTTGAGAAACGCATATTTATTGAGCAGAAAATTGGTCTTCAAAGGATTTCATCGTCAGAAAGTGGCACATCGATAAGACTATTGACGAGACTCACCGTAAAAGTTGTAGGAATGAAGTGGAGGATACTGGACCAGCCTAGTATCTGAAGTTGACTCATTAGAAAACAATATGAGATGAGGTTTCAGCAAGAGACTACACACCGTTGAGAGTATTGTTTGGTTGCGCCGGGCTAACTGAAGATTGTAGGTAGCAATCGTCGACCTTTTATAGTGAAGTCAAGGGATCTCTGTTATGAGGACAGAGGAGGACATCCAACGGACAAGGGAATCTCCTTCGATTGCCGGCCGATAACAGAATGTTGTACGCCCAACTCGTAGACGGCGATGGCGAGGAAAGACTCGGGAAATGCATTGCATCACAAGTGCCATCTAGTAGATGCCAAAGCCCATTGATGGCGTTGAAAGAAGGCATAGTATGAGCTTCATCTTGACTGCGAAATCCTATCATCAGCCTGGTAGATGGCTTGGCCGTCGAAAGTCTGATCCCAACGTTCTTTCTTTCTACAATTACCAGGTGATGTGATGTGATGTATTATTAGTACACTGCACTTTCCAGTCCCTGAACACCGTGTTCCGAAGAGTATCCCGATACAGCAAGTATATAAACATAAGTATACGTACCATCGTCTTTGGGCCTCCCACATACGGCAATCATCGTAGAATGGAATGCAGACCGATCATTAAAAGAGTGTAGTATGAGAGACAAATGCTGAAATACTGGTGAAAAGCCTGCGCACAGAACGGGGCCCAGCAACGGCTAATGGAGATTGACCTCGAAGTCAAGGTCAGGCGGATAATCCATTGTTCTTCCCTGCACGCTGCCCTAGATGGTACTGATAGAGCTCCTTGTCACAGACAGCCCACAAAGAGGTCCCCGCCGAGCCCCCTTCTTCCGTAACCTGCAGGGCACGTACGTACTCAGGGAAGGTCATGGAAAAGGGATTTGTATCCGCAACCGTGGGTGAAATATATGGCGACGCCACAGATGGTTCAGGTTTGAGCACAGCAGGAGGTGAAAGTAGGGCGCCCGTCCGCAATGACCAGCATCGAACCCGACGGTCTTGCCCTGCCGCAAAGAGAAAATCTTGTTCATGGTCAATGGCAATTCCCTGTTACAGAAGATCAGTTCGGGCGGCAGAAGAACAAGGGTGCATAGCGAATAAAATTACAAGATTGTCCGTGTACGTGTTAACGTGACCTTCGTATACCCGGACTGGTGACGATGTCGATGTGGTCGGAGCATATCGCATGTCAAATGTGACGAGCTGGATCGGTCAATGCAATTAAACTATATCCGATAACCCATCGAATCCCAGCAAATAGGAACGCACATCACCGTTCAGATGGCTCATTAGCAATTCTGACTCGCCGATGAAGTCGAGGTGATACACCGAGCTGCGCGGTCGATCGCCAAACCGGTTATCGAAGAGCTTTTGACTGCGGTGCTTCGGCATTCGCATGTCAAATCTGTCAACACTGCCATTCCTTGAACCAGTAAAAACAAGGTGCTTTCGAATCTCGAGTCAGACGCCGGAACATGAGCGGCGTGGGGCACGTACTTTCTGTTGTGTGACGGCAAAAACGTCACTGTTAGTATAAAGGTGTTGAACGGAGTTTATCACGTCAACGTCAGACATATGAATGGCTTTCTTGTTAGCGCCTGGCAGGAAAATGTAAGGATTGAGATGACGAATAACTATGCTGACGATGGTTCACCAACGACAAGGGCTGTTCCTTGCAGATGGGACGTCCTGATATCGGATACACCATTCATGTTCATTAGGTACATTCGTCTGCAACTTGTTCGTCAGGATTCGCTTGAACAGAAAATTAACATACCCTTCTTTTGCAAGGTTTTGGACAACAAACTTCCCAGTGCCAAGACAAGTGGATCTTTAGTTGTTCCAATGAATGGAAGTGCCAAAGACGAGCTACCAAACGAGACATACACGCATAGAGGCCCAGACACGGAGATGGAAGAGATCTGCAAATTATGCGCTTAGATAGCAAGTTCAAGAATGAAAAGGCGCGCTGTGAGACGGACTGGCGAATCAGGCTGCATGGTCGCGTCAGCCTCCCAGCAGTGCACTCCATCTCTGTCCTGGGATAAAAAGTCTTTGTCACTGTATAGCCAGCCTTCACTATCGCCGAGGAAGCGCCATGTACGACCACCTAGCGTTGTCGACTGCAATAGGTCCATGATTTACTTTACGCAAAACGATAGATATGTCACGAACGCAGAATGCCTGTATGTAACCAAGTGTTGGTAGATCCATGTGGCTCAGCCGCGAAGTACTTGCATAATGCGAGCATAGAATCTCACTAGGATATTGAGGGGATGCCGCAATGAATTATGCATAACATAGCTTCGGACGTAGCCAAATGCTTACTGTGAAGCTCTCAGCCTCTGAGTATAACATTCCGTTGACCGTCTAGTCTCGTGCAGATGCCATAGCGCATGTTTCCTTTGACGTTTTACGTTGGTGTTACTCAACAAGGATTCTGTTGCAGTTGCACCCGAGTCATTGCGGTAAGTATTTGCGATTGTGGCAGCGGCAGGCAATGTTTTTTTCGGTCTGGATGAGATCGGAAAGTAGCGGTTCCTTGCCTCGTCCCAGTAAAGGCCCGGTAGCTCAGCTGGCATAGGTAATGAGATATTAAAATAGCATGGAAGGGTTCTGAGAATGGGCCGGCGGTGGGAGTTTGGCAAATGGGCGAATGTCAAACACGGCTGCCGAAGCCGATCGCGACCCTTCATCGTCCGAGTCGCAGATCCCTCCATTGATCATTTAACGACTTGCATGGCGACCGCGCTTCCAGTTTCCCGCATTCTCACCACTTCCGACAACCACAAACCAGAATGAAAGTCGCAGTTGTAGGTTCTGGCGTCTCCGGCTTGGGCGCGACATGGGTGAGTTCGGGAGTTTATTGAATGAAGTCTTGATGAAGTCAATTAATGGCAAAGGAAACTCTTTCAATGTAGCTATTGAATGAGCATAGTGACCACGAGGTCCATCTCTACGAATCGGATTACCGACCTGGAGGTCATGCAAATACTGTGCGGTTTATGCCTGAAGGGAAAACATGGCCTGAAGGAGTCGATGTCGATACGTGCGTGTCCAATGACGGTGCAAAGCAGCCGTTTGACTGACCGTACCGTATTTGCAGTGGGTTTGTGCGTGTAAATGTTGGTCGGTCCATCACCCAGACTAAATTATACCTTAGATTGTGTTTAATCCCTCGACCTACCCCAACTTTCTTCGGTTTCTTCGTCTATACCCTCCAACCGACAAGAAGAGATGGTCCCTTCTTCCATCGTTCCTGCAAGGAACACAATCAGACGTCACAGATGAAGGTATTCGGATTGACGAAACCGAAATGACATTCAGTGTTTCTCGCGATAGTGGTGCATTTGAATGGGCCGGCAAGAACCTTGCAACCGTATTCTGCCAACTCCGCAATCTTGTGGATCCGCAAATGTGGAGAATGGTTTACGACGTTATGCGCTTCAATGCCTGTGCAAGACGCGTTTTTTTGAACGCGAAACAGGACGAAGAGACTGAGATGTCCATTGGGGAGTATCTCAACAGGGAAGGATACTCTGCGGCTTTCCGCAATAATTACCTTATTGTGAATTTCACTTCCTATGGGTTCGACGACTTTAATAATGACCGAGTGTGTTAGCCAATGACTGCGGCGATATGGAGCACACCACCAGACAAATGCTTCCTCGATTTCCCCGCCCGAACATTGGTAACCTCTTTAGCTGTCCACCATTCTTTCTGACCGCTTATCGCCCTTGTCACCTTTCAGATCCAATTTCTATATAACCACCACCTCCTACAAATAACTGGCAAACCTTCCTGGCTCACAATCCATGGCGGCAGGTTCGTCTCTCATCCCCACCAAATACGGATCAAAGGTCTTAACTTGTCATACAAAATTCGCAGTCACAAGTACGTGAATAAGATACTGGCCAAGCTCCCAGAAGACCAACTCCACCTCTCAACTCCCATCACCTCTATCAAATCCATCAAGACCGACGACGACCTAAAGCCGATAGTCGTGCTCACCACCGCAGACGACGAGCAAAAGGCGTACGACCACGTCATTCTCGCGTGCCATTCCGACACGGCTCTCCAAATTCTGAAGAAAGGCGGTATTACACAAGAGGAAGAACGTATTTTGAGTCAGTTTGATTGGAATAAGAATGAAGTGATTTTGCATTCCGATACGAGGGTACGGTCGTGCTTTTCCAGCTTATATTTGATTTCCCTGATAGATGCGTACCAACAGTTGATGCCGAAGAGTCGAATGGCCTGGTCGTGTTGGAATTATCTGACGTACACCAAATCTGTGCTGCCTGGTGTTGACGGCGTCGAGGACGATTCCGAAACGAGTTCACAGGATACTGTGTATTCTCAAGAGAAAATGTCCTCAGAAAGGGCCACGACACAAGACGTGGATCGAATTTCCTTGTTCGTAGCACCCCAACATCTTCCGCTTGAACTTAAGTCTGACGAGAGATAATTTGTAGGACATGTGCGTTGCTGCGATGCACTCAATAGCATGGGTTCTGGATCACTTACACCCTCTTTTAGATGGCATGAACGACCTACAACACATACCAGAGTCTCGATACGGCCCAGTGCTTGTGACGCTAAACCCACCTTTCGAACCAGAAGCCAACAAGATTGGAGGGCGGTGGAAATACGACCACCCGGTCTTGGACACCAAAGTGCGTTTTGCCAGCCCCAACCTCATCCCTCAATCCATCTCATTACCTCTTTCTTGATTATGCATCCAGGCCGTCAAAGCCCAAAACGAGATGTACAAAATCCAAAACACGCGCTCTATATCCTACGCAGGCGCATACCTGAAGTACGGTTTCCACGAGGACGGCTTCACTTCAGGCCTCCTCGCCGCATGCTCAATCGACGAAGACCAAGGAGGCCCATCGTGCTCGCCCGCGTCAACATCGGCCCTCAAAAGCACCGCGATCCCAGTTCGGAGGAGAAGTGTGCGACCACCATTTGAGATTCAGCATGCGGATCACCATGTTTCATTGTCGAGGCGCGGGTCGGGGAATTTAGGATATGAGGTGGTGGCGAGGTTATTTGATTGGTTGGAAACATCGGGTACGCGGGAGTTCGTTGGGACGTTCGGAGCAATTGTGTTGACCATTGCCGGGTGGTTGCTCGGTATTCGGGAGTTGTGATCGTTCTCAATGTGTAGACCATCATTGGTCGGAAAACTTTCTTCCTGTGATATGCGGCTCCATAGCAGCATGCTCACTCGGAACTCTTTGGGCATTGTGCTTTTGTACAATTGGTTGTAATTTACAATTGATATTTTACATGAAAGGGGTCTCCCCACAACACCACATTCCGCCGTGATGCGATCAATTCCTTCCTTGCGCCGACCATTGAGGGTTGTCAGTCTTTACGCCACCTACTCCGCCGTCATACACGCCATCAAGCGTGAGCTGGAGATCGGGAGCGATGGTCACATTGGGGGTCATTGCCCAAAGTGCCACAGCGACAGTGCTGTAGACATGAATATTGGTTCCCCGATGTATTCAAAACAGGTACGACTCACTTCTCGCCATGGTAATTTAGGATTCCTTCATGGACCGGGAATTTAGATTGTGGTCTGAAAAAAGCATCACAATCTGGATCATGCAATCTAGATGGCAAAAGAATTACCCAAGGTTTCCAACCCTCTTGCCCATCATCCATCCGTTGACGAACAAGAACGCTCTGTAAGGCTGTCCGAAGGGCTCGTTGAAGGTGAAAGACAGCATGACATCTACGCCCTGGGGCATATCAAGCTTGACCGTTGTCACGAAGAAGCCCACTCCCGCAGCGTTGTTGGGGAGCCCCTGGGCGAGGGACCGGGAAGCCCAGCCTGCTGTTGAGAAGGAAGGGAGATGCCAGCCCTTGCGTTCGCCAAAGAGACCACCCTCGTTCATGACACCTAGTTCGTCATGTAATTAGCGAAATGGAGAGTGAAAGAAGCAAGACCTCATACCTCGGACTTTGTCTGGGAAACTAAGCAGCAACAAAGTCGATGAGATGTGAATGGTACAGCAAAGTGTCATAAGGGACGTACTTCTTGTAGCCTCCAACTTTACCCTGCACTTTCCAAGCACCGAACTTGGTGCCAGTATCGAGTGCAAATCCTCTGATACCTCGAGGGCCTTTTGAACTGTCGGTATTAGCTACCAGAAGTATGTGATTAGCAAAGTGAATCTCTGGAAATTGGCTGCGACCCACATCCTTGAGTTTCATTCAACCCCATATTGTCCTGAATGTTATTCAGTCAGTCGTGGTGATCATTGGTGAGGCTAAAGCTAATATTACCTGCACCACTGTGATAACATTATCTTTCCCAGGTATCAAAGCGCCGGCTGGGAAGGTGAACTTGTCATCTGTTTCCTCGAGAATATTCCGATTGTTCGTAGAGCTAGGCGGTCAGTCAGTGTGTGTGAGAGTAGGATCCCTTTAGGTCGTGCTTACTTTCCGAAAGACGTTCCCAGGAATACATTGTTAGCCCATACACTGGCAGCGAAAGCTAAGGAAAAGTGAGCTTTCGGCGCACGTCGAACTTCAAGTATTGTTACCTTCTCCGCCATTGATTGACAGATTTACGCTCTTCTCATTTCCCGTTGGTGTGAAGTGCCCTCTCCAAAGCACGACATTCTCACAGCTGCAAGTATATGATAGTCAGCAACCAAGTACCGGAGATCTAAGAAAGAAGACCTTACAATCCATAGTCACAGCCGTAGAGGATCCTTCCGTCGCCATAATACGGCTTAAGAGGAATGTTGGTAGTATTATGGTTTGCAGTAGTCCAAGAGCCATCGTCAAACGACTTCTGAACCTCAGGCAAGCTGTCCTTGAACTTCCATCCAGTCAACTGAGGCACACGAATGCCAGTCAAAGAATTGCGAGTTCGCAGTTGGCCGACGAAGCCACCAGTTCCTGTCAGGGAAGATGTGGCAGCGACATCTCCAGAGACACTGTCCCCATTCCAGGTAATGGACTTGATAGTTCTCGGCGCAATAACGGTGAGCCTGACGTCAGTCTTCAAGTCCCCGCGCAACGCGAGTTTGGAACCTGTAATCTCCGCATCACGAACGAGATACGGCCCCCCGACCAGGATTGATTGATTGGTGCCAAGACCCCAGAAGTTCCTGAGAGGGTCATTTGACTTGCCCGCGATCACAGGTGACCAGAAAGTGGCGGCGGTATCAGAGTCCGCGTATAGCACGAGTTGGGTGTCGGAGTCCCACACAGTGACGAGCCCCTGGATCCCAGCGAGGAAAGTGACAACTGTGGTAGCTGGGGCGAGACCAGCATGTCCATTACTGAGTTGCACCAAAGGCGATTGGGTAGCAGCCAGCTTGTTGGGGGTTCCCGTCAATGAAAGGGCGGCCTCATGGTCTTGGGTGGAGTTTCCATGTAGGAAGAGGACATCGCGCTTATCGATCACGCTGGCATAGAAAACCTGGGCAGTAGAATAATCGACTTTCGATGAGGCACCAAATGTGTAGTCTGTCACGATGACTTTGGATTGTCTACCGCCGAGAGTGATGGCTGCAGCAACTACGGGGAGTTGGAGAGCCCCTGTTGTCGTCGTTACGTTCAGTTTGAAAGTAGTCGTCGCGCTGACAAAGAAGAATCATTTTCAGCATCAAGTTCGGATAAATTTCGAGATCAGATGCTACATACGTGGAAGTAGAGCTTGCTTGTCGCGCAATGTAAAATGCGGCACCGGTATCGGGGTTCTTGAGGAGGGTAATAAAGGCAGCGGGATTGGTGGAGATTTGAAGACCAGTGGATGCATCGGCGATCCAGTCGGTCTTGTAGAACTCTGGGGAGCTGCGGAGGAACAATGACTGGCGTTTGAGTTCGTCGAACTTGGTCGTCAGTTCTCGTGATTCAGTAATCTGATACCCCCGTCAGTTCAACTTTTCCAGAAACATCAAGAAGAATGAATACCGTTGCCCCGTAATCATATGAGGTATAGACACCATGGAAGGGAATTCCACCCCAAGACGTTCCACTATCACGGGCATTCAGTATGTGTTTGACTGAGTAATAGAAATTGGCGGCAATCACCCGTAGATCATGTAATAGTTGATCAATTTCGCATTACTTGCCCACAGCTGAAGGTTGAAGACAGACTGGAAGTCAGGCCCGGTCAAGACACGACAAGGTGCATATCCTTCGAGCAGATCCTGTTTAGAGCATATTTGATAAATGAATGAATGAATCTTACCTGGTGCAGTCGGTCCCCATGCATCGAATGACCCTCCTTGGAATTCTAAGACACAGCATTCCACTCAACAAGTGCGGTGCTTAAAGATAAGAAAGACATACCAGGAATGTACCACGCTTGAGATGGATTGACTTGTGCATGGTAAGTGTGATAATTCGTCGTAACTCCATTCCAAACGGTAGGATGAGAACAATCAAAGCCTTGTGGGTACGAATCAAGCCTGAATGTGGATATATTACATCTGCGACATCAACACATGGAGATGGCCTACCCATAGAGGTCGACGGCCCCCTAGAATCAAGAATGTCAAAACATATCAGGAATGTGGAGAAAAGGACTAACGGTTCCATTGATGAAGTTCCTCCCTTGGCCTGGATCATTGTATGTGAGAGGTACCACTATGTCCGAGTTGTGATACGCGTCTTCCAATTCCGCGAAGTACTCGGCATGGGTGGCCGGGCTTTGCGAGAATTCGTTATCTAATCCGTGTTCAGTACTCCTTCTGATGCATCTATCCGCTGAACATACCAACTTGGATCGCTGATTTACATCGTCAGTTCAGCAAGTACGTTTCGAAAAAGACAATCGCAGACCTATGACAGGTCCGCCCGAGGTGATTTGGTTAGGTGCAGTAACCTTAATGATTCCTTGGATGTAAGCTTGCCAAGCAGCGCGCCAGTCTGTGTCGTTTGTGCGGAGGTGTCCGGCGACCTCCGTGGTAGCCCAATGGGAAATACCGCCCGCAGTTGTTTCTGCATTGATGTACTATTCGAAGATCAACGACCGATTGATGATGAAGAGGAGAAAGAACTAACTGGACCTGAGACGTCATGTCAGTCGCTTTCTTATCTCTAGATCAATAAGGAGACTTACCTGGACGAAGAACGACCCATATACCGGCAGCTTTTGCTGCATCATAGAGAGGCTGCAAAGCACGGAACCCGTTGAAATCAACTACCCCGGGCGCTGGATTAATCAAGCCCATGTGCGTATAAACGCTGACGGCATTCATTCCAGCTGCTTTCACCTTCTCCAGAATATCCGGCCATAGTGATGGCACGGGTAACCGGAATGTGTGGAATTCTCCAGAGCTATGCATTAATACGACGTCAGATAATAGTATTCTTCCAATGGAGATGTTATCTTACTAGATAAACACTCGTTGGCCTCTCAAGATCAGACTGTAGTTATCGAATTGCACTTGATCAGTGCGTGCCGCCAAGTCTACCAGTGGACCCGTGCTGGATTCTGGCGATATTGTTTCTCTGGATTGAATTGGAAGAATTGAATGAAGTGATCGTGAAAGAATCTCTGGCAGTCGATTATAATGGAACCCGTTCGAAGGGTAAACACTAGTAGTGACCAGAACAAAGGCCGTAGCCACAAGACAAGTCAAGACGAAGAACCAGCCTGTTCTACGCTTAGGTTCATGATTGCTACCCAATAAGATGGGGCGTTCAAAGCCCGTCATGACCGATTTCCAAGAGGTAGGGGTATAGTAATGAGTTTGACGCTGCGAGATATCCTTCTCGTTGGGAGAATGGGGTGATTTTCCACTCTGATTCCTCATTTTTGTACTGGACATTAGATCAGTCTTGCGTCCTATCGACGCCCTTGACGTCCCTTCATCGACCTCATGACTCGCTTGCATGGTGTAAAGAAGAGTTCGAAGGATAGCGAGGGAGAGAATAATAGGTCATGGAGCGAGAAGCTCTCGACGGTCCTGCTGGCGGTCCGCTGCAATGGGGCTAAGCGAGTACTAGCAATACACAATTGCCGTATTTGGAATCTCAACAAGTAAACATTCACCCGCTCTGTGTGAGTCTCACCACCATCTTCGTTCAAAATCGCTTTTTGAATCCCTGACACGTCATGTTGCACGCTGTATTTGTGGATCTACGTAATTCATGACTTCCACCTTCATTTAGGCCCAACGCTGGAGCCTACTGCAATTGCGAAGACATGACTTCCGCGGAGGAGAGAATGAAAATGAAATCGGCAAAGGTCCTAGTATATCTGTCAGTTCGAAGTGACCTTCAGGGGTGTAAATTCTATCCATATCATTCAATGGATGAGTGAAATGTCTCTTGGACAGCAAAGTATATCTCTGGGGCGCCGGGCGCTGCGGCACACATGTCTCCTCCCAGTGTTGGATAAGATCACAGAGACCGGATATTTTGCTCTTTGGTCTAGAAAACACACGTTCGCTCTGTTCTCAGGAATTTCTATTTCCCTGTCGTGACGATATTCGTGACTTACAACGGTGCGCCGCGACCGATGCGTCTCACGGTTGTGCGAAGCCACATGCAGATCACCCCATTCTCCACACTAGCATGTCTACCAAACCAGGATCGAAGAAGTGTAGAACTCGCTCCGGTTGCAGCGGAACAGAACTCGTCTCAGTCTTGCACGTCCTCCAGAGTTTTGAGACAAGATCACTGAAGATCTTGGACCTGATGACAGCATTCTTGAGGTCGTCGAGCCAGATAGGGAGCTAGAGGAAGATGCACCCGCACAACCGGATGGCTTTCTTGAGTGGACCAAAACTGTCCTTGGTTGTTTATTAGCTATCGCCGATGCCACACCCTTCTCATCTGCCAATTCGGCACTTGTCAGCGACATTCAAATCATCGAGGGACCAACACTTTTTCCAGAAGACGACGTGGCCAAACGCATCCATGCTGCAAGATTGGTTGGTGCAGATCATTCCATGTCCTGTAGGAACATGCGCAAATTCATGAACATCCTCCATCGTCTCCCTAGTCTCTGTATGGACCGATTTTGGATCCGAAGGCATACTAGTCGGCTTCATGGACTACACTATTCTTGTACCAATGACCGCAAGATCGCCAGTGAGTCGTGCTATACCTATTTGTCCTATCCTGAGTCTCTTGTGAAATGCAGAAATATCTCGGGACACCCTGGTGTGCATAATCTTGTACAACAAAGTGAGGAAGGGAGTATTGGAGTACTTCACACAAAGTATAGCCTCAGTTACATACATAAACTATGGCACTCTGAGGTCAAAATTTTCACTTGGACCTCAAAATTTATCATGGCGAAGTACGGTCCACTAGACGCCAAACTGCAAGGCTATGCCACTTCCCGCGTGGCAAGGAACAAATCTCACACGAAGCGACTTGCGTTCAGATTGAGTAGGCCGCGTACCCTCAATCACCGTTCTACCACCGGGAACGTCTTTCCCCAATGCCGAAGCAACCGATCCACTCTATAATCTTCTTCCGGCCTTCTATCAGTATTCGTGAGCGCAGCTATATGTGATCTCACGTTTCGTCTTTTTTGCGACCAAATCTCCGACAAGTCAACGGCTCATCTCTAAAGAACGCCCAGGAAGCATGCAAATGCGCCGCTGGTACATTTCGAACTCTGAAACCTGGACAATCCAATATAGGTCTCATTTCGGACTGAAGCAGGCCATAACAATTTTTGATTACAGTCGCATGGTCAATTATTGTGCAATGTCGTCGACCATCCGTTCAGGACTGTGACCATCTGCAGCAACGCATAAACTTTCTCCATGTCAGTGTCCCCAAACAATTTACTCCGTGTGCAAATTACAGCATGGCGTGGTCTGAGCGCAAGCATTCATTGACGTCGTGTGTAAGTGTCTGGGCATACTAGTAACGAACTCAAAACAAACTAGTAACTCGATCAACTTGCAATCAACGTGATCGAAGATGGGTTGAAACGAAACAAGTTGATAACAGACTATGGACTTTTATGGACTGCATCTATGTATCCACTTGACAAATTTACGCACCAACATCAGATCTTTGGCTATCCAAGTCTTCGAACATTCAAGCCCGCTGATGCAACTCGTGTATCTACACGCAGCCCTTGAAACTTATCGGTACCCACGTTCCGGCCAACAAGGCTTGCATCAGTGGGAATTGTGGGAATAATCACAGATGATTGATTACCTTGCCATCAACTTGCCGTAACGAGCGACTGTCGGGGTTCATTCTCTGATGCAAGTTCACCCAGATTGCAGATGGATTGCATCCTTGCTCAAACCTTCAGAAAATAATATATCGTACACACACTTCTATCTGTACAGCAAAAAACGCAAGCGACCATAAAGAAAGCTATGTCTATACTTTCGATCTGCGATCAAATATTCAGCTTCTGTGCAACTTAGGTGGAGTAAATATTGAGGTTATCTAGCGACTAACCTAGCATTAGGATTGTAGTGACTGATAGGGGGAAAGTCCTGCGCATTAAAGTGTGGAGGATCGACCTGCCGTCATAAAGTGTCGGTGAAACGGCCTTCAAGGGCGGCGAGGGAGAAAGCCTTACTTTGTCCCATTGATTCAGATCGTTGGGTCCCATGCTCGGCATTCGTGTGCCCAAGTGGAACATGTTCGTGTTATTCGACGTTACTCCTTGATGATCTGTTCCACGACCTCGGATGGCTCGCCGTGTGTTCAGTCTATGACCGGGAGTTCAAGTTAGGTCATCTCTGATCTTTGTAAAGATGTAAACCCGTACGTTGCCATAAACGAGATAGCATACACTTAAGACAGAGAGATCAATATAAGTGCCCAAGATCTAGTGAATCAATAACGTACGTTTGCTGAGAATGAAGTAGGTCGCGACAAAGTAGAGATTGTTTTCCGGCATGACATTGTACTGTCAAGGTATTAATGTGAAGATCATCATTGAGTTTCCCTTCACGACTCACAAGAATGAGTGTGGCCATGCTAACGGTGCTATATAGAGAATGGATGTTGAATGACACGACGAAGAACCAAAGGCTTCCCATACCTGGTCAATACGCCTGTATTGATAGCATAACTTGTAAGACTGCTGACAAGGCTGTCAGACCTACACATAATAATCGATGATGAGCATCCATATTGTTGGCAGATGGCACTGACATTAAGCTACTCACGATTTTAGCCCTGTTCGCAACCTATTAAGGAAGAAACAGAGGGCTCCAGCAGTAATGATATCTGTTATAACGCCGAATCCAAGAGAGATAGTGCCCAGAGTCTGCACGAAGATTGAAGTTTCAGTCAATATTTCCATACCAACACATGCGTACTGACCTGGAGCTGGTGAACTGCAAAAACACTTGGTAGTCCAAATCTAATATTGGACACATGTCAGATGCTAGGATCGCGTTGGATTTGTCAATTCAAAAATACGCACGCTTCTATAGTAAACGCTGATACCAATCATCGATATCAGTACCGAGGCTACGAAATAAACTGGAAAAAAGAATACCTAAGGCGAGACCTAAAGCTGAAGTCAGCAAAGAGTAGGTAGCTATTTCAGGGACATAATGTACGAACCAAGTTGACTGAAAGTCAGCAGCATCTGGTTTTATGCAGGTGAGTAACTCAAAGAGTTCTCACATATATATTTCACTCACGACAAGGCCTGTTATGAAGATGTTGCGATCGCTGACTAGTGTCCAGTTAGCTTAGAGCACCCCCAAATAAACACTTCACTCACAGCGCCACACTCGGAAACCAAAGTAACTGAGGAAGGTCAGATTCAGTCCCGCTACTTAATGGATTGCCGCTTACGCTTTGACAATTGCGCCTACGACAGCCTGAAATATATGCATAGATGAGAAATGATTATGTCCACAAAGATAAATGCACATACACCTGCGGTGAGTTGTAACTTTGCAACACATGTATCAGTTACAGCTCCGGATGTCTTTCAAAACCGGACTCACAATGAATGACCTTGAATTCCGCACAGTTCAATCCCTAATCCTGATGATGGTCCGATTGAACTCACCAGGTCATGGTTGCTCTTTTGAGTTCTATGGGGTTGGCATAGTTGGAAATGCTATAATAATACACAAGATGTCCTATGAAGAATTGGTCGGCAGTTTCAAGAAGTCTGTTCGGAATCCTTAAGATTGCGCGAGATGCACGGTATTTCAGCGAACTCACAGTATTGCTACAACCTGTGCACATATCGAATTGTTATTCACGACTCCGGGCGCTTATGAGAAGTACTCACGAGAAGTTTGAAAAGGGTCTTATCACCGGGATAGTTACGAAAGTAGGAGAACATTTGCGAAAGAAGGATGCCATAAACGCCGCAAGCGAATGCGAAGCCCAGAAAGACTGCACCCAGAGTGCCGTGGACGCTCAGCGGGGCCATTTCCAAAGAGTGCAAAGGCAATTGCAAGGAATGTGGTGGTGGTCGAGGCGACGAAACGGGACAAGGGGCTTCAATCTACTCCAGATCACCTTAGATAGTTATGCGACCCTTGACGGTCGGATGTAGTATTTTGTTTACATCCGGGCTTGGGGCAAGACTCGGAGTGGCGAAATGGAGGTTGGATCATGAGGCAGCATCTGATGGTAAGGAAACCATATGGAAACAAAAAAAATGAAGTCGCCGACATCCTACCATGAGGTCTTCCAATTAAGGCCCTCGTTACCAGTAACCAGATCCTTATTATAACTTCCTCATTGGCTCTAATGATTGAGTGCCGAGCGAGTCCTCGCTTTGTAAAACTACAGGATGACCGAACCATACGCTAGGACTCCACTACTAATCCTCTACCATGGATGTAAGTCTATGAAGTACCGTTATATGTGGCGCGGATTTTATCGCCCCTGAGCCTGATCACAGGGACTATGCCCAGGGTTGCGCCAGAGGGAAACTTGCTACGCCTGTCTCCCTACCTGGATGAACGGAAGGAGAAAACTTTAAAGTACAACTTGTAATACAACCAGATTAGAATAGACGACAGAACAGATAGAAAGCCTCAGGACATGGCTCCACTTTTTGACCTTCCCAGGACCTGAAATCTGAATGAGTACCAATGTGATGAACAACAATAAAGCACATGCAACTGAATCATCCATTACGGCTTCTTCCAAGTCCGTAATGACAGAAACCTCTTGATGAATGCCAATCTCCATGCTCTAAAGCGAACAGGCTCAGAAGGTTCCGATCGAGAAGCGGGTGCTCTGCGTACCTTAGTGTGGGCATTTGAGGAAAATTCATTATTTCGAGCCGCACGACCATCATTAGTGACCATGAAGAAAGTATTTCTCGCTTGGCTGGTGTTGTTGCTGGTGTTGCCTTCTTGATCGGTCCCGCGCCCCCTAATAACCTTTCGAGTGTTCAACGTGCACAGGAACGAGATGGCATAAACTGACGCCACATCAGTCAAAAGAATACACGAGACGGAAGAAAACGGCGTACGCTTTCCCAATGTGAAATATGATGCCATGAAAAAGAAAGTCTCTGGGCGAGCGTTGTACTGTATAATGATGGGTATGAGATTGATGGAAGTCGGGGGAAAGTGTTAGTATGAGACTGACGAGTATGAGAGTACATAGGCCGACGGCGCTATTGATGGCGAACTGTTAGGAAAGTACATGGCACAAGATGTTGGATCGGTTTACATACCCTGTCAAAGCGCCTGTATTGACGGCGTATATGCTTAGCATATTTATGATGGAATCCGACCTTGAAATGTAAGATAAGCCATGGATTTGCGAGAAAGTGGATGTTTAGCTTACTTGCGGAAACCTGTTCGCAATTTCCTCAGGAAATAACAAAGTGCCAAGGCAATGGCGATGTCGGTAAGTAGACCGCTTCCCAATGCCAGGCTTGCGATTACCTATGTGGACATTAGTTTTTCACTTCAAAATTAGCGTCATCACATACTCTCAGTCTAGGCGCAAGAATTAATCGGTTGAGCTCAAATCTAGTAAATCTATATCAGAAGCTGATGACTTGACAATGGATAGTTTGTTGACTTACGCTCTAATGCAATAAGCTACGGTGATTGAACCATGAGTTGATAAATCAAAGTAATCGATGTCTTCCACATACCAAGTGCAAGTCCTGATTTTGCGACCTGAATCAGCTGAAGCCATCCTGTAATTCCATGCAATAACGTACCAAATTGGCCTAGTATCAAGATCGCCTAGAGGCGCGTTAGTCACAGTGCGAAAAGTAAAGTAGATGGAAGCTCACAATCACGCCTGTGATAAGGATATTTTGCTTGCTGACTATATAGCGTGATTTGTTAGGTCCACATATTCACCAAGCAGAGATTCTTACATCTCCAAACACGCATTGCAAAGCAACTACACTCGAATCCATAAGAAACTGCAGTGCCTGTTTTACATGATATTCGCACCATTTCACCACAGTTCCGGCTAAACACTGATCTGAAGGTCAGTTAATCTTCTTGGTGAAGAGTGAGAGCCGGGCTTACACCCATAACAATTTGCATCTGACAACGGCATATTGACTGTCAGATAGGGCGGCACACTTGAACACTTTCAATAGATGCGTACAATTAACGGCCTAAGCGTTGACACGTTAGATAGCCGGACAATTTTGATGAAACAGTGACTAACCAGAAGATATCCCCGTTCAAGAGTACCAAAGGATCGTTATAATTCCTGCTGCAAGTTAGAATCTGTTTCACAAGAAAAATCGAAGACTCACGTTATCGTATAATAGTATACAGCGTATCCAATAAAGATTTGATCCAATAGCTCGATTATCCTTGAAAGTAACGAGGAGCAGGTCAACGGGTAGCACACTACATCAGCAGGGATGTAGTCACCACAAGAATGCTACCTGTGTCGACTTCAGCGGAAACCCCCTCTGGACACAGCTAAAGCACTCACCAAAAACTTATACGCAGGCCGATCCAAAGGGTATCGTTGGAAGTACACGAAGACTTGCGTTGTAAACACGCCGAACACAACACAGGACACGCTAAATCCGATTGAAGCCGCTCCAAGAGTGTCGTCGAACACCAGTATAGGAGACATCGACAGCGGCGACAAATCGACGAGGTTGAAGCTGGGTACGGCAGATACGCGAACTCTTTAGACGGAACCGTGGACGTCTTAGATAAAGAACGAATAATGTTTGCAAGCGCTTCCTTATTCCGTATGGGTGATCACTTGTTTTGGTGTCCATAAATCTGATTGCCTGAGGAGGAGCGTGGGTCAGGGATAAATTTTTTCCATAAAACCCAAGAGATTCAAGTTTCTGGAGAGTTTCCGGGGATCGGCATGTGCTTTCACCCGGCACTGACGGAGAAAACTGACAGGGGACAGTGACCAAATGCCGATTTGGACAAGGAATTCACCTAAAGATCTCAAAGGTGATCTACTCATTCCATGAGCGCCCGCCGCCACTTGTAGGAGTCTTTTGACCGCAATTGACTACTACTGAATTATTGGTTCCTTCGCAACTTCTTTTGTTTCGGACGAAATTAAGGATGGCTTGATGTGATGTTGTACTTAGAAGGACAGTTGGTCACTGGCTCAGTCGTTCTCGGAGTCGCTGCGGGCAATAAAAATGCTTGCACGTGTAGAATATATTTACGTATCGGCAGGACCCGAGAGCCGTCCACATGCCACAACCCCACGCTCGAGGTTGACAAGGGTTGACATCGGCCTTTGAGGCGATCTGTTGTGCTCCGTACCTGTCCAGACCTTTTCTGTACCTCTTGGTTCCTCTTCAAAAGGACTGGAATAACCGCCTCCACGTGGCTCCCCATCTGGAGCGTTCACCACGTGTGAACTACGTTGGAACCATGCAATCTCATGCAATCCGGTGTCACAAATTTCTTCATAATGGCTGGCAAAATTCAGCTTCTCTGAGATCTGACACTTCAGAACCTTAGTGTTGCTCCTCGGTCCTATGTTTACCTTCCAGCTTGAAATTATCACGCCGGAAAGGATGACTCAGGAAGCATTCATTCAGGAAACGCCCTCGATCACGATCGGCGTTGAAGGCACATGATCGCCGACAGCACTTGGCAGAAAGCTCAAGGCACGGTTTTGGCTGGTTTTGGGAGGCTTTTGGCCAATTTACTATCAGATTAGAGCAGATTAGTCTCCCTACAGACCAGATGTCCAAGATTTCCCAAGCTCAATGTTTCAAATTCGCAAGCTATCGACTTAAGGTACCCATAGCGGATTGGGTACTTTGAGGCCAATCCAAGGCACAGTGATGCGGCAACGAACGATACGCAATTCCGCGCAATAGGGACTCATATGCGGGGGCCGGCTGCTACCTGTTTTGAACAATGTGGAGTGAATTAGCTTACGTCTAAAGCGTCCAAGCATGCCGCTGAGTTCAAGTCTTCGCATTCAGGACAAGCTGACTACTTCCCAGTGCGCCACATCGTGTTGGACAAGAGCACAAGGAAGCGGAATGATCTACACACTGAAGCGACACGCGCCACCTAATCTTACTTTATCTTATCTAGGATTTGAACATGCTTATGATAAACCGACCGAATCAGGGGCCAGAAAATTTCAGCTTGTAACGGTCGTCAGTACCAGTAATGGGACGGCCGTTCATCAGTAACGGCAATGTTTGCCAGCAAGTTCACGCGGTCCACGGGTCAACGTCGTCGGGCTTGGCTCCTATCGAGCGCTTATAAACCTTGAAGTTGGAGACCTGGATATGATGGAGGTCCTCTCTATGTCGGTATCCTCTTCACATAAGAATAGCTTCTTTGACTCTGAGCCATAAATCGGAAAAGGTAGCCACTGTGCAGGAGTGTTCGGGTCATACGTATGTTATTCAATGAGAATTGAGAGAGGGGTTGCAGAGACCCAGAAATACTCGGATTAAAACCCGGATCTTTCGATCACGGACAATTTCTGCTACTATTTGTGTGAAATTTTACAGGCCGGAAAACTTTCTGCAATAACTTTCCATGGGTATAGAGAGCTTGAAAATGAACAAACTTACCTCCACTTCCGCTGGGACCACATTACTGGATCACTCCCTCACTCAACCCATCGCGCCGAAGCCTGGTGAAAACACACAGAGAGGCTCTTGCTCTATAAAGACAAATACTGTACGCCATAGCTGGCTCTGACTGGAATTGGAGAAATTCAGCTTCCAGCATGCTTTCCAACATGCTTTCAACATCGTCACAAGTCATCACCTCAGTACAGTCAACAACGACAGTAATAATATGGGTGTTTTCCATATCAATCTAACTCATCATGAAGACTTAGTTGTCTCATGCGAAGGAAGCACAAATGACTACCCTGCTTCCACGAAGTTCTGGATACGAATTTCCGCTCGCGAGCTGCTTCGATCTGCAACCCTATCCTGCCAACCTTGAAGATTAAGGCGAAGTTCACGCCCACGATCCTTTACATGTGGTAATGTTGAACCCTTGACCTGTCGACCCTTCTCTATCTACCATTGTTTTTCCTGGTCTTTATGTTTCAATGGTCTTCATTGAATGTGCGTGCGCTCTGTCAAAGTTCAGCTGAAGGTATGCCCGCGCTAACACACCTCAAGAAGAGGGGCGGCCCGGCTCTTTTCTGCACCCGCTGCAATAATACCAACTGATCCTCTCTCGTGAACAACGGGTAATCATCGTAAGTCAATCGATGTGCTCCGCTTCCGTGATATCCCCGACTCTTCGACCTTCACATATAAAACCTCACCATCAACATTTCATCTTATGTCGAGAAAGTCATGTTTGGAAAATCCTCGTCTCTACTCTTTGCTCTTAGCCTAGCATCTCTTTGGCAGTTCGCCCTTGCCGCATCCCGCACTTCGCCTCCGTCGGGCGCTGTGGTTGTCCGCGCAGGAACAACAACCACAGGAGAATACAAGACTGTTACGGCTGCAGTTAACGCTTTGCCCAATGATAGTTCCTCCCGATCCATCTTCATCTATCCTGGAACCTATTCGGAACAAGTGTACATCACCCGCGCTGGACCTCTCATAGTAAGTGTACCCTCTTCATATATATCTTCAACGTCCGAGACGCTTATTCGACTTTAGATATACGGCTATACGTCTGATACATCGGGCTACGCTGGGAACCAAGTCAATATCCAGGCAGGCGTACCGGCCAGCACAGCCGGCTCAAACGACGCAAGTGGCACCCTACGGATCCACAAAAACGACTTCAAGATGTACAACGTGAATGTAAAGAACACGTACGGAGTAGGGTCCCAGGCCATTGCCATCAGTCAATACGGCAGCCGTGTCGGTTTGTACGCTTGTGGATTCTATGGATATCAGGACACTTTGTTGGCCAACGTTGGCACACAGGTCTACCTTAAAGGCTACATCGAGGTTTGTGCATTCCATTCTACATCAATGACGCGACCTCAGCTCTTCTATTAGGGAGCGACGGACTTTATTTTTGGTCGACAAGGCTTGGCATATTTCGGTGGTAACACCATCGCGGTCAAGGCTGCCGGTTGGGTGACTGCGAGTGGCCGCGAGTCAGCTGATAGCGGAAGTTGTGAGTATTGCCAGATCAATGAATCAAGTTGTCAGGTTTACAATTCGCTTCAGATGTCTTCAACTTGAACAAGATTGTCCTCGCTGCGGGAGCTGCCTCCTCAGCGTCTGGAAAGGTCTACCTCGGAAGACCATGGGGAGGTTTGTTATCCTTATGATTTCCATTTATATTGCTTACTGAGGTTTCAACTTCTCTTAGCATATGCAAAGTGAGTGTCTCCTGTGTAACATAAAAATCAAACCCTGATGGTGCTAAATAACAGGGTGATCTTCAAGAACACTGTTATCACGGCCCCTTTGAACCCGGCCATGTGGTCTATCTGGAACGTGGGGGACGAAAGAACCAGCAACATCCTTTTCGCCGAATATAACACTACAGGCATTAGCGCTTCAGGTCGTCCTAGCTTCTCAACAGTGCTGAGCGCCAGTCAGGCTGCGGCATATTCCATTTCAAGTGCAGTCGGAAGCGACTACGCAAGTTGGGTTGACGCTGCATACCTAGTCTAAACACTAGCACAATTTCGAGAAGAACCAGATCGTACGGTTTGCCCAATTAATTGATGCTCTTTCAGTCAGACTGATGTATTGTATCACTGTCAACCCACGTGCAGTGTATACCGATGATGTCAAGGTGGCCTTGAAAGTAACCGACTTTCCTCTGTGCACGATTTCCCGCAGTAAAATAAAATGTCAAATCTTGCCATGAACTATATTTGTCTAACAACACTGCTGTTCCTGTAACCTTTTGCTCCCAGTCACGGATCTTCACGAGAACTCTCGCTGCACTCATGACTAGCGGTCCGCCTGCCGCCACTCCTCCTAACGTCAACCTCCAATCTTTCGAGAGACCTGAGAAGATTATGCTCTTTCTGCGCGTCCTTGACTGCGTGTTGCTTCCTCGGAGAAACGAATGTCTTGGGATATAATTATCATCTACACCGGCCTCCGCTTTTCTATCGACGACTTTAAAAGGCATCGCGCACAGTATACAGGAGCAGGCTACATCCAACTTTCCCAATGCTCTTACCAAGGTCTTTCGCTTATACTTGTGTGTTGGGGATCCTTTGCGGTCATGTCTTGGGTATAAGTCGCACTTCCCCACCAGCTGGTGCAATTGTCGTACATTCAGGAGTAACTCCAAGCGCCGGAGTGTTCTCGACTGTGTCAAGCGCTGTCAACTCCCTTCCTAATGACAGCACTGCCCGAACCATCTTCATATTCCCCGGTACTTACACTGAGCAGGTCAACATCACACGCCCCGGACCTCTGACTGTTAATTATCCTCATCGTACTCTATGCAGCAAACTAACCCGTGAAATAGATTTTTGGCTCCACAACCGACACGTCCTCGTATTTGTCGAACACAGTCACCATTCAGTTTGGGTTATCTGCCTTAACTGCTGGAAATGACGACGTTAGCGGAACCTTACGCATTCACAAAGATAACTTCAAAATGTATAATGTCAACGTGAAGAACACCTTCGGGATGGGTTCGCAAGCAATCGCCATCAGCCAATATGGGAACCGTGTTGGATTATACGGATGCTCTTTCTTTGGTTTCCAGGACACAGTTCTGGTGGAACAAGGGGTTCAGGTATTCTTGAAAGGATTCATCCAGGTATAACTTTTCTTTTCCACACGACGCGCAGAATCGTGGACTGAAATATCACGTCAGGGCGCGACTGATTTTATTTTTGGCCAAAGAGGCCAGGCCTACTTTGAAGGTAACACAATCGCAGTGTCAGCCCCTGGATTTGTTACCGCCAGTGGGCGCAGCTCGAACGACAACACCAGTTGTGAGCATCGTGTTTGAAAACGGTTTCTACTTCATTTATGATGCCATGATAGATGTATTCAATAAGAACACTATTGTGCTAGCCAGTGGGGCGGCGTCCAATACGGCAGGAAATTTCTTCTTAGGGAGGCCCTGGTTCGGTGAGCCTCCTTAATCGTTGGCATTTTCCATAATCAGACTCACCGTCCTGGTGTTTAGATTTTGCCAAGTGAGTCGTGTTTGACGCCATATTGCCTGCGCTCTAATATAGTTTCTCTAGGGTCATTTTCTTGAACACGAACGTCGTGGCCCCGCTGAACAAAGCCGTCTGGTCGATTTGGAATGTCGGTACCCCGCAAACGGACAACGTTTTCTATGCCGACTTCAATAGCACGGGCCCCGGAATTGCTGGTGCTACCCGTGCACCTTTCGCCACCTTACTGACTGCAAGTCAGGCAGCGGCCTTTTCAATCTCCAGCGCTGTTGGAAGTGACTTCGCGACCTGGGTAGACACTACATATTTGTCGTAAAATTCGTGCTAGTCGGGTTATATCGTTTTATCGAGTACCTAACAAATCAACATGTTCGTAACATGGTTTTCAGAAGAAATTAGTCCCATCAATTCTCTACATCGAAGCCAAGTCGAAGCTCACGTTGGTTTTGGCGGACCGCCTTACTCTGCTGCGGCCCGGTGTTGCTTCGGATATACAACATTGAGTGGCGCATTATCAGCGTTCCGGCGGTCATTCTGCCTGCATGATCAGAGAACCACGACTTTTTGTGTCATGCGCCATATGTCGGGTATTGTTCCTATGGTATAAAACGATCAGTAGAAATTTCCGAAGTTAAAATTACATCTCATCATTTGTTGAGGATGCGCTTTCTGAATTTATCGCTGGCAGCAAGCGTCCTTGCTGCGTGGTGCCATCTAGCAGCCGCTGGAGCTAGGCCGGCTTCCGACTGTCGACGCACATCCCCTCCTCGCGGTGCAGTTGTCGTGCGTGCAGGAGCGTCCCCGGCGTCTGGAGTATTCGCAACAATCAACAGCGCGGTCGCCGTGTTGCCCAATGATAACTCTAGCCAAACGATTTTCATATATCCGGGAACATACTCAGAGCAGGTCAACATAACGCGTCCTGGACCCCTCACGGTAAGCTTAACACGACACCTCATTTCATTAAGAAAGCGACACTTAGCACGAAACATCTCCTGCCAGATCTATGGTTACACCACGGATACCACGTCATACCTAAACAACAAAGTCATTATCCAATCAGGGATCCCCGCTAGCACCGCTGGATCCAACGACGCTAGTGGAACACTGCGCGTACACAAGAATGACTTCAGAATGTATAACGTCGACGTCAAGAACACTTTCGGTATCGGTTCGCAAGCCATTGCGATCAGCCAATACGGCAGTCGAGTCGGCTTGTATGCTTGTGGGTTCTTCGGGTACCAGGATACGCTATATGCGAACCAAGGAACGCAGGTTTACTTGGGGGGATACATTGAGGTGCGGTTCGTGTACTTTTCGTGTCGCGTGCAATTGATGGGAATGCGTGTGAGGACAGGGAGCAGTAGATTTCATCTTTGGTAGACTGGGCCTGGCGTATTTCGGTGGTAACACCATCGCGGTGAAGGCCCCAGGCTGGATTACCGCGAGTGGAAGATTATCCAACGACACCGGAAGCTGTAAGTGGGCTTCGCTCTTCAACATGCGGATACTGACATGCGGTTGGCAGATGTTTTCAATCGAAATACTGTTGTTCTCGCTGCAGACGCGGCACCTGGAACAGCGGACAAGACGTTCCTGGGAAGACCATGGGGAAGTACGTCGATAATATCCTGACTTCCGAGTTGTTCACAGAGCTAACGGTTTGTGGCATTCCTAGACTTCGCTAAGTGAGTACACAATAATCTTCATTGTGGACGGTAATACAATTATTGACCACCCTTTTTTCAGAGTGATCTTCAAGAACACTGTCATTACCGCACCAATAAACCAGACAATCTGGTCGATCTGGAATCCAGGAGATGAGCGTACCGACAGTATTCTCTTTGCTGAGTACAACACCACTGGGAGCGGACTCATAGATCCCATGCGCCCCAGCTTCTCGACCATGCTCACTGAAAGTCAGGCAGACGCCTTCTCTATTGCGAGCGCAGTTGGGAGTGACTATGCATCTTGGGTAGACGCTGCGTATTTGGTGTAGGAGTTGTTGAAAAATCGAGCTGGTTGGGAATAGACGAGTCAGAGACAAATGGCAGCATTACAATAATGCACAAACCTTCACCTTGATTGCCACCTAAACCCACACAGAAACAACGGAAACCCACCCGTTGGAATCAGAAACTTGACGTATGAAGTTCAGGAACAAGAGCAAAGCAATGGTTTAGCACAGCTTGAGCGGTATAGTACAAAGAGAAAGCACAACAAAACCGAAAAAATAATAAATTACATGAACCGACAACGCGCAAAAAGCGACTATTTCTTCCTAGGTTTCTTGCCAGCACTGCTTTCCGCCTTCTCCTCGCCCTATAGTAAACGATTGAGCGATTTTGACCCATAAAAGAATTCGTGCGAAACGGTACCTTTCGCTTCGTCCCCTTCGCTTTCGGGTCTGGCTTCCCTTTAGTCCCCTTGCCCTTCACTGGAGCAGGAGCTTTCTCCTTCGGCTTGACGGAGAAGAACCCATCAAGTCTGCCCTGCTGCTTGCTATTGAGGAACTTCTGTAGTTTCTCTGCGCCCTTTCGGACACGGTCCTCACTGCACATAGGTCAGTATCGGACATTAGGACGAGATGTTGACGAGATACTCACTTGAAGCCCTTCTCAGTAACCAGAAATTGTACGAGACCATCGACGTCAGGGTTCACCCACTCCAGCTGTACAGAAAGATAGGTCAGTTTAGAGGAACGACCAACTACAAGCATGATATTCACCTCAACCTCGTCAGCAGGTAACACGTCTGGCTTCATGAAAATTTGCTTCGCCTCTTCCCAAGGCCATTCATCAGGCATCTGCACACCTCCTCTACCTTTGCCTTTGGCCTTCTTGCCTTTTGAGGCGGCTTTCTCCTTCTCCTTTCCAGCCGCCTTTTTCTTCTTTGTCGTCTCCTGTGAAGGTGCGTTTTCTTCTTTGAACTCTTTCTCGTCGTCGGAATCTGCGTCTGGATTGTCCGGCATTTCGACGTCTGATGTTGGAGCAGGCTCGTCTACTTCGGAAGGGATGTCTTCGTCGTCTGATTCAGGTGCAGCTGCTGCCTTTTTACTTTCCGACCTTATAGAACGCAAATTGAGTCATGAGACATGGAACCATAATTGAGAGTGACCCACTTCTCTCGCAGGTGTTTTACGACGCCTTTGAGCCCACCGAACTCTTTTATGAGTTTCAGTGCAGATTTGGGACCTACTCCTCTGATTGGTTCCAGGTAATCACAACCTAGGAGAATACAGAGGTCGACAAACTGGAATAAATCATGAGTGGAAGTTGGAAAAACGCGTCGAATAACCCATACCTGGCTCATATCCATCTCAAGACCGTCGAGGGCTGCTTGCAGGTTGATCTCGCTAATGGGCTGCTTTTTCGCTTCCGAGAAGGTAAGATGGCGGAGTAGAATGGGTGCGTTGAATGTCAGAGTGTCCATATCTTCCGAACCGGCAGCGTAGACCTAGTCCATGTCAAATTAATTACAAGAAGTCATCAAACAAAAGGCCTACCTTCCCCCCTCGTGCAAGCTCCGCACATTGTGCTTCTGCTTCTGATGGCGCCTATCAGATACACATAAGGAGTTGAGAAGGATTAGAGTCCATATTCACGCACGATGACAACAGGGATGCCCATGAGTTTGAGAAGGCGCCTGCACTCCTCGTTATGTTCTCGCGTCACTTTGACCGTTCTCCGTGAAAAGCGATCCATATCCTCAGCTGTACCAGTTTCCTTGGCCTCTTCACCTTCTTCCTTCGCTTCTTCGCGTTTCTCAAAGCGCTTTGACAACTAAATGAGTTGTATCACGTCAATATACATTCATTCTCAGAGGCTCCAACGAAAACATACCACTCCTTTCTTCATCTCTGGTGGTTTGCCATCAAATACATACGCAGGCTTGATACCGTTCTCCACTATCCGTATTGTACGATAGAAGAAGCCCATAAGGTGACTCGTCGTTTCGCCAGCGTCATTCATGAGCATCTCGCCGTCCTTTTGACGAACGGCAATGAGAAATTGGTAGATGGACATGGAGGCATCAATGGCGACTTTCCGACCGAAGAGGGTCTTAATTTCGTGCTCTTTGATCGCGTTCGGGGCATGTTGGGAGAGCAACGCGGTCAGGCCTTTGATACCCATCTTGAAATCGACTTTGCGAGCGTGGAGGGACAGCAAACCCCAGCGTGACCTAAGTCGCGTGAATAAGTGTGACATAACGCGACTCGTGTCACGGGCGCTCTATCGTTTGTGCTCCCACAAGGGCTCCCACCCCGATGTGGCTTTCCATGCAAGTTTGGTTATTTGAGATTAAGCCAATCCTGGTCAGATCAGTTAGGTGACCTACTGATTCTAGCTCATCTTCACAAATAAGCAATCCTGCTTTTTTCTTATGTCCAACTCTCCCTACGAGATCTCCAAGGATGAGGCGATGTATTATTATGCAGGCGTCTCCCCGAATCCCCCAAAGCTTGTCTACCGTACGGGAGGCGAAAAGTGGCCCTGGTCCTTGCCTACGGGGGCCGAGGATTATCGCAGGTTCAAGGACGCGCGTGGGGTGTTCGGCCACAAGCTCAGCCTCATCTGGGACGACGTGGGTCCCAAGGTTCGGGACCTGCTGAGCGCCCAGAGCATCTCTTGGACTTCCATCGACGTCGTTCGCTTCATCACCGACGGAGACAAAAAGGAAGACGAGAAGACCAGGGGCCCTGTCGTGATCTGGGTTGGTGTTTCCCCCGATTCGCTCGAGAGCGATGATGCCGAGAACTCGAGCAACAAAATACTTAGCCTCCTCGCGATCAGTGATGTCAACGACGTCGAGGTCGAGTACCGCGAGTCCGTCTACAGGCCGTCGGTCGGGCCAGCTCTTCTTTCCTCCGTTTCCAACCTAATCACCACCGTGGACTTTCACGGTGCCCTTACCGCTGATCTCTCACTCTCCATCGCTGTCTCTGACAGGCCGGACCACCAGGGCACCATGGGCCTCTACTTCGCCGAGGGTGGCAGTAGTAACAAGGTATTGGGTCTCACCTCTCGCCACGTTCTGTTCGAGACAGCCGAGGAAACCAATAAAGACTACGTCTTTGCGGCTGGTGCGCCTCGTAAAAACGTCCAACTGCTTAGCACTAGCGTTTTCGACAAGCTTCTCAACTCCATAAATATGCGTGTCCGTCGCCACCGTCTCATGATCATCATTTACGAAAGACAGATCGACAGGTGGGATGCCGAGGCGAAGGCCATGACGGCTGGTGACAACGAGGAGGCTGAGACAAAGGCCGTGGCCGTTGGTGACAATGAGGAGGCCGAGATCATGGCCGTGGCGGTTGCTGACAACGAGGAGGCCGATACAAAGGCCGTGGCGGTTGGTGACAATAAGGAGGCCGAAGGAACGGCCATGACGGTTGGTGACAACGAGGAGGCCGAGGCAAAGGCCGTGGCGGTTGGTGACAATGAGGAGGCAAAGGCAAAGGCCGTGGTGGTTGGCGACAAAGAGAAGGCCGAGGCGAAGGCCATGGCGCTTGCTGAAAAATTGAAGGAGCTAGAGGAGACTCGAGAACTGTTGAAGACGACACACCAGGCGATTGAGGACCTCGATAAATTCTACGACACGGTGAAGAGCGAGTGGGGACCTCCCGAACAGCGCACCATCGGGCACATCCGCTCCTCCCCCGCCGTCACCTTGAACGCCAGTCCCGGAGGCTTTACCGAGGACTGGGGCGCGTTCGAGCTCGAAGGTTCCAAGTTCAAAAATGCGTTCAAGGGCAATTTTCTCGATCTTGGTACCATTTGGTCATCTCTTCTAGTTTCCCTAGTCTAACGAGGACACACAGGTTCAAGGATCCAGCCCGACAAGTTCACCGAAAAAATGTGTCCCCGCGACGACGGGCAGCCGACCTTCAAGTACCCGAGCGATCGTCTCCTTGCACTCCACGACATGATCCCCGAAGAGCACATGCGCGAGCCTGACACGCTCGATCAAGACAAGGAGACCTGCTTGATCGTCATCAAGGATGGCAGCGCTACCGGCGTCACCATCGGACGCGCGACGGGAATGTTCTCGTTCGTTCGCGCCGACTTATCTAGTCAGGGGTCGAAGGAGTGGGCCATCTACAACTACAACTACAAGTCTCTCGTGTTCTCAGGCCCTGGTGACTCCGGGTCAATCATCGTCGATGGACTCGGTCGTATCGGTGGTCTTCTTACCGGCAGCGCTGGCAAGAAGGATTCCCCAGACGTTACCTACGCCACCCCCATGTGGTGGCTCTGGCCTCGAATCAAGCAGCGCTTCCCCGACGCTGACCTCTACCCT
The DNA here is from genome assembly GCA_014925845.1 of Crassisporium funariophilum. NCBI lineage: Eukaryota > Fungi > Basidiomycota > Agaricomycetes > Agaricales > Crassisporiaceae > Crassisporium > Crassisporium funariophilum. The sequence continues at coordinate 744,233 of JACGCL010000006.1, forward strand.
ACCACTATGGCTTAGGCACCGCGAAGACACGAACAACGAACTTCACCAACCCTTCCGTCGATCCACTCCGAGTTGGAATACTCTCAAATGTGCCCTCTAATGCAGATCAGCTTCTTCGCGATACTGTCCAAAATGCTTCGATGAACGGAGGAAACTTCCGCGAGTACATATGTAGCCTCCATGACTATCTGGATTCACTCACATCCTCACTTAATTCTTTGCACGTCGCACTCACCGGAAGCGCCGCCACTAAAATCCATAACACAGTCCCCAAGCTTAAGTGATACTCTGACCCCCAAACACCAAGCCCAGCACCCATCACCACATCGTCACTGGGGGATCCTCTGAACTCGCTAACCAACGCTCCAAAAAAATCAATGCTGGTCTACCTTCTCGTGTCTATACCCTTGTTAACAAACTGCTATCCACCGTGACCTCGCTCCTGTTTTCGTTTCGCTGTCATGTTGCATGTAATATTTAGGATGGTGTCAATTAAATGCTGAGATTTTGTTTTTTTTAATATCAGGTAGTTACTGACATACCCGCAATTTATACTATGTTACATTGACATAGAAATGAATAAAGATAACTGTAACGTGCAGCCCATGAGCGGCGCATAAGTGGCTGTTGATCTTGAACTACAGCAAGGGGGTGGTGAGAAGCTACATCATAGGCCATTCCGTGAACTCTCCCTGCCCAAACCGGAAGAAGCTGGTGCTACCGGCGTCAACCACAGCAATGATGATAATCTTCTTTCCCGTTTTCAGAGCCATGAAGGGGTTCGGTTTTCGTGGCACAGCAGAGGAAGGTGCCAACAGTGTCGGTGGTGTTAAAAATATCCAAGGGAACAGTTTGCGGATCAGCGACAGTTTCGGAGGGGGGGTTGGACTTGTATTGACGAGAGCGGGCAGAGGTGCTAGCGCTGGGGCGCCTGGGGGAGGACGTCTTTGACGCGGTGGTGGTAGAGGAGTTTCGGGGAGAACGTCGAAGAGGTCCGTCAGTTCCTGCAGGGTGGGCATTGGCGTAGTACGAGCACTGCACATGGGCCACGTTAGGTTAGTAGACGAAATAAATATATTAGCAACCTACTTGATGACCACGATCTGGAAGTCTGGTGTTGGAGGAGCCGACTTCTTGAACGGTGTGGAGGGCTTGTAGAGATTGAAAAAAATCCGGTATGGCGAGGCGCTTTCAGAAGATGAAATGGACTTCGAGGATTTGAGCGGAACACTATGTCCAGCTGGCATGAACCTGAGCGACTTGAATAAGGAAGCTGACAAGGTGGAGAGGTCAGCGCGTAGATGATCCCAGAAGCGGCGATTTGATATACCATAATTTTTGTCGTGATGCAACCAACGACTAATTCGCGCAGGCCTCCACCAGTTGAATAGCACTTGTGAGATGGATGACATCCACATGGGAAAGAGGGATTGGATTCTTTGAAGGATCGACGGTCCTGGCTTCGTTAATACACTGCTGGATGGCATCGGGTATGAAGAACTTGGGGGCGTCGCTCTGGTCACTACGTAGCCTAGCCTTTTGAGGTAAGCAAAAACCTGAACAAAAGGTTAAAAAAAAGGCATGAGATAGGTAATTTAGAGATCGTACTTGAAATTTCTCCAAGGTGAGATCCTCCGCCCCAATCATCTCGCTGTACGCTTGTTGTACCGTCATCGGCGATCCAACAACATCATTTAGTCCCGGAATTTGGCCCATATTCAAGTCTGTCTGTTTCCAGCAGAACAGCGCACCCCTCTCAATCAGATAGATGGCCTCCTCTGGGAGCAACTCCAAGCGCTTCTGGATCTTTTCAATACCGTCTTCACCGATAACCGATCGTGGTGCAGAATGGCCCATGTTCGAAAAGTGAATCCCACGCGCGAGGGTGACATGGGTACGAGCGAGATCTGGGTGCCACGACGCGTAGCTGACGGCCTTGCTATGGGACCGTATAGAACAGTTATAAAGACAAAGAAGTCACGGCTAGACCTGAACACACCTTGATATTGTGCGCGTCGCTCTCAAGGTGTCAAACATTGCACCTCTCGCACGATCTAGAACATGTAGTTGAAGATTTGAACCACCTCCAGCTCGCGGTTCGAATTCTTTTTCACCGCGTTTTGGGATCACAGGGCGCGCTGAAGCCGGTCTTTTCCATCATGAGTTAAACGATGCAGGTAAGCTTGTTTATTTTGAAGTCTCACAGAAGTTTTGTCCAATCCAATCCACCATCCTCTTCGTCGGAAGATTGTTGGTCGTCGTCGTCTGGTGGAAGATCGCCGAGTGGTGCTTTTGGCGGAAGAGCCGTCGGTAACTCGAGTGAATCATCCATCTTAAGCTTCAACTAGATCAGCCTCTTGAAATTATATATTCTTGAGTGGTCAACGAAAGTGACTGGCGGTGGACGGAGAATGGAGAATATGATAGATTCTGACTCTCAAAGCAGGTACATGATTATTTGTTTCCAAGGTCATGGAAGTGCAAACAAAACTACCGCCACATATACACTCTCTCCGATTCTCTTGCCAATCTCTTGCGATTCCTTGCGATTCTCTGTTTCTCTGTCGTCAATACAAGAGATTTTTCAAGATACATCGCGCTTTACGAGTTGCGACAGGCCCGCGCCATCAAAATCTCTAATCTTCTATATTCATCCAACGCTTCTGTAATCTACATACATGCGAAGGCGTAGCTCGTGTAAGTTCGCTGACCGTAAATAAAGCTGCCGTTTCACGCGACTCGCAGGATGAATTTCCTGCAGGCCGTCCATACCTGAGTGTTTTCCGTTCCCTGAAGCAGATGGCCTCGACTGATGGAACCTGAAAACTCTGACTGAGGATTGGTTTCCGAGGTCTTCAACTTGACGACGAGGCGGACTTGTAGCTTCTACAACATCGTCATCTAAATTGCGCACCGCGAGGACACGGTTATTGGAGCCTTAGCGACGAGAACACAGCCGACATTACCATCCGCGGTCTGCATGGTCTCTCGTGAATCACACCGCCGACATCGACACTCAGGCAGCTCGGCCCAATGGCACACATTGGCCGTGCCTATTCTACTCCTCTTAGATGTTATCCATAATGGCCGCTTCGGGTCTGCGCAGATGTAAGATTCTTCATAACTCAAGCTGTGCAATATTTGCTCACCTCCAATTGCAACTGGTACTAGTGGCTTCGGAAGCATCAGCTTTCCATCAAAGCGTCTCGGAAACAACAAGCAGGAGGGGACACATTCTGTGCACAACATAAAAGTGATGGTTCAACAGGTAGAATCAAGGCAGAACTTCACACCGTCGCGTCGGCTTCTGTTGCATACCCAGGATGGGTTCTAAACGCTGAACGAAGCTTAGCTAGCGCAGTCACCAGGGTCCAGAAACGCCACATCAATCAGAATACGGAAACCTCTCTGGGAGTCTGACGTCTTGCGCATGATGCCTCCTCATCAACGTAAAGTTCTGCAGATCAATTACCCTTACCCTGAGCTTATGAATCGAACGACATAGCGGAGTTACACAGCAATAAGTATCAATGTACGATTACAACATGGCAGGTTCAATCACGCTGCATTACCATTGCCGAAGATGGATCAAGCTGGTCCCCGAACTGGTCGTGCTTATTCTAGAAAATATACAAAGTCTCTGTATAATCAAACGACGGAATCTATCTCAACCGAGAATTCAAAACGGAATTCCCGACTTTCCCGACATGACAATTGAGTGAGCTGTCTCGTCTTCATATCTTCGAATTTCTTTAGGTCCTCCTCGCACTGAGCTCTTGATCGAATATGCCGCTTCACGATGATTATGAAGGTGAGAGAATAAAGACATGGGAAGGCTGAGCGGTTGCCGAGAGCGTCGTCCAATCTCTTCCATTCTCGGTCAATGAATCGGCATTTGACGTCAAACTCAATGGTAAGAATGAGACAGAGTTCCTGGAGACCGTTGTTCTTGTGGTGACTCATCTCCTCCAGTTCCTCGATTAAACCGGAGAAAGGATCTTGCTTCTCGTCCTCAACCACAAAGGCAAAACACATTGTCGTCAGGGTTGTCAAAGACTTGAGATCTAGCATTTGAGCCAGATTGTGGTAGGTAACGGGCGGGAAAACTGGTTGATGTTTATGAACATGTAGAATGTTACACAGAAGAACAGACACACCTTCACATTCAAAGTACTCAAGTTTCCGTGCCAAGAGTAGGATTCTTTCCAATGTTTTATAATCGTCTTCGGTTGTACAAGTAGAAGTTAGTCTCCGAAGGTGTGAAATATCAATGATTGGAACTGTTTCACTACGTCTGATATCGAGCAAACTTTGCATGGCGGGTGCCAAAGATGACGAGAAAAGCGAGAGTAGACGAGGGGGGGGCCGAGATCAGAGAAATGACCCGCGGAAGAAAAGGCGACGTCTCGAGCAAAAATCGTCAAATCCACCAAGTTCCTACAAGATGAAAGTAGAATGGCTGGCAACCCTTCGCCCAGTCCAAGGTGTATCCCAACCTTGGTGAGCGAGGGCAATCCAAACAGGTGGATAAATGCATGCTGCATGCGTGCGCTTGATGCATTCCAACCGTGTGGAAGATGACCGTGCAACTCGAAAGAACAAATTTTTTTGAGCCCCAACAATGCTCCAGCAATGTCATCAGTTTCATGGGGTGGGCCTAAACGCAAGACCAGCGTTCGGCAATAAGCAGCCAAACTGGTATTCTGGAGTACCAAATGTGGGGAATTGTCTTTCGTGTAACGCCATCGCCGATGGAAGTCGATGGTCGAAAAGAGATGAGTGCGGCAATGATGGAGAAAAGCTCGACAAGTCAAAGAGCATGCAGAAAGGGTTTCCTTTTTCTTTCTTTCCCTTCCACTTTCTTCCGCTAACTCCTGTATGATCGTCTCCAGAACATCGTAAGGAAGCGTTTCAATCATAGATTGTATGGGATGAGCCATGCGTCGCGCGTTGGAAAATGGAATGGTTTGGTATCTTGGAAGGATCCAAAGTGGATGCGCAAGTGCAATTCGAGCGCGTTGTTATATAGTCACTCCAACCAAACTCAAACAGCGTTAAGTAGTTATATTCTGTCCGCTTGCAATCAAGTTGGTCTAACGGGAGTCACCCAATGCTCAGTTTGAAAAGCACAGCCTAGTTGTGTGTATCAAAGCATGCTTTGCATATCAACCAGGGGCTATCGTCCGAACAAGCCGTGAAACAACCTTGCGAGGTCGACAGTGGATCGCAAGTTGATCGCAAGACAAGTTGGTCGACAGTTTGATTGGCGCTGTTAGCTAGTCGCTCAAACAGCGCTAGTGATATTCTCAACATAATATGACCGCTGGCTCACCTTGAAAAGCACACCTAGTTTTGTGTTTGTTCCGCTGGGACCCCAATACTGGTTCTCTCTCTCTCTCTCAACCGTTTCGCAGGCCGGCCGAGTTTGGCTCGGCTGATTTCTCTTGCTTGTCGGATAGAAGTCAATGTAACGAGAGATAGGGCTCTTAAATTTAACATCTCAGGCTCCCTCAATGTACACGCTCACCTGAAAAAGCACAATTGCCAAAGGGCAACATGTAAAAATGAAGATGTTCAGAGATAGGATCAAGGATCCAGCACGGACTCTTGTCTGCCATGTCATTGCTGTTAACTTGAACCTGAGAGTTGCCTGAGAGTCAATCTCACACGACCTCTCAGGGCTTTTCCCCGACTGGAGGCCCCTTGACCTTGTTTGACCAGCCCATCCCAAATGCTTGAAACAATGTCAGTCTTAACCGCCTTTTTCTGAACAATCTAAGGTCGAATAAACATCGGCTTTGTGCAGTAAGTTCATCAAAATTCATAGCGTCGTGGAGTGCCGTCAAAGGTACGTGAAAAAACATCAAGCATCAAGTGAAGCAGTAACCAGGGGAAATTGTCGAGTCGTAAAAGCCATCCAGGACGTAAGTAAGGAAGATGTGGAACAGAGATCATGGGGTTCAGAAAGCAATTCGATAACATAGGGACAGGTAAGTATAGCGATGTTGTATAGGTATAACAAGCGAGTCGAGAGCAAATATAAACAAGGAACAAAACAGGATGCTAGGGAACGTGAAAGAAAGAAGAGCATAGAGTTGGATGATGCAAATGCAATGCAATGATGGATAAAGATGATGTTGGATAATGAAGGATAAGAAACCAAGATGTGGTCCATAGATGATGGGGCCTGGAAAGCAATGGGAACCTAGACAGCACAGGGAATTCAACCCATACGCGACAGTCGTCGAGAAACGGTAGCCTTCGGAACCATAAGCTTCATAGCTCGTCGAACGAAGGCAACAGTCGTGTTACCGTCCTCCTTCACATTAGTCGAGTCGTCGTGTTTCTCAGGCTCATAGGTCATCATCCCCAGCTCATCCACCGAAGCCGTTCTTCGTTGGAGATCGTCACTTGATACTGGTGGCGGCATTGGCCTGCGTGCCGTATAGAAGTTTTTACTCTTATAGTGCGCCACACCAGGACCAACAGTAGCGCTCGCAACCGGACCGACGTGTTCACTCTGATAACCTTTCCCAAGGCGTTTAACACCCGAGGTGGCCATCAGGAATCGATCGTACACGCCTTCGATGCGATGTCGACTGGGGGTATCTGGGAGAGGGGCGTCCTGGCTACTTCGTATCCGCTGGGGATATGGTTCAACGTGGCATGGCGAGGAGGTCAACTCGTCGATGGATGTGTCGCGGCGGATTTCGATCGACTGAGTATCCAGCAGATCATCCCGGGAGGTGAATTGGGGGGCAATGAATAAGTTACGGTCTAAGACTTGGGAAAGTCTAGGGGTAGGCTCAGGAGGCGGCGCTAAGAGAAGTTGTTGAGTTAGAGGACGCGGAGGGAAACCGGAAGCAAACGAACCTTTGTCCAACTCAGCCTCGAGTAATGAAATAGGTGCAATATGCATTTGGAAGAGGTTTCCATGTGATTTGGATTTTTCCTTACGTTTCGAAGGGGACCCCTCAGGAGCACTGAAGACCCGCTCTGCAGGTTCAGGTGAGCGCGTCGACACTGTCGCCCGACGTTGGCCACGTTGTCTTGAAGGTGTATGGATTTCGGGTATCTGCAACGAACTACGGCCTTCAGTAGGAGTAGGAGACCTCGGCGCTTCCGCCGATAGAGGACCGCTGCTGCCACGAGAGGTGTCGTAGTTGGCTGTCAAAAACATCGTATTGTTGCCGGTAGCGGAAAGCATCGACGTATCGCCCATAGGGCTGATATTGCCGTTCTCATCTGCCTGGAATATTTGGCTGGCGGCTAGTACCCGGCGGGGCAAACGGGATGTGCGGTTCTGCGATACACTGCGTGACAGAGGGAGAGGAAGAGGAGGAAGAGGAATATCTTGCTGAGGCGACGACGACTCGAAATTCTGCTTGGCGTCTTCAACAACCTCTAATAATATCGCATCAGACATGATATCACTTGAAAGAGAACGAAGGGAACAACGTACTCTCGACGTTGCGCATCCAAATCGTCATCCTATCCATCCTCGAATCAGCTGCCATCTTCTCACTCTCGGCAGCATTCTTGATAACAGGCAAGGGAGAAACTGGATAAGAAGGCCGGGACATAGTCAGCATGCAGGACAACAACAAAAAGATATCCCTATCCCCAACACCCCCCATTTATATAGGGCATGCCCTGGGCGAACAGAAATAGCACAAATAGACTCACTCTCAGGAAGAGAACCATCCGCCTCGCTCGCCCATGCTTCTTTGCCGTCCTTCAACTGAGCCGACACTTTCAAGCTACTCGGGGGTTCTTGCGCCCTGCTTACGTCAAACGAAAAGCCGCGTGCAGGCGTCGATCTTCCAGAAGTGACTTGTCCGAGCGTCGATGACTTGTACAGCTGGAAAGTTTTGTCTAGAAACGATCATCGACGCGTTAGTTTACGTCTTGTCGTGACTCGAAGCGAGGAATGGGTCGTTCACTCACCGATGGACGCCTTTATACTGTGCTTGAAAATGCCCTTGTTCGTCTCCTTCGCCACACGTGTCGAAGCAGGGGTGTCGGCGATGTTAAACACTGAATAGAGTGATTCCCACAATTAGCATGCTGGAATGTCATTTTGATGAGAACTGGGGCATACCTGATGTCAAAGGCGGGCTCGTTTGGAACATCGGGAGCACCGGCGACGTCGCCGACGAGCCGATGTTCTCCTTGTTCCATTCCCACTCTCTAGCAGGATCCGCGATTTTGATCTGCAGATGCGACGCGTCTTTCCTTTCTTTGGGCTCTTTGTGCTCGACGGGCGGTTCCTCCTTCTTCATCTCTTCCCACTCCCATTCCCTCTCTTCGTTCTCCGCCGGCTCTTCCTCTACGTTCTCGGGCTCCTTCTCATTCTCTGTGGCATTCTCGTCGGCCGCCTTGGACTTCGCGTTCTCCTTCCGTTTCTGCGCCCTCTCCCTCTTCTTCTGTTTCTCGTAAATCTCATCCCGCTCTCTCTCCATCTCCTGCAACCTCTCCATTTCTCTCAACCTCTCTTTCTCCCTCTCCCACTCCTTAACACGATCCTTTACATTCGTCGACTCCTTCGCCTTGGCTTTCTCTTTCTCCGCAAGGCTCAGCTCGCCAAGCACCTTGAGAGCCTTTGAACCTTGGGTATTTCCCGATGGCTTCTTGGCCAACACCGACACAGGTCTAGGCAGATTATCCCGCCCTGCGAGGGTTCCGAAAGGTCTGCGGCCGCCAGGAGCGGCATTCGGTGTGGAAGTCTTCTGGTCTTTGTTCTCATTGCCGTAATGCTTCTTCTTATTTACACTGTTTGCAACATTGGCCAGTCGGTTGAATGATGATATGTTCTCTTTCGCGTTCGCGGTCGAGAATGGTGATGTGGGAGGCGAAGCCTTGATCGGCGATAGGTCTACAATTGGCGGTACAGGGACGCGTTTGCGCGGTTGAACTATTCGCATCAACATTGTCAGCGCGAATAACCTAAACGTCGATCGGTTGGGGACTTACTCTTTGTCGCAGTAACTCTGGGTTGGGATTTAGACTTCGCAAGAGGACGTCTTCCACCGTTGAAAGAATCGTCCTGCTTGAGAATATCCGAATTGTCGATCGCTGGCAGCATATCCGTATTCTCTTTGTCCTTGTGTGAAGAAGGCGTCATGTTCAACAATTTCGCCATATCCTTCTCGAACACGATGGAAGATGTATAACTTGAGGATCGGTCTTGAAAAGGCACAATTCATTAGTAACAGGTGGAAGTAAGGAAAGTAAGGAAGACGTTGAAGCTTACTGTGCGAAGCCAGCGAATCTTTACGGGGAGCTTGCCAGTATGTGTCCGCGATAGCTTGCATAGCCGTACAGCGCAGATCCGCGTTGGGGGCGATCATCCGATGAAGGAGTTTCTCCATCGGTTTCGAGAACTTCCATGTGCCTACCCATTTGCCCCGTAGCTAAAGACATTGAAGAAATATCATAAACGTCTTCCCTTAGTAAAAATACTGATCAGATGCCCACCGTACGCGACCAGTACTTCTCAAGATCCTCGTTCGAGCTGAACTGTTCGCCGTCTGAATGTTCAAAAGGCGTCCGTCCGACTAGGATCTCGAAGAATGTTACTCCAAGTGACCATACATCTGATTTGCGGGTGTCATGTGGAAGTCCGCGAGCGCGTTCTGGGGAGAGGTACTATTGATGTGATGAAAAGAAGGAGGATCAGCAACTTGCAAGAGTGGTGGCGCATCTTTCCTGCTTACTTCTGGTGTTCCATACGAAAGGTTACTGTGGAACGCGGTGTCTGATCCCATGTCATATTTCTCCGCAAATCCGAAGTCAACGAGAACAGGAACATTCCTGTGTGATAGTAGAATATTTGCGGGCCTAAATCATGGAAGGTCCGCGTTAGAATCATCTAAATGATTGATGTGGGGAAATCTTATGTACTTGATGTCGTTATGTACGACCCCGCGTTTGTGCAGGAACTCGACGCCAGATAATAGGAACCGGAACCATTCACGCGCTTTTGACTCTTCTACTTCCACCGGGACTAGTGTTGGAAGGTAGGTCCTAAACAGAAAGATAATAGATGAGTGCTTGTCCTTGTTGTCAAGGAGAAAGATCAGGTGCGCCCGCTCTCTCGCCACAGCGCCGAGGGCGCGTCCATGTGGTTGGGAAAGTGTCCACAAGATGGCTTGTAACAGAAGGAAGGTACTCACATTGTGATGAGCGCGTACGAGGGTGTGATGATGAAGGAGTGAAATGGGATGATGGAGGGATGAGTATCCGACTTGAAGGTTCTAACGATCTTCATTTCGTTCCATCTACATTCCACGTCAACATAACATACACAGCAATAAAATAGACATGACCCACAGTGATCTGACACGAGCGGCAGTCGTTGTTGTCTTTGATCTATGAACAAGTTTGACAGCAATCTTCTGTCCGAGTGGCCGGACAACGCCCTCTTTCGTTGTGGCAGGCTTGGGCCTGCAGAGCCAAACACTGCCCCAATTGCCAAAGCCAATCTACAGTTAAAAATGTCAGTTCTCACTTTCAACCTCGAGCAGAAGTCGAAACCTGCCTCTTCTATGAACTCGAGACGGTCAGACAAGACTTGGTCCGACAGAGAGAATATATCCGATGACTCTGCGGGTAGACTTGGAAGCAGTGAGGTTGTGGGGTCCATTGTCGCGGCTCCAGCGTGTATTACCCTTAACACTTGAGAGAGAGAGAGAAAAGAGCCTAGAATTACAGATTGCGAGAGGAAGGAGGAAGGGAGGACAAGGCCGAGTGCCCTTGAATCTTTCTTGAACACTGTCACAACAGAGCATAACAACGCGACCTGGTGAGAAAAAACGACGCGTCGCGATCATACATGCGCCAAACATGAGGCACTTCGCTTAGAGAGAGTTTGGGGACTTGAATGTAACGCAATAATGCACTTTCAGAGCTTTTTGTGTTGGATGTACTTGAATTACAGAGCTGAATGGTGGTTCCTTCCTAGTTGGATTTGCCTCCGTCGACTCCATTCTTGATGACATGAAATTCACCCCCTTGTCAACGTGATCGCGTCAGAATACACTTGGCACTTTTCGTAAACTTGATTTCAAGTACAACTCACGCTTGTCAACATAAATAACTGACATTGACGGACATTGACCGCGCCTGAAGCGTGCCCGAGCTCTTAAGAACCAAAAATTAGCGAACAACAGAAACATATATTATTGTCTTCCGCGCACGCATCAAGTAAAATATACACCGGTGATTTGGAAATTGCAATTACATAGTTGATGTCATCACATCCGAAACCCGTTTCAAGTTTATTGACGCACCGATGACAATCCAAGCGCGAAGGTAAGTGATATTTGCCGTTTAATTGCCTGAACCAGGAATACTTTCGCCACAGTTGGTCGGAATCCTCAATTCTCCATGTTCAAGTCACGAGCGTCGGCTTTTTATCGCGCGTCGTTGAACGCTTTTGACGTGAACACAGTTTGGAAACGGAAGATAAAGGTGGTAGTCGTGATTGGTGCGTAAGGATGCATGCGCGGATGATACGAGAAATACTTTGCCAGTAGTATTGTCCTTTACAGTGTAGGAAGGTCATGGGAAGATAGATGTCAAGCATGAGCATCGGCCAGAGGGTAGGGGTAAAGAAAGGGTTTCTCCGTAGCCAGGCCCAGATAGAGCAGCGTGTACAATTAATAGTACGACTCAGGCTGAAGGAAAGGCAACCAGCTTTCGGCGATGTCGCTTTTTCTGAAAACCATTGTCCGAGACAGACTGCTTACTTGTCCAGGCAGAAGACGGGTAATTTGGTTGACCATCATCCACCAACGTCGAACAGAGTAGATATGGAAGAAAACGAGAACTATTCAGTACTCAGACTGTCAACATGGCCGTGGTCGTAATAGATGGGCGGGCAATATCGCGAACAGCAGAAGGTAATGCAATTGTAGTAAGAAGATGAGGCGGAGAAAGAGGCAAAGGTCAAGGATGAGTTAGACAGCGTAGAACTCGTAGAGACACTGGCAACGTGAGCAGACGCAGTTTCTTTGCTGGGCTTTGGCCCTCGGTCTGCTAGCTTGGCGGATTTTCCATGGCAGAGACGCGAGTGATAACGCTTCCTTCAGAAGCAGTGACCATGCAAGGGGCACAGCAAAGGGAGGCCTCGACCTCGAAACGCAAGTCATGATCCAGAAGAAAGAGCAATGGTTTTTCCATTAGTTGGTCCCGAAGACTTCGCAGAAAACAGCAAATTTCGAAGATTCTTGTGAGCGAAGTCCTTCAGGTGTTTGACCGTACTCCACCAGTAACTTCAAAGGCCGAAGACTGATGTATTTCGTCCATAGATATTCAAGGTATGCAAGGGTGGATAGCAACATGGAGACTTGGACATTGGAGCACTTGTGTGGATACAGAACGAAATTATCCAAGCTGACCAAGGGAAGACATCTGCTTCTTTTGGCGTCTTCGGAGCCCCCCTGTTCAGCACAAACCTTGACCTTGAGTGGGGTATGCGGCGTTAAGAACGCAATCGACGGTTTTTGGCAGTATGAGATGAGGCCGACGCTGACGCCGAGATTAAGACAAAAGTGATCTTGCGAACTCTGGGAGATATTTTCACGCGCTGGTCAACTCGGTGGCAGGCAACAAGCATGGACTGGAAATAGAAACAGTCGTCCGGACCATGAATGTCATTCCATGCTTGGATGCGCAGACGCGTCCATTCGGCCTACTCAGCGTTGTTAGCATTGAATTATTCCAAGCATAGTATGATTGGCTGAATGAATTGACGAATTGACGAGCATTCATGTTGCGAAGGTAATTCCAGCAATTCATTGACATAAGTCGAATCTCCGGAGAATCAACCGGAACAACATAAATACATTCGTAGTCCATAGCGACGAAGTATCCGTTTCCATTATGTGAGGAGACATGTGTGCTTTAGCCAGGCATTCAATGATCTTCAATGATCCACGCGCTGGTCAACTCGGTGGCAGGCAACAAGCATGGAGCAGAAATAGAAACAGTCGTCCAGACCATGAATGTCATTCCAGGCTTGGATGCGCAGACGCGTCCATTCGGCCTGCGCAGCGTTGTTACCATTGAACGGAACGGAAGTCGATATGCCGGTGTCAATGCGTATTCTGAAAGTTTGGGGCGAGGAAGGGCGGCATCAAAGGGTGACATCAACCAACGTGTGCCGGTTCTTCCCTCACTTTCCCACGGTTGGCCCGTCATATTTTGTTTGACGACACGGACGACACTTTGCACCATTCCATCTTTGCAACCATAATAATGTCTCTCCCTCAACCCGTCCCCCCCTCCTGGAAGGTATGTTTTCTGTCCATATCATATCGCATTCCCTTTGTTGACCAGTACCGCCTTTTAGGATCTCGGCAAGTCCTCCAACGACTTGCTCGGAAAGGACTACCACTTCCACGGAGCTTCGCTCGAGGTCAAGACCCAAACCCCTTCCAACGTCGCCTTCAAAGTCCAGGGAACCCGCGACTCCAAGACTGACGCCATCAGCGGTGACATCGAGGGAAAATGGACCGACAAAGTCCACGGACTCACTTTGACCCAAACCTGGACCACCGCCAACATCCTCCGCAACCAGATCGAGCTCGACAACCTCATTGCCAAGGGACTCAAGTTCGACCTCTCCACGTCGCTCTCCCCCGACAAGGGCACGAAGACTGCGCTCCTCAACACTGTGTACAAGCAGTCTGGTCTGCACACCCGCGCGACCCTCGACGTCTTCAAGGTCCGAACCGACGTGTCATTGCTTTCTTCCCTCAATTTGCTGATCGTTTGGTAATAGGGACCCACCTTCACTGCTGACACCGTTCTCGGCCGTGATGGTTTCCTTGTTGGCGCTGAGGCTGCCTACAACGTCACCGGTGGAAACATCACCCGCTACGCTGCAGCCGTTGGATACAACGCCCCTGAATACGCCGTCACCGTGCATGGCTTGAACAACTTCAACACCTTCTCTGCCAGCTACTACCACCGCGTCAGCCGCGATGTTGAGGCTGGTGCTAAGGCCGTTTACGACACCAAGTCGACCCATGGTGGTGTCGCACTTGAAGTTGGCACAAAGACGTATGTTCCGGCACATATTTCACCAACTAAACATATAATTTAACATGATTATTAGCTACCTCGACTCTTCTGCCTTTGTCAAGGCCAAGATCAACAACCATGGTGTCATTGCTCTCGGTAAGCTAGCGACAACGTCGCCTCTTCATAATTCTAAATTGCTCTTCAGGTTACACACAGTCCCTCCGCCCTGGTGTCAAGGCTTCCTTCGGTCTCGCTCTGGACACACAAAAGTTGAACGACCCCTCTCCTGCCGGTCCCTCGCACAAGGTAAAATCCGCCCACGCTCGCAGCTTCTGCATTCACTGACGCTGTTCACGTGACTCTTTCTAGGTTGGCGTCCAATTCGTCTTCGACTCATGAAGGGGCCTGGGTTGGAGGTTGAAAGTAGTTATGCGCTGACTAGTGGCAACATTTAATCTCTCGTCCTCTACTGTGAAAATACAATATGTGCATGTATCCCTCGGAGACTACTGAATCGTCAAACTGCGTCTCGCGTTGCGCTTTTGTTTTGCGTAGCGAACCAAATGTTACCCTTCTTTTCTGACGACTAATGCGACATTGTGAAGCGACAAATAATGAGAAAGAAGAGGGATATAGTGGTAACGGTGCGTGAAGATAAAACTTGAAAAGTGCTCTAGGCCATGGCTAATAACAAGCAATATCTCGAGTAATCACTCTCTCCATGGTTATGTGGCTTGCAAAGTCAAATCACCCTCAATTCGATAGTTTTTCTCTTTGGCAAGCCAATTTCCAGTCGATTTGAGTCTTGATATGATCTTTATAACTCCACAACATGGCTGTGACTTTAACATTGAAGTCACCAACTTTGTGCGGCAATCGACAGAAGTAACAAATCCTAAGGTTTGCAACTCTGGACCAGCGTTGTTGGTTGGCACAGATAGAATCCGCAATGTGTTTGTATGGCCCAGCCCACCCCTCCACCTTTGCGCGGCAATAGCTGTCAAGCCCAAGTTGTGCTCCGCAGTTCAAACCGGATACGACCGACCACTTCGTCTACCTGTCGCCAGGATTGACAGCTGTATGTCCATTCTATGAATTTATATGGCCAGGAATTGAAGCCGTCATCATAGACGCAAGAAAATCAAAGTTTACATCGTTCATTGCAGGTTCCTTGACAAAGCTTCACATCAACATTGATGAAACTGCGCTGTATGTCTTGACAATGATATCTTCTTTGAGTCGTGTATTGACCATCCTCCTCTGCTTTTTTCTTGTAGTTGGTCAAGACATGTATTTCGACCTCTCCAGATTTGTACATCTACGGGACAACACTTTTCCAACGGGGAGAGTGTAGCCTTTTAAATAAGATGTTCTCAAGATGTTCTGGTTACATAATCCAGTAGACGCTGAAGAATCCCAAAACGGACAAGTCTTCTTTAACTCACTCCTCTTGCGCTCCTCCTCCAATGCACCAACGCTCAACCTCCCCACCCCCCCTCAAACGCGCCCGTCGCGCCCCCTCCCCGCCCTCCTCCTCATCAACCCCCAAAAACGGCCACCCCCCACCCACATCCTCGCACCACGCTCCCAACACCTCAAGCACAAGCACGACACTGCCGCCCCTCTCGCTCTCGATCCTGGGCGTGGAGCCGCTCGACGAGTTCATCAAAGAGATCGCGGACTTCGTGCACCATATGATTGTTACGCGGCCGGAGCATTTGGGGGGCATGTGGAGGTTGAGGCGAAGGTTGGGGTGTTGAGGGAGAGGGGGGGAGGGGGGAGGATTGGGTTGCCGGTTTTGGTGGAGACAAGCAAGTATTTGTTGTTTTTTTGGGTGGGTGGGATGGTTTGTTGATTGACTGGTTGATTTGGTGGGTGATGCAGTATTGGCTCCTGATGGTATGGATTTGCGGTTTGAGTCCAACATGTCCGTTGTAAGCCTGCTCCCTCCCCCGCCTTTCACACCAACCCAACCAAAACCAACCAAACCCACAGCACCAACACCAACACTACAACACCCTCCTCAACGAGCTCAAACTCCAACCCACGCACGCCGGCAGCCCCCTCTCCTACAAGCACCTCCACCTCATCGACAACTTCTTCCCCTCCGACCCCTCTTCCTCCAACGACAAAGGCAAAATACGCGTCACGCGAGATGAGAAGACGAATGTCGTCCTAGAGTGCATGAGGAAGATAAGGCTGGGGGATCTGAACATCTACAGCCCGAAGCAGGCGGCGGATTGGCGGGTGAGCGTTAATTTGGAGGTGCCTAGTGAGTTGCTTTTGCGTTTTGTTTTGTAGGGGTTGGGGGCTGATGTGGGGGTTGGCAAGTGGCCCATCCGATTGGGACGCCGACGCATACGAGGAGGAAGGATCGGTTGAGTTATGCGCATGAGGAGTTTAGTATTGATTTGACGCAGGTCACGTCGTCGACAGCACCCAATGCGCCCGTACGTCTCCCGCTCTCCCTCTCCTCTGTCGCTTTTCGTTACTCATATAATCTAATCAACGAATTGACTACCAGACTCAAATCCTACACGAGCTCGAAATCGAGATCTCGCGTTCCGAGCTCCTGTTAGCGACTGCGATGAAGAGGAACGATCCGAACGTGTCGGAGCACGAGGCCAGCGCGTTTGATGAGCTCATTCGCGCTTTTGTGAATAATGCGAGGATATTGGTGCGGAATTCTAGTGAGGGGTGGCAATAGTTTAGAGTTTTCGGTGACTGGGTTGCTCGTTAGATTTGCTGTGATTGGTTAAGAATAGACAGGGTATGAGCTAAGCGTAAGTAATAGGCGCCATTCCTTCCACGGGAAGCAGGATTTAGGGAGGTGAGGTGAGGTGAGGTTAACCGGTACGGTCCATTGCTGAACCCGGTGCCCGAGCTTATCCCGATGTTGGCTCGTTCTACAACGGGCTTCAACTCGTGATGTGGTTCCTGCTGGAACGAGATCGTGAATTGAAGGCATAGAAGGTTGGGACTGGATGAACAACTGAATAAATTGTCGGGAAAATCAAGATTGGCTTAAATGCGAAGACATGACGAGATCAACCCATATCAGTGCATCACCTTTTCGGAGGGTAGACATGGTTCAGTAATCATTTATATCGTATCGGCACCCTGACAAGTGTGGCGTCTAATTTCAGTGCTGACCACGCTGTCCAATATTGACAAGAATGCTCACCAAAGTTTCGGTGGCCAGGGAGGATTACCCGCTGACCAGGTTGATCAAAGGTCGTCAGAGTGATCACCCCGTACCAGCAAGATAATGCTGCTGAATCGTGATATTTCCACCTCAGTACCGCAGAAAAAATGTCATTTATGGGCTGGTTTGCAGTCGCGTTTTGCTTGATCAAACAGTGGTCAAGTCAAATGATAGTAAGGGTAATATTTTTGTGATGCGTACATATTTACAAATACAAAGTTGTAAAGTACAAGCTACTCGCCTCAGCCAATTCTGGCACATGCCCGAAAAGCTCGTCCACCCTGTAAATCCATATGCTCTGCGATATTGTTCAGGCATTTCGTCAGAGCGTTGATCCCGCACTTCAACCAATCCTCCTTGTTGTCATCTGGGAATATGACGCGACACCTTCTAAACCGGGCCATTGACTTATCGGCAAAGTCAAGGACTTCTACGCTTCGGTTCAACGATTATGCCGTGTGCTGTGCGTTATCCAATGGGCAAAAATTCAGAGTCTGTGCCGGACGCCGACTCAACCCAAGTCTGAGGAGAAGAGTGGCGTAAAGAGAAAATGTACGATGGGATGACACTGACAATTCATGGCAGAAATCACTTACGATCTATGAGTCTTTATAGGTTTTTTGGGGTTGCTGCGCAGCAGGGTCAATGTTGGAGCATGACAACTGACACTCCAAAGGGTGTGGAGTATGTTCTCTTTGCCGTTCTCCAACTCCACAGTAGTTATGGCACATTTGGGGCAAGGACCTAGGCATCCTGATTTGGTGATGTCTGCAAAAGCACTGTAGAACTTGGCTTTGAGGTTGCTGAGGGAACAGCCAGGAGATTGAAGAGAGCTGAGCGGGTCTCACAAGCAATGTAGTAGCTGCCTGCACCATGTGTTACTGGGAGGTGGTACTAGTAGAGGAGTGATTGAAAGGACACCTTTCGGTTGGATAACGCCACGCCATGCCGGCTGCCACCGGCAGTTGCCTAAATGGGACATACTCGCCTCAAGCTGTTCGGCGTTTGACTTCGCACTTCGCTTTGGACCAAGCTCAATGGAGGGGCATCTATAATATCATTGGTGTCGTCTTCTTGGTTCTTAATATCTGCAAGCCTTCGCTGTAGCTGTCATGGCTCGGCCTCAGTTGTGTTCTTGTTGCACCTGTTGTTGGCATGACTTTGCAAACCCACTCTCTGATGAGATCAGACAGGGTTCGCGAACATGCCATCAACTTAGAGGATGACTTCGCAAACATTGCCTCTAATCAGAAGGCCATATTCGCAAATATTGCTCTAAGTTAGAAGCACTCTTCACCCTTGCGCACACCCATTCCCGCCTATACGGCTCAATTTGGATAGGTCCCTCTCTAGTGCTTGAGCTCATCGTTCAGAGCAGCCGCGCCGCTACTTCCTCATTTGGACCACCTCCATTTAGGTACAACTCACCCGCCCTTCCTTTTGGCGTAGGCACCTCCCAATTCCGCTCCGATTTTCCCGCTTCCGCTCCGATTTTCCCGCCTGCAGGTTGGCATATGCGCACCCCAATTCCACTCATAGCAGGCATCTCACGAAATCCATTAGAAAGACAACTATCATGTATATTATGTATCATTACCTACAGGTATAATACTACTCTTTGTCCTCCGCATCGTCGTCACCCTTCTCAGCGGTCTCAACATCTTCCGGTACAATTAAGCCATACCCCAGTGCAACAAATGTTGGTACATGGAGCCATAAGTGAGTGGCTCGGCGCCGCATCGCAGAATACATTGCTGCCTGCTCAGCTGCGTAGGCCCTCCTTCCTTCTGCCGTTGCCCGATCATTGTAGGTGCCTGAGGAACATACAGCTAGTCCATGCCTGCCCCACTCCGCCGCCTTATAATTAAAAAAGCGGTCGACCCTCTCCATTTCCTCCAGGAGTAACCGAACCTCCTCTTGCCATTGGTCCGCACGAGCCTTGCCCTTACACCATTCCATGCGGAGGTCTGTCAGATTAACCCTATGTGAGTAGAATACTTATAGAAGATGATGAGAGGTGTACTGTCCTGGAGTAGGTCGTCCATATATTCAAGATCTCCCAGCCGCGTCCATATCCAAGATCCCCTGTGACGGCCCTGTGCTGGCCCGCGTCGCACATGGACACTTGGATCCGCCTCGCCCATTGCCCTGATATCCTCGCTGGCTAGCAGAGGATAAGCGTCCTCCCAGCCCACCTTATCCAACACTGGGGCAAGACCCTTGATTGCCAGACGAGCGGCACGGTACTTCGAAGCGGCGGCGGCAATCTTGACCACCGTACGGTCGATGATGCCTCTGGAACATGTATTATGGCGCTGCCCACGTTGGAAACGATCCTTGTCGATGTAGAGGTAGGAGCACAGACGAAGGCCGTCACGAAGCTCTGCAAGGGCGTCACTGGCCTGGGCGTTCCGTAGTTCCCATTCCATCTCACGGAGACAAACATTGCAAGGGACAACAGGGACTTCTAAGCAAGATAATGGGAGGGTGCATGGATGTGAGGGGGTGTGAGCGAGGGCAGATGGGAGATATAATGACACATCCTCGGTGGGGTCACTATTGTGATCGTCTGCCTCGGCGTCACACATGCGTATGGTAGCAAGGGCAGGCATGTATAAATGCTGGACAGCAATCCATGCGTCAATCTTCCGACGCAGGATGTGGGGAGGCGCACCGCCTCTGTGAGACATGGTTTATTTGCAGGTGTTTGTTTCACGCAAGCTCGTTGGGCATTTTGGGATAATCAATATCTTGAGATGGATAACTGCCCTTTACCTAGGATATATGCCCAGATTGAGTTAATTATCAAGTCTGCTCGGGGCCTCCGCCTTGTTTTTTGGATACTCGCGTGTAAACCCGCGAAATTAACATCAAAAATATGATCAAGATTTTTTTGAGAGAGAAATAAAGCGAAGTCCCCCGAGAGGAAGGCGAAAAAGATGTACTGGTATGTTCAGTAGGCCCGATATAATTTTGAGGAAAGAGCAAGATTGTAATTAGTTTTGACGCGCGAAAATCTAATTAAGAGATTACGTAACACGCGTTTCGGACGCGTCAAGACGCGTCGAGGTGAAAAAAAGTGCATCGTAGTCCACCCACTTTGCGCATACACTATTATATTGCGTTCGTACCCCACCCTAATACCTTTAATGGGCCGAGAGTATGCGAAACGGAGGAAACGGTCTCGGAAACAAGCCAAATCGAGCCATAACAGTCTGGAAAAGGCTCATAATCAGCAAAGAAGTGCTCTTGGAGAAAGTACAAACACGATCCCACTGCCGTCACCTACCAGTGTCATCGAAAGGCTGTTGAAGGAGAATGAGGGCCTCCGAAAGAAGGCCAAGGAGGCAACACAAAAGTATTGGAATGTGCAAAGACGGGGTGCACAAATGGATAAGGCAGCAGCAGGGCGGAAGATTGACCTAAAGCAGGCTAAAATCGATGCCGTTCGCCTGCGTGGGGTGGTGAATATGTTGGGGAAAGACTTGATGGACGTTAAGGATGCTGCCGATGAAACTACTTCCCTCCTACGGGCAAGGATTAAAGGGCTCATCGAGGCACAAAAAGATCTGACCCACCGACGTATTATTCTGGACAAGAGGTGTCGCCGGCTTGAGGTCCTCAGAGAACGGATGAGGGAGCAGGCGAAGAAGCATCCGGCTACCTTCCGCATGATGCACAAAGGACGATATACCCCCGCCGCACGATCTCTTGCTCGACTCATGGTTTCTGCAGGTACCGCCAAAGCCAAAGTTGGGAATGCCTTGGTAGAAATTGGAAACACTCTGGGAATAACTGTCAACAAGTGTTTGGACAAGCGGTCAGTTCAGCGGTTTATGCTCAAGCAGGGGGTGGCGGCCGACATACAGCTTGTCTACGAAATTATCAAGGCAGCAAGTAAGTACCTGAATTATATTTGTTAGTTATAACTCGTTATAACGATCACGGAAGAGATCACTTACAGTTCGGACTCGACGTCTCACAGGCATATTGAGTATGAGTGCCGAACTATTGCTCTACAGGTTGTTGACTATCTAAATCCTTCCGCAAAACCCGAATGGAAATTGCGTACCCTTGGGATTGGTACCTCAATCAACCATGCCAGTCAAACGCAGGTTGACGGACTGAAGCAACGCCTACGAGAACTTGCAGAAGTATTTAATAATAGTGCTTTGGCAAAACAAGAAGGCTTACGGTTCATTTCTGATGACTTCGCCTTCCGTTTGATTGGTACAAGCGGGGACCATGCTGCCGACCAGAAAAAGAGCCATGAAATACTTCGGATATGGCGGCTTGAAGTTATCCTCATGCGGCTCGGAGAGGAGGCTTTGCTTCAAATGGATGTGGGACGCTGCCTTGCAACCCTTATCTCATTGAAAGCGAAGCAAATCAAATCCTATGGAGGACAGGCGGCTTGGGATGCACTGTCTGCTGACGAAAAGGCCGGCGCAGATTCTCAGATCACGCAGGATGTCGGAAAGCAGGTCTTTGATGCTCTTCCTCAAGCGGAGCAAGAACGAATGACCTGCTTCATCTGGACAGGATGCTGCATGCATAAGGACCTTAACTGTGTCAAAGGAGGTGCTAAAGCGATGGCCAAAATGTGGAGTCGTTTGGAGAAAACTGCACCTATACTTCTTGCAAACAAAGACAATGCAGCGGTACTTGCCAACCGAACATCTGGTGCCGAGCTGACTGCAGCTGAAAAACAAGCAGAAGAGGTCTCGAAACGTGGCGGAGTTCATGCTACAACGCTGGGCGGAATGATTTTCAAGAACAAGGACACGAAGAAGGGACAACAGGACACTTACCTCTGGTATATGGAACAGCACATCGGCCATCGTGTCCCGTTCCCTGACGTGAGCAACACACGATATGGATCACACGGCGATGCAGCCGCTACCATTCTCGTATACCGCAATCACTTCCTCTCGTTCATGGAGGCGATCCGCGACGCAAAAGATAAACCTGGTGAAACGAATATCAAAAAGAACTTCTTGGCAGCCATTAAAGACATACCTACTCTCACGGAACTCTGTGCGCTTGCGTTATACAATATCGCCGTGTCTCGACCCTTCATGGCACATGTCAGGAAAAATGATAACATCCTTACATTACGGGAATTCTTCGAAAAGAAGGCGAATTTCCTCCAATCGATCATCGAGAAACCTTCTCTTTGGACTGGCGATGAAATCTCACATAAAACTGGATGTCTAGACGGACAGGAATGGGACGAATGGTCCCTTAAAGTCATGGATGCAATAAAAAACCTCAAAGGACGGCTCACCGACCTCGACAATTCTGTCGTAGCATTCATGCAAGGTGCCCGCGAGACATTTGTTGAACGGTTTACGGACGAGTTCAAAGACGGCGGGGATATTGATAAATTGACAGACACCGAGCTGGATACCTTATATTTTTCATCAACAAACGATGCTAATGAAGGGGGCCTGGGTAGTTGGCGGCGTGGGCAAGCAAGACGACCAGCCGAGATGTTGCTCAAGTTCAACGCGTCTTTCACATCTTCACGAAACGAAACGGAAGTTTTTATCAAACATAAACTGACGGAAGAAGACGACCACATTTACCTGATGAGAACGGCCAGGGAGCGCGATGCAAGTGGGCACCAAAAAGCACTCAAAGCGGCGCAGATTCGAGCGGACGAGAAAAAGATCACGGAAAACCGCAAGAAGGAGACAGAGAGGGAGGGAAAACGGCAGAAAGTGGCAAGTGCTCTTATATGCGCTGTCAAGAATCTTGCTCTCACGGCCGTGGAAATCGACAACCTGAAGGGGAACATGTTGATTCTCGAGCTTGAGTGTCACCGTGAGATAGAGAAGCAGAGGTTGGCACTCAGGCTGGCAGGTGACAGCAGTGGGAACGGCAACAGCACGGAGACCGCGGAGGAAACAATTCCCTTGAAGAGCCATATGAAGAACAAAGCCCAGCGAGTACCCAAGCTCAAGAAAGCAGTTGCCAGATTTATTGCGTGAGGTGAGACAAAGGAAAGTGCCTATGAACTGCTTAATACTACCACTAGCACCCTTGAAACTAATAGACGAAGCGGGGAAGATCATTTATATGAGTCAGATAATGATAGTTTATAGATTATTCACTTACATACTCTATCCTACACTAGCTACTTCACTATTGAATGTCGTTATGCACTCAAAAGATTGTCAACTGGTGTTTGAAGTTGACAAGAACACGATTTGGCAGTTTCGAGGTGGCTGTGCGATTACTAAGCTGCCGTTTTCACTTGCAGACGGTGCGCCTCCCCACAGGATGTTGGACTGCGTCTGAAGCTTGGATTTCTGCTTGTCCGTTGCATGCTGGCCCAAAGCAGCTCGATCTACAGAAAGGCGTTGTCTATAGCACTGACTGAGCAATGATAAGATAGATTGAAGACTGATGCTCACTGTTTCTCCTCAAAGTTGAGGCCCATGATTATCAGCTGCGATGCTGAAACCTCTTCATGGAGCGCATAAGCTCTACCGGCCCTGGTATCCTCGCTCTCCTGAACAGCGAGCTTTTTCCGAACAGCATCCTGAGAAATGACTTGCCAATGGTTAGCAGCGGTAAGGTGAGACAATGACTCACAACACACCTTGAAACTTCCGCTCAAAAGGATTTGGTTCCCTATCGTTGCTCTCCCTCACTTCCCATGCTGACAACTTGGCTCTCCAGCGGTTGGTAATTTTGGGGTCGAGCCCTGCGTCGAATTCATCATGAAGTTGTTGGTGCTTGTTAGCTTCTACTACGGCCTCTTGTATCTTTCGTAGTAAAGATGCACCTGATGGTAGGTAATGTTAGATATATGCACTCAAAAGGCAGAGTGGGACAGCTTACCCATGAATGAGGTTTTCTTCCAATTCCAGTCGCCAAAATGGTCATCGAGAGTATCTCAACGACTTCCAGGTCCCATTTCTCGCATGCTTGTTGCAACCGGGTTGATGTGTGACCAGCCGCGCTCAACGCCTTCGCCATCCGTGCGTCCAACGGAGCGGTTGAAGTTGAATGAGAAGATGGACTGGCATGCCATGATGTGGGCGGGGAGGTGAAACTTAGGGATGTAGAAGTAGAATTGTGTAGTGTCGTCGGTGTTGATATGCATCTTGTGCGGGTACTTGGCCATCCGATCCCACACATGCTTACTCCACTGGCACACAATATCGTAAGAGACGACGATCTCCAAGAGGTCGATGTCCTTGAGCGACCCAAAAAAAACGGAATCCATTGTAACATATCTGGAAATGTCTTGTCAGAAATAGGGTTAGATTATGAAAATCCTCACATATGCACCGTTCCCCTGCAATCAGATCTGCAACTGCGAGTGGGCGCTTCACGTCATGGCTTGCACAGTCCACATCAGCTACACCAGTCGCCGCAAGTCCCTTAGTCGCACGTTCCGCATTGACGGCCTTGTGGTTGGAACAGGTACTACGCTGATACCAAAGTCAGAATGTTATAGATAATGAGAATAAGAATGAGTTACCTCCTGGATTACAAGCTTATCAAATGCTTTGAGAAATGATTTGTACTCGACTTTGGGTAGAAAGTATGCCCATCCCTTGCTTAAGCCTGGATCGGCCTTGTAGGACAAGACTTACTTTCTCTTCAGGCGAAAGTTTGCGTCGATGGCAAGGAAGAGACGGTATAAGAATCTACAATGATAAGCACGATTAGTAAGAATTATTTCTGCTGCAAAGATGAAGCGCTTACTGGTCCTCAGGACTTGCATTTTTCCAGCCGTCTTTCAAATTGATCCTTGGCTGTGGGCATGCAGGGCAAAGGACAGCACACTCGCCCGGTTTGGTAGCCACGGTCCCAGCTGGATCATGACCACGCCCCGCGCGCTTGAGCATTTTGAGATGACGGTACTCACGCACCATGGTCATGAACGAACGATACCGATCCTGAAGGTGTTCGTTAGCATAATAATTACTTTATCGGACAAAATCCTACCTTTGGTGGTGATACCCCTGTATTCTCAGTGAGACGTTTGAGAGAATTATAGAACTCAAATGCGGAAGCTTTAGACTCGAAGCTGAGGATCTGGAACTGTCAAAGCACAGCAAGGGTGGCTGCGGTGCAAGGGCAATCGACAGAGGTGGGGAACCATCAATAACAAAGGAGTTGAAGAATGTGGGGCTTTGCCTGCTGGCAGCTGCAAAAGTCGACTGCAACTTTGTGAACTCCGTTGGTGTGGACAACGACGAAGTCATTGACCGAGTGAGGGATTGGGCAAGAATTGTCAAAAGGGTGACCTAGAGAAGAGGCCAATGGACTTCAGAGTCGCTTTCTTGAAGTAAACACCTGTCCAAACCTGTTGGGAAAAAGATTAAAGACTGTCTAAAGGACAACAACAAAGCAAACCAACCTCAATTTGATGGAGTGGGTTATACATGTGCGTTGAGACCATACATCCCTGGCATAAAAGCTCGCCGCCAGAACAATCGATACAGCAATATGAGGCGTGGTGAAGCTTGCCAGTATGTCGATGGCGGGGGCAGACATCCGGATGGTCCCCACGCCCTTCAAGACGCAAAAAATCGGCGAGGTAGAGGTCCCGATCTGGCAGCCATCTTTTCAACTGGTTTGTCTGGTATAACGGTTGAGTGAGATGGCGATGAGTGAAAAAAAGGAAATTGTACTAACACGAATTCTTGAACGTTTTGCAGTGACTCTCTCGGCCTCCACTTCAGCGACATAGGCAGGATCAAGGGTAGGGTCAATGTCAAGTGACGAGAAATTTGCTGCAGGTTTGTTGTTCCAAAGCAAAGGGTCGTCCACCGGATGTACTACCGTTGTAGGCAAATGGTGCTCAGTGGGTACACTAAACACTGTGGTAGAGGTGCTGTAGGCGCTAGCTTGTGGGGGGAGGCAATAACGAGTTGAGATGATGGTGGATTGGGAAGAGCCCTCGGGTTCATCTGACGGCACAGCGATCATCCCCCCCCCCAACGGGCCTTCTTTCTTGGGTGCTGCATTGACATGGAGGCCAAGGGAGAAGGGGAGGGCGCGGCTAGGTCGATGTGAAATCCGGTTTGACGGCATCGGACATTGGCTATGTGGATCAGGCATCAGGCAAATTCACGTTTGATGGCACCAGACACTCACATGAACATCAGACAAATTCCGCCTCAAGGATCGACTTAGAAGTGGCGCATCCACATGCAGCGCTGGTGGAAATCAAAAAATCAGATCAGATTAAGAGATAACGCATAATTACAACAACGATATGTAATTACAGCCCCAAGTTATGGAATACTGCCTTCCGGTCCCTTGCTAGCTCGTGAAACTTGGAAAAAAAATTGAACCCCTGACCTCGACTAACATTCATTGCCCTCATCTTTGCGCACCAAGTGTCAGGATGCGACTCCTTGATGGACACATCAGTGACACAACCATGGCTGACCCAACGAAGTAGACCTCCTGTGCAATACTGAGTGAAAGATACGCGCTCCTCACCAGGCTGGATGGCGGTGTTGCCGTGGCGAAGGAGGGCTGAAGGTAGGAGGATGGTGGAGCCACGCGGAAACTCGACAATCAATTTCAAGTCGTACAGAATCAAATGACCACCGCGCTTTGAATCAAAATGCCCCGCAACGGTCACAGCGCACAGATTGTACCTGGAGTTCTTGCCGTTGTTGTGGAGTACCGTGACGGTCTCCGGACCGAGGTTGAACGTTCCAGCCGGGTAAACAGACGAGGAGAAGTTAGATCGTAATTGATCTCTCTTCTCGTCGCTGCCGGCTGCAAGCATCAGCTTGGCAATGTGGACCGCAATGTCTTCGTATACGCGTGGGGCAATATATCCGAGAGATTCTGTAGTAAAACCATTTGATATGTATTCAAAGTAGATAATTACATAGTTCACATACCAGACTGGAAAGCGGCTACACGTTCAACATTGTCGTTGAGGAGGAGGCTATCGATAAGCTGTTGCTCCTCGCGTGTGTGAACAAGGTTTTGTGGCTCCTGGAAGGGTTTTAAACAGTCAGTCAAATAACATATAAAGAATGGTGTTGAACTCAGAACGTACCGTCTGGCCGCCCCCAAAGGATATCCCAGAGGTCAAGGTAAAATAATTACCACTACGATGCGGCCCGGCAACAGGTGGGAATGCACCGGAGGCCTGGCCAATGAGACGCACAGCCTTCAGGGCATGTTCGAAGCCCGTCACAACGTCGGCCCACGGTCGCAAGCCGCTATCGTCCCCGTTGCTGTCGTCCGAGATGAGGCCGGGCATGTCGGACATGTCCAGACTGTCCATATGAGAGTTGAGATTGTTGGATGGGTGTTGGGGTGTGGGAGCGGCTGGCTTGCCTGCTAGGAGCCCAAAGATGCGTGCATCAGTGTCTAAAAGAGCATAGGGAGTACTTTATGATGATTAGCCCAATCAAAAATGTTTCTAAGTAGGTGAAAAACGCACATGCCATCCCACTTGAAGAGCCGGTAATTACCCTCCTTCTGTAGGTCGTGTAGTGTTGGTACAACTTGCAAGACTGTTGAGACGTCAGGCACAGTCCAGCCGCCAGTGCGCTTGGGGAGATCATTGAGGTTGAAGGAGGTTTGAATGGTGCCGAGTGGCTCAACGGTGGGCGGTGAAAGGAAGTGTCCAGGGTTCGCATGATCTATTTTCGGACGTTGATGATCAGTGTGGCAAGTCGGCCCGGAATAAACAGTGTCGTACATATGCCTCAATGGTCCTAAAACCGCAAGCCAGAGTTGGTACGGCCTGGAGCGGCTTCGAAGTGGAGGCAAGACATTCTTCTGTAAGAAAAGGTGGGAGAAAAAGGTGGGAGACAGAAAAAGGTGGGAGACTAAAGGTGGGAGAAAAAGGTGGGAGACAGAAAAAGGTAAATTGAAATTTAAAGAACGAGGTTGCTCACCGTATGTGCGCAACCATATGGCTGAGATCAGATTGAGGTCTCGGCAAATTAGAAAATTAAGGTTGCTGATGCGTCCGGTTGCTGACATTCACATGTTTCCAATTTAGCATGTGGGCATGGCATACAATGAAATGAGCTTCAAATTGGTTGGAAATCACGGTACACAACCGCAAGAATAGTACATACTAGTAGTGTTGTGTACTCTTAAGTTGGAAACATTCAAACACCACCTTCAAAGTCCAAATATGACTACAAGTAACACCAAGGCAACAGTGAAGAAAGGAAAAGATGGCTTGACAAAATATCAACGCTATTATCAGAAGTATGTACCGTATTCTCATTAGGGACGTTCAAAGCTGAGCGTAGCTCGTAGCAGTAGCTCGTAGCACGCGTAGCCATCAGCTTATATAACATAGAATTGGGATTCCGCTTTGAGCAATGTCACAGCGGATTATCTGCGATTAAAGCTGGCTCGCGCATTGCTAGATATCTTCACAATGCCGTGTAAACCGCTCAGAAAAGATCTTATAGACTCTTTCCTACTCTCAATGGCGACTCGTGATATTTTTTCGCCCCCGGAAAATCTTGAAGAATACACTCTAAACCTGCAAAAGGACCTCGAACTCATTGCTTTACTTGAGGAAACTCGTTATCTTAACGATTGCCCCCCGGTCCCAAAGCTCAGCAACATCGAGCTTGCATGGGATTTTGCTCAGGATCCGGCCCACCACCAGCGCTTTGTTAACATGCCTCGGGTTTCGCCCCTTGTATTTCTAACTGTCCTTGATCTTATTGATGGTCACAGTGTCTTCAAGAACGACACAAATCTTGGGCAAACACCTGTCGAACAACAACTGGCTGTTACTCTTTACCGAATGGGGAGGTACGGAAACGGGGCCAGTGTTGAAGACATTGCCCGAGCTGCAGGCTGCTCAGAAGGTTCTGTCGAGAACTTCACCCATCGTTGCTTTGAGGCAATCCTTTCTCTCCATGGCCAGTTTGTCCGCAAGCTGACAGATGCTGAGAAAGAGGTTGAAAAGAAATGGATGGATGATCGGCTCGGTTTTTGGGGGACATGGAGAGAGGGGTGGGTGATGTATGATGGTACCATTGTGGTCCTGTATCGAAAACCAGGACAAAATGGAGATGCATACTACACCCGGAAAGCAAATTATGGTATTAACCTTCAGGTAAAGCTTTTTTTTGCTACAAAATTGCTGTCTAACTTGTCTTGCAGGTTGGAAATACAGCGTCAAATCTTCGCATTGTTGATTATTCGCATGGAATGACTGGCTCTGCTCATGACGCTGCTGCATTTGAACATACCACAGCTGGAAAATATCCTGGCTGGTTTTTCCAGGGAGAGGAATTTGCATGGGCTGATTCAGCTTATGCTGTCAATTCGACCACCATCCCTGTCCATAAAAAGCCAGCATCTCTCGATCCTATGAATACTTTGTTTGACAAAGTAGTTGCTAGTCTTCGTGTTCGCTCTGAACACTGCATGGGAGCTCTCAAAGGCCGTTTCCAGTGCTTGCGTGGGCTTCGTGTCCATATCAATTCAAACAATGACCATTATGAAGCAGGCCGATGGATATCAGTTGCAATTATTCTTCACAACATAGTGATCGATGTAGAGGGTAGCAAGTCTGCAGAATACTTTGGGTATGTCCATGGTATTGACGAAGAGAGAGAGGATACAGGTGTTCATTGGGACAACGAGGGGGGAGGTGATGATAATAATGCAAAACGTAGAAGACTAGTTGAAGAATTATGGGCATTCGAACATGGACTATAGAGATACTAACATAAAAGACTGAGAAAATACCAATTTAGAGATCATCGGAGCCTGCAGAGCCAGACGAGATTTCATCCCAGTCAGGGCTGGGCTCACGGCTCAACCTCTGGCGTTTCGCAGGTCGAGGGTTGTTGTTATTCTCGAGGGCTGCAATTTTCTCCTGGGCTTGTTTGACAGTCCATAGCCCACACTTGAGTTCTTCAGTAATTTGCTTACGAAGCTCGAGATTGATGCGGCTTTGAGTTTGCTCCTTCTGAGCTGCAAGGTTCTCACTGAAAAGGAGATAAGAATATATTTCGTGTCTACAGAAAGAACACATACCGTTGAATTTCCATCAAAGTATCTGCAAGCGATCGCTTTTGAGGTTTAGCAGCATTTTTACGAACAGTTTCGATGGCCTCGCGGGAGATCATTGATGGCTTGGGGCCACGGTGAGGGCCCGGGGTCTTCCCTGGAGTGTTCACCTTGTTGTTGTCCACTGAGCCTTGCGATGCTTGTCTTGGACCTTGCACATTAGCATTCACAGCGCCAGTTGCATCATCACCAAAGGAACGCTCTTGGGGGGGTGTTGGATGACGAGCAGGAGCATGAACACTTTCCTTGAGCAACTCGGGGTCAATGTTGCTGTGGTCGTTAGGTGGCTGGTACCAGACCGTCTTCTGACCATGAGGGCCGAGAGCAGTGGTGATGACGATTGGAGTGACATTTGGGCGAGAGGCAAATATACGATGGAGTGTGGGGAAGAAGATAAACTCCTTCTCTATTTGTTCTACTCAGAGTTATTAATTGAGGCAGATGAATAAATAAAGCGACGTACTCCAAATGTTGACCGTGTGAGGAGGAGTCTCAACGCAAGGACCATCACCCATGATATAGAAGGGCAGGGTCTCTTCGCTACCTTGCGAACCATCCTCGTTATTCACTCCTTCCCCAGTTTGAAGAAGGCGCTTGGCCTTGTTCTGGTATAGTTTTTTGAGGCTATTACAACCGTTATAGAAAAGAAATAGACAGTAGTATTAGTAAGCTTACCTCTCCAGTTTACTTTTGACGCGTTCGCCAACCGTGCGGGGATTGAGGGCGTACATATCCGGCAGGATAGCCTCAGCGATCCTGTTGTAGACAGTAACCTTCGTTTTGCCACTTGTATTCTGTCAACAGTCTATGTCACCTTCCTTCTGTGTGAAAGTAAAAATAAATATACCTCAGAGGATTCTTTTTTACCATAGAGAACACGATAGTTCTCAGCCTTCTCGATTTCGGCAAGAAGACTCCAAACTAATGAGGAGTTGTTGACTGCCCAGTTAATATCCGGAATATGGGGTTTTACAGCCTTCTCAGGCTTTTCGGCTGCTTTACGAGGCATGACAGTTGATTTAGAAAAAGAAAAGATTGAGCGAGTGTGTGGGAGTGGCTTTAAAACGAGGGGAAAGTGGGTGTAATAAGTTATAACGAGAAAGACGCGTTGCGAAACACGTCCGTCACGGAACAGGTCACATCGGAATCCCAATTCTATGTTATATAAGCTGATGGCTACGCGTGCTACGAGCTACTGCTACGAGCTACGCTCAGCTTTGAACGTCCCTATTATTCATATTTAATTAACCTCGATGTTCATAGGCATCCGGAGGTGAAAGAAAAGAACCGGGAGCGACAGTGTCGTTGTCGTGAGCTAAAATCACAGAAGGATGCTGCACCATCCACATTCTCCTGTACCCAACCTAGCGTACAGAGTTCTAAATCGACCATGCTCTCAGCACCCACAGAACCTGTACCCGTATCTGAGCTTATGTCCCCCCTTCCCAACTTGTCCAAAGAGTCCTCTACCGACTCTTCCATTTATGAACCCTCGACACAAGATATTTCTGTCAAAGACGGGCCGCGCACCATGGATACAGTGGCGGTTGAGTTCGACATCAAGACCAATAATCCCCCCCATTCCCTCCCGTTGGACTTCCACCGCACCAGGTCCATTAACCCGGATGCACTACTGGGTAACATTATCAACAACCTGGTTGACTATGATGGAAAGAAGCCTTACCCGACGCATTACCCTGAGCTTGAAGTCCTCCTGAAATTACACACAGCAGTCTTGAACTGGGCTAAAGGCTGGGGAGGTGTCACATACTGGAGCATTGGGCTGGATAAGTCGTTCAACCTTGCAGTGAAGGAGCGCCGTGTAGAAGTATGGCAAGCACAACTGCATAATCACGGGGCCCAAGGACGCCGCATGCTCAGCCGACTACACTTCATGGAGGGAGACTTACCGGTGGAGATGTGGAAGATACGAGAGTTGTGGAGGATCCAGATTGAATTGGTGGAGATCCTTGTCAAAGGCATCACCATTCTGGAACTCAAGAGCTCGATTCTCCCAGGCCTCTGCACAGTGACATACACTGAATCAGACAGCGCTGTTGAAACTGATGGTGGTGAAACTGATAGTGGTGATGAAGGGGAGGACAAGGATGAGGACGAGGGCAAGGACAGAACAATGATGGTGACAAGAACAACGGCGACAATGATGAAGTCCAGGGCGGCTGTCCGTCAGATGATGACAAGTTCCATCACAAGTGGTACTGTATGGGTGGGCACGAGGGACCATGTGTCTACTAGCTTTAGTATAACTTAGAATTCAATTCAATGATGAGGGGAACGGCGTCTATTGCTGTGCACGGCAGGCTACAAACGGCAAAGATTATGTACGTCTACATACATACATGCTGAGGGAGGTATGATTCAAGCTGCAGCAGGGCCAGCGGCAGGAGGGGGCGGAGGAGGGCCGGGAGGGTGAACCTGATCTCTTCCCACGTTGAAGGTAATCTTGTACACCCTGCCGAGGGCAAGGGCCTCATTGTACGCTGCCTGTGCCTTGGCCTGTGTCGCATAGCGTTGGGCAAACCCGCCTGGGACACCTGTTGCGTTGCCTGCAAGATTTTGCCTAACGAGTTTGATTAGGGTGTGACCTAATCATAAGAGAAGGAAATACATACAAGCCGCGATGCACTCCGGGATTTCGGCCAGAAATCACTGTGTACCAGCAATCATCGGCGGGACTATCTGCCTCAGGCTGGGCACTTGTGGCGGTGACCGCGGCCGGGGGGATGATGTCTGACGGTAGGTAGATTAGACATGCGGTGCACATGAAGGGATAGGGGCCACTTACCGCCATGGATGTCCTGATCAACGGGATCAGGAACCCGAATGGGATCTTCTGTTTGAAAATACAATTTGAATTTAAGCATTAACCGATTTTGAGGTGTGATGATAAGACTTACCTTCCAGAACAAGATAGCCCATGCGGGCACACATGTCTTGAAGTTGCTGAGGCAGATCTGCTTGCGGGACAGCGCTATACCCCATTGCGAGCGCGCCCTCTAAACTAAACAATGAGCAGCAAGCAGCAGGTATGTGATCCAAATACATACCGTTGGGGATGGGCAAGTGAATATGAACGAGAGCTGCACATAAACAGTTAGGAACAACGCAGCTACAACGTCACTGACGCACTTACCATCTTGAGCTGTCCGTAATGCCATGGCCAGGACGTGGAGGGCTTCAGCAGTTCCTGAACACGAGGTGCAAGGCCTCTGTCCACCAACTGCCTGCTTTCCTTTGTCGTTGGTCATGTTGAAAGAGATGGGAATCTGGGTTTCACTAAACATCAATCAAATGAGGTGGCTATTTATCATATTGGCATGGAGTTTACCGAGGTGTGGTCGTGCTTGAGCTTTTGGGTGCCTCCTTCCGTACCATGTGTCAGAGGAGCATCATGGGACGTGGTTATGAAATTCGGGATGCAAGGGAGGACCGAGCGGAAGGAGGAGTATGTCAATATGAGAAATAGATCATATGATTAATCCCTTACCTTCAGTGTCACTTCTATGGGTGGTCAACGCTGGACGACTGATGAAGAACTTGCCTGGCTGCAATCTAAGCTACCTCTATATCACGAGTCCAAACGCCGTGACCGAGTCTCGCGCTTTTTCACGTCTCTTATCCAGGAATGGTTCCAGAAGTGGCCTGAGGAAGGGCGGGTCTTCCCTGATATTGACAAAGGCAAGCTGGATGCAGATCAAAAGGTAAAAGTGGCCAAGGCAGTCAAAAAGCGCAAGGAGGTACGTGTGACTAACCTATTTGGGTATACAAGACTGACTGCAATGCAGCAATTACGGTCGTGGATGATGCGCTCCGTTGTGAAGGAGACACGGTCCACGGCATCCGACTTCAAGCAGCTCATGCAGGTGGTGAAGAAAGGTCAGCCTCACCAGCGTGTAGAGGTCTACCAAAAGCATTTTGGTGATAAGAAGAAGATAGCGGCCGTCGTGGAGGAGGCCATGAAAAACGCTACTGAGGAAGACACGGCAATGGGTATCCGTCGTAGGGTAGTCGCAAAGCTCTTGGACGAGGAGCCACCAGATGTACAGGCCAAGGTTGATGCAAAGGCAGAGGAGCTGAAGGGGCAGAGGCAGGCCAAGGTTGAGACGCTAAAGAACATGGAGAATAATGAGGAGGCTGGGGCCGCAAGAACACCATCTCAATACCACGAGTACGTTGTTGAGATTTTATTGGGGCAGACGCGACAGGATGGGTTTTTTCATTACAGCTGGCGGTCCTAACCCTGACGCGCATGGATCTGTTTTTATGGAGTCGTATGTGTTCATTACTCTGTCAGGCCGTTGTCAACTTCTAATCTCTTTCCAGGTTCTATTTTGGGCGTACCTCAGCAGTTGGAAATGACTTTCAGGACACATACTTGGTGTTTGAGGAGAACATCCAGGATCCCTTTGGCAAACACGTGTCGAATTGCTTCCGTATGTATCCCTACACTAGCTTGGTGTGAGTGCGTAGTGCTGACCGTAAAGTAAGCCCCAGAAGTTCGTTTTGAGCGTGCATTACAGCACCAAGGCATGCAGCCAGTGCTTGAATCCAAGGCCTGTGATGTAACAGTTGGTATACCACGGGTAGATACAGAGTCAATCTTACCAGTTGTGGTGGATGCTCCCACCGAATGGAAGAGCTATCCTCAGATGAGGAAAACGCCCCCCATGACGGCGGCACCAGCAAAGGGTCTAATGAATCAAGATCAGATGACGAGGAAGAAGAAGATTTTGGGCCTGGATCAACATACCTGGTCGCCTGCGTGTCCTCCGTGCCTTCCTCCCTCCCTCCGCCTTCCTCACCACCACCATCCTCATCACCTCCATCACTGTCCCCGATGCCTCCTGTATACATGCCTCCGCCTCTTCCATTTGTACCTCTGCCTCCCCTTGTGTCCGAGTCTGTGTCGGCTAGTACGTTCCCAGATCCTCCGGGCGGGCCGAGCTCCCCGATCGAGCATGCGTTCCAACGTATGGGCCTTCCAGCTGAAGATATGTGTCGTGATGGTGATGATGATATTGATCACCTCCTTGATCCGCGGCTCCGGGGACAGCCTCGTCAACCACCCTTCCCACTCGACGACGACAGAGGTGTCCCGGAACCCCTTGCCTCTTCCCCCCCTTCTATCCCTCCTCCCGCCTATCCCTCCTCCCCCACCTATACCTCCTCCTCCACCTATACCTCCTCCCCCACCCAAGCAAGCAGCGGCAAAATGTACCGAATTGAAAAAGAAGGCACTGGCACGCGGGGAAAAAGGTCAGGTGTCGGACCAAGATCAAGACTATCGTTTAGCCGGCGCCACAATCTCGGACTCCCTCGTGGTTAATCAACCAGCCAACAAGCCTTCAGAACTCACACGCGCTGAGAAGGCTAAGGCAACGCAACAGGCCAATAAGGAGAAGGCCAAGGTGTTGGAGGAGTTAAGAAAGAAAAAGCAGAAGGTAAACGGGCCTTGCGAGCGCGTTCCAGTACGTCATCCCGATGGTGAGGTCATTGAACAGCCATGGGCCAACTCCCGTAGATCCGCTGCTGCTGCCGTGCCTGACCCTGACTCCACCGTCCCTGCGAAGCGAAAACAAACAGCAACCTCTGGGAGTAAGACCAAGAAATCCAAGAAGTAGCTGTAGGAAGCACTTGTTAGTAGATACTTAGAAAGAAATATACATGCGTTGGGCGTACCTGATATGATTGGATGTGTTCATGTTGATGGTACCACTTACACAGAATATTGGCCTCATCTTATCTTATCAGGTGGCTGATAATGACTTAGAAAAAATTCCTTGAGTACTAAATCTGTTGGATTGGGATTAGGCAACACAACATAGATTAAGGAGAGAAGAGACTACATGGGGAATGGTAATAACATGACTATAGACTTTATGGGATACCTAGCTATGCATTGCATAGTTGTATCGCAACCTAGGATGCTGGATTCAGGGTGGCAACTGCCCCAAACGCGGAGGGACCAGAGGAGGAGGAAACCAGGTAGGTGGTAAGTGGTGCCCAAAAACGGAGTGTTTTGATCGCTGTACCGGATGACGACCTGGGCCCATTGAGTGGCTGGGCGTGTGGAGGGCACGGGGTGCTGTATAGAGGGTGGAAGCAGCCCCGAGCGCAGGGGAACCGGAGGAGGAGGAGGATTTTGGGTAGTGGTAAGTGATGACCCAAAAAGGAATAGTTTTGATCGCTGTCCCAGACAACGAGCGGGGCGGAAGCGGAGGGGGAGGAGGATTTTGGGTAGTGGTAAGCGATGTCCCAAAAAGAAATAGCTTTGATCGCTGTCCCAGACGACAAGCGGGGCGGAAGCGGAGGGGGAGGAGGATTTTGGGTAGTGGTAAGTGATGACCCAAAAAGGAATAGTTTTGATCGCTGTCCCAGACGACAAGCGGGGCGGAAGCGGAGGGAGAGGAGGATTTTGGGTAGTGATGACCCAAAAAGGAACAAATTTGATCGCTGTCCCAGACGACGAGCGGGGCGGAAGCGGAGGGGGAGGAGGATTTTGGGTAGTGGTAAGCGATGACCCAAAAAGGAACAAATTTGATCCCTGTACCAGACAACGAGCGGGGCCTATTGAGTGGCGGTGCACGTGGAGGGCGCGGTGCGGCTGGCGGGAGCAACGGAAACGAGGTGGGGCAAGGAGGGTTTGCAAACCTATTCGCAAACCCCCCCTCTAAGGTTGTCCTTGTGATCAGAGGTACATCCGCGAACCCTGTTTGATCTCATCAGAGGATCGGTTCGCGAATTATTGGTTACATAGCCTGCTTGTTGAGCTCAAATTTCTGACGAGATCCTGCCATAGAGGTCACCATTAAGTAGTATTGTCACTATCAACATAGATATGTTCCTACCTGTAAGTATTTTGCCGTGATACGATGACACTGTTGAGAATAATTATCAGATGTTGGTCAGTACTGAAAACGACAGAACCTCAGTGCATCAGGTGTGATATTCCTCCCCTTGCAAGGGTGGACAGAACTTGTCAGAATTACCAGAGGTGACGTGCAGTGATAACCTCCTGAATTGCCCACTGTGGAAAAACATATCATAGACTGATTTTCTATACCAGTAGTTTACCAGTGGTGACGTGACCTGACAATAGGCTGAAATGACTGTCCGCGTGAAGGTGATCAGCCCTCATATGTTCATCACCCGTCGCAACCATTGATATGCTACTTTTGATTTTTCCGACAATGTAAATGTACGCCTTTTATCCCATTCCCTTTGTATGTAAAGTATAGTTGGCTTGAATCAATCCATACCAGCAACCAGTGCAACTGGGTTTTATTCTGAAAGACAATCATCTGGATGAATTACTCTGCCAAAGGATTGGTGACTCACTTATAACAAAGGATAAGGTCTAAATATAACATGTTGATGGCTTCATGGGTCACAGAATAGCTCAAGGTGCAGTCGCACAACTGACTTGATTGAAAATGACCTGTTGATATGCACCATATGGAGTATTGAGTGTCAAGGACTTCCCACACTACATACCAGGCTGCTCATCTGGCCTTCCAAAGAGAAAAAAACAACTCATGTGATGGTAGCCACAGCACTCATACCACTTGAATAGCTAAATCAAACAATTGACAACTCTCCACTGACTGCAAAATATGCTCCACAGTTTTTCATAATCAGTGATAGTGCCCTGAAGACCGGTTCTCTAGGTTGTAGACCAATGCTTATAACATCTTACCACATCTATGGTTCCATTTCAAACTCAGATTGAAAGTCAGCATATAAAACACTTTTTTTGCAGCTGACAAAACACCTCTTGAACTCATACCACCACCAACACCAACACCAACTTGCCCAATTTTTTTTTGCTTTCTTGCCTTTACAATGGCTCAACCTCCTCACAACACTACCCAAGAAGCCTTGGCATCTGTTTGGCCTGAATACCTGGCCCTTAAGGCTTCAACTGTGCCGGTTGGTCTGCCCACAACCAAACAAACGACCTCCGACCTGGTCAGTCAGCCTACAACTGAACAACCAACCTCTGACCTGGTCGGTCAGCCCACGACTCAACAACCAACCTCTGAGCTGGTTGAAACCACCAATGTGGTTGTCCTGGCTGACCCACCTGCATCTTCTGTGCTTCCAACTATATCTTCTGCCCCTTTCCCTGCAGCCCAACCTGTGCCTGCTACGCTGGCTTCTGACTTAGAGACCAAGTCAGATGTGAGCATTCCACAGCTGCCCACTTGCTCTGCTGAGGACCCCGCTCTGCCATCAAACCTCAATTCTGCATCAACCTGTGAGTGATTATTTTTCCACCTGATATGGTGCACCTGTGTTCAGAGCAGCCCTGCGGGTTGGGTTGTCAGTCAATCCACCCATACAACTAGATGTACAAGCCATCTATGGAAGGATTATAAGCTGACACATTTGTTTTCTCATCTTAGCTTCACTGTCTGAAGCTGCCTCTACCGACTCTGCCAAGGGGGTGTCCTCACCTCCTCTGCCAACAGATTTGAGTGCTGCTGCTGGGTTGAGCAACCAGTGGGAGCATGATGTGAAACCCTTGACTAGTCTTCTCCATGGCTCGGCCAAGCTCCCGACCGCCCAAGCACAACCTTTGGCTGAGCCCCTGACCGCCCAAGCAGAACCATCTGGTGATGTTGAAATGGGCGGTCCTGTCACTCCACTAGGCGCTTCTGCTGAACTACCAGATTTGCAAAGTACCATCACTTCTAAGCCCAAGGACAAAGGAAAGCGGAAGGCTTCACAGTCAATGGAAGGTAAGTTGTTCAGTCATTCTGACTAACTTCCAAATTTAAATCCAACATTCCAGAACCACTTTTACAAAAAATGCTGAACAAAGCATTTATGGCAAATGATCAGTCTGGTACTTGTAAGTTACTCAATTCAGTTTAGTTGTTCATGGGTAATCTTGAAATTCAAACAGTGCAACCGGGTCGTCCTGTTGCAAAGAAGGCCAAGAAAAACATCTCCAAGCCTGGCCCTGCTGAGGACACATATGAGGCTACCTTTATTCTTCACTCAATCCATGGGTCTTATCAAATATAATGCCTTTACCACTCCCAGTTCTCAAACAAGCCAAGGCAAAAGCAAAGACTTTCAAGTCGGTCGCAGTCATTGTTGAGTCAGAAGATGAAGGTGAGACTTTTCTTCTGGTCATTGCTTCCAATCTAACACATTTCTTACGGTTCTGAGGACCCTGCAATGCCCAAACCTCAGAACAACCCTCCGATCGCAAGCGACCCAGAACAACCTCTACACGGGTTGTTTTGCATGCGACCCAGATTATAAAGGACTGTCTCAAGGCCAATCAAAAAATCCAGAAGACCTATGGACCGGTCCCTGATGAGAAGAGATAGAAACAAGGACTATGAATGTGTCTACTATGAAGGAGTGATTGAGCTTTTGGGCGAGTGGGCCAAGGATGTCCTGACTGGTCATGGTCCAAGCACCCAACCTGTTCATTCTGGTTGCCTGATGTGCACCAAGAGGAGTACTTACTGTAACACAGTATGCACCTATCTGTATTAGTCTGTTGTTTATTGGATAAACAACTTATTTTTTGGATTAGGATGCAGAGGGATGGAGGAAAACTTCCTCTGCATCACTTGCCGCTCAGCTGGACGCTGGTAGCTTAGCTAATTGCTTGTCATATCCCTACTGTCCCTCAACATATCTACAGCATGGCTAAAGGGTATTGATGTCTGCTCTACAAGCCCTGTTCACAAGGAATCATTTGGCGGTGCCATCCAAGTCTTTTGATGGCAATGGGCAGCTAAGATCATATTTCATGCTGACATTTGCCTTACTACTATAGACAGAATCCCGCAGCCTGTGCTGATAGAGAGTTGATCACGGGTAGAGGTGTGTAAACGCTCTACTCGGGGAGAGTCCATGTTGCAGCTCAATGTGTATAGGGTCAAGAGATAAAAGACAAAAACTAGGGAGTCAGTAAGGTAAGGAAAGTGCAGCGAGATTCCAGAAAGCAACGGGACGAGAGCAAACATAAACCAAACAGCAAGCAGAAGAAACCATCACGCCTCTCATAACCCAACCACCTCAATCATATCCCCGTCCTCCAACTCCGCCTCCCCAATCTCAGCCCCATTCTCCAACCTGTCACCATCCAAACACAACCGCGGATCCTTCTCCTCCCCCTTCCCCCCCTTCTTTCCCTTGCCTGCCTTCCCCTTCTTCCCCCCATCCACCACCCCCTCCGCCTCGACAAACACCCCAGGGTACTGGTCCGCCAACCCCGCCTTCTTCAAGAACGCCCTCACAATAGCGCCGCACTTCGTCGTCGGGCGCACGGTGAGCGTGATCTCCTTGGTGCCCGTCGCTGCGGAGCGCAGGACGAGCTTGAATTTGTCAGAGTCGGATTCGGACTCTGCGTCGGAGTCGGGTTGCGTTTGCGTCTCAGGCGGTGGGGACGCGTGGTCGGGGGCGGGGGTGGAGGCGGAGTGGGAGAAGGGGGGGTGTTTAATTGAGGTGGGATGGGCGCGGATGTAGTCGTATGTTGTCTTGATGCACGCCACTATACAGAGAAAAGCGATGAGAGAGGGAAGGCCGGGAAAGGCAAGAGACGTACCGAATTGGGCCGAGTCGGTCCATATGTTGAGGGTGTGCGGTGTGACGGACGGGAAGAAACGTTTGCCTTTGTAAGTGAGTACGAGACTGTCCGTCATCACGTTCGCGTCTTCCGCTACTGCTTCGTATAAATCCCGGAAATTGTCTTTCTGCTCATACACTCAGTATCCCATCCACGCTCTTCCCAATGAAATAAAAACTCACCCGATTGATCTTGTACTGCCACTCATCCTCCATGCCATCCAGATCCAGCGGGTGTCGCTGCCATTTCACATCCAACACCACATGGTCCTCCGACCCGTCTTCCT
The DNA here is from genome assembly GCA_014925845.1 of Crassisporium funariophilum. Taxonomy (NCBI): domain Eukaryota; kingdom Fungi; phylum Basidiomycota; class Agaricomycetes; order Agaricales; family Crassisporiaceae; genus Crassisporium; species Crassisporium funariophilum. The sequence continues at coordinate 785,411 of JACGCL010000006.1, forward strand.
CTTCATGGGTCGTCTTCGACGCAGACAGGTGCGAGGGGGTGTAGGTGTATTGCGAGTGGGAGGCGATCTCTTGGGCGATGGCGGTGAGTTCGGGTTGGAGGATGATGGTGTCGGTGGAGTCGTCGGGGTCGAACAGAGTTGGGGAGGGGGCGCGGGGGGCGGAGGCTAGTGTTTGGCTGTACGATTGATGTTAAGTTTAATTGAGTACAGAGACGAGGAAAGGGAAAGTACCGGACGACGTTCTTGGCGTTTTGGATTTGGTGCTGCGGGAGGGCGGGGGGAGGGGTGATGGAGCGGGAACGGCTGCGTTGTTTGAGTTTGCGTTTGCGTTTACCGGTGGGCGGGGACGAGCCGTCGTTGTTGTCGATGATTTCGAGGTCCGAGTCCGAGTCCGAGTCTGAGAGGGCCTCTGAGAGCATCCTGCAAGTAACGCCATCAGAAATCTAAGAAACCTCACGGGGGTAGAGGAACTGACCGTTTGAGCTCTTTGCCCTGGTGCCATAGAGGCGCAGCGCTAGGATCGCTCTTCTTCCTCTTATTCTTCCGCCTCGGCGAACGCCCATTATTATTATCACTGTCACTTTCATCCTCGTTCACTACTTTCACAACCTCTACCCAAACCCACTCAGCATACATTCCCACTCCCAAACAAGAGAAAGAGTAGGCACCTCGATTGATCTGCTCCATCTTCCGCCAATGCTCGGCCTTTCGGTTCCTGTTGCGTATGAACATCTCGTCCGTGTCCTGAACATCAATCACGCGTCGCGTCTGACTGGACAGGGGTATCCCCGACCCCGAAGATCCAGACGCTCCCGGTGTAGCATCTGAGGACGCATTCGGCGCTACGGGTTTCTTCGCGATTGGCTTTGGCCTTGGTCTTGGTCTCGGGCGAGCAGTGTCTGCCATTTGAACTTGAGAGGTGGCTTTAAACAGGAAATTATCCGTGGGAAACTTTCACTCGCGCGAAGGTCATGCAAGAGTCACGTGCTTTATCATATGACTCGCGATTTATTTCGTAGGATTTTGGTGACTATTTGGGTGGAACCATGGCTTCGACACCTCCGGTCATCTTCAAGCGTAGCAAGGCGAAGGCTACGGTTAGGGCGCGGCTGACTTCACCGGAGAATGATAGCGAGAAGGCAGAGGAGAAGACAGAGAATGGAGGGGAGTCGCCGAGTACGCTGGCGACGAAGTTGAAGAATAAGATAAAGAGGGCGAAGCCGAAGTCGCGGTTGAGCTTTGGCGGCGACGAGGACGAGGTTGGCGTTTCTATTTCTGTTAAGAACGTATGCTAATTTGTTTCTTTTTCTTTGTGGTAGGAGGGCGATGGCGAGGTCTTTCAGGTGAAGAAATCGAATCTAAGCCGGAAACTCGCCTTGGGCACACATCCATCGTAAGTTCCTTTCTTCCCCGTCCAGCAGGTGCGTCGGAGATGTGACATGTAATGATAATGAACAGGAGCATCCCTCCCACTCTAGATCAAGCCACTATCTCATCCGACCAAGCGCCAAGATACGACGCTGCATACCTCAAAGAGCTCAAAGCCAGCACCCCCACCGCGCGGCCGCCCTTACCTGCCCACACCAGCACCAACGGCGATGCGTACGAGGATATGTCGGTGGATCTCGGAGACGTGGATCAGGCGGATATGGGTATGGATGTCGGTGCGTCTTTGTCTTTGCACCCACGATCGCGTAGGGATGAGCTAATGGAGGGAAGAAGATGCGGCGGCGTTCATACCTTCGGAAAGTTCGATTAAGGTTGCGAAAGAGAAGAGAGACCGACTACGGAAGACGAAAGAGAGCGGGGAGGATGATTTCATCTCGTTGTCTGTTATGAAGAGGGACGACGAGGAAGTTAAAGGACCGCATCCTGGGAGCCGGCTCGTGAGAGAGGAGGATGAGTTGGGGGAAGGCGACGATGGTACGTATTGCTTGTTTTTTCTGATTTGTGGATGTGGGCGCTGATGCGGAGTGTGCAGAGTTTGCGGAATACACGAGTGCGCAGGAACGTATAGCCCTCGGCAAGAAATCTCGGAAGAAGGAAGCGACGCAACGCAGAGACGCGATGAAAGAGCTCATAGCTGACGCGTGAGTCATCACTCTACTAGCCGAGTATACACTAAGGTATTTCGATCGTTCGTAGTGAGGAGGAAGATGAGGAGACTGTTGAATGGGAACAGGAACAGCTCCGGAGAGGGGGGCATCGCACGCCCGACCCGTCGATAGCCTCAAAAGTGAAGCAAATATACAAACCCGCCCCAAGTATGTCATCTCCCCTCATCAACATTGTTTGTTTTCCAACGTCTACATTAAGTACCTCCCCCCACCCCCCTCCCAACCCTCGCCCCCGCCCTCGCCCGCCTCTCCCAACAACTCGCCCAACTCACAACCTCCCACGCGCAAAACACCGCCCTACTCACCTCCCTCGCGCAGGAGCGCACCGAAGTAGACGATAGGGAGAAGGAGATGCGCGCGATGGTGGAGAGGGCTGAGGGGAAGAGGGCGTGGTTTGGAGGGTTTAGGGAGTGGGTGGAGGGTGTGGCGGGGTTTTTGGATGAGAAGTACCCTTTACTTGAGAGTTTGGAGGAGGAGTATTTGTCGCTATTGAAGGAGAGGTCTGGGATGATCGCGAAACGGAGGCGCGAGGACGATGAAGATGATCTAGCACTGTTCATGGGCGCTTTACCCGCCCCACCCCCAACCGAAGAAATGGAAGAAACAGACGACCTCGGGCGCTCCATCCCCAAACCAACAGCGCGCGACCGCCGCCTAGCCCGCACCGCCCGCCGCCAATCGCGCCTCTCACGAACCACCAAACCCGCCTCCTCCACCTCCGAAGCAGACGAAGGCTACTCAACCGACGCCTCCCTCTCCCCTCCCGACGCCTCCGCCTATTCTTCGGCCCTGCACGGGCTTGCCTCGCGAACGAAGGCCGTGCTGGCGGACGTCAAAGCGGAGGAGTTCCGCGATCCGCGCAAGGGGAGGTGGGGGGTGTGGAGGGAGAGGTATGGGGATAGCTATGTGGGTGCGTGGGGTGGGTTGGGGGTGGTTGGTGTTTGGGAGTTTTGGGTGAGGTTGGAGTGTGTGGGGTGGGATTGTATCGAGGTCTGTCTTTCCTTCTCCCTTTACACTTTCTCTACATTCGGGGCTGATAGGAAATTTGTGAAGGATCGAAGGAACCTGCATGATTTCAAGTGGTACAAAGGCCTCTACGAATATTCCCGCCCCGGCTTAGGAAGCGTCGTCGAAGAAAGACCCCTCGGGCCAGATGGGGACCTCGTCTCGTCGATGGTGACGACGGCGGTGGTGCCGATGGTGTGTAGGCTAGTCGAGGCGGGGGCGCTGGATGCTTATTCGGAGAGGGGTGTCGTGCGGATGGTGGATCTGGCGGAGGAGGTTGAGGCGAGCGTCGAGTCGGGGAACGTCAAATTCCAGGCGCTGCTGAAATCGGTCATGGCCGCCTTCCAAAAGGCCATCGGCGAGACCGAAGCCTCGCTCGCGAAATACCAAACCGCGCACCAGCCACTGCCCGCCTTCAACCCGCAAGCCATCCCTGCAAGGCGGCGCTTCCTGGCGCGGCAGGTGAAGCTGCTGCGGAATTTGATGCGGTGGCGGAAGTACACGGGGGAAAGGTTTGGGGTGGGGCTGTTGGTGGGGAGGGTGGTGGAGGGTGTTATGGGGGTTGCGGAGGGGGGGTGGGATGTTGGGGGGGAGGAGGTTGCGAGGGTGGTGAGTGCTCTTTTTAGAGACTTGGGATTGCGAACTGACCAACTCATGCAGGTAGCGAATATTTTGCCGGTAGAGCTTACGCCGTATCAGCTGAAGCACCTCCGTCAAACACGTTGATTGATCGTATGTACCATCTATCCTGATTATAATATCCCTCTCTCTCTCTCTCTCTCTCTCCTTACCCACCCCGCGTGATCTCTTTCCTTCTCTCTCTCTCTCCGGCCTACTCTCTTCCTTTCTCCTTTTCTGTTTTCGAGTGCACTTCCTTTCAAGTTATCAGCGCCAGTGACCCTGTCTTGTTGCATTGCATTACATTCACTGCACACCAAACCACGCTGGTAACTTTGACCGCACGTCGATATATGGATATTATGAAACACTCATGACCCTCGCGGCTCGTGACGATTTAGTCGTTGCGTTTGGTGCTGCGGGAGGCTCGTTCCGTTGTCAGACATCTTTTCTTTTTCTTTTCTTTTCACGCGTTTTGCCTTTTCCACGTTTTACCCATGCCTTGTGCTGTGCTTCGTGCACTAGAAGGCCCCCGCGTTCGTGTATGATTTTCGTGTTCGGAGGCTAGTCCTTCTTCGAATCTTGGCGGGATTTCTTTCCGAGTTTTATCCTGTGGGCGTCTGTCAATCTGAGCTATATTTATCCAGGTCCTTCGGAGTCTTTGCTAGTTTGTGATCGTGATCTGTGCTTTCATGCGTGGTAGTAAGTGGTGCTATTCCATTTTCAGAGATGGACACCGGTTCCCGGTTCCTTGCTGTGCGCCTATGGCTCCGAATCTCCAATGCGACTTCGATGGCCTGTCCCGTACGACAAGGTGCCGTATTATTCATCGTCAAGATGTCTTCTTTCCTCAGGGTGACAATTATCTCGGCCGCCTTAACAAACCTGTCGTTCCCGGCGGCAAAGGGCCGTCGACAGTTCGCTCAGCAGCACGCTGGTCATCTCCCAAAGTACGTTGTGTCGATAGTAATATTAATTCTTTGATTGGCGGCCTCCCTACCTCTCCCCACGTGGCAAAACGGTTCTCGCAGTTCACAGTCGTGTGTTTGTTCTATGGAGAGGTGCGTATGGCTGTTGCGGAGGGTGTTTGGGAGTTGAGGGTGATGAGGTTGCGCGAATAGTGAGTGCTTCTATTTGACAACCCACCATCAAGAGGAACTGACCAACTTTCTGCCCATATCAGCTGAAGCAATTTCGTCAAGCCACGTTGACTGTACGTAACATCTTGATCATGATATCCTGATTGCAATATGGATCCTTTCCTTACGCGCCAGTGACTGTTTCATTTCATTCACTGCACCACGCTGGCAACTCAAACGCACGTGGATATATGGATCTTATGAAACACTACACTCATGACCCTCGACGTCTCGTAACAGTCAAATGTTGCATTTCGTGCTGCGAGTGGCTCGTTCCGTTGTCAGACATCATTTTCTTTTCCTTTCGCCACGTTTTTGCCTTCTCCACGTTTTGCCCTGACCATGCTTCGCGCACTAGAAGTGGGCCCCGCAATGATTTTCGTCTTCGGAGGCTAGCCTTTTTATATTCGAACCTTGGCGGAATTTCTTTCCGAGCATTATCCTTGTGGGCGTCTGTGAACCTGGGCTATATTTATCCAGGCCCCTCCGGAATCTTTGCTAGTTCGTGATCGGTGGTTTCATGCGTGGTGGTGAGTAAGTACTATTCCATTTTCAGAGTTGAATGCCGGTCCCTGGTACCTTGTTGTGCGCCTATGCTTCGTGCGACTTCAATGACATTTGCGGTACCGTATTATTCATTGTCAAAATGTCTTTTTTCTCAGTGTGCATATTATCTCGGCCGCCTTAAAAATCCTCTAGCTTTCGGCGGCGAAGGCCCGTTGACATTGTGGCCTCTACTCAGTAACACATTGTTTATCTCCAAATGTTAACACGCGCTGACCTTGTAGTAATATTAAATCCTTGATTCACGGCCTCCCCACGGGGCAAAACGGTTCTCGCAGCGCAGAATTGTGTGTTGTTCTATTTCTTGCACGTATTCCCATGAATTAAGCCTGTCCTGTGATCTTGCCTATTTCCAGGACGCAGTCAAACCGTGACGCCCGTCTTGAGGTCATAATCGATTGATTTTGCCACTCATAAAGCGAACTGAGTTCTGTACACGAACCAAGACTACAACGATGCTTCGGAATCACGGTGCGCCATCATCCTCAGTCGGATATAAGAACCTGGACCGCGGTTAGCGCCGTGATGCATTCAGTGTACGGATCTATTGACGACCAGTGCCAATGTTTACTTCACGAGCTACGTTACTACTCTAAATCTTTTTAAGATCCCTTACGGGGTCTTGAAAATGAATGTAATGAAAGGTAATGATCAAATGGCAACCTTTCTCTGCTTCAATCACTCAGGTATGATGGGAGAGTAGAAAATCCAAGGTCATCAGGCTTCTTGTCACATGACCGCCAAACCCATTCATGAATGGTTTTCCACCATCTCGCCACTGTCATCATGGAGAAGCGGACCAACACGCCTCTCCATAATCCCACTGCTGCATGTGGGTACCGGCTTCCTTTCGCAGTTTTCGGTGGAGAAGTCTGGAGAAGCTGCCCCTTGAGAATCACGAAGTGATGTCGTACCTTGGCACTCTGTGTCTCCATCTCTATTTCTGGGGCTAAACAATGACGCGAACTTGGGGTCTCTCTCTCCAGGTAGCCAAGGCGCTCCTCACTCCCGTCCAAGGGATGTGGCGGAGAACCAGTCTTCCCGCAGCTTCTCTCAGTCGCCTCGATAACTGTCTCTAACGCTACATCTTTGCATGATCTGGACCATATTCAATAACTGAAATCTAGCTTTCATCAATCGGCTGGAAGCTCTAAGAAGAGAACAGCTATTTGGGGATCACACCATATTATTGACTCTTGTAAGAACTTGACCCATCTGCTCTGGGCGCATGTGCTCAAACTCACGGCAAGCTGACAACGTCGTCGCGTCTCTTGTGCTGACACGAGACCGGAATATTTCTTGGAAGCTTATTAAAGGAGCCCATCAATAAATGCCATATAGTCGCTCTCCTTCGCATAATCCATTACCTGACCGCGCTTTCTTCATGTCACGACTCGATTCCTCTGATACCAGTCACCGCGACTCCACGCATCGTCGCAAGGAATCGATTTCAGTTACCGAGCACGTATATCCAGAATTCAGACCAGAAGCCGAAACTGTGTACTATCCGAATCGATGGGCGCGATACCGGTACGTTGATAACCGGAATGACGCTAACCAAAATGGCACTAATAGATCTCCCCACAGCGAACATATACGAGAACCATTTGCTGAATTCTTGGGGGTCGCTATATTGATCATCTTCGGCACTGGTGTCGATTGCCAGGTCGTTTTATCGGCGAATCCGAATGTCGTTTCGTCGCCAAAAGGAGTGCGTTCTTATTACATGTCAGCCTGGGATGTACTCTGAGAATTTCTTAGGATTACCTATCTCTCAATTTCGGCTGGGGAATTGGAACAGCCTTGGGTGTCTGGGTGTCTGGTGGTATTTCGGGCGGTCACATTAACCCTGCTGTTCGTGCACTTGAGCGAACACCTCGAAAAAAATGCTCACAATTACGCATTCACAGATTACCATTATGCTGGCTACCTTTCGAGGCTTTCCCTGGAAAAAAGTACCAGTGAGTGCCTAGACCTCCGTCAAATTTTATGTCATTTCTGACACTTCTCAGATCTATATTTTCGCACAAGTACTCGGTGGCATCGTGGGAGCGGCTGTGGTGTACGGCAACTATTTCCATGCAATCGATATCGTAGAAGGCCACGGAGTACGGACGCTCGAGACAGCAGGCTTGTTCTCGACATATGCGGTTGGTACTTTTCACTTCAAGCGACGCATTTTACTAACCTCTGATTTGTAGGTGCCCTATATGACAAATGTTTCCGCATTTTTTGACGAATTTTTGGGCACCGTCGTCCTTGTAATCGTTGTTTTGGCAATGAACGATAAGAAGAACATCCCGGCGCCCGCTGGCCTTGCACCACTCGTGCTTTTCTTCCTGGTGTCTGGTATCGGAATTGCACTTGGGATGCAAACAGGTAAAATCCTTGTCCGCGGTGCAGTATCCCGTCTTAATGGCTCTATCCACACAGGTTATGCCATCAACCCAGCCCGCGACCTCGGTCCGCGCATCCTGACCTCAATGGTCGGCTATGGGAGTCAAGTATACACATTCAGAAAGTAAGTTGAATTCCCATCCTTGAAGTGCTATGGCTCATTGACGTCAAAATACCAGTCATTATTGGCTTTGGTGTCCTATCATCGCTCCCATTCTGGGGGCACTATTCGGTGCCTTCGTTTACGATGCATTCCTATTCACTGGGGAGGAAAGCATCTTGAATAAACCGTTCGTAGTATTCCACAAGCTCCTTATGCATGTCCTAATCCATCGCTCGCAGGAACGCTGAAGCTCGGCGACGCAATCTACATGCGAACCCTGAGCAAAGGCGACACATGCCTGCTGGCCCTGGAGCTGAAGAACCAGTTTAATAACCACAGCGACTCTCAATCACTAAAATGTACATTACGATCTGCAAAAAAATATGAATTGCATGTGTATAGGGCTCCTTGATTATGGCTTCATAAGCACAAGTTCCTTATCATCACCAGAAGGTATGGCTACATATTCCACGAGGAACCGACCGGGCAGCATGAATTGCCTCATCTACACACCTGTTGAAGTCGGCGCGGGTTCTGCGAAGCGCAGGAGTGTGTTCTTTGTCGTACTTCGACGGTAACCTGCACGTCTTGGGCAAGTGTTAATCTCGTTTGATTGAATCAGCCTTTCCCTGCGCGACGCGGTGTATGATTAGAAAAGCAGATATGATCTGAAAGAAATCATCTGTTCAAGTCAATGATAAAGCTTACATAGATATGGATCGGTAATTGAGCGACCATGCTCAAGGCAATCTTGTTATCGACCGGTAAGCCCAGGTAACGCGATGTTGATGACAACGACAGGGGTTGCAGACTCGATACACAAGGTCATGATTCTAGTATAATGGGATCCATGTCCAGGTCCAAGTGCTTCGCGCAGATACTTTTTGTGGTGTAGGAGACGGAAGACGACCAGTTCAGTTATTATGATGCTGGTAGCGAGAGTGACGATTGATAACGCGACTAGCGTTTGACCAGAAGCGGGGTAGGCAGACCGGAGTGCAGAAGGTAGTGAGGTGGGGCAGATGAAGCCCCTGAATCGTTGAAGCTAATCATGCATCACATATGTCGACGCATAATCGTGCATTCGAACGGCCCATAAAAGCCCCGCACAAATAAATCGGTAAAGAAACCATTGGTATGGCAAGTCATGAAGTGTTCCGGATGGCTGCAGAGAACACCGAAGCGCGCTTTTACACAATATGTGGCTAGGGACGACGAATTCATGTGATGCTGGTGATGTTTCATGGAAGTCGAAGCTTTTCATACGCGATACCATGTCGGAAAAATCGAAATTAGCATGTTAGGAATTATAAACGTTGACGGAACCTGGCATCACATTAAGCAACCTTCGCGCTCCATGCGTAGCCAAATCTGCTCCACATATGATGCCACAGCTCCATGAAAGGTCTCCAAAATGTCACGTACGTTTCCGTCAACGTTTATAATCTCATGTATCAGCAAATACTTTAATTTCGATTTTTCAGACACAGGCGGAGGCAAGAGAATCGAGATCGAGAAGTTTGCCACGTAAGAGTAGGGTGCGCCTAGAACGCCATTGGTATACAAGGTATGCATGGATGAGAGATTCGACTTTGGCCCAGAGCCGAGAGAGTATGAAGAGTTACAGAAGGTTATACCACGGATTACCGATTCGCTTTCGTGCAACCCAGGCAGTTTACAGCCTGCCAGGCTGTGAATTACCTTGGTATTATCGTCAATGACGACGAATTGCATTGCATTGGCCACAAGCTGCTTGCGAAAATTTGCCAGCGATAACCCTAGATGAGAGGAGAGTTGCACATAGGGTGATTATCGTAAGGTTCAGTTCGTGTTATGTTGCAAAGACAAGCTCGCAGTTCCGGCGATCTGAGTCTGAACCCGACCGATGGTAGTCTCCCGTAGTCAGACTAACGAGATTCGTAGTCTTTTTTTATTTGTAGTGAACGACGACTTACTCATCTGTAGTCTGATTTCACGCGCGGTAGTCGAACCGCGCTACAGGATTTCATCTTTAAGATCACGTGAAATTACCAAACGCAGTAATTTTCGAACGACAATGACCTCATCGAACATCTTCGCGATACCGCCTCCTCTGCATGGCGTCGAACTCAAGGTTCAGGCTCTCTGCTAACGATTTGCCTACGCCAACAACACCCATTCATACATACTCTCCTTTTCTATCATCAAACTCAGCTTCGCTATCCTATAACTTCACCACGACACCGTATGCTCTCAACACTCTTCGAGCTCAAACCGCTACTCCTTGCCCCCAAGTTCGGCGAAAAAGGAAGAAGGAAAATCAGCCATTGTCCGATGTCCTTCCAACCCTCAACTCTGAAGAACCTGTGCGCAAAAAACAGTCATACGGGCCTCGACGAAGCACTGCAGATAAACTTGCAACTGTTTTCAACGCGATACGCGACGCGAACTGGACGCTCGGAGAATTCCTTTATTACACATTTCAAACGAAGGACAAGAATGGGCAGGATTTGAAAAGGACTACTCAACATTCAATGTATGCAACACATTTCTTGCAAGGGCAGACAACTTACACCCCAGGAATCATACTTGAGTGCTGGTATAACAGCCCAGACGGCCGTGTCCATGGACAATTGGCTCAGGAGGTTCCGATGTACGCTACCACACTAGTTTACACGAAAATTAAACCTGCTCGCGCGGCGTTGACTGCATTTGCGGCTCAAATTGTCGAGAAGAAACTAGTTCAAGAGGCAAGAAAGGCTGTGCTACCCGAAAGTGGCCTCCATGCCACTTCCAAAAGACGGGGCACTCACAAGGTGGAATGGGCAGACGTAGGAGCATCCACAGTTTCCCATGTCGAGGCTGTCATCAAGCACTACCAGCCGTTAACCTGGAGGTTGTTGAATAGAATTGCTGGGGAGAAAGATGTCGATGGGGCTCCTGCAGTCCGAAAGCGTCGTCTTACGTCAACGGTAAGGATTCTAATTCTCATGTCAAAACTTAATCCGATTGATTAGGCATAGGTTCTTGGATCAGTCTGGGTGCCTCCACCCGTTTTTGAAAGCAGTCAGCCAGAGGTAAAGAAATGCTCGAAGAAGGAGAAACCGACTACACGTCACCCTCAAGGTGACCGTGTGCTAGCCAACTCCATCACATTCATGCGAGACGCCCTCATGTCTCGAGAAATGTCTTACGCCATCGCTGAGGGGGACCCTGGCCGCGTTTATGAGGTTATGAAGGTACGTCTCTTACCTAGTCGATGTCGATCAGGTTGTCAAACTAACGCTGAACCAGGTTCTTCTGTTTACATTCACGGGCTCAAGTCATACGAAATACTCAAGCTATCTGCTTGAGACAATCTGTCGTCTCGAGCTCGAGTCCACTCAGGCGCTCCGTGAGACAATTCTTAGGACAACATTGGTGAATCTCACGGGGCGCGCAGGCTCATTCAGCGCGGCAGATCTTATGCAGGAGTATTTCAATCGACTTCTGGAGGCTATCGTCGAGAAGAAAGGTGTTGAATATGGTGATTCCTTTATCCGCAAGGTTATCTCGCGCAATCTCCATCATTTTGCACGGATTAAGCTTGACCTCCGTGTTGGTGTCGGTTTGTCACAGCGAAGTTCTGGCCACTCAGCCCCACATCTCAACCCCGAGACCAGGATCCTTCTGGAGACCTACAACGGCGCTGAGCTTCACTTTCGTCGTCCTGGTCGCGTTTACATTGACACTGATAAAGACCAGTTTGATGGCGGAATTGTCAAATTCAGAGCAGGGAAGTTAAAGAAATGGATTTCCGATACTACAAAAACCCGCAACCTTCAGTCATCCATGGAGTGTCCCGTTTCCGAGGAAGGCGAATATTCTGATGACGATGGAGAGGATAATCAGCACGAGGGGGCACCAGATGCTTTAGTTTTTCGAGAGGTTGTTGATGGACAACTCGTTCTTGGGTCAGTTGAGACATCTGCGCTGGAGGTTGACACATGGATATCCCAGCTGGAAGAAATCCCTGTGGGATATTCCAGCAATGAGGAGAGTGACGAGTAATTATAACGTATGTGTTTATTGAACAATCCTGACTGTTCCGTTTCTAAAAATTCATGAGCAGGTTATTGGAATCGTGTAAATGACATACTGCATGTGAATTCTCCAGGTTATGTTCTTTCGATGCTGAATGTCAATCTCCTCCACTTCGCCTGTCTCTGCATCTCTTGTAACTTCATTGATGATTACATCATCTTCGTCGCTCCCAGATCCTGCATGTTCACCGTCGTCTATGTGGCTTGTTCCTTCTTTCAGTGTCTCCTTCTTTTTACGTTTGGCCTCCGCGCGATGTTCAGCAAATTTGTTGCGCAAGCACTCGCAGAGTGATAGCAGTTCTTCTTCCCTGGAGTTAAGGAGGTGATTTCCTTTGACAATCGAATGGACGTCACTGATTGTCTGCACAGAATACAGCTTGTCAATTAACTCCTTGATTGTTTCATCTGGTAGAAAGACCGAGGGTGGAAAGAAGCCATATTCCGAGGCGCTGGCATCATTAAAGATTGACTGTCGCAGTGATTTCAACTCTTGTGTGCCAAGAGCTCGAAGCTCTTTGTTGAGTCCTTCTCCTCGCTTGGATTTCGTTTTTTTGGAAGTAACTGCTGTTGGAACAGCAGAAGCCGTCAGAGAACGTGATTCCGGGGTACAATATGGGCCACTGCAGGCGCATATCACCGGCTTTTTGGCTGATGGGTATGCTTTGCATATTCCACAGGTACATTCTGGATCAGATTCCGGGTTGTCGTATATTGAATTGAGTTTTGCTGGCTTGCACTCAGCCAATAGCAGACCTGCCATGCTAATGTCCATCTCCCGATCTTCCTTTTTGCTCGGTGGATTGATTGTCGACTGCCCATGCTCACCGTAATCGGCAGCAGGTAGGTGGTTGTCGAGAAGTGATTGTGCAGTAGCCAATGCACCTCTTGTGTAATAGAGTATTCCACGAGGATGAGACACCAGCCGTCGATTACGCCCAATGCGACCAATTTTCTGCACGAATTCGTCAACATCAGCAGGCTCTCCCAGAATGATTGCATCTTCAGTTGACTGGCTATCCCAGCCCACGCTCAAGACGTCCGTGGCAATTGTGATTGAAACCATATCGTTGTTATTGAGAAAGCCAAGTGTCTCGTCGTTGTATGACTTCCAGTTTAAGGAATTGAATAGCCGAATTCGCTTTTCTAGATCATGAACACCTTGAGATTTTGCGTGACGCCAAAGATAACAAACGACTCGGAAGCCGAGTGAGATTGTCTTGCAAAAAATGACTGTGTTTCGGCCTTCTTCAAGGATCCAATCGAGCTCGGGAAAGGAAGAACCTCCAATGCCAGAGTGCATCTCACGAAATATGAGCTGGATATCATGCCGCATATTGGAGCGCAGTATGCGATGGTAGCAGCCTGGTTTGAGACCCAGTATGTGGCAGATATTATTTAATATCTGCCCCTTGCGAAGTGTTGCAGTAGTCCCTATAAGAGATATGATTTCCCCTCGGAAAAGGGGCAAACGGGGGCGTAAGAGGCCTATTTGTTGAAACGTGGTTCGGAAAGATTTTCCCCACCAATGCAGGAGATGAATCTCGTCAACACCAAGTTTGCAGATCCTTTGGGCAAAGTCTGCATGATCAATGAGGCGCCTGAACTCGGGATTCTGAAGTTCCTCAGGCGATAGGGTTATAATTGAACCTTCAGTGCGGGCCTCAAGCCATATATTTCTGTTTGACTCTCGAGCTTCCGCTGCTGTGTCGGAATTTATCACCAGGCTTTTGAGACCAAATCCACTCATGCTTCGGCTCTTTATCCCAGATTAGCAAATGTGGGATGGGATGTAAAAAAAATCGGACCATGTCTTGCTGTAATGCCTTGGTTGGAGCAATGAGAATCATGCATGGGTTTTTTGGAAATGTCTTTCCAGCCAGGGCAATGCTGGGATCTTGAGAGATGGCAAGGATGACCAACATTAAGAAACAGTAGAAACCTGTTTTTCCTGATCCTGTGGCCATGGTTGCCACAAGATCTACCCCATCGAGGGCATAGCATATTCCTTCAAGCTGGTAGTCGTGTGGTTCTATAGATCTCGGCTGATTTTTGGCCAGAATGTCAGTAACGAGGGTGCGGCCGGCTTGGGTATTGTAGATGGGTTGGAAACTTTGGGGGGCTTCAGACGGTGCCATTATCATTGATTGAAACTACAGTAAGTTATTTGAATGAAAAATAGATAAGAGCGGCTCCACAGGAATGAGCGTCGATCAGGTCGGCGCGCTAATTAAAACACGCGTCGGCTTTGCTTGGTTGTACTTGGTGATGCACGTGATGCTTGAAAGTCCGAAATTGTGTAGCGCGGTCTCAACCTCGTAGGTGAAAACAGACTAGACCGATGGCGTGGTATGTAAGCCAATTGCTTCCTCGTTTGACCAAGTCTGTTATCGTCCTCGGGCAACGCTCTCCCCAAAGTTCGCGTTCCGCAGTGTCTGGTGCCCGCGCGTTCACCATGTCTCAAATTTACAAGTTCATGAACGGAGATGTACGGTATTCTGTAATTGCTACAATCTCGTCCAAGCGCTCAGACGATCTTTACGAAGGAATTGGCGGATCTCATGAAGAGTGGCAAAGTTCCTCAGAAGGACTTTCTAGTGGTCGACGTTCGCGACGAGGATTATGCGGGTGGAAACATCAAAGGCAGTTTGAACCAACCATCTGCGGAGTTCTTGATGAATGTCGATGGTCTAGTTAAGAAAACCAAGGATGTTCCAGTAGTTATCTTCCATTGCGCGTTGTCCCAAGTTCGGTAAGCGCGTTTTTCCTTGATGGCGGCATTTAACTTGACCAATGTCTGTTCAGTGGGCCGAAAGCTGCAAGGGTACGTCCTAAAACCTTTGCTGCTTGTGATTGGCGATAGACACTCTTATAGATTTACGCCGAGACACGACGGAATGCTTTGGGCAAGAGCGACATTCCCCATGAAGTCATTGTGCTTCGCGATGGTTTCACACAATTCCAGGTGAAATACAAGGTAAATACAGAAACAAGGGACGGTCGTATACATGCTGATGCGATGCCATCGTCTGTCCTTTCTCAGGACGATCCAGAGCTTGTAGAAAACTGGGACAAAGACGTCTGGGCGTCTGACTGGAGTTGAATACGCAGCTGTTGTTCTGCGGAATGGCTGTATAGAGGGCAAATCTTGGATATCTAAGGTGTAGTATCACGATGCGTTTGTTGGATTAGTGAGTTTCTTGTCGCTGCCATCTTTCAAGGTGCGCTTGGGCATTGTTTCAATGACTTGTGTAAGTCTACGCCTTTCGTCGGCGAATTGTTTTTGACAGACATGCCTTATGTCCAACAACCTTAGTATGTCGTAGAATATGAAGGTGGTATAACAACGCACCATGAGCCAAGCGAAACTAATGTGAATGCAGCGATAGCCCAATTTCCTGCCATCATAGGACCTACAGGAATGAAAGTTGATAAGGCAAAGGTTCTAGATTGATCCTAGCTACACACCTGCGGAGACACCACGTATTACCCCAACACCAGCACCGCTTCCAATCCCTGCTAATAACGCATTCCGTGCACAAGGTAGTTCAGTGACGTGCTTCGCACTCTATAACAAGAGTCTAAGTGGACTGTCAAGGAAGGCGCAAAGACTTCCTTACCTCTAACGAGTCTTGAAACAAGTTCCCTGTCGGAGGAGGTACCCGAGAAGGTAGAGTTGGCGGTTGAGGCGGTTGGCTCGTTGGACGGATGTCTTTACTGTCGGACATGGTGGGGAGCAGGAATTCGAATTATTTCGGCAATGGGCCACACGTGACAAGAGTCTACAATGAATGCGCCAAAAGCCATCGCCCTCACGATGAAACAGGTGCAACTATCCTTCCAGTGCGCTTGCAGTGCGCAGCGAGCACGAACAAGTAATAGAAGGGAAGAGGCATCCAAATAGCATCATTACTTTGTCACAAGAGGACGACGTTCCGACATTCTCAAAAACAAAGGGCTCGGGCTGTATCCCCTTCCAAGCTTCTCAAACTGTTATTCGAACCAAATTCGAACAGGGAGATCAGAGCCACAGACGTCTAATAATTATCTAATATGATTTCTAAATTCTATGGTATGTCTGTATTACCTCAGACATGTTGGGAGGCTATCAGAGTTTCCGACGAGCAAAGACGTGAATATGAGCCAGACCAGGCACACTCTGGAGTCTCTGTCAATGCAAGCAATAGGAAATTAGAGGAAATAAGAGAGGAGAGCATATTACTCACAGGAGGATTCACAAACCACGCCGTCTCCCATTCCGACTCTGCCCATCTATTCTTCACATACCGATGAACTTCCTTGCCAGCCTTTTGGATCAAAGCATCCTCCTCCTCAGTGGGTGGTTCAGATTTAATCATACTGTCGAGTGTTATGCCCCATTCAGCAAGTGCGGGGAGGCAGGACGGAAGATTAGACGGCGAAGGTGGCGGAGAATCAAGTCCTGTGAAGCCCCATAGACCGTCCTGGTCAATTCGTGGTTTGATAGAGTCCGTAATTAGGTCTTGGTGGTATATTGGAACTTTCGTCCATATAAGGCTGTGTTCAATATCGGGTGGGACTATAAAGACTCGGTGAGTGATTGAAGAGTTGAATGCTTAGCAATGGACGCGTACCGGAATACGGCCAATCGTTTTGAATTATACTGATGAGTTCACGAGGTGTCTCCCACGCAAAATATGGGGTTTCTGGGAGTTCTCCGCTTTTCAGGCCGTCTCCGGAGGCATTAGTTTGGGAGTCATTGAGAGCAGATTTCAAGAGCGACATAGTGTCTGGTTGGCCCCAGCGCAGTCGGTGGTTCACCAGGTAATTGACTGACAGTACCATCAGTGTTTGACCCACTTCATTGTTTTAGAGGTCAGACGAACCCATGGATCCATGTTTCTGCGCTATCCCAACAGCCCATGCATCGTAACGCTTTTGAAGCGTCCGCTCACGCTTCAGAAGACCGAGATCCCTACATCGTCAAAGGAACCCATATCAGCATGTTCATGCCATGAAGATATAGCAAAGACCAACCCTGAGTTCACGAATGTCTTCAACTGTTCCCAGGTAAATTTCGCGGGATAATGTACCAAAAGTTCTTCAAATGTGGGCGGGCCGCTGCGCAGGGGTACTTGCTCCGCTGTCAAGTAAGTCGTTGGCGAGCCGTTAGGAGCGTTAGTCATAGTGAATGAAGTATTTGTGCTTCTAGCACGAAGGGATCAAACAAGAGAGTGCTGAGCGAAGAGGTGGCTTTTGAGCTCAACAAATCCGATGGAAGTGGCCGTTCGCAATGAACTTGTGGACCCTTGGTTGACGGTCAACCTCGCGATAGCCGGATATACTCTAGCGAACTAGGAATGTAGTCATGTTGCTTCCGATTGCGACTTGGTGAAATGCGCATGGGAAATGTGTTTCGTAGATAAGGTTGTATGTTGAATATAGCACATCGAGGTTTCCTTCCAAAACCGGGCTTGATCACATACGGCCATGAGCTCATGATCGGGATTCAGATTCCTATTCGTTTTCAATATGGCTGATTGGAGGAACAACAACACAAGAGAAGCTCAGCGCGGCACTGAGAGAGGATGGCGAGGCCGGGGTCGTGGACAATCAAGAGGAGGTCCATCGACGTTTCCTGCAAGAGGCAGGCCAGTTTTGTCCGCAGGCCAACCTGAAGCACATACAGCTAGGACAAATATGCCCCCAGATCCTCAGGCAGCGAGGAGACGGATGAACCTTATGGCTTCGGTCAGCAGGAGCAGTGGGCTGGAGAAGGATGGAGATGAGTGAGTATCTTTCCAACTCTGAGTAATGCCGGGGTCATGATAGAACTTCAGTCCTTCAGTTTGAAGAATTACAAAATCCAAGAAGAGTATAGAAACTTCATTCAGGAGAAGGTGAGATCCCAAGGCTTCAAATAATTGCCCAAGGAAGAAATTGAATACATTGATAGCTAGATACTGTCTTCGCCCGCCACACTGAACGCGTGCATGAAACAGAGGCGGAGAAGAGACAGCGTATAGACGCACAAGAAAATCTTCTGATCCTCTTCCGTGAGTCATTGTCCTGACAGCTGTCGTGAATACCTGCTTAACGTTGCTCAAATTTCAGGCAAGTTGCGAGAGGGTATTTATTCCTCCGGACGAAACGATGAATTCGCGATGGAAGGTTTGTATCATTGTCCGGCTGTACTTGCTACTCGACTAAAAGCTGAACACCTTCAGCATACGAAACATCTCTCTACTTGTCCGTCATCTTCGAGTCGCCCAAACAAACGGCATCCATCATCCCTCATCTTCTCACATTGACGCATACATCCACCTCAAGCTCGTCTGCACCGAGTCCTTCCAAATACAGCGTCCTCGTTTCACTCCTTCATCATCTGGCGACATCCTATCCCTCTCAGAGCACATATAATCAACAATTGGACTCACTACCCAGTACCCTACTACCCCGACGATCAATTGCCGCCGTATGGCTCGCCTCCCTCGCAAAGAGCTTGCGCACGCGAAACTATGCTAGTTTTGAGGCTCTATCGCGAAAAAAATCGGTTCTAGAGGTCGTCCAGGAGTCTCATGCAGATAAAAGTGTATCAGAAACGTCGGAGCCAACTGGCACTGGAACCCAACAATCTAATCTTGCTTCTAGAGCTCTGTCGTGTCTGATAGCTTCGTTGAGACGGAAATCGGGTGACACTGCTTGGGTCATCATCCGATCCGCGTATCGAGAAATCGCATGTGATCAAGCTGCGAAAGAAACAAGAAATTGGTTGACACGCTCGCTGAGCTTGGATTCGGTCGTTGCAGAGGAACTCAGTCTGAAAGTCGATGATTGGTTGGAACAGAAAGCATCTTTGGGCCATGTACGACGGAAGGAAGGCGTCGAGGGAAGGTGGATTATTTGCAAAGTTCGATGACGATCTCGAAGCTTCCCCTCTATCTACAAAGGTACATGTGTTATCTACTTACTTGAGTACAGTTCATCCGTCGTTAATGTCGTTTTGTCTGGTATATGGTCGGAATGTGGTAGGAAAGCGAAAAGAAGATATAAAAACCGCGGGAAATTGAAAATAGGCACCCAGACCAGTCTTTAACGAATCGCAACTTTGCTGAGGAGATCGGCAAGATCATCCGCAGAATCAGGAACTTTGGCAGGCTCCTTGGGTGCTATCGCTTCCTCAGCCTTCTTCTTCTCCTCTTCATCAACCTCCTTGGCTTCCTCTTCCTTCTCCTTCTCTTCCTCCTCTTTCTCTTCTTCCTCGTCCTCCTCATCTGATGCAAACAAGCGACCTCCTCTCTGCTTCAATCCCAAGGACAAATTCTCCAGATGCTCGTCGTCCTCTTCGACTTCGTTCCATTGCAATTCCAAGGTCTTCAGAGTCTTGAGACCCTTCGAAATTGCACAGGCCAAAACCTCGAATGATGCGGTCTCGAGGTTGTTGTTCTGCAGTTGCAGAGTGTGAAGTTTAGGATTTGATCCGCTGGCAAGAGTGGTGAGGAGTTGGGGAACCTCACCCTCTGCCGAAAGAACGCAGTCAGAGAGATTTAGGGTATGTAGCTCCGGCCAAGACGCGAGGGCTTCCGTCCACGCCCCGACACCCGTCAATTCTCCGTCGACAGTGAAGGTATTGTCTTGTAGATCGATATGTTCGATGTCGGGATTCAGGGCTAGACCCTTCGCAAGGGCAGTAATCCCTTCCATCCGAATCCCATTCTGCACCATCCGAACCTCAACTAGCGTCCCATGTGCCGCGAACGCATCGGCCCATGCTGTTGCGGAGCCGTTCTCCAGACGATTTCGCCCACAGATGACAACCTTGAGGTTTGACTTCTTTCCCTCTGCTTTGCTCAGCCTAGCTGACTCAAGGAGAGCGTTGGCAATGACTTCACCGCCAGCGGGACCGAGCCCGTTATTGTTCAGCCTCAAGATTTGGAGACTGCGATTGTGTGTGAGGAAAGGAACCATCGGATCCACAGATCGTCCTCCGAATGCATTGTCGCTGAGATTGATCTCGACAAGGGAGGTTTTATCTATAAGTGCATCACAGAGTGCTGAGAGTGCCAGTGGGATTTCCGAGATCAGACGACCTGTAAATATATCCGCGAAATCGGCAACCTGATGGCATTTGTCAGAACAGAATCATGAAAGTCACTAGTTACGCACCTTTAGCACCTCTGTCTTCTTCAGAAAATCAGCGAGAGCATTCGACGCGTCTACGCCGATTGTGTTGCCCCCCAGATGGATCTCCTCCAGCACAGTGGCGTCGACATCTTTCAGATAGGGTTCAATGTCGGCTCGGGTATCGAGCTTCAATCCTTTCCCATGTAACGAGAGGTTCTTTAGCGTGGAGGTTGAGGCCATTATCGGTTTGATGGCAATTGAGGAGAACGAGAGAGAGGTATCTGACTCTTCTTGACTTTATCAAATTTAAGGTGGCTCGATCATATCATAGGCAGATCACGGTCACGTGGCTACAAACGGCTCCGAGCTGTCAAACTTTGACGGCTCGGAAATTCTTTGACTCAAAGCATAAAAATGGTCTTCCGTCGAGGAACTTGAAAGGAGTCCACTGGATGAGCTTACGGGGAGACTTGACCGACGGAAAAGCTGTGGCATATACGCAAAAAGAAAACATCTTCACGTGCACGTGGTGGCAATGCATTGACCGGGAGTCGAACCCGGAGCTAGGCCATGGGAAGACCCAATGTTACCGCTACACCATCAATGCTATGGAGATCTGCGCTCCGGGCTCTACTGGGCGACATATATCGTGCTAGGATGGTTGATGACCTTACCATTGTTTGCGAGGTTATTGAAGACGAGAATTTGCAAGGGCCAAGTGGGCCCCACAGTTTGCAATTTGAGTGCTAGAATATTCTGGAGGCCGTCCCTATTGTTCTTATTGATCCCATAGAAAACCACAGTACCTCTAGTGGGCAACGATTGTCTGCAACATCTCATCAGACATCCGAAATCATGAATGACGATAACACCTCTATTTCCTGTCGCTTTTGATTGTCACCCCTCTTGAATCAACGAAAGAAAACTCAACAGCACCCCAAAAGTTGACCAATCCAAAATCTAAGCAATGCATTGTGGGCGTTGAGTCTCATCTCAAAATAATTGTTGTCTGCCATTCACTTTTTTAGTCATTGCCAAGTCATTGTTGTCACCCCGCTCAACCTCGCTTTGGTAAATTCAGATTCTCACTGAAGAGACGTGTGTACTCTATAAAGACTGTGTGATTGTATCTGTGGATGATTCTGACCAGAATCTCAGAGCTATTCCAAGTAATTGCTTTCAAGGGTGTGAAAGAGATGATCGTGACATGACCAAAATAGATATATTCTTCCATTTGCATAATAATTTGAATGAGAATGTAGACAGTATGAGTCACATTACATGATGTTTGTAACAATGTATGTACAACTAGTAGCCCCAGAGAGTGAGATGCAGTCGGTCAGAGAAAGAAACGGCAATAACACCCAAGAAATCAAATGACGGCATTAATTCCGACGTGTATGATCCTGCATCCCATGATCAGCCCAAATTCGAGGAGAAATTGGTGTTCTGTGACTTACTCATCCACAGATGTCAGCCAGTTAGCAGTTTCAGGGAACATGGTCGCTATCAACAGTGTTAGTACAACACAAGACAGACAACAAAGGAACACACCCAAGCGGCAATAAACATCCTCAATGAAGAACTTTCTGAGGAAATTGATGACTGGAGAGACAGCCCCGACGTTGACCTTCCTGGCAACAACGTGGTAATGAGGCGCGCTTGTATAGAACATTTGAGCGAAGATGAGGCAGTAGTTGACGCAGAGACCTTACATATGGGTCGCAGTCTGTGAGACGCATCAAATCTCTTGAATCACTGAGTCGGCAACTCGAGGATTCAAATGCCTCTCGATATCGCAAATTTTGTCAACAAGATCATTGATCTGCCGTATTCCAGGAGTCAGTATTTATTTGAACAAAATTTGAGTATAGGCAGACCTTGACGTCAAATTTATCGCGGAATCCGATGTAGTAGGTCACACCGTAGAAACCTAGAGAAGTCAGTACATGGGTAGTCGTATCTTTCAGCGCGAGCTTTACCTTCAACCGTGCGAACTTTGGACACGATGTAATGCTTGTCAACCGGGACTCTGGCTGTGGGGACTATGCAGACAGATAGAAAGATCTGAGAGACCATTAGTCCAAAATGGAGATAAGAGGCATTTAAGGAGACCAACCACGACACGAGGGAGTGCAGGCCATTGACAAACAAATCCTGAGGAAGTGTCAGCGAGCAATCGCCGGCTTAGAAGATAGACTCTACCAATGAACGTGTGTGGAACACCTTTCCCTTGCGCAATTTTGTGGAATACGGCGCACATTGGGATGCGCTGAAGTTCGCGTTTCTCCTCCCCTCGCTTGTTCTTGACGGTCCTCTCAGAAGTGTTATTGAGGTAGTAATAAGAAGGATAGTCTGACTCCTCCGACACCTTGTCGTCGTCCTGGTTTGGTGATGCTTTATGGTTGGGCCGGATAAAATGCCTGAGGTTCATGCGGTTCTGGCCATCAAAGTTGTCTTCCAATGACTGCGAAAATGCCAACAGTATTAGTACATGAAATATGTCAAGCTATTTGGCTATCTGACCTTGGCCCAGACCCAGAGAACCATGACCATAACGCTGTAGATATCTTAGAAGCATGTCCCGTTGTCAGATGGCCAGACTTACAGAACAACACCAATGAGAAGTGGTACCCAGGCACCATGCGGCACCTTCTTTAACGAGGCACCCCAGAACAAGGCTACCAGACCATTGTATGAGCAAACGGCATGACAAAAATTGCAGCGCACATACCATCAAAGAACCCAAAAGTAATGAAATAAGCAAGCCCAAGTGCCCATGGCAGGTGCTTCACGTAAGGTATTTGTAACGCAATCAATACACTGGTGGAGAACATGACAGTAGCGACCGCAAAGCCATAGGCGTTTGTCAGGTTTGCAAGGTTCAAGAAAACGACAACGGCGATGATAGTAGCAATCATAAGTGCCCAATTGATCCCTGGGATATACACTTGGCCTTGGATTGTCTTGGACGTGTACAGCATGCGGATGGGTGGGAACGCCTTGCTGTTAATGATTTGTTGCACAAGACTGAACGTGGCGGTGATCATTGCTTGGGATGCTATGAGCTAAATAAACAATGCGTAAGTAGGCGACATCTGTCACAGAAGAGGTTGAACTACCGTGGCGAGGATTGCAAAAGCGAACATAATCCTGGAGGACAGTTAGCAAGACAGAATCGAGTCGGAAGTGTATTTCTTACCAGAACAAAGGTCTGTTCACTGGCCCGGGGATGGTATTGTAAAACACGTTTGGTAGAACTGTTGGTCCGTTGTGAATCAAACGAGCACCCTGACCAAGGTATGCCAGGATGATGGCTGGGTATACAAAAGTGCAGAAGGAAATCTGTGCGACAAATCAAGGCACCGAAGATATACAAGACCTAAACCGAGTACTTACCCGAATAGACATGGCGTTGAATTGTCCGAGACTTAGAAAGCCTATGTCAGTCTTGAAAGTTTTTGAATTCTAGTACGGACATACTTTGCAAACGTAGCCTCACAACCGGTCAATGCAAGGAGTACACCAGCAAGGAGATCGTAGTTCCCTGTTTGCACAAAGACTATACAAGCAGGTTAATAGAAAGTTTCAACAAATGTTCTTGTGCAACCTACGCATAACAGCCCGCGATGGGTCGAAGGCGCGGAATATGCCGGGGAAGAAGGTGATGTTGTAAATACCAGTTCCGATTAAGAGGAGGAACCATAAAAACGAGACTGTAGGTATTGTTTAGTGGTTCACGCATTGGCAGCAGAGAAGTCACTTACTTGGAGCAAACGTGAAGGCCAACCATGCTGTTCCAAATTGTTGTACGAAGAACAGCGCCAGGAGGAAAACCTATTCCTTCATCAGGAAAAGCACCTTTGGTCCCAGGTCGGCCTAGGTAATTTGAACTTTCCCAAAGCAACTTTGACGATCCAGGCTGCTCTGGGTGTCTTTGAAAATATTCAAATTGCCTGGGGTGCTTCAGAAGACTGAAAATTGCCTGGGTTGCTCTGGGGTGTCTTTGTAAAAATTCAAATTGCCTAGGTCTCTCTGGGGTGTCTTTGGAAGCATTAAAATTACCTGGGTCTCTCTGGAAGTCTTTGGGAATATCTTCAGGGTGGCTCTAGGTGTCTCTGTAAATAGTCACAGTCCTCAAAGCTTTTTATGGCATATAATATCTCAATTTCAATTTTTACTAAATCCTCTGAATATATCTCAATTTTTTTTAAGCAAATCCATTAAGAATTGACTGTTAAATATAAGAAATGACTGATGCACCTTTACAGCATATAACCTTTCAATTTTCATTGCTCTCCATACTAGTAAAAAATATAAATTTTACATGATAATTATCTACTAAATTTTCTAAGTATTTTACATTTTTTTTGAAGCAAATTCATTGAGAATTGAGTGTTTAATATGGGAATTGAAAAAGCATGAGCTTTTTCAGTCATGTTGACTGAGAATTCCCACACTTGATCTGCCCAAGGCTCAACGGCGAAATTGTGTCAAGTCGTTTCAAACTCCGACATCGAACCACTTGCAACTCGACGCCGTCAACCTTTATTCACACCACCACCTCCCCTCTCCCTCCTGCCTCCTCCGTATCCACCATGGCGCACAACGCCATCGAGGCTCAACGTGATCCCTCGCCCCTCCGCTCTGCCCATTAAACGGCATCGAGCTTGGAGGGTGCCGCCGCCGCGGCCGCCTCTTTCCTGCCACGTCGAACGACGTCGAGCGTTCGAGGCGGCCCGTCGATCACGTGGGGTTCGAATTTGAACCTCGAAGGTTCAAATCCATTCAAACTTCACCTTGACCAACACCACCACCCACCGTCCCACACGCCCAGCAACGCGGCCAACGACGATTGCCAGGTACGTGGCCACCCCCCACGCAATGTCGATACTAACCGCCATCACCGAGGCCCACCCAACCGCCGTCACCGAGGCCTACCCAACCGCCGTCAATAAATGACGTCGAACGTCGACGACGCCACCCTCCCCCCCTCCGCTCTACCCATCAACCGGCACCCACCTCGGAGGACACCCTCGCCGACGTCCCTTTCCTGCCACGTCGAACGACGTTGGGCGTTGGGCAACTCGCCTGCCCCTCCCGGACTCACCAGGTACATGGCCAGCCCCCACGCAACGTTCATACTGACCGCCGTCGACGAGGCCCACCCACCCGCCTTCAACAATTGGCGTCAAATGTCGACGACGCCACCGCCGGTGCCCTACCATATCAAGTGTCCCCCCCACGGACCGCGCGCCGCTGTCTCATACACCCCTCCTCCATGAGATGTGGGCTGGGCTCGAATACTCACCAGCCCGACACCCAACACCACCCGTAGGACAGCGAGGATGAGACAGGGAAGGAGGCAGCGAGGGTGGCGGGTATTGCAGGAGGCAGAGACCACCGCCTCGTCATCATTCGACGAGGGAGCAGGGCGGGCGGCAGAATGCCACCGCCCCTCGTCATCAATCTACGAGGTAACAAGGCGGGCGGCAGACAGCCACCACCCCTTGTCGTTGTTCAACAGGGCACCGAGGCGGGTCGTGCCAAGCCGCCTCGTCGAACCCCCCCCCCCCCCCCCTCCCCTCCCCCGTACATTGATGGCGCCCAACGCCCGGCGCCCGTTCATCCCGCCTCTTCAAACACGGCCAACCGCCCCTCCCCTCTGCGCACCAACGACGACCCAATGAACACCAACAAAAGTCGAGGACGCCGCCCCTCGCACCCTCCGCTCTGCCCCGTCAGGGCATTGAGCGTGGAGGGTGCCTCTCGCTTCCGCTCTGCCACGTCAAACAACGTTGGGCATTGAGCATTGAGCATGGGCACTGCGGCTCCCACCTCCCACCTCCGCTCTGCCACGTCAAACAATGTTGGGCGTCGAGTGTAGCCCCTCCGGCTCCCATCGCCCACCTCCCTTCTCGCTCTGCCGCGTTGAACGATGTTGGGCACTCATGTCCAGGACACCGCCCCTCGCCCTCTCCGCTCTCCAATCAAATGGCATCGAGCTTGGGGGGTGACGGTGCCTCTTCCACCACCCATCGACGTTCGACAGGGTTCCTCCCCACACTTCCTCCTCCCCGCACCTCCTCCCCGCACCTTTTCATCCGCCTCCGCCTTGCTCCTCCTCCTTTGTATTTGTATGACTGTTAGGATCTATTAGTGTAGTAGTAGGTAAATACAAGTAGCATATATTGTATACCTGTAATATGAATTAAAATTTTATTAACTATTTTCCTATCATTGGTATGAAGTCAAAGAGAGTGTATAAGGGATCCTAAGCAGCTCAGTGGGCTCCATAAGTAATCTGGCACTGCTCTGGAGGTGCTCTGGGGCTGCTCTGGGATGCCCTGACAATGCTTTGGGAGTGCTCTGACAATGCTCTGGGAGTACTCTAGGCAAAACAAACATTGGGGACTTAGTTCCCGGGCGGGCCCAGGAGGCTTTTTATCTTTGGAGTCTTTGGGGTCTCTAGAGACACCTAGAGCAACCTGGGTGTCTCTAGGACCAGACCCCTTTTTCCTGATGTTTCTCAGGATTGACTGTGGACGAATTATTTGCAATCACAACGTACAACGGAGATTGGGACGATGTCAGCGGCTACTGAGGCTTTAGCGACTGCTATGCCGGCCACCGCACTAGTGACGGAAACAGCGGGGGTGAAGGTGAAGATTCCGTCGGCCATCGTGAGCCTATAACGAATTGAGTCGAATACAAGCAATACATGTATGATATCACACGCAGTACCAAACAAGCACTGTTGAATGATTTGAGCATGCAACAAGGAATAAATGGCCATGAACTCAACTTACCCATAACAAGAGGGGCCAGCGAGCCTTCTCCTTCAAAGTCCGTGGTGGTACGTGTTCTTTTCCAAAGCTGCTGTCTCCAGTAAGGGTACGGTCTGCGTCAAAATCCTTGTCCGCGGGCGGGTAAAGGCCTGTGAACAACGCAAAAGAACCGCCCTCCCCTACAGCACAAGTGTTATTTCACGACGTGACAGCTTAATGAATCCGCTTACCTTCTCCGGTGCCGAAATACAAGGATACAAAGACCTGAGTATTTTTGAGGGTACGGACATATCTCAAAATAAGATCACGCACATATTTCAACAATGGCAACAGAGAAAGAGACCAAACAATTGCGCTGATACCTCCAATGACATCCTCTTGCGAGGGAACATCTCCGGAAGCAGGCCAGATACCATTCAGGACATACAATGGCGATGTTCCAATATCCAAATAAATGATACCTTGAGACTAGGTTAAACCAATTCCTAGTCCGGGGGCCGTAAATATTTACCAAGTGTTTGGAAGCTCAGCGCGAGGAGAGGCAACCCCGTCAAGCTAACAGCTGTTCTCTTGGAGTTTAGCCCTGTCTCTAGAGCCGAAGTGGGAGACATGATGCTAGAGACACTGGGGCACGAAAAGAATTCATAACATTATATACAGCTTTTCAGACATTTGACAGGCCCTGACTGTTGTTAGATCTGGCTTGACGGACAGTGGCTAGGCGTATGCGCCCTGCGCGTTATCGGGGAATGGCAAATTTCGCTCAGTCGGAATGGACAATGCTGGGACTCCATGCTTTGAGGGATTATAGCTATAGGAAAGTCACGTTGTTTGGTTACTGGTACCACCGAGTTGATGGACGTTTGTTCTAAAATTACGGAAGTTTCTGGTTCAGCATAGGAGATCATTGTTGACACCACCGACTCACTGATATTTGGGATGACAGTCTAGAGCCTGAAGTTAATTAAGCATCAAACGAGGATTTGCCCTCGAAAACGCGATCTTGCAATGTTGAGGGATTTCGAAAGGTGAAAACAAGCTTGTTGCTGGCGGCTTCACAGTCGCGGACTCATAGTTTTGATGCCACTTGTTTGCCTGCATCGTTAACTGCATTGTTGCGGACCGTTCTTGCGGTTAACCTCTTTCTCTCAAAGTACAGGCTCTTGTGACTTTGACACCGGTAGTCAATCACCATCATGCTGTTTGACCCTGGCTTTCTGAGGTTGACAGCTTTGTGAAGTTTCTTGGCCCAGCCTTCAAACACCTGGGTAGTCTTCCTCCCCGGGCGACGCTATCTTTGGGGCAACTCTTGCCCAAGATCTCTTTTCATTTAGAATCACCCATATGGGTTCTGGATAGCACGAGTACCACGGATGGATTAACTTCCACAATTGTGTCTGAATTCAGCGACCATGTGAAGGACCCGTTATAAACTCCCAGACAGCCATTCCAGCAATCGCGCCATGGACATTGTAACTGGCTCTATTTTGGTCGC
This sequence comes from Crassisporium funariophilum, assembly GCA_014925845.1. Classification (NCBI taxonomy): domain Eukaryota; kingdom Fungi; phylum Basidiomycota; class Agaricomycetes; order Agaricales; family Crassisporiaceae; genus Crassisporium; species Crassisporium funariophilum. Next base: position 813,798 of record JACGCL010000006.1, read on the forward strand.
TTTCATTGCTCATGTACCCATTACCCACCTCACACGATAAATATTATTCTCAACTGCTCCGAGATCATATCCGAGAGGCAGGGCGGCGGCGAAACTGGCTACTGCCTTCTGGTTTTGTCCAAATCTCTTCAAGTTTGCATTGACTTGGTGGTGTTGCCACCGCCACTATCTGTGACAATCGATTGAAGTGTTGTGGGGCCGATTGACGACCCGGTCTGACAGTCACACCAGAGTCTCGTTCATGAAGTGTCCACCAACAAGCACATGAGTGACCTTGTAAGTGAACATACATTTCTCTTACCTGATGCTGCGTCATTGCCAAAGATCACCATGCAAAATACCAGAGCATCCAAGCTTTTTCTTATTGACATTTTTGCTGGGCATGCAAATGTCCTGGGCCTCATGTAGGATGGCCGAAGTGCAGGGAACATCTATCTTGGTTCAACAATCCTTGCTTCCTGTTCGCGCAAAGGAGACTTCATTGCCACGGATGCTTTCCATTGCTCGTCAATTTGTCTCATAAGGTCGATGTCCGGGAACAGAGCCTCATGAAATGAACCTTGCATAATAAATGGATTTTGGACATGGGTGGACAAAATAACTCCCCTGTGTATATATGGAGAGCTATATACTGTATTTGTTGGTTTGAATATTGGCCATCTCTGTCTCGCAGGCAATCCGACTTCTTTTCGCAAAATCATCGATAACTCATGTCCCTCAATATACTTGTGAGAGACTTATGGGCCATGGGGTCTCAATCATTCTTGTCTATGAGCTCACATATGGGCCTTCGTGATCGTTGTCGGCGTGTCACTCAACAAATGAAATTCACGGTTTGCTATGCTATGGCCCAATTATGGCCAGGAGCGCAGCGTTCTGACTATTTGCGGGCTTCCCGGCGCGTCTCAAGTGCTACACGTGACGAGAAACACTCTGCTTACGATCGTGAGCTGATGCACTGTGATGAATTTCGTACATTCGGCCGTTCCGAAGGTTATTAATTCCCACCGACTGTCCTTCCAACAACAGGTTCCTTTGTCCCTTGTGTATCAGTGCATTTCCCTGCTTTTCGTTGGTCGCGTTCCCTGCAAATCACTCTCCCTAAAACCACTTCCTGGACTGATTGACTTCAGTACCACGAAATCATGTCTTTTTTCAACACCATCAGGTGAGCATGTCAAATTAGTTGGTATGCCGGACGAAACGCTAACCTTTTATCGTAGTCGGTCTATGACGCGTGGCCAGCGAGGTCCTAAGCGGGCTCCAACGCCCACATCCGCGACTTTTCCACCGGAGTTGCAGCCTCCGACTCCAATTGCTCCGGTACCGGTAACCCCGCCTGCCACGAAGCCGCTGTATCTCTGCAGCCCTTTCGTTGAAGCTGCTTTGGTCAAGGGAAACTTCAAGACGATAGTAATGTTACCAAAATATGTTGATATCATGGAATGGGTAGCTGTAAACAGTAAGCAGCCTCATTGTCTTGATTGTCCAGCCGTATTGATGTTTCTACAACTCTTCAAGTATTTGAATTTTACACAAATTTGAACGAGTTCTATGGTGTAATAACAGAGTGTTGTACGCAACAAGCGTGTACTACGATGTCTGCAGGCCAGACGTACGTCCCTTATATCGTCCAATGCCGCCACAATTGACCGAATTTCCACTATGTTCATATCAACAGATTAAGTTACACTTGGGTTAACCACGAGCGCAAAAGCGTGCACCTGCCAGCTCCAACATACATCGACTATGTGATGACATGGATACAAAACTTGCTCAATGATGAAGCTACATTCCCTACAAAATCTGGTGAGTAAATAAACCCTTCAATCTTCGAGGCATTTTCATATAACAGCACGCAGGCAACGATTTCCCCCAATCTTTCCCTTCGACAGTAAAGCATGTGTACCGACAGCTGCTTCGAGTGTTTGCTCACATATACCACGCCCATTTCCACCAAATCCTACATCTACGGTCAGAACCGCATTTTAACTCGCTATTCGCGCACTTTCTTTCCTTTGGCCGGGAGTATGAACTCCTAGAAATGAAAGACGTGAAGGGAGCGACTTCATCGCCTGTCGGTATCGGGCAGCTGTGGGATAAGTGGAGAGAGATGGGCATCTTAGAAGGCTGAGAATGCATATTCTTAAACTGTTCGAGCTGTTTTGCAAGTCGTGGCTCGGCGTCGATGATGCTCAGAAAAATGGTCGACCTCACGGTGCTCCAAGATAAGGATGCCGCTTTTTTTTTTGCTCTTTTGGGTTCTAGGGCTATATGAGCTCTCTGTTGTATTGCCATTGTACGCGACACTGTTGGAATTCTGTATGACTTGCGCAGTGTAAGATTTGGTATGACTTTGGTGTCATTAGTTGTGCAGGGTCGTGAACGCCAAACAAGGTCTTCCTCGACGATCACGATATCGATCTGATAATGAGTGGGTTGACAGGTAACCGTAAGTCAGGTACGAAGCGAGAAGCATAGTCACGCTCATTTCTGGTTAAGAATTGAAAGGTCGTTGGTAACCAACAACAACGTTGACGACTCTCGAGAACCACAGATCTCCCCAACTACTAAGCAGTGAGCAGCAATTACAGCCCATATCTGTCGCGCATACCACCGGTAACACTTGGAGAACCCCGGAGAAGTACGAGCAGTCGCCATGTCGTTCTTTGGGTTGGTTTTTGTGTTATTTAACCGTGCCATTCACGACTCCTTCTAACGCGATCTTCAACCATGTTCTCCAGCCGCAATCGCGCACCACGCGCTAGGAGATCCCCCACCCCCTCTGGCGGCACCGCGCCACGCAAGGATTCCAGCGGTCCTCCTTCGCGTCCACCGTCGCCAGGCAGCCCCGGGACTAAACCACTCTATCTATGCAGCCCCTTCGCCGACGCTGCCCTCGTGAAGGGGAACTTCAAGACCATCGTCATGCTACCCAAGTACACCGATATCATGGAGTGGGTTGCTGTCAACAGTGCGTGTTATTGATGGACACCGAACCCCTATGGCCGTTTACTAATTCCCGACTCCGTTTGCGCGTAGTGTTTGACTTCTACACGAACTTGAATGAGTTCTATGGGGTCATCGCGGAGACATGTACTCAGCACACGTGTCCGACCATGTCTGCTGGACCTTCGTGAGTGTCCGGAACCCCTGAGAAGCGAGACACGACTCTTGATGCATCCGATCTTTGCAGATTAAATTACGTTTGGACACACCAGGGTGGCAAACAGGCGACGCTGCCTGCTCCAACGTATATCGACTACGTGACTACTTCTATCCAGAACCTAATCGACGACGAAAACATCTTTCCTACCAAGTCGAGTACGTTTTCAAGATACACATTGAACTTCTACCTTCACAGACCTTGTTGCTTTTCACAGATCAGACCTTCCATCCCTCATTCCCAGCGACTATAAGGACAGTCTACCGACAGCTCCTACGCGTCTTTGCGCATATCTACCACGCGCACTATCAGCAAATACTCCACCTTCGCTCAGAACCGCACTTCAACTCTCTCTTCGCCCACTTCCTCGCGTTTGGTCGCGAATATAAACTGCTTGAGGTCCAGGACATCAAAGGAGAGCCGAACGCTCCTGTCGGAGTGGGTTTGCTGTGGGAACGATGGAAGGAGACTGGGATCTTGGAGAGTTGAGCTGCACGAATAAACTGATATAAACTAGGGACACTGTTATACCGTACTGATTGGATTTCCTTTTTTACCTTTTGCTCATTTTCCCTCTCTGACCTTACGACTTTTATGAATGCCTCGTCAGACCGTAGCAACACACGTATCCATCATAGAATAGGATTACAGGTATCTGCGACTGCAATGCAATCGTGTGGCAGTTTCGACCGGGGCATCTTCGAGCACAAGCAATTACCCGCTGGGGCGTCTCTGAGAGGTGATAGTACGCAAGAGACCAAGAACTGCGAGTTTGAAGCTGCTCTGGAAACAATTGATGTTACTAGATAGAGCGGCATAAGATTGTTGTTGGAGTCTGAAACACACTTTGCTACTTGGAATCTAGGATGACGAAGATGGAGAGCGATGCTCAGGAACAAACGTCGCAGAACTTCTTGCAGCCATTGACCAAAGCCAAGAGCCAAATTCTCCTTGTGGGTATGAAGGTAAATTGCCGGTAGGTCAAATGAGAGCTCGGAGTTTTCATTCGTCTATGGCAGTGCTTTAACGGAGTGTTTTGGGTTAGTCAAAATGCTGTCAATCAAGCAAGGAAGCAACACAACATGGAGTGATGGTTACCTCCAATGCAGGTAAGCCAGAGGCCCCTCACTCTCGAAGTTACGACAGGGAAGTTTACATCAGATGTAGGCATTGAGGACGACCAGACACTTGTCTGGAGAGTTACATGCACAGCGAGTGGCAGGGCTTTTCGAAACAGCCGTTCACAAGTTTAGTAGATCCGGTAAGCACGGTTGACGAGAAACTGTTGCAGGATCAAGGAGTTGAAGCTGAAGACTGGCAAGCACTTGAAACCTTGTGCGATGCAGAGATGGGACCTCATGAGAAGGCAGGGCGGTCCCCGCATTCAATAGCCCAAAGTGTCATGTGGAGAAGTGATCAATTGTTTCGGGAACGAACTAGGAATGCGCCAACGTCAACTTCGGAGAGAGGTCTCGCTCATCTCAGAAGCTGGTACATCGCTCACGGGAAAAACTACGAGGAGAAGGAGAAAGGGTATAGCGCCTATCACTGATTTTACAGAGTCAAGCCCGCGACTAAACCGAGGGCAGCGAGCAGTGACGCGGCTTTGCTGGCCGCCGAGAAACCGAGAGCGCCACCAGTAGTGTTCGGTGCAGTGGTTTGCGAGGTGTTTGGGGCTCCGCCCGTTGTGCTTGGTGCAGGAAGTCCCTGTGCGGCTGCCTGAAATTTTTCAAAACGTTCATCTCATCATTCATCAACATACAGTGTGAATTGAACACTTACGCTGAATGCGGCGAATGTTTTCGCCTCTGTAGGGTTGATGGCGAAAACCATTCCTAGCGTACAATGGCTGTGATTGATGTGGTCAGAAATCTGTGATGGTATGCCCAAGAAGACCTTACGGGGCACGGGCGCAATAGAACCACAGGGGCGCTGATACTATGAAGGAAACTGTTAGTTGCGATGATTGCGAACTTCCAGTAACAACTGACCATTTTCAACCTTGATCGACCACTCCGGGAAAGAGGTGGCAGCGGCATCGACGGGGTAGAAACCAGAGTCGACACCTCCCTCTCTAAGGGGTGAAACAAAATTGGTCAGTCACGCTGAGATCAACGATGCTAATGCATGCACCCACTTCTTTTCACAGGGTTTGTCGAATGTCGACTGAGTCAAACTCTACAGGGATGAAGATGATGATAAGTAAACCTAGCTCTGCAAAACACGCCAATCTCTTACGTGGCTCTTGGAGACGCTAATCCAAGCCGTCATGTCAGATCATGATTATAATCCAAAGACGAATTGAAACTTACAATCGGAACGCGATTGTGTCTCCTGCCGCAACACCTGTCAGACTGAAAAAGATAACAGATGAGCGTCGAGATAAAATTTGAAGGCGATAACTCGATACACACGATGATGGCTCGTAGGTGTTCTTGTTATCCTTCCCAACTGTGACGTTGAACACCGCTGCCGAAGCGACAGAGAACAAGGTGCTAGCCGCAACAAAAACCGAGGTAGAGAAACGCATTTTAATCCTTTCAAATGTAGTTCTTTCGTAGAATGAAGATGTAGATGGTGCAAAAGACGAAATGAACTGCTAGCTGAGTGAGTAGCAAGAAGGATCTAAAGAGCCTAAGAGAGCACAGAAGCCTTTAAGTGAACTGTGGGGTCTGAGGATAAAGGTTGAAAGAACTCACGCAGCTCTTAGGGAGGTACAGGTTTTTACGAGAAAGGAAGGAAACAAAAGATGAAAGTCAATCGTTGTGATGCTTGGTTCATATACCTTTGGGCCCGGATGTAGTGATAGAGACGCATTTAAAAGACCCTGGCGACACTGGGCTTGGCACCATGCAAGGAGGGTTGAAAGAGCCTTGGCGCACCCCGAGCGCAAGGGGCTTCAGGGGGAATTCAACGGCCCGTCAAGGCCGCTTCTTTGTACTCAACTTCGGTGATCATCCTTGTCAAATCCTTGTCACAGAACTCTATCCTTCCAGATGGTATTCATTGCAGAAGTTGAACGACGTCTTGGACACATTCATGTTTTGCTGGTCACAACGGGAAGCGTGGCATCTATCAAAGCGCCACTCATCGTCAAAGAACTGTCAAGCGTATGCCATAAGCTGACACATTCTGTTCGACCTGCTCTGACGGTTTCCTTTATGCGCAGGTCAGTATACCAACGTTTGCGTAGAGGTGGTGGCCACCAAATCGTCTCTCGCTTTTTACAAGAAAGAAGATGTCGAGAAGGAGGGAGCAAGAGTTTGGGTTGACGAGGATGAGTGGCCGGTCAACATCCAGTCCTGAATCGCAATCAGGCGGAAACTCAACCAGTGGTTTACGTTCTACAGAAATCGTTTAAGATCGGAGACCCGATTCTTCACATTGAACTTAGACGCTGGGCAGACATAGTGCTTATTGCACCCTGCTCGGCTAACACCTTGTCAAAGATCGCTCATGGGCTTTGCGATAACCTCGCGGTTTGCATCTATTGCTTCCAATCTGCATGACGCTGACGACAACCACCATCAGACTTCACTCATGCGCGCTCTTGCTCCTACCACCCCTACATTTGTCTTTCCTGCCATGAACACTTTGATGTATGAACATCCTCTGACAGCGGAGCACCTTCGAATTGTCAAAGATGTTGTCCGATACAAAGTTGTAGGTCCCATAGGCAAAAATCTTGCATGCGGAGATGTTGGTATGTCAGGTTCCTTCATCGAGATATGATTCCTCATATTCAATCCATCTTCACCCTCATCTGTTGCATCATGTGCTAATTATAATTCAGGTGTGGGTGCAATGACAGAATGGAAAGATATTGTTCAGATCGTGGTTGACCACTTCCATCTGTCACGTCAAGCAGATTGAATGAACGTTGACCCTTGTTCTCCTCTGCTTTTCTTTCTTTCATACCTGGCTGGGTTTAAAGCACAACAAAGCTGAGTTAAGCCGCTCGACTGGTGACTAAATATTACCACAGCGCCACCTCCTCCGCACCATTGCTCTTTTTCTTGTGTATCTGCCCTGATTACAACCAGTTGTTGACAGCGGCGTGGTGCTTCAGCGTACCGAAAACACCATGTATTTTGCGGGGCAATCGAATGCTGACCCTCCTTCCAACTCTGCTGCCTTGTTCTCTTTAACTCATGTTGCTTCTCGGTTTCATGAATATGTTAGTGACAACCTCGTTTGTCTTGACTCTGACCGGTCGGGCCCTAACAAAGACATCACAAAGAGGATATAGTTTCAGCAGGGTCATTTCGGCGCTTCTCTCCTACGTGATATTCTAGCCAGCCCTGCCTCTACTTCTGACGTTTGTACGTTTGTACAACCTCGGCATCTTTACACATATGGGGAGCAGACTGGAAGCTGATTGTCGTCTTGTACACTGTAGGGGAAAACGAAAAGGACAAAGAAATTAGGGGGTACAGCACTGGGAATTTCACGGAACATCCATGGCAGACCTCATTGCTCAGCCAGAATTCGAGACAGGCATTCACTGGTTCTCCTGAGTGAGCGACATTTCTCACCTCATTGGAATAATTAATTGAGTTGGTGGTTACTCTGATGCACCTCCTCCATTGATCATGTGTCCTGTCCTATATATTTCGGCCATTGCCGCATTCCACCTCTCTCTCCGAAAACCACTTTTGCCCCTGCCCCTAGTCCCTGCCCGGTGTGTGGCTTGACTGTAATGACTTTAGAACAGGTTCTCCGAGTATTGATCTCATCTCGGCTTTACATAGATACTTCATTCCACAACTATCAGAATGTTTCCAGGTGGGCGATCATGGCCGACCCGGACTATGAAGGCATCACTCGAAACAGGCGTGAGCGGTGTTCGAAAACGAGAGGAGATCTCGCCTAGCACAGCATCCATTTTCTGATTTAATCAGGCATCAACATACATGGGGTTTTTTGAAGCTGGCCTTCCGACGCACTCAGACCAAAGGCCGTTCAACACCTGATAGTCCTCTATGTCTTCGAATACTTCTGCTATTGGCCAGATTTTGAATCCGTTGACCCCGCTAGCGTTCATGCACCCTAAAATGGCTAATCAATTCGCAAACGCAACCAATGTAATCGTTGCCTCCTTCGGAGTGGGTGCAAGTTCCTGGCCATCATGAGAATCTCTCAATGACACATGGTTACGGTAACAGATAATGCTGTGGGATTTTCTCTCAAATTTGCCTGAGGATTTTCAACTTGTGGTCGGAATGAAAGTCGAGCTGCCTACTGTTGTATATTTCCTGTCAAGGCTAGTTCATGATTCTACTCTAGATGGAATACGAAGTCATCTTATTCCTTTCACATTAGAATCAGCTCTGTCACGCATTCTGCCCTGGCCGCCATCTTATTGAGTACGATTCGACGCTTAATAGAGATAAGATTGCAATCGGTAACAACTCTATCGTTTAGCTGCTCCAACACATAATTGCGCAACAATGGGACATGCACTGATGGCATCCCAAGTGGTTGCAGTTTCCTTCACCTCGTTGTTGTTCTTTCTGCGCCTGCGTGCTATTTTCCAGGAAAACCCCAACGTTGTTCGATTTTTTTTCGTCCAGTGGCTTGCCGTGGTTTCATGCTGCATCCTAGTATTTCATTCGATTGTGGGCAGGACAATAGGACCCACGAACTATTGCCTTGTGGTCATCGACTCACAATCGCTTGCCGCGCTTTCCGTTGGGGCAACACTAGTAAACGACACATTGATTTTCCTTGCTATCACTTATAAGCTCGGGACTGTCAACTCGGGTTGGGCAGCGGAGGACCTCAAACTCCGAACCCGGATTTCGGGAAAGTCATTGCCAGCATTCTCGAGAGCTCTCTTACAAGGCAGTCAAGTCTACTACCTGTAAGCCTTTCAGATTCTTTGGTGTAATATAGAGTTTGTTATGCTGACCATCACGTCCACCCAGCGTCGCTGTAACCGCACAGATTGCGACATTGACTTTGTATTTCGTGTGGGAGTCCCCCGAGAGCCCCTACCGAATGATGGCGCTTGTCCCGACCATCGTTCTGGTGAATATCATGGCGTGCAGAGTATACAGAAATACCAAGCTACGCCTACTGAACACGGTGTCAGCCGAGCTTTTGACGAGATTTGACACTCCCCCGTTATTTCTCGTCAATCCCGAGGTCGCCAGTGACCGGGTTTGATCCTTCTATATGGCACTAGCTGTACTCGTAGAACCACAGTACATATGCTTCAACTTTGGTCGGCATAACATGGCTTGCAATTGAAAGATCGACCCAATCAGAAACAGAAGCGGGCAATATGAAGATCCAGACCCCCGATGAAAGGATGGCATTATATCAGATTTTTTGTTGGAGTGTGTCTAAACATAGCTTTCGGGCGACAGCCGCAAGAGTTGATACTGTTATATGTATACTGCAATTATGAGTCGTTGAAAAATACGTGAACAAATCCATCTACAGTATGCAAACAGGTGGCAAGATTAATGATGTGGCGTTGTCTACATATGTAACACCTGAATACTAGAATTGAGCCAGTGATGGACAGCAAAGGGATCGGACTGGACTCACCAAATGCAAATTACACCTCTATACATTCGTTCAAGTCTGCCATTGTAGACGCGGCGTAGGTATTGTCGCTCTTGGTGGTTTCCAATTATCACCGAAGGGTCGCTGTAATACATCCAGCATCGCCAATGGGTTTGTAACCCGACAGGGCGTCCTAATTTTCCACCACCTCGCTTGCTCTGGTTCCCGATCATGTGTCAACCATACATCCTGCTGTTCTGCTTGCGTACGGGGATCCGATAGCCAGTACTGGTAATAGAACCACTCGGGGCCGCATGAGCCGAGTGTGCCGCGCGTCATGCTTGGAGCATAATGAAGGAGGCCGTCTCTGGCTGGTGATTGTTCGTCAGACATCCAAACCGTGAATATACGCTCTGGGAAAAGGAGGAACAGGGCATTGAAGACGGTTTGATCCTTGCCAACGAACAGGCCTTGCTTGAGGTAGTGGTCGTGATAGGCGTAGAATGTGCGCGCCCACCACGCAACGGTTTTGGGTGTGCCGCCGAAAAATGAACCTTCACTGAAATCGGTGTCGATGGGCCCATCACTTTCTTTCCAAGTTCGATATTTTTCATCTGGTGGCCCACACATGGGATAGAACAAGAGGTCTTCCATCGGTGTCCCGGTTAATCTGCTGCCTTCCTTCCACACTTCCTCCACTCTCTCCGGCGATGGCCAATCCTTGTACACAGCGATTTCTCTGAAGCTGCCTCCGTCGCTCCAAAATACGTAGTCGAACGTGAAACCCCTTTCCTCCATCACTCGGACAGCATTGTCGAGAAAAAAGGGTTTTGCGTTCCACACAGCGTACAACTCGGCAGAATGATACCAGTGTTCTCTGTCAATTTTGTGCAAGGCCTCGTAATCGGCCTCGCGGCCTTTCAGAGGCGGGACGTCGAATACTGAATTGTATGTGGTATCGATCGTGAGGGGAAGACCTTTCCCTCTCGCTGAGAGGACCGTAGATGCAAAGTCCGGAGATGTATAAAAGTAAACCTCGGTGGTGATGGGTCCTAAAAATCGTGTCAGCCAGTCGTGGTAGCCTTCTGGAGAATGCTTCGACTTGTTCAACATAAACATGGATGAAACGATGAGAATTCGCTTGTCACTTTGCTTTTGCATTGAATCCTGTTGGAGACCTCTACCATGACGAAAGTATGATCTATGGCGAGGCAGCATGTAATTGAGGAGCAAAAACAGGTTGACAAAAGCAAATGCTGCGGTCAGGATCCGACGCCGTAGTAGCAATCTGGGCAACCGAGCCATGTTTTTCCTTCCGCCTGTTGAGTTGGAGTTGGGAAGGGCTACAGGAATGCACGGTGAATCGAGTTGGGGAGGTGCAGGATCTGGAAATAATAAAATAGTGCCGTCGCAATTATCAGAAACGCGAGTATTGCCCGTTCAGCCCGTCAAGGGAGTTTATTTAGTCAGATCTGTACTGAGAAGTGCTGAGACTGCTCGGCAGAAACCTCAGTATCCCCTTGATGAACCCGTGAAGCCCGCCCATGTATCAGTATCCCTAGTGTGTACCTCGTGATGAAGATGCGATAGATTTGTTGACATGTTGAGATCTGTAACCGGCCAGAGGTAAATGCCAGAGTTCGTCAGAGAACATAGATTATGTTGACTAGAGCTAGTTTCGAGCATTCTTTCGCCAGGTGATCTTGGAAACACTTCTCCAAGACGAAAACAGACGGATCTAGACGGATTTGCACGAAAGAATGCTTGGCATGGAGCGTTGCAAAGACCGTCAAATTATGAGTAGTCTTGGTGGGCTCAAGAGGCTCAAGTGCAGTCTTGATTGAGTCTTGGGTCAAGACTGCTCATTTTTTTCCGAGGAAAACAGGCGTCGTTCTCAAAGTTGTCCAACGTCGTTGAGGTCAAGTTGAGGTGCGAGGTTGTCACGTTTTGGTCACGCTCGCTGACGAGAAAGCAGAACCGCTCTGCCAATTTGCTGCCAATGTCACTTGTGGCATACCGAAGCTGTGGTAATACCAATGATAGTACATTCAATCAACAGAACGGGTCTAACTGTGCCACTATAGAGGCATCACGAAAGTATGATCACCGAAATAACATTTCAATCCGTTCCGCAGCCTATCCAAAGCCTATCAAGCATTGTATCAAGCAGTCACTTTCTTCAGTGTTCTCAAGAACATCCGAAGTATCAAGTCCGAATTGGCTGCGACTGGTGGGGCTTTAACGAGCAGCTGTCTGTCTGGCATATGATTAACATACATATGATGAACTAGCAATCATTATTTTCGTCTCACTATTGGCGATTACTAGGTCTTCTCCACTAGCGGGACCCCCCCGGACACAAATCTAGACAATGCCCACGCAAGCAATCGCACTGGCGTTTCAATCTCTTGAGCAGAACATTCGCTCGGTTACGCCACCGATCTGATTACTACAGCTCATCCAGACATCCATTGATAATATCTGAAGGCTCATATTGCACGTCGCGACTGGCTGGCTCGTGAGTAAGGGCGATCGGGTCGGACGAAGTTGCGGACAGCATTCATAACGGCATTCCAAAAATCCAGAGTGGGCTCATTGCTGCGCTTAAGGCACAAGGACATGCCAACCCTTGAAGTGGGGAGAAGCTGTCCGTGGCAAGACTTGGGGCAGTGGATATTTGGCAGACCACGGCGCACCCTGCGTCAAAGGCCCAGATAACGGCTGAGATGGGCCGGAGGTGATCCCATATCGTCCTCCAAACCGGTGCCGCTCCTGCGTTGATGTCTGGTAGATCCTGATCGAGGAGAGCGCGGATTTGGTCAGCACAACAATCAAACGACAACGAGATAAGCAAAGTGCGTATGAGATGAAAAACCGGGTGAGTATCCAACAACTTGACGACCTTCATGAGCTCTTGAACACACTCCTGGCGCACAGCCTGTTAGGCGGGGTGATTAAAATCGTGCATGAAGTCATTTCTTGCGCGACAGCGGGAAGAGTTTTTCGGGAGGTCATCTGTTTCATAAATTTCACTGCGTTGGATGTTTGGATAAAGGAACAACGAAGTCACGGCGGGAAGCACTGACATCAAAGCAATATGTTCCGAGATAATTGAGGAACCAGAGGTTGACAATGTTGACAGCTGGAACAGGAGTCGGGGCGCTCGTAGCAGCGTACAAGATACCCGCATGTCCAGAAGAAGCGATGTGGGGAAGCGATAAACAGTTTGGCGAGCACCCGTCTACCTGATGGGGCAGCACAAAGAACGGACATCCATATTAATGAGGAGGCAAGGGAATCGTGATCCGTCAAAACGGCCATCACACAATCCCATATACCACTGAAGAGGCGATGGCCGCCTGAACTCTAGGTAAATGCTGGACATGATAGAGGGACCAGCGTTGACGACGTATAGTTTCCATGACAGCACTGAACGAGGGAAGGCAAAAACCTATCATGAAATGCAACACAATGTAAATCGCAAGTCCTGATGCAGGACGGTCTCCCTGAAGTGTTTATAGACGCGCCAATATGTGGTGTACTAGAACGTTTTGGTATTTTCAGTCGTGATAATGTCGTTGTTCACTTGTGTCCGTGCTGGAATGAGCAAGCAAGTCTGAAAGATTTGGTATCATGCAATAGATGTGATAAATAAATGTTGAATTCAATCTGATTACCCTTCATTCTCCAAGATAACAGAGGAATTAAACAGATATAAAAGTCCAAAGATGCGTGCAGCACGCCGAATTTATTTTTGGCCTTCTGCAGCCTGCTTAGGAAGAACGCCTTTCTGTTGACAAGAACAAAGATATAAATCAGCATGATAGTCGTCGCACGAGAGCATAGCAGCATGCCTGAGCTGCGTCTTTGGCCTTTGACATCTCAGTAGGGCCTTCCTCTCCATCTTTCTGGTATGTCCCTGATTTTTGGCCTTTCTCGTCAGTCTTCTGCTGGTCCTTGTCTTCAGGACCCTTGGCCTTTGCGGTGGTGTCCTATATTGACGAGGCAATGTGAACAAAGTTCTTTCCCTTTTTGAACAAGAAGATATGGAACGAACTTCGCTTGGTGGAGCGTTGTCAGTCACTGCTACACCTCTGCGAGAGGTGTCGTCGGTCTCCGCTGCAGCTTTCGTTGCGGCGTTCACATCGGGCTGATTTCAGCATCACGTCATATGAGGTTGACGCAAACGATGTAATGGTAATCACGACTCACCGACTGAGAATCATTAGGGACGTCGGCTTGCTAGAGAGTGCGATCAAATATTCAATAACGTCATGGACAGAACCGAATTAGCAGCACGAACCTCAGAGAGCGCTATTGACGACCCGACGTTTGCCTCCGTGCCCTCGTCATCCGTCATCGTCTCCTCTTTGGCGGCTGCGGGTGGAATATTCTTGTTGGTAGGCGCGTAGTGTTCATCGTGCAGTTTCAAGGCGGGGAAGTCTCGCTGGTCGTTGTGCACTGCATGTGTGTTTTTCCTCGCAGACGGCGATATGAGGTAGAGGAGCTGCAAAGTCACACGTGAGTGACGTAGGGTTTAAGAATATCAGAATCTGCAACTCACAGCAGGCCCAAAGACGAGGAGCGAGCCAAACTGATATCATGTAGAAACATGTTAGCGTTCTGGTAAGATAATGGTTGGGAAGACGACAGTAATATACGACTTACGATCCAGGGTTTGTCGCTCGATTTGGCCGGGGCACCATGTGATGTGGATGCCATTGTCCGCCTGAAAACTCTGGCTGTCGACGACGCAGTGGTCTGTGCGCGACGGCCGACAGAGGCGAGCGTTGTACGCGCAAGGCGAGCAGACATTTTATGATAAATGAAGTGAAAGGGAGGAGAAATGGGTGTGGAAATAAATCGTGGGCATTTTCAACCACGGGTCAGACCGGCTCGCATCAATAATATCATGATGACGTCGCATCTCAATGTTCCAAACAAATCTGGATGTTGCCTGGATGCCTATCCAGGTTTGCATTCATGAAGTAGGAAATTACAAAACAAGTTAATACATGGTAAGATAGGCTTAGGGCTCCCAATGTAATCCGAGTTTCGACAAGAGTACAAGGCCCATCGCGGCTTGGAAAGGATTCGTCATCGCCAACTCCTCGTCCAACAAACATCTGAGTAGGTTTTCATATTCTTGAGTATCTAACAGTCCCGAGTACTTTCCATCCTGGCTTTTGAAATCCTCCAGGACATCTGTCAAATGCTTCAATGGTGCTCGAGAAGGATCGAGGACATCCCAGCCGCTTTCACAGCCATTGATCAAATCTTGCGATGAGCACAAATCCAATGCAGGAGAGTGGGGCGGAATAGGCGTGTGGTGATGTGTGTCCCGAGCTGGTACTAGAAGAAGTCCGTTCTGAAGCTGAGGAGGAAAATACGACTGACGAAGGTTCCGATGAATCAAGCTGTAGGATAATGAGAGATTACGCACCATGTCTTGCGTCCAGGCACTCTCAATAAGGGGTACATTATAGCTGATGCGCGGATTCGGCGCAAGAATGGTAGGCTGCGTTTCAGGTGACTGGACATTAAGCCTTGCAGGCGAGTTGGTCAAAGAATTTCCCATAACAAATGCAGGCGCTAGAGATGGAGAAGTGTAGGAACCTTCATTAGGATTGAGCTGAGTCGGTGTTAGATGCTCAGATACAGAAAACATCATTTCAGATCCGTAAACCATGGGTACAGAGGCAGAATCCGTGGACTGTTGACCAGAGGCAGTTTGGCGATCAGTTCGAGATGAAGAAAAGCTTTCCGGTCCGTTATTATAGAAATGAGTATGAAATACCGATCCTTGGTAGGTAGCAGTCTTTTGGGATCTAGAAGGCCGAGAGGAAATCCGAGGACGAGAGTCAGGAGCATCAACAGTAAGCCCTTCCTTGAGGCGAAGAGGCGAATGGATGCTATGCGATTGATTCGAAGAGAGACCAGAACGATGATTCCGAGAAGTTGGGGCGCTCGTGCCTTGGATAATAGGGGTCCTAGTGGGTGGACCGATTCGGGGGAGAGAACGGTAATCCGTAGATGTTGGGTTGCCAGAATGACTACCAGAAGCAGAAAAGTTCGAAGTCCCGGTACGCAATTGCAAGTTTTCCATTGGTGGGGGGGTATATCGCAAACCAAGATCCGCTTCCTCGTATTCGGCCTTGACCCTCGAGCCGGCCCGCGCAGCAGTCTCTTTTGTCTTGCCTCTTGTAGCGCGTGGGGCACGCGATTTCTTTGGAGGATGACCTCTGTCCAGTTTACGATGTGGGCCGGTAGCAGAAACAGTACCAAGCGCAGCAGATCCAGAGACAGGCAGTCCAATGATAGTCATACCTTTGGAGACGCCGAGGTCAGCAGGAGAGGACGGGTTAGGCAACATGGCATCCCGGAATTCCATTTTGACACCAAGAATCTCCTCTGGAGAAAGGACAGCATCCGAGTTCGATGTATCGGCCGCAGCTTTCGACCTACGTTCCTTCATTCTCTGTCTCCCGAACCATTGGTGGATCCATTTTTCTGGCCTACGGAGCTCGGGTAAGATGATTCCGTTGAAATTGATGGTGATTATAATAGATCCCAGCATAGAATTCGGTCAGAAAGCAGAGAAGTGTGATCGGCACAAGGCGAGAGCATTGAAGAGGTAAGAAAGACACAGAGAAGAGGTGGATGTGAGAGAAAACAAAAGCGTAAATAATATATAGGCCTGAAAATTAGGAGGACGTTATCACGCACAGTCCGCTTGTTTTGCTGAGGGATTTCAATTGTTCCGGGGAAGCCATATTCGAGTGCATATATGCGGCCTTGAGGGTGGCTGTTTGAGCTGGATTTGCGCGTGTAACAGTGAACCTTTTGGCGCTTGCTGATGAGTTATCCATGTCTCCCCAATACGATTGCCAAGCGTGGTTAAGCCAAAGATCTTTACGAGACAAAGCAGCAGTTCTATGAGTGTAAACCAGTCTTCACTCCAGCTAGAAACTCTTACCGAGGCTTTACGGAAATGCGGAGTACTTTATAATATGACGAGCATCGCGCGTCAGCAATTGTCCTTGTCTTGCGCTCTCGGCGTTGCGAGACTGGTACTCAACCAATATTAGACCCAAGAAGAAAGAGGAAAGAAAAGGCGCCCGGACAGGAAGGGAAGCAGCCACGCCAAGAGTTACAAGGTTGGTCTCATGTGACTGAGACGATTTCTGTTGCAATTGTCAATTGCAGCTACTTACCTTGACTTGTACCACCAGCATAACGCACGGATATTTCTTCAGCCTGCCATCCCTTGGATTGTCTGCACCAGTCTGCACCCCTCACACGTCTGACATTTTGTCAGAACAGATCGCCGATGGCCCTGCGACTGCGCACGCTCAAAACACGCCACTCATAATGTCGACTCAAGTTGGGCTCACCAGTCACTAGGCTATTTACTCGCTTGTCCAAGGAACTGTACCCGTTTTCTGTCTACGTGATATCAATGAGTGGTCTATAAATAGACCTCCGAGGTCCTGACTTGACTTCCTAAACACCTGCTCTCTAGGGCATTGTTTCTTCATGATTGGACTATACCATCTGATTAACGTTGCTTGATTTATGTCAACATTGTCATCAACTGTGGATTGTACCACCTGCTTCCAATGGAAGCAGAGTACCGAGGGTTTAGCCTTCGGTCATATTTACCTCTGCTACCGACTTACGGTCATCCCAACTGTCGGCAGGTCACATAATTGCAGCCGCATATCTGTCGGAAGCCCCGCGACGATGGGCAAAGGAGAGTCTGCCTTTCTTGTTTTGCCTTCGCAAATCACAATCCGGAATAACTTGATCAATTCCTCTTGACGAACCACCTATTTCTCGACCGACCCTTGGAGAGAACCTGCTAACATCTGATTAAACGGGTGTAATGCGTATTTTGAGGTGGGTAAAATCCTTCTTACCATAGGAGTCCTCCCGCTGAATGGGCGACAATCCCTCAGCTTGTCATCCCTCGGCAAAGCAAATTGGCTGGTAACCGTCCATTCTACTATCAAATCGTTTCGCCATGGGAAACGCATTCCCGGAAATACAGCAGGGCGACGTTGAGAAAGGTATAAAAGGCGTCGTAGAAAGCCAAGGACAGCAAGTTCCAACCAATTGAACAAATGTTTTCCAAAGCCTTCTCTGCCTTCGTCCTTGCTGCTTCAGTTCTCTCGGCCGGTGCCATTCCAACGGCTGCACCGATCAGCCCTTGCGCTGCTGTCCACATTATCGCTGCGCGCGCCTCGACTGAAGCACCTGGTGCAGGCATCATCGGCGCTTTGGTGACTCAAGTTCAAAACTCGAGCAAGCAGACCGTGTCGACTGTCGCCGTCAACTACCCTGCTACTCTTACCAACTACGCCAGCAGCTCCGCACAGGGTACACAGGCCACTATCAACCTCCTCAACAACCAGGTCAGCGCTTGTCCAAACCAGAAGATCGTTCTGGT
Organism: Crassisporium funariophilum; assembly: GCA_014925845.1. Lineage (NCBI taxonomy): Eukaryota > Fungi > Basidiomycota > Agaricomycetes > Agaricales > Crassisporiaceae > Crassisporium > Crassisporium funariophilum. The sequence goes on from JACGCL010000006.1 coordinate 831,926, forward strand.
TGGGTATTCTCAGGTGACTGCCCTCTCTCCCCGTCAGCGAGTCCCGCTCATGTGTATCAACTCAGGGTGCCCAAGTCATAGGAGATGCCGTCGCTGGAGGCGGTGGCGCTGTTGGTCTGGGTGCTGCTACACCCCCTGTTTCTGCAAGCGTATCCAACAAAGGTAATCCATCAATACTTATTATTTGGCGTCCTGATTCTGATGCTCCATTTTCAGTGGTCGCTATCGTCCAGATGGGTGACCCCCGCCATGTTCCGGGACAATCCTTCGACAGGGGAACCTCAGTGCGGGCAGGTCTCTTCCCCCGCGCCGCGAATCAGCAATACAGCGCCACTCTTCAACCTCGCATCATGTCATTCTGTGACTTCAACGACCCCTTCTGCGACTCGGGTCTTGACGTCGAAGTACATCTGACCTACCTTAACCGTGACCAGAACACCGCCGCTCAGTTCATCCTCACCCAAATCGGCGGGTGAATGTTGTCTAGACAACACAAGGGTGTAGCAGTAGTGACATTGACAAAAATTGTACAGATGTAGCATCAAATGAAAACCATAACTAGCTGGCTACCAATATCGCCCGAAAGTTGCCCTAGATCTGCACTTGTGACCTTGAACGTCTCCGCTAACTTCTATAAGCCGAGTTCATTGGGGATTCCTTTTCGACAAGAGCCTGGTTTCAGAACTTTCACGAAGTAGCAACGAAGTAGATACGGTTGGTTTGAGCTCGGTACCACTATATGCAGGTTGTGGAAATCGGACTGCGTTATTGCCATTGACCCATTGACCAAACTGCAGCCTTGTTGAGCTGGATTGAACCTGTTCCGTGCTATTGTCGAACGTTTCGGGGGTCCTCCTCTGTAAGCAACGGCAAGTTTGACAGCTGAATCCCTGAGATAATGCTGGCAGTGCTCAAACCGAACATGAACGTGATGTAGACGGAGCGCCAGGTGGACGGGTCAGCGAGATTTCCGGGACGTTCTCATTATATCTTGAAGACAGAATATACAAGGGTGGAAACCATGCCATATACGATGGTTGCTAAGATAACGTCCAGCATCCAGAATAATAAGAGCTGGGAGAAGATTCTCTTTGGCGCATCAGACTGCATGTCAGAGAAAGAGAGGCGCCAGCGAGGCTGCGCCATGGTTTGTGTCTGTCAAAGGACATACTTCATCCAATGTAGGGTGCAAGATCACGAACGTACAGGCGTATGCGGCGACGGGACCTAGAACCTGCGCGCTGCTGATCCAAATAACCTTCTATAGCTCATTTGAACCATTCAGATATTGAGATGGAAGCGTCGCTGGGTTTAATGTGAGAATTGAACATGAGGTCGGTTTGCGATTCCAGGTTTTCCGATGTGACTCTAAGCAGGAATTTATATGCCATTTTACAGTGCTTCTAGGGAATCTTTACTAGCCAGACCGTGCCTGGTAACAACATGGAAGTCGTCAGAAGAGCTGTGAGGATGTGAGTGATAGTCTCAGATCCGAATGAGAAGGATCAAGTCCTAAGAGAAGGAGGAGTTGGAAGTTTCAGTTGCAGATTGGATTTGTTTATGCCAGCTACCTGTGGGTCTAACAGAGGAGGTTTGTGAATGCTTTCATCTCCTTCCTTTTCGAAATTACACAAGGAACGATTCGAATGACAATTGAAAGGTCACTCAGTTAGGTTTTATAAATAGCCAACCAAGTCAGCGACTTTAGCAGCCACGGGCGCTTGAAAGACGAAATTCCAGAAGTTTCGATTCCAGTTCGGAACACATACGGCGCTAAAAGCTTGAATCCTAATCCTTGACACCGATAATCACGATCCTTGGAATTGCCACCCATCAGCTCAACCTTGAACATGCCTCTCAACTATTCCAAGTGGGATCAACTCGAGGTGAGTTCCAAAAGTGATCTACAAGGTTCATTCATTGAAATTGTTATCGAATCCCAGCTGTCCGACGACTCGGATATCGAGGTACACCCAAATGTCGATAAAAAATCTTACATCCGGTGCGTAAAGGCTCCTTATCAATGAATTCAGGGGAACCATCTTACCATCTTCTGTAGTGTCAAACAACGCGACATCCACGAGGAACGTGATGTGCGCAAAGAGAAAATCAAACATCTCCATGCTCAAATCGACTGCAATCAAGTCCTCTTACCACGAATCAAGGAGATATACGCAACTCTCACCGATCCATCATCATCATTGCCAGCCCCGGTCTTCTTCAGTTCTCTGATCCACCGACTGCAGACGAAACCTTCACGCGAATGCCCACAAGGAAACGACCCGACGAAGCTGGAACAGACTTACGATGGGATGCTTTTGAGCCTTCTGAAGATGGTTGCCGAGAAGTCGAATGATAAGGTGAAGGAATCTGATATTTCGGAAACAGAGAAAGAAGCCTGGTTTACGAAAGAACTGTCTGCGGAGATGTTGATCCACGTGAAGCAGTTGGGCGCAACCATCGAGCAACACAAGAAGGAACTTGAGGTCGAGGAAGCAGAGCAGAAAAAACACATCACGAGCGATGATCTTCATGAAGGTTTTGAAAACAAGGTGCACTCTTCCGCATCCTTTCATTTCCTCGACCCTGACATTGATGCGCAGTATGTTCCACCAAAACCTGCACCACCTCCAGTACCTCATGCCAAAAAGGAGAAAAAGAAGGAAACAGTCCCCGAGGTTGAAGTCTTGAACCCAGCGTCTACAACTTCTTCGACAAGCGCTTTAACCTCCGAAGAAGAGAACGAACAAAGCCTTCCACAACTAACTCCCTCGCTTGAAGCCTTCTCAACGATTCCTGTAGGCTCATATGATAAGTCTTTCGAGTTCATTCAACAACATCGCGACGTCTACGTTGCAGGCGCTTCCAATGCGCTCTTGGTTGCTGCTTTTACATCTCAAAGCGAAGGCAAATCAAAATACGCGAAACAATGTATACATCAAAGTCTGCTCTTGAAGTATTGTGAGGAGCTTGGGCCAGATGGAGTGGGTATGTTCTTCAAGAAGTAAGCACGATGTAACGTGATTGCACTGTTTTATCTCAAAAGTACTAACGGCAACTTAAATTCATTCAGGATGTTGTCAAGCGACAAAGGAGCGGTCAAAGTATTTGTTGACGACGTGGAAAACACCTACTGGCATCTGGTCGAACGCGTAAGGTTATTAAAAGACCAACCAACAGAGGCGCGAGAGCAAATACAGCTATTGCCGGAGAACCCAAGCCAGACTATCTCGTTCAACGTTCCCAACGGACCCCCTCCTGAGAATCTTGTCCTCGAGGGCTCAGAAGCAGATTTAGATATCGAAGAAGTAAAGAAAGCGCTGCAGTTCAGATGGAATATTTTTCAGGGCTTCCCGACGGAACTTCAAGAGGCGCTGAAAGCGGGCGGCTTAGATGATGTGAACAAAGTGCTGGGAGAGATGGAAGTTCCTGTGGCGGAGGCGGTCGTAGCCAACTTGAACATGGCCGGCATAGTGAACTTTGCCGTGGGTGGCATCCAAAATGAGAGGGGGAAGGAGATCGTTTGATTGTGGATTTGGTTCCGACGTATGTCGTGATTCTTGAAGGATATGTTAATTTGTGTGTTTTTCGTAGTTTGAACCCAATGTATGTTTATCTTCATTGTTCTCTCCGGAAATCGAAAGTCCGAGAGCCCCACCATTATTGGTTTGAAAATCAGGCCTTTTTTGCATATGCTATATAGTACAATAGCTTAGGAAATAAATGTATGGAGTCTTCCGTGACGTAAATTTGCTACAAGGGTGTGGAAAGTATAAAATGCGATGATGATGTCTTATGCGATTCTTGGTAGTAGCTATTGTGAAATCTTTAATATGTAGGGGAATTGGCATATATGATGGGAACAACTGAACAAGACTAAAAGAGAGCACTTGGTTCGATAACAACTTGGAACAACACGAGTAACTGGTATAAAGATAGCAACAAAGTGGGATAAGCTAAAGCGACGGAGAGCAGTATCCATATTGAGGAGAGCGGTGGGTGGTTGAGTTGAATTAGAGAATGAGTACTTCCGCATGGAAGATGGACTTGAGTGCGTCGTACGAAACACGATCCAGAGGGGCAGTGACCCCGATATTCAGCTCCCGTAATGCGCTAAAGCCCTGTTGGAGGTCTGCCTGGAGAAGGCGCGCAAGGAATATCGGACCGGGAGCTTCATTTGAAGCATTCTTGATCTGCAGGACACTCAGACGAGGCAACCTTGCGAGATAGAACAAGAGTAGAGGGGTGATGAGTTCGAGTGGGATTGTAAAGGACTGCAGTTGATGGAAATGTTCCAGTCCCCCTAGTAGGCTTTCCTCGATCATGAAAAGTCCTCTTGGGATAAAATCTCCTCTGTCGACTCGAACCTCGAAGATGGTCGGTTGGAGTATCTCGATTGTATGCAAATTCGTATTGAAGCTGCATGCGTGGAGGATGGTGCCAATGTGGTCGCAAAAGTCCGCAGGGAATACGAGCTTCTCGGGCTTTATGGTGTCCAAAAATTGAATTGCACGCGGCAACATGAGCTCCACATTTGGCACAAAGGCGATTGGTGAGGTTGGCTGAAGCAGACCAAGGGTTCGAATATGCGGGAGGGCGAGTATGCTAGCCGATATGTCGTCGTCGAGCAGATCAATGGGAATGAAGAGGGAGGCGTGGGTGTTGAAGGAAATGCCGTAGCCTTCTTGTACTATGTTGAGCACAGTGTTTCTCTCGCGGTCGATGATACGCGTCTCGCAATACGTCACCGAATTAGGAATGCCTTGTTCTATGGTCTCCTTTCGTGCCTGCGTAAACGCCGAAGCGTCACAGAGAACAAAGACTGCGCCAATTGGGGGAACCAGGCCGGCGTTGTTTTCGCAAGCCATGACCAACTCTGCGTCGGAATTGGAATCTAAATCGGAGCCCACCAAGATTCGGAGCAAGGGAAGTTCGACTGGAGACGAGTCGATAAAGTGATTGTAGTCCACGGATTGAAGGGAGCCGTAGCTCTGTGTTGTAATGAAACGGGGTGGTCGAGCTGGGTGAGCCATGGCTGAATGGTATGGGGAACGAGCTTTCCACCATTTTCGTTGCTTATAGTGAGTATCTCGAAGGTCCAAGCATCGGCGCATACCCAATGGAGCAGCCAAAGCGCGACCTCAACATATGTGACGACGGCGGCGAGAATAATTCAATTGAAACGAGCACGAGGCGACCTTTGGGGTGGCAAGAAAAACTTTTTCATGGCTAGATCAAGCCATGAATAATGGCGACACAGCTCGGCGTGTGATACAGAGATGGGTAGCGGGCGGATATCAGTTTCACGTCATTGCCTGGGACAGTTGAACTGATAGAATCACAGCCTCGACACAACTATGTGGTAAATGCATCGGAAATTCTACCAGAAGAAATGAATCTTTGCTGAAAAGGTGAACGAGAGACAGAGGGTTTTCCCAGATGTGGATTGGTTTCCATTCTTCCGGCAAATATAAGCACGAACATGCGAGGTTTCTAAGAGAGGTGTGCCCTAATATCATGTGTCGAGGTGTCGAGTCCTGAGGTGAACAACAGATACGTTCTGATACGTTGCACAGGCATGCTCAACGTCTCCTAAGTGCCAGCAAAGATTACGGCTCGCCGAACGTTTGTATGGTCCGGTTGTCGCGTGAATACAAGGGCCAGCAGTGTGTAGACTGGGATAGGGTCGTAGTTGGTAGCTCAGTTGGCTGGGATTTGTTCTTCGTGAACGTATAAACCTATATCGGGTATCTTTGGCCTTTAAAAGTAATAACACCAACTCAACGCGGTTCCAACGCGGTTCCCTTTGGTATTCCTCTCAAGTTCCTCTCAAGTTGCACTCAAGGTTTCATTGAAAGTATTTCAACTGTAGAGAAAGCTATTCACCATGAATTGGTCGAAGCAGAAAACGCGTCAGAGGGAGGTACAGTGGGATTTTTGACATCAGTAAGCAATATGTACACGGCTTAATCTAATCTAATCAGATGGAATTCCAGGAACCACGCCTCTCCACTGCCACAGCCCACCTTGAGCAAGACTTGTCACCAAGGCTTGCACTCTCGCAACACTACTTTGGATCCTCTTTGTCTCGTATTCCCACTTACTAAAGGTACTCCGATTGACCGTCCTTCAAGTCTGTTTCTTGATCGTGAAGTTTGATCTCATCGCATAGGTATCAGTGCGTGCTGGGTTTCTCTACCGGCGGCTAAAGTTTTGGAACGCGTTCGGCGACAACTCGTAGCCTCTCCCGATACTAAGCCTATAAACTTCCTTGTTTACTTTTGCGAAACAAAGTCATGGTCTTGAATTATTCAAAGTGGGATCGTCTAGAGGTGCGTCTGTTTGATCTGTCAGTGCAATATAGAGGCCCGATCTCCTGATTGTCGGCCTCAATAGCTTTCAGATGACTCGGATATTGAAGGGCATCCTAATGTTGATAAGAAGTCTCTCGTCAGGTGGGTCCTGTATCAAGAGTTTACCGATTCTTTCCTGAGCTTTGTTCCTAGAGCCCTCCAGCGGAATATACACGAGAAACGTGAAATCCGCAAAGAAAATATCCAGCGTCTCAGTGCCCAAATTGCATGTAATCAAGTACTATTGCCCAGAGTGAAGGAGATTGAGACGACGCTCAATGATCCATCTTCATCGGCGCCAGCTGCGGCGTATTTCAACTCTCTAGTCGAGAAGCTGCAGTCGAACCCTTCACGCGATTGTCCACCAGGAAATGATCCCAAGAAACTTGAACAAACGTATGACGGGATGCTTCTGACTCTTTTGAAGATGGTCGGCGAGGAATCGAAGAAGAAGGTCAAAGAATCTGGTGTCCTGGAAGCTGAGAAAGATGCCCGGCTCGCAAAAGAATTGGCTGCAGAACTTTCGCTTCACGTCAAACACTTGGGAGATACCATCGCTAAGGATAAGAAGGCTCTTGAGGATGAGGAAATCGAGCAGAGAAAGCACATTACGAGCGACGATATGCATGAAGGGTTTGATAGCAAGGTTCGATATCCTGCATTCAACAGTAATGGTTGACTGACATTGGATCGCAGTACATTCCACCCACACCTGCACCACCACCAGTGCCTCACACAAAGATCGATAAGAAGAAAGCAAAGGTTACCGAAATCGAGGTTCTGAACCCAGCAGCATCGTCTTCATCGAGCGCACCACCTCCCGAGGACGATGACACCGATGACGAGGGTCTTCCCGAGATGACACCTTCACTCGAGGCTTTTTCAAAGATTCCTATCGGAGCTTTTGATAAATCTTTTGAATTCATTCAGCACCATCGCGATGTCTACGTTCCAGGCGCTTCTGACTCGCTCCTGGTCGCTGCTTTCACAGCGCAGGGTGTTGGAAAAACCAAATATGCAAAACAGTGTGTTCATCAGAGCCTTCTGCTGCAGTATTGCGAGAAATTGGGACGCGACGGCGTTGGCATATTCTTCAAGAAGTAAGTAACCTAACTCTATATCAAACACTCACCATACTCATCATTTGCCAGGATGATAAATGGCGACAAACGTGCTTTGAAGGTATTCGTCGATGACGTGGAAAGCACGCACAAGCACCTCATCGAACGTGTCAGAATCAACCAGGAGGAATCAGCGAAAGAAGGTCGTGAACAGATCCAGCTTGTGCCCGAAAACCCCAGCCAGAGCATCTCATTCAACGTGCCCGACGGCCCTCCTCCGGAGAACCTCGTCCTGGAAGGGCCAGGGACGGAAGGGATGGATATAGAGGAAGTAAGAAAGGCTTTACAGTTGCAGTGGGATGTCTTCCAGAGTTTCCCGACCGAGTTGCAGCAGGCACTGAAGTCAGGCGGATTAGATGGAGTGAATAAAGTGTTGGGTGACATGGAGGTGCCTGTAGCTGAGGCGATCGTAAACAGCCTGGACGTCGCGGGGATCCTCAGCTTCGCGGATGGAGGGATTCGGGACGAAACAGGCAAGGCCTCCTGAAGAGTTGATATCTTTCTCGAACCTAGTTAATGAATGTGATGCAGCATACTTTGAAGATGGTTGCAATATAAGAAACTTATTTCTTCAAGTTGAAAGGAACTCAGGTGTTATATTCAGACAACATTAGATATTTTACTTTTTATCAGTCCTCTCGCCCTATCCTCTAGGGCTGCCCGTTTCCTCTTAAGGTACATTCTTTGGCGATGCAATTTCCCCTCACAAGCAATACCATGATATCCACGATCCCCGCTCGACTGCACAGTCTTCCTTAAAAAATTAGAGAACTGCTCATTTGTGATCTTGACCCCTTTATCAAATTTCACACGACCGAAGAATTCGGCCCATGTATCCACCGCGTAGATTTTCATGATCTCGCCCACCATCTTCTGCGGAAGTGCCTTGTCTGCAAACCCATAACTTTCATCAAGGCTGGATATCCCTGAGTCGTACGTCTGGATGAACAGGTTAAGGAACATGGTCTGAAACATGATCAGCCGAAGACTGGTTTTTGACTTCATAAAGGTAGTGTATAGGCGGTGATAGCTGACGCCGTCTTCCATGACCTCTAGTTCGGGGGCTCCTTGCAAGACCAAGGGGACATTGCGAATGATGGCTTCTTCCAGGAAATGTTTACCAATCGCCTCCCACGACATGTTTTCAAGACTATCGATGGGTGATAGAACAAGAACGAGAGTGAGGGTTACAATCAATGCACCTAGATCCGGTGTCTCACTCTTGACCCGACTCTCTGGACGTGTTACGAAATTCCTCAACCGCAAGGTGGCACCGCGATGAATGGCCGGAGTTGAACGACAGAGCCAAGAGAGCAGGTGGAAAAGGTGACAGTAGGACATGATGGCCTTCTCTGATATATGAAGGAGCGTCGGCGAAGTTCGTGTCTTTTTGGAACCATTCAGTATCTCGTCGCACGACTGCATCAAGGACACAACGATGTTGTTCATCATCCTGAACAGCACCTCTACAGTTTGGTGATCTCTTAGGAGAGGCCTGTTGGAAAACTGACCCCAATCCGCATCGCAAACCGCGGCATCGATGATCGCAAGTCTCTTCCAGATTTCTGATTCCACTCGGTAGAAGTGGAGACGATTGAAGGCCAAAGGAAGGAAGAACTCGAAGTCAAGATCTCGTACGCTTTTGCGTACGTTGCAGGTGTCAAAAGCCTCCATGCCGAGCCAGTCGAAGTCAGAAGAAAGTGTCTGAGAGAAATTGTCAAAGGCGATCCCAACACCAAGGATGGATTGGCTTAGGGGAGTGCGGAGGAAGAAGCACACCAGCTGTCTATGGAGGAGTACATGAAAAGTATCAACGACTGCACTGAAGCGTGGGTATGCCGCGGCGAAGGATATGAGGGTCTCAGTTGAGAGATGGTCGGCGAGTTCTTCCAAGGTATCGTCATTCAAAGCAGATAAATGACATTTTGATGGTCTCTGAAATGGAGCTCCTTCATCAGCTGATTGCCGCGGTACAAGTTGTGGTGAATTGAGATGCGGGAGCGCCTTCGAACCGTAGGGGCAGCTTGTGCAGCTCCAGTGACGGACCAGTTCATGCGTCGAAATCCATAAGGGATTTACCTTTTCTACCTTGTGCAACGTATTGCCACGATTTTGCGCCGGTTTCAGTTTGTGGGTGATCATTCCTTTTTCAGATTTTAAAAGGTATGTGCCGAAGACAACTTCTGGAGTCGCATCTTCTTTCCATTGTTTTTCGAGAGCCACTTGGTCGCCTTTGTGCTGTTTACCTCTAGATTGGTAGCTTTCGCCGTAGAAAGGATTCTGGTCGAAGATACGCTTGACTATATCCCCGTCTTTCATGTATTGGGCGACGAAATAATCACCGATATCGATGATGCCTGAATATGCCTGTTCAATCTGCAAAGAAAAGAATAGCTCGAGGGTGACACAAAAATTGATTGAGGGACAGGACAAACCTTCGTACTTGAGAAGATAGTCAGGAGTTGAATGAATCCTCGCAATGTGACCGCGGGAGAATATCTAGTCGGGTAACATTAAGCCAAGCGTGCATGACTGCAGAGAAAGAAAACACAACACACGCTCCAGGTAAGCCTCTTTGGTGCGCTTTTAGCAGATTACACCAGACAACGTTTTCTAAAATGCTGGGGTGCCTGATTGGCACACTTGACGAGATGTAAGGCGGCTCAGTGGGCTGAAGACAACGTTCTGAACACAGATAATTTCCACCATATATTGAGGGAACATACCCAGTCTTGACGCAGCACCACGTCAAAGTGTAATGCCAAATCCTTATATGGCCCGCTTGGGGGGATGAGGACGAGACAAAGTTTTCGGCGGTCAGAGTCGTTTGTAGAGACGGCAAGGCCAGGATAAGAATTATCCTTCAGCTCGAGCAGGTCCTTGTCGAGACGACGAGAGAGCAGACTACAAGACGAGGACATTATCGCTGTTAAAGAAGCTGGTCCAACTTCAAGCTTTTTGGGCTCCTCTTATAGAAAAAAGAACAAGAGGAATCGCGTCCTTTGTGAGCGTCGTGGAGGCAGTGTTCAGCTCAAAACTGATGTTGTGTGCGTTGTCGCTCTATAAGGATAGATTTGTGCCACATGAAGTCATCTCGCATCCCAAGCTGTACTTGTCCGAGTCACCCAGAGTGTAACTGCAAGTTTCTGCCAGGTTTTGTTCTGCATTTATGCAGCCACTACAGCCCTTGTCTGGCCTGTCTGAACCCTACCCCAGTATGTAGTCTCAGGCGTCAAAAGAGGCTGGAAGCATCCACCAGGTCCAGTTGTCGTTACGCCGTGATCATGAACTTAACAGAATTTGAGGGTTGAAACTGAAGGAGCAATTAAAAGTAGATGATCTAGACCGATTGCAACTCTTGAAATCATTCATGAACAACTTTATTCACGTGACGAAGCACATCTTGTCCTCATCGTCAACTCTGCTCTTGCCTATTGCTGCCGAGTCCTTCAAGTTGTACGCGCCAAAGCAACGCCAAAGGTCCAGCGAAGGCCCAGTTTCCTGTTGGAAGTACACTCATAACCCTTCTTCATAGCCATGAGGTCTCCGAATAACTATCACCAAGTGGACTCACAGAGCTCCAGAGCCCAAACGCCCTCCCAGCTCCCCACATCCTCAACAAATTACTACCATCCGTATTTCTCCCCTGCGGAAATTGATTATCTCTCAGAGAAGCAAAGGGGAAAGAGATCAGTCACTCAAGAGGAAAAGGACAGGCAGAGCGCCTGTACCTTTCTAGAGATTATTGGTGCTCGTGTGGGCTTGTGAGTAATCCTCTTCTTTGCACGATGTGTCCTGTGGTTGAAGTCACTCTACGTCTTTGTCAGTCCAAGACGAACCATATCAACGTCCCAGATTCTGTATCATCGATTTCGCCTATTTTTCTCTGGAAAGGACTTCAAGTATCACGTACGTTTGATTGAAGCCTCGATTTCTTGCGCCTGTTGTTGACTTCAAATCCCAGGAAGTAGCCCTGGGAGCGCTTTACGTATCCACCAAGATGCACGATACGCTGAAAAAGCCGCGGGAACTCCTGGCTGTGTCGTACGCTATCATTCCCCCAGACCCACCTGTTAATGTGAAATCGAAACATCCGGGAGGAGAGATTGACTTGGATACTGTGCATCCGGATGTGAGCAGTGTCTTGGGATTTCCCTTTCCTTCTGTTGAATCTGGATTTAGGTCGTGGAAAAAGACCGCCAGCGTTTGTTGGCTGTGGAACGCCTCATACTCGAAACGATTTGCTTCAATTTCACCGCCCGAACACCGTTTCCTTACGTGATTAAGCTGGGAAAAGAATTTAGAGGTACGTATACATTTGTTCCAATACATGTGAAGCTTCTAACCAAAGAATGTCACTTAGCCTCGAAAAAACTGATAAAACTGGCATGGAGGATATCGATCGACAGGTAACATCCTTTCCGTCTCTGCTAAGATCTTCTAATGATCCCCATTGTGAAAATTAGCAATAGAACGTTGCTGCCACTCATATATCCACCACACTCTATTGCATTGGGAAGTCTCTACGTTGCTGGCCTACTTCTCTCTTTCGAACAGCCACCAAGTCCCAGACGGAACGGGGAACAATCAAGCGACGATATCGCCAAGAAATTGAATACTCATCTCAGTTGGGAGGAACATTACCATACCAAAACGGAAGACCTTGAGGGTATGCCGGCCACCCTATCACCTTCCAATTTCGCTGACTGCTAACATCGTGATGACCCAGATTTCGCACATACAATTCTCGACCTCCTGATTCAGTACACCCAAAACCCATCCGCAAACACCTCGCCCAACACTCCCTCCTCGCCATCTCCGCCCCTCTCTACGCGTGACCGGCATGCCGCATCACAGTCGCACCAATACCAATATCCTTACAACCCCGACCAGCTTATCCGTCTAAAGATAGCCATGCGTGCCACTGAGCACACCCCTCGTCGAAGAAAAGCACTGGATGGGTCTGATCCCAGTGCATTGTATAATGCTGATAGCATTGGGCAGAGTGAAGGCACGGTGAGGTTTTTGTTTTTCCCCCCGGGCTTCGAAGGAGATGTGCCAGTTTTATAAGCTTCATCCATCATTCTACTCGCAAATATTGGAGAAGCAACTTTGTTACCCCATCGAAAGACCGACAGGTATATATATCAATGCATGTCCCACAACTTCCTCGGTATCCAGCAGGAACATGACTCTTACGTTATTCTTGAAGCCATGAAGCCAATGCCACGTATGCCTTGTCCATGAGAACGCGACATGGCCAAAACAGACGGACTTGTTTGGACAGTAAGGATTTGAAGCAGCTGTTGACACTCTTGTCCAAACCCTTCCGTTATGGAGCCGTGACAGTTCTATTTCCATCGTGTCGAAGCCATTGACACATAAGCGTTTATGCCAATCTTCAGGGACGGTATCTTCGCGAAACAACATTTCCCGATTCACGAGGCCCTCATACAGTTGTGGATACAACCTCTCTTCAAAATATGGGCCTGGATGATAAGTAGTGATTGTTCATAAAGTCTGTGTTGCCTTGGCAGATTATGGACTAATGCTCCTTGAATGCATATATCCATACATCCTAGAGAAAAGGCTGATGCGTAATGTTGTGAGCGTAACTTACAAGCTGAGGTCATATGTACTATGACCTTGAGTGAAGCCGCGAGTACACGTAGAAAGCCTCAGGAACCGGCTGCTGTTGTCTCAATTCGCCAAGATGACAATGACGCATTCTCATGCGAGTCGGAAATCGCATAAAATAACTTTTACAGGACCACAACATTCATTTTCTCCCCAATTCTTTTCTTACCATGGGTGGCATTCTATCTCTGATCAGCCAAACCTTTCCCCCACAAAGCAAATTCAATGTTGAAGACATACCTGACCTGACTGGGAAGGTTATCATCGTCACATGTCGGAAAAACGGTGGTTTGGTGATTGGTCTTGAGACCGCAAACTCAACTGATGCATGATCATTGGTTTGCTTGGAGTGGGGCATTTGACATTATATCAACACACCACAAACCGTGATAGCCGGTTGGCATCTATCAGCTACATGGCACAAGCTGATATTGTGCAGTCAGCTTGTATCCACCTTCCTTGACACCAAGTCCGCTCATGTAAGTCATTGTGATTCTCCAACTTATGATGCTTGTTCAAGGAGAGCACAGTTCACCTCAGCTGCACCTCAGTCCACATGAACTTAACACAAACTTAGCATAGACTTGTATGTCTTTGTCTATGACGTTTACCTCAGAAAAGGCCATGGAGCAACTGGTGGAGTGTTGGTGGGGCGGCCCCACAGGTTGAAGTACTTAAGGGCAGCAGGAGCTGCCACACAACGAAAGCATCTTTACCTCAACTTCTATTTGCTCTTGCCTTGGGGAACCCCGACACAACCTTGACACTAATTCTGACTAAGAGAATGCTAATTTGATTCTCATGTAGGCTGGATACTTAACGTTAGAAGAGGTGGTACATATGTTTGACAGTGATTATGTACTAAGGCCATACATTTTTATTACCTCAAGGTCGACTGTACTTACTTCTGTACTTGCTTGACCTTGCATCCAAATATATATTTGTTTGTTGCTTTATTTGCTGTATCGGAAAATTAGAGATGAGATTATAATGATATCAAGCATGAGAAATGGTGTGCCCGATCAACACCAATATGGCTGATCAAGACCAGTCAGGTCGGCAGTCAGTAATCCTGCTGACGCTTAACTGATCACACTTATTAAACATCTTCGCGACTGGTAAAGGACCTCTTCAGTTGACCAGCTTATGCCCAGGTATTTGCTCCTGTCAGCCAGCATTGGTTTTTTGTGGTTTTTCCGACACAGGGGCCAATGCAGGTATGCGTCACCACTCTCCGTGATTGTAGGCTTTCTAGGCTGAATCTCGTTCTTGTTCGGAAAAGGCATAGGGAAAGAAACTGCCAAGGTAAACATCAAACATCTCACTGATTGGCGCCCATAGGATGCTATAAATGAACGTCGCTGAAAACGCCACGCCGGTGGATTCTATAGGCACTACTCTTACACAACGCCAAAGTCTATATCGCCGCTCGAAGCCAGGAAAAGGTTGAACAAGCAATCAGAGATCTGAAAGCGCAGACGGGCAAGGAGGCAATCTTCTTGAAGTTGGATTTGTCCGACTTGCCCTCTGTCAAAGCGGCTGCAGAGGAATTCATGAGGTAAGTAAGTGGCTATATGCGTCTTGCTTGTTCTAAATTCCATCTCCGAACGTGCAGCAAGGAAAAAGAGCTCCATGTCCTATTCAACAACGCGTAAGTGATACCACGCTACCGCGTTATTGGCGTGAGCTGACGTACATCTACGTCGGTGTATGCAGAGGTGTCATGATGCCGCCTGTCGACCAAGTCACAAAACAAGGATACGATCTTCAGTTCGGAACGAATGTTCTCGGTGAATAATATTAGTCGTATTTCCCGAACCCAGTCACTGATAATATCTTTGACAGGCCATTACTACTTTACAAAGCTCCTCCTTCCAACACTCCTCGAAACCGCCAAGACAAGTCCAGACGGTAAAGCGCGTGTCGTCAACACCTCATCCACGGGGCACCTCATGACCAACGTGGTTGATTTTAACACGCTGAAAGATGGCCCGCCGAGGATAAAGAAGGGAACGAACATACTATATGCGCAGAGCAAATTTGTATGTCAATCCGTGTCGTCTGGTATCGAACCACCAATCAGCATTGGCTCATCAAGTTTATCTTTAGGGCAACGTCCTACTATCCAATGAGCTTGCGCGCCGATATGGAGACCAGGGACTTGTATCCACCTCCCTCAACCCCGGAAACCTGAAATCTGACCTCCAGCGCCACCTTCCGTTCTGGCAGAATGCGCTTCTGGTATGTGTCATGTCCGGAATGCACCTCCTTCAACACTTCATTACTGTGTTGAAATAGCAACCTATACTGTACCAAGCCTCGTACGGTGCATTGACCCAACTTTGGGCGGGAACATCTCCTCAAGCGGCTGAGTTGAACGGCAAGGTAAGATGAAATTATGTCGCATAAATCCGCAGATCTCTTAACATGGCTCCTGTAGTATCTCATCCCTTGGGCGCGTGTGGGGTCTCCAAACCCGCGCACCGATGATCCAAAGCTCGCCGGAGAATTGTGGAAGTGGATGGATGAGCAAGTCGAAAACATATAATCCGCTCATTCGCGTTTTCCGATTCATTGATCTGGTGATACCTACCTCCTTGTAGTCAAAAGAACATTTTACCTAGAGACCTTGTAGTTCTCCCTCGACGCATTCATGTATCCTTATCAATAATATCACTACCCATTAATTACTTATGAACACCTCGTTGATACGGTAACTTTTGCAAATGTGCAACACATCCGGCGTAGTTACTCTACCGGACAAGACGGTCTGGCACTCCTGCAACCGGCAATGCTGCGCTGCCGGGTGACACATTACATTGAAGCAGGCCGTGCTGCCACGACTGGATTTTACGTCGCAAGGGACAAGTAGCTGTCAAACAATATCCAGGTCTTCGGCAATATATACGTTGTGAACCGGCCAGGCTTATCAACATTCCATTCTACGGATTTCTTTCCCTCGGTTCTCATTGCGTTTCAACTTTCACTGCTGCTGTGCTTTCAGATTAGCACCATGGGTTTATTCGGGTGAAAGCTGCATGTCGAAAGGTATATCTCTACAATATCTCTACCTGGACTTATTTTTGGACTTTTGCACAAATGTTCTGTTTCATTGCTTGTGATTCAACATTCGACAGAGGGCCGTGACTTAGAAACCTCATGAGTACGCTTTGTTGGTTCCTTGCCCCTTTTCTCTTTGATTTTCCTCGCCGCCCATTGCCCACCATACCACCCTACAACAATCAACAAGAAGCCGCCGACGATCGCTGCACCAATATACCCAGATTGTGCGTTCGCCTTGAAGACGATCATGCAACGAGTCAGTAGACGCTCTGAAATATGTGGAGGGAATGGAAACAAACATTTGCCCAACCTCTCCACCATCTTCCAGCGATGCCTCCTCCGTGCCCGCCGTCTGCTTCAGCAGCTGCTACGCACGAGGTGCATTGTTCTCCGATGAGACCCATGATCGTTATCAACGAGATGCTACACACAAGAGAATTCAGAAATTAATGGGTGCGAATTTTCTTTCAAGGACAACTAGAATGGAAGGCGCACCTAAACGCTACCAAGATGCTCATCAGAGTGAGAATTATGCTCAACCCAGACATGACGTTCATTTTTACGCGGGTATCTCTCGCCACTACACTGTCCCTGTCCCTGTCGGCATCGACAATCGTTGTAGTGTTCGGTGAAAGAGGTGTGTCTGGTCTGGCCTTTAAGTCAGTCGATTCCTGAATTTTGTGGTCGATGTCGTGCAGGTTTTTCGAATCAAGGTCTTTCCTATGCTCGACGCTGATGGAGCCAACCTTACTGTCTATTTCATGTTTCTGAGTTTCCAGTCTGACATCCGAATGTGGGCATTGAGGATCCTGATCGGCGGCTGCTCTATCGTCGATGTCAGATAGAAGCGAAGGTAAATGTGCGCCACGCTCCATATCCGTGAATCCCGGCTTTTTGAAAAGGAAGAACGTCCGTTCCGGAAATCCGGAATATGAGTAAAGCATCAAGATAGAATCTGCCGAATCAACAAGGGTCATGCCTGAGGTGAAGAGAAGCTTGTGGTGTATATCAGGCTTCGACAGATCTAGCATGATGATAGCAGAGGAGCGGTACCGGAAGAATGACAATCTGCGCATTTGGTATGGATGACCCGTTTGGTCCTTTCTTTGCGATGGCGGATATGGCGAGCAGGGCTATTGATGACGCCGTGTCAAATCCTAAACGAGGGGAATCCGTCATTGGCACCTTAATCAATAGGTTGTGCGATGAAACCATACCAAACCCAAATAGCACTCCGACGGGATACATCTATGATCACCAATGTCGCTCAGCATTATTACAGGGAAGAATTGAGGAGGGCCTGGACCTTCCAGGGACGGTTCACAAATGTGATTATTGGCCCTAATATGCGCATCATGAGCATGTGGCTTTCCTTCGGATCGTGGGTGACTTCTTCAGGGACAGTCTCGCCATTCGCGATTCGTTGATCTCGCAATTTATTCTATGTAGATTCAGATAAGTTGAATGATTGACCTTTGCGCGTGGTAAACGCACTTGACGACGCCGCCGGATGATTCTCAATAGGATGATGGTATTTGCGAGGCCTATCAGGAAGAGAAAAGATCCAGAGACAGCAGCGCCTATTTTTGTGCAAAGTCAGTTGATTCAATTGTGTGTTATAGAAAGTAATCATACCGACAATACCTCCTACCGTTCCTACGTTTCCGATTTTGTTGTATACATCAGCCGAGATGGCGATGGCCACAATCTTCAGAAAATATATTGGACGTTAGCATCTAGACGGTTTTTGAATGATTCTTACGACGACAATGACTATAGTGCTATGGCCGAGCGAGAAGAATAAACCGCAAGTGACAGGCAATTGCCCGAGGTTGATCAATCCTCTTGTCGCGTTGTCGATCGCACTTCCGTTGATCGCAGATTAGATCGAATATGAAGGTTCTAAAGGTATTCGAATTTATCGAATTTAGAAATTGGACCTATAAAGCGATCGTACGAGAAGGCGGACCTTTTGGGAGAACGGATAACCACCTGATATGATCGGCGTCCAAAGCTATCGGAAGGGCGTAAGCGATGTCCGCTAACGGCGTTGGGTGCATTGGTGAGCTCACCATGTCGCAGACCAAGGGTCTACCAGGGCACTTATCGAGTTGAGATCATGTCGATTTAGAATAAAGATCTTTGGACGCACCCAGGCTAAAAGAGCGAGACTGAGAACGGGTCGCGTGTCGCTGTTTTTGCCAAATAAGATACCGGCGACGGTCCAGCAGATGGCATTGGCTGCAACCCTTGAGAGGCGACCTCAAAATGGATATTGTTCCAAAAGAGGGACCGAGAACTCACTCGCATGAGAGAAGCAGCACAGATCGACCGAACAAAGTGAGCCTGGGTAATGTGAACACCATGCTTAATGTTCGAGCACGGAGGCTATGAGAGCAGATGGATTGTGCGATAAACAACCTCTACTGGCAGATAGTGGGTTCTTCTGAGGAGTGGGCTGAGGTAATCAGATTGGCCTGAGAATGAGGATCAGAACCTGGATGTCACCTTCGGTGCAAGCAAGTGGAAAGCTGATACCGTGGTGCGTTGGAAATGTAAAACCTTCAAAGAAGTCTTGGATACCTACTTTATGTACTACACAATGTCTCTCCAGATACGCATGTACCAGATTGTCGGAAGTGCGAGCACAAGTATCTTTGAAGTGCGTTTCTCAACCGTTAGGGGCCAACGGTTTACGGCCCGAAGGTGATCGGCATCCCCGATCGGGCAATGCCAAATATGGAAGGCACGGCACCGCTTACACATGTCCTAAGAGATGACGCTGTGCTTCCTTACTGCTGCGATCACCAACACTCCCTCATTTCTGACATAAACACAGGCCATTGAACGCGTACACGCGTTCGCGGTTCCACAGCGGTCATATATGGCGCCTTCTGTTTATCAAGAGTACGTCCTTGTCTTTCCAATCCTTATCGCCAATCATGTCACATTTCTCTCATTCCAGGTTGGTATTCGCGGTACACCATGCATTCAGGACGATAGTACCTGAAGGAAACGATAGAACACCTATCACATGGCGAACTGGCATCTATCCGGTGCTATGCTATACACCATTCATATTCCTGGCATATCTGGCTCGGAGACCTGACACGTATCCAATACGGCTGCTCATGCTCCCGAGCGTCATCACTGCGATATTGGTAGCAGCGTACCGATTTACATGGGTGATACCAGAATTGAACGTGTACAATTGGGGTCAATGTGAGTAACATTTCAGAAGTGCTACTCGCTATTCACTGATGTAATTTGCTATTATCAGGTCTGTTTGCTGCTGTAGCAATTGCTAAAGCACTAGAGTATGCCTTTACAAAAGAAGGCATGCTTAAGATCGGCGAAACACGTCCTGGGGTCATGAAAGGGAAGGAAAAGGGCCTTCAAAATGGTCATTCCGCGCCTAACGGTGCCTCATCTAATCCCCAAGAAATACAAAGGCACCCATACATAGCCACCTGGTTTTATGATGCCGTCGAGCTCGCCCATACCATGCGCGGGCTCAAATGGAAATTTGGCGAAGGGGCACATGTACCCAAGCACACACGCCCACTAGAGCGCAACGCCTTTCTCTATGCCACTCTCATATCTTTCATCGAGAACTATCTTCTGCTCGACCTCCTAGAATCTCTCGTAAAGCTCTTCCCGGGCGTCGGGACGCCAATGGGCGGTAGTATGTACTACCCCCAACTTTCCATTACCGCACGGTTTGCCGTGGGTACCATAATCCACATGCTCACGGGAGCAGCCTTGCTAGCAGGGTTTGGAATGGTGTACGATCTCGTCACCCTCTTCGCCGTCGGTTGCCTCGACAGTAGTCCACTGTCGTGGCCACCGATCATGGACGATCCATGGCACTCCTCGTCCATGCACACATTCTGGGCCAAAGATTGGCATCAGCTCCTGAGACAGACCTTCCTTGTCTTCGGAGGGTACCCTGGTAAGTGGATTGCGGGGACGTACGGCATGGTGTTCGGTGCATTCCTGGCATCAGGCCTGTTCCACGAATGCGCAATGTACGCGATGCGGCGCGGGTTTGATCATTCTGCTACTGTGTTCTTCGCTGCGCAGGGACCTGTGTTGGTGTTGGAGCGGTTGTGGAAGCGTGTCACGGGAAAGAGAGTGGGTGGTTGGCCGGGTCGGTTGTGGGTGTATTTTATTATGTTCGTCGCTGCGCAGCCGACAGGTACGTGTTGCATGTTTACTCTGACCTAATTTCTCGTGCTTACTGTTGACATTGCAGTGGATGCATGGCACCGACGCGGTTTAGGTGGTGGGATGGTTATCCCACCGTTCTTGAGCCCAGCCAGATTGATTTTGTTGCCCTTGGCAAAACGACTGCTACACTACGTCTAACAAGCTCTGACCATCTGCTGTAATCTATAGAGGCGGTATATTTTAGGTAAGTACCAAATCTGAAGCATAATGTAGCAAACAAGTAACGATTCTCAGGTACACGCTAAAATCTAGTTATGTCGAATACAATATCAAACATATAATGCCGATGCTTTCATCTACATGCAACTCGCACTCTAAACCAACCTCCGATTGCTGTCATCTCAAAGCTGAAGCCGATGCAAGGCATACAATTGCATGCGCTTGCGGCTTGTTCAACGCATTTCCTCAACCACTTACCACAGGGCAGAAAACCTTGAGAGTTCTAGGATATCGAGGACTTCGTATTTGTACGAATCAACTATTCGACTTGAGTAGTGTTGAAATTGTACGAATATTCTGGTTCGAGTATGATTGAGACTGCATACAACGTCCCTAAACCATGTGTGCGGGGAGAGTCGGCCTATCGGAACGATAATCAGGGCAACAAGTGTGCAATCACTCAGGGGCTCTTAGCACAGTGGTTAGCGCGCATGCTTTGCACAGTTGTGTGATTTGCATGAGGTCGTGGGTTCAACTCCCACAGAGTCCACTCTTTTTGCTTATCTGCACCATCAGTAGGTCAAATTCAGATCAATTGTTAGAAACAAGGATGTATACATATATAGACATAGCTTGTCTTCCAGGTAAAGCAATATTCCTTAGTTGTCACAATATTGTGACAATATGCGTATGAGTAGGGTCCGTGCGTTGATTGCACAGCGTGGGACTGGAGTAGCATGCCAAAATCACAAAACAAAATCCGAGTGCAGGCAGTGATTTTGTTTCCTCATACCACCACCCTCGTTTTCCTCTCCTGCTTATCTTTTCGTAGCTGATTTCCGTGTTATCCTTCAACCAGTGCACAGGGCTTTTGTAAGAAAGGACTTTTGCCACTCTTGGGCATTATGGAAGTCTCATCCAGTACATCCACACTGGTGGCGGCTGCATCAGCAGACCCAGTCTCGTCTTTGCGTGCTGCAGCTCTATCTACGCTTAAATCGAAACGGAGTCGGAAGCCTGTTGTCGAAAAATCTGCGCCTGCTCCTATATCTCGTCCTCCGCCTCCCAGCGAATTTCAATTGGATTATGGACAAGAAGATACACCTATGAATATTGACCCACCATCACCAAAGGAAACTGCAGAGGTCGAAGTCCATGTTCAGGAGGCCCAAATGCGTGAGGAAGGCGAGATTAGCGATGAAGAAGATGCTGTGCCGACTGTACTCGTGAAAGATCCGACACCTCCGCCACGGCGGCCTGCTAGATCCCCAAGGCCTCCTAGATCCGTAACACCAGAGTCGATAAAGACAGCTTATGTCAATCCTCCATCGCCGCCAAAGTCTTTCACAGGAAAGCAGCAGGCACCACCGTCACTCTTGGATCGATTTTCGGATGTCATGGATTACCAACCGTCTGAAAAGATTCTGGAACCTCCAGAAGTGGCTATGCAAACAGATAATGTACTAGAACTAGAGCGATCCTGGCAATCATTGGGTCCAGATAGAGTTCGGCCTGGGGTGCTTCGTGAGTCTCGAATACATTGTGTTATCGCCCTACTCACATACATACAGTGACTATGGATGAATATGAAACTGTCAAAGACATTGTATTAGACCTACTTGGATGGGGTGTCCCACCAGCGTTTCTTGTCGCTTGTGGAGTCACCAAAGAAGTGGTGTACTATGTATTCACCGAGCTCAATCTTGAACTGCCGGAAGGCTTCGACACGACTGGCATGATTCCTTACACCCCAGAATTGTTCGCTCAGCTTCAAGAATCTGCTTTGATGCCGCCGCCACCGTTGCCCGATAACAGACGAGTTGTTGAGGATCATGTTGAAGAGACGCCCTCACCGACTTTGCAGATCGAGGCGGCCACATCTTCGGATAGCCCCTCCAATACCGATCTGCACGATATGGAACGACAAAGACGGCAAGAGCTCATGGCACGCAAGGCAGTTCAGGCGTCTCGGAAGATGAAACAAGTTAATTCTACCGACTCTAATTCAACCGCCCTCACCAACGAATCGTCTGGCGCCGACCAAGATGACGTATCAGCGACATCAACGATACCGTCAGAGACTGTTGATGACTTCCTCAAGAGCATTGGCCCTGTCGTGGAAATGGATCCCCCCAGTGCAGCCCAAACTCCTGTTGGGTGGCCTCGGACTAACGGTGACGCGATGGACCTCGACGAGGTCACTGCACCATTAGACGACAGTCAATACGTCTCTATTCCAAGAATGCGGTCTGATACCTTGTCCCCGTACTCCGCGAATGCTTATGAACCTGCATCACCGTCGTCCCGAGCCGACACTCCTAATGAACCGCCGCCAATGTCTGGCGATGAACCCCCTCCGACTTCATCTGATTCGATGACGACGACTTATTCTCAACTTTCGCAAACAATCACTCCTGTTGCTTCTAGTTCTCAACTTCTCCCCCCGAAAGTAAACACGGTTCAACGTCGGG
Source organism: Crassisporium funariophilum (assembly GCA_014925845.1). Lineage (NCBI taxonomy): Eukaryota > Fungi > Basidiomycota > Agaricomycetes > Agaricales > Crassisporiaceae > Crassisporium > Crassisporium funariophilum. Next base: position 854,960 of record JACGCL010000006.1, read on the forward strand.
GTGTTAAGCGACCTGTTGCTTCAGATTTCGTCGATTACGACCCGGCGCCGCGCCGCAACGAGATGAATGGCCGGGTGGAACAATCAAATAACCCTGCTTTTTCGAATGCGTTAACACGCCGTTTGAATCTGACCACCAACTTCCAGAATATCCCGTCGCCCAAATGTGTCATTCAATTGAGTGATAGTGAAGGTGAAGACGAGGAGGAACAAGAGCAGCCCCAAATACAACAAACGATGGAAGATCGTTCATGGCTGCAGCGCGACCGCCGGAGCAAGGCAGCCAAATACCCTTCACCTGTCCCTCGTCCTTCTGCCTCTGCCGCAGAGATCATGTCACCAACTGTTCTGGAAGACAGGATTCGTAAAATGCACGAGGAGATTGCTAGAAAGGAGGAAGCGACTCGTTTGAGGAAGCTTGCTGTAGGTCCTCAGTTTACGTCATTGTTTACCCGTGACTTATGCATTCATATGTAGCAGATGGCAAAGCCTATCCCTGCCAGTGGTTCGTCTACACCATCCGTTCTACCGAAGCAGGAAGATTCGGATGTCGTCATGAGCTCTTCTGGGACAGAGATGCTTGAGCGAAATGGGCACGCCGGTCGTTCCAGTAACGGTGCCTATCGCAAATCCGAATCCGCAACGCCACCTCGTGAGTATCATCCTTTCTTGGTAACCAAAATACACTCAACGATGTGATGTTCATCAGCCGCGTCCCCAAGCAGGAGCGTCAGTAAAGATCCTCTTGGTAAATTGATTTGGCTCTTGCCATTTCTGTACCTGATCTGCTGCCACAGACGATGATGCTCTTCATGATGATCATTCCAGTCAAGCCACCATAACGATTACGCCACACCGAGGCAAGTCACCTTTCCTCTCTCGCTCATCTATTTGCGATGCATTCCCTCCTCCCACTAACCTTCATCTTCATTGTGACCTCTCACCTTACTTTTCCTTCCCACGATCTTGTATTGTTCCTCGACGTGCTAAAAACGCATCATCGACCCCGTGCCGCGACTTGCTATTGTCTTCTGCCATCCCTTCACACGAAATTGTGACACTTTGGTGTTCTATCTCTCGTCCCTGTTCATGTGCGCGTCCCTGCTATTCTTTGTCGTTGCTTCTGAACTTCTCATTTCACACCTTGTGGGTTCCATCGGTAATCAATCGTCGATGAACTCTCTTTCTTTTTTTCCGTTTCTGATTTCTTTGACGTCTTCTGTTCTTCTCATGCCATAATCCGTCGACCCCGGATTTCCTCCTTATCCAGATTCAGCCTCCGAGGCACAGGAAGCACAAGTGGCAAGATTCTTTCTCCTCCCTTGCCGTGGGCAAAACATCACCAGACATTCCTGACATTTCCTTTTTTGTTTTCTTTGCCTTCCCCTGTTGCTTTGGACGATTTGTTCGATCTGCGCCCGACTTGTTTTGGGTTGAATATCTTTTCTCTCTCTTTATTTTTGATAACACTCCACAGGATATCATACCGGGTCTACAGCAATCGCAGCAACAGATCATGGAAGAGGAACGACGCTCAGAAGCAACACGGGAAGGAACAGTCGATGTCGACTCGGAATTGTCGTCGTCGGCACAGGTGCGTCTTGCGAGTTCGTTTTATTTCATTTTCATCGTTACGGGCGGGGAATTGGATCGCAACTGCCTCCTTGCCTCTGCCTGGTATTCATCAGCTAACATTCCTTTTTTTTGCTCTGTAGCCGGAATGGAAGGCGGTATCAGCCACCCAAAAGCAAGACGAAAGAAAGCAGCCGGCATGGGAAACACCCCCTTCACCAAGCGGCAACAATGATCACCATCAAGATGATGAAAACTATGCTATCTATAGTTCCCCATTTGAGTCGTACCCACTGCTACGCGGTCGCTCGCGTCCGACGTTCTCGTCAGACCAAGTTTCTCATTCTCATTCTTTGTCTCTGCATTCTTCGTCATACATGTACCCTTCGACCAGTTCCATGTCTTCTTCGTCTCCTGTGTCTGCTGAAACTTCCTCTTATTCTATATCTAGTCCAAGCTACCCTTTCCCGAACTTGAAGCCGCTCAAGTTGGCCACAATGAGCAAGGTGCTTGACCCCTTCAAGCGGCTCTGTCGGTACGAAGTCCCGGGGGGTGGGATGTGTCGTGACGAGGGGTGTGAAGACGTGCACTTGAACAGGCTTGATGGCGTGAATGAGATGGGAGTGGTGGAGCCGAGCGGTACGTGATGGGTTGATTGTGTCGTCGGGGGTAACTCACGCGACAGGGAAATTATTTTTGCTCTATTACTCTTCTTCATTTTTTGCATACATCTGGGATCGCTTCTTTCTATCTCTCTCTCCTCTGGTCTATCTCGCATCTATTTCGTTGTTTGTGTTTCTGTTCTTTTCTCCTTCTTCTTTCGCAGATCGAGACACGGCCGAGTATCTGTTCAACACCATGCCCAGCTCCTGGCTTGAGCGGTATCAGGTCTCCTCATCATCCAAGATATTTGAAGCCCTTCAGCAAATCCGGTACAACACAGTGAACGACCCTCTAGGCTTTGAAGACCGAGTCGCGCAGGCCCTCTTTGCGCTTGGCGATTCCCGACCGACTTGATCCAGGCTCCACCGGGCGAAGGGGAATGCGTACTTTGAGACTTGCTCAACGGATCGACGGCCGACGCCATATTCAACAGGCAGGCACAGGCCAATCTACTCTTTGGGGCCGAACCTGGGTTCTTGCGATCCGCGCAATCTTGGCCGTTCTTCCTCGTGCGGCTCCAATCGGGGCTCCTCGAATGGTGAAGACGGCGATTGAGGAGAACAATAACCTGCTCTTGCCAATTACCCTTCATAGGGTGGGAAGAAGGACTACTGGACGACAAGGACGACGCTTCATATAAAAACAAGGGAGAAAAACGGAACGAGCTTATGTCGATTGTCAAGATTAATAAAAATAACAGGACACAGGATCGAGACTTAAAGAACGCAGAGGCGTCAGTTCTGCTGGTTTGTGCTGGGGTTCGGTGCCTGGGAGGGTGGTTCTTCGGGGGGTGACATGGGATGAGGGTGTTTGGGGGAAGCGCGACGTGCTCAAGCAGATACATCTATGTATCGCGCGTTCACTTCCACCGGCCCTTCACTTCTGTGTCATCATTCCTTGGGGGTTGCTCTTCTGGCTTCGTCCTCTTGGTGCCTATCAGTGGGATATGTTGATGATGATGATAGTCTCCCTGTTGTCCTTGGAAGCGTTCCGAGAAAAAAAAAAAAGATGGCGCCAACGATGATGATGGGCGTCAGGATTCTATTCAGCCTTCAAGACTTTTTTCTTCTTTGCATTTTCTTCTTTTCTTCTTGCACTTTTTGATCGTTTCTCTGGATTTGATATGACAACATCTAGTCTTGTTTAAACTTGTTTGTAGTATTGCGGTTATGATTGATCTTGCTTTCAATTGATGTGATCAGTTAATGAGGAATTTCAAAGCTGCAAACTTTGAGATGGAGGAAACCCCAGACTCCCGTAGATTGATTGATGTGTCTGCGTAAGCCGGTTATCTTATCCAATCCAGCGATCTTCGCGGCATTGACAAGTTGGAGTCGTGACATGTGGACAACTCGGACATGGTCAGCGCTCGGAGACATTAGTTCGGGCGGTGCTCGAGCGGTTCTGCGCGCCTGATACCGTACACCCCACACCCACAGTTCAAAACCTGTCATGCTGAAGATCGTAACTTGAGTTAGTACGGGTTAGCACTATGTGTCGGAATTGTTGTATCCCCCGATATACATGTTGGCTTTACTCATCAGTTAAGGAAGGAGCGATAAACGTGGTGATACGCGTTGGCAGACGCGTCCCTTACATAGCTGAAGCGCCGAAGCCTAATAATACCCAAGCCCAACCTCAGACCCCGAACGACAAGGAACACGAGGCATGAAGGTTTTCCTTCCGCGTAATATCATTTGGGGTGTGGCCTGGTGTGGCAACAACGGGCTATCACATCCGGGGATCGAGGCCGTCATAAATAGAGGGACGATCACCCATTCTCCGCGAGTCCAGCCCATCTAATTTATCTACGCAGTCGCAGGCGTTGTGTGTGCATGACCAATCCGAGTTATCTAACCTGGACCGGCCACGATCTGTCTGCGGGTATGCCTGCAGGGTCGTTGGAAATCTGGAATATCAGAGGAAAAGGGCGCTAGCGTTGGGGTTCTCATATCAATCTCAATCTCATGTCAGGGTAGGGGGTCTGGATTAGGAAATAAAGACTTTTTGTGCTGGCGCTGGCTTGGCTCATCGCAATGACGTTGAAGTGGCTGAGATAACTATATAGGCAATATATAGGGAGGTAACTCTGCATGACCCAAGGGACCCGACACTTGAAAGAAACGGGGCAATAACGCAAGGACAGGCACGCGAGAATCTCGACTCATTTCCGGTGGGCCCCGTTTCTTTCATGATTGCTGTCATTGTCAGAGGAGAGTTCATTTACATATATATCATGGGCTGGGGCTGGATTCGTGCCTCTGACAGCGGCATGACAGACAGGATTTTGACGGAATCCATAGATCACGAAAGCGCGGGTTCTGCACCTTTGCGTGCAATCGTCGTTTGTGGTATACATAATGATAATGATAATGATTGCGCGCGGCAGAAGTATTGTCCATTATTGGGAGACCGGGGTGGGTTGATGTCAAGGAAGGGCGTGGACGTGATTTTTTGAAATTGGTGGGTGATTTGAGTGAGTGGCTCTCGATTTCATCACGCAGGGATGCAACACGAGTTGTGCGGGTACAAAGTTATTGACAGGTTGGAAATGCGGGGAGAGCTCAAGGGCCACTCATATATCTGACACTTCGCTGAATACGTGATGAGGACCTTCAAAAGATACCAAGAGAGAAGTGTTACGTTTCTTTGGTCTTTAGTGACCGAAACTAAATTATGAACGAAGTCCCAACTCAAAAGCCCTGTGAGACGATATGCATTTGATCTGTAATATGCCGCGGAGACGCTGAGTCGGCAGTTGCCTGGAGATGAAGTTGGTATTTGACTGATAAGTTGAAGACATTCATATAATAACGGTGATACAAGCGGGTTGAACGAAGAGTGGAGTATAGTCTACATGATTGGAGCTGGCCTTACATGGAAGAAAGAAGAGTCCAGGGGATGGGCGGAAATCGCGGAGGCATGTGGAAGGGAGGGACGGCAGCGGGGTGAGTGAGGAGGGGGGTTATAAGGAGGTCCGGGCCACTTCCCGATTTATATCTTGAGTTGCCTGATATGGGCGAGAGAATCCGGACACGCTGTCTGAGCGTGGGAGTGGGAACTACGATGGTGGCTTTGGATCGGAATGTGACTCGGAGGACTGGGAAGTGGGGGAGGGAGGCAGGAGGGAGAGAGAGCGAGGACGGAGGCGGTGCACGGAATCAAACTCGAGGGATCTCGATTGGGCATGTCTATCATTGTTGTCCTTAGTCACCTTGTGACTCGGGGTTGCCCGGATTCGGATTGTGCCTTGGATGGATGCAGCCAATGAGGAGGGCAATGTGACCATGCATGCCCATATATGGGTTGTTGATGTGATGTTATTGTGGTGTTGATGTTCGTTTATCTTACGGGCACTCTTCAAAAACGAGTCCTGATCAACCTTCCCTTTTCGCCCTTCCACCCAATTCCTTTTCCGGCCAGACTCCGTAACTCGAAGCTCGTCGTTGTCCCCATCCTCCCTCCCCCTCCTCCACTCCCACTCGCCTCATACAGCCTACGGGCCGTAAGTCCAGCAACAACGTACTCGCAACCCCCCTTTTCCGTGAGTCCCCCGTTTTTTTTCTGCGCCCTTTTTTTCCGCCCGCCTATCGCTCGCGCCGTTAAGAATACAAACTCATTCGCGACTCGCATCTTTCCTTGTGATATTCGACCCACCATCAGAAGCCCACCCTGTCTCCTACATCACCAACGATGCGCAAACGCCAGAGAACCCTGGATCACGCAGGCGCCGCCGCTCCCGCTGACGGCCATCCGCTACCACCGCCAGGCCCGCCTGCTGTAGGCGACGACGCGTTCATCAACGACCACGATGCTGCAGAGAGTGGAGGCGACGACGACGACGACGAGGATAAACCGAAATCTGACAAGAAGGCGGGAAGACGAAAGATCAAGATCGAATTCATCCAGGACAAATCGAGACGTCATATAACGTTCTCCAAAAGGAAAGCAGGTATGTTGGCGTTCTTTGTCTCAATTCCACCCATGTCTTCTTCCCCTTCTCACATGCCTATTTACAGGCATTATGAAAAAGGTAACAATTATTCCCCATTCGTCGATCCTTCCAACTCATCCTCGTCATAGGCATACGAGTTGTCCACTCTCACTGGGACCCAAGTCCTCCTCCTCGTTGTCTCAGAGACCGGTCTCGTGTACACTTTCACCACCGCTAAGCTTCAGCCCCTCGTCACCCAACCCGAGGGTAAGAACCTCATCCAAGCCTGTCTCAATGCTCCCCATGGGTCTCTCCCGTCCACCATGCCCGTCGGTCCGCCGCTCGGTCGCTCATCCGGGCCCATGAGCATGCCCGGTCCCCCCGCCAGCGCCAACATCCCCGGCGGTCTCTCCATCAGCGGCTCACCCTCTGGCGGACCTGTCAAGGAGGATGACGGCGACGACGACCATCATGAGGATACCGCTGCTGTCCACGGCGGCCGTCCCACCGCCGGAGACAAGCGTCGCCGCCGCGGCTCTTCCACCAGCGGCCCCACCGCTGCAGGTTCAAATGCCCGCGGAGCCACATCTCCTCATTCGCCCAACTCGACTATCCCTCCTCCACTCAACATCCCTGCAGGGGGCCAACCACAACAAGGCGCCCAACAGCCGCATCCTTCTCACCAGCAACAGCAGGCCTCTCAACCTCAGATAGCCTTGGGCTCGCCAACGTCTCCTCAACAGCAGCATCAACAAGTCCCAGCCCAGGCTGGTCAGTATTCTCCGTCTTCGTATGGACATCATCCTGGTCAGCAGCCACAACACCATCAGCAACAGCACGACACTGGTCTTTACAGTCCCCATATGATGTCTCCTGGTGGTTACACATATCCAGGCCCTGGTGGTCCTCCAACTCAAGGAGGGCCAGGTCAACAGCTGGGTGGCCTAGCGGCGGCGGCGGCGCAGCACGGACACTGGGGAGGACAGCCCCAGGCGCAGCAACCATCGCAGGTCGGGCAAGGAGGACATTATGGTAGGAGATAAACGAAGGTTACCGTGGAGGCTATGTGAACGAATTGATAAAAGCTCTTTACTTGAACGACCCTGAAACGAATCCACTCCTTATCTTTCACATTCCGCGCATTTCTCGAACTCCCATGCTGTTTACCGTGTGGGACAACGAAGCAGCCATCCATCTGAAAAGAATAAAACGATTCCTGGGGACGGTTTTATATTATCCAGCTGTTTTGTTTTACTCTACGTGTGGTTGATATATTTTCTGTGTCATATTCGATACTTCCTTTTCCTTCTCATTACTTAGTATCGCTGTAACTCTCTCCTTGTCTCGTCTTTTTACCTTCTTGGTGATCAAAACCTGCTTATGCTGCCCTCCCTCTTCCGTATCCATTCCACAAGCTCTTTGATACGACGATACGATCGATATCTCATGGTGTTTTTTTACTCGTCTCGCGCTCTCCTCCTACTCTACCTTGTATGTCTGATATAAACTCGGTAACATACATACAGTGTACGCACACAGGGCGACCACTCTCGGCTCAATAGTCTCTCTCCTTTACATTTCCTTTTTTCCTTTTCTTGCTGCTGTACCTATATACTTTTTTTTCCCGAAACTAAATCTCTGATATGGGAAATGGAAAAATATTCCTCTTCAGGCATCGAGAGAATATACTCGATGCGGTATATCTTTGCAATAATGAACATATCTGGACACTGACCGATATGGCTGCAGACGACGACTCTATCAGGACACCCCCCACACCGTCGCACGCGAATGATCTCACCATCCCCACACGTCCTGTTTCGGTGACCAGGCTCGCTTTGGGAAATGTGCTTATGGGGGCAATTCCATTGATGTTGTTTCCTCGATACGCATTTATTGACTTTGGTGATTAAATGGGGGTCGAGAAATAACTCAGCGGCGTCTAGCCAAGGCACTCGTCTAGGTGGAGATCTGCTCCGCTTTGCAACTTCTGTGTGATTACCTTGGGGGACTGTACGACGGCTAACCCTATCAATTGATGGGTGCTTTCATTGGGTGTTCGATTGCTCTGGCGCTTTCTGTGGCTTCCTAGCGCTTAACCTGAAGCGCTAATGGATGACACCTGCGAATGGAACGCCAAATATGACATCGTCTTCGTAATCATTGATGATAATCAAGAGAGAGAGTCATGCGCCCAATATTCTAGAGGTTCCGTCTGACTCATTAGTACACAGCATCAGTTCTGAAATATATCCTCAGCCAATGGAAATACGAATCCCAAGTGGTCACGCATATATGCACGTAAGCACAATCATCGTGTACAAAGCAAACGCGGGGTATCACGACCATCGATGATGGTAGACTGGGGTATCATAGGTTATCATCATCAAATGACCTGCGTAAATCAAACGCAGTCAAGGTATCAATGAGGCTGTGATACCGTGAAGCTCAATGGTATGGTTGCTGACCATTGATTGCTTTGCACCTGCGGTTTCCGCGACCGTAAAAGCCGTGAAGCACACAGCACAGTCAGCTGCTCACAAACATTTATTGTCAAAGCTCACACACCCCAGAAAGCCGCCATGACATTGGCATCTGATGGCAGCGCCCTTGCGAGTAGTAGGATTCCATAGGTACACGCTGTACGTAAAGTATATATGGGGTAGCTGTTCATTCACGACATCAGGCATACTCTATCAAATCCAAAAATATCAGGTGAGCATCTTGTTCGCGATGCGATTGCTTCGACATAACATTGGGGCATGTCAGTGGTCGAAGGGTGAGAAAGACGTCTGGAGAAGGCCAACTGTACTGTTGACATGTCAATCTTTTCTCTGGGCGGAGGTCCCATATCAGCGAAGCCAAAGACCTGGATGACCAGCGCTCCCCTCCTCCGAGTTACAAGGGTATGAGGTCTCATGGTAAAGGTACGGGCTGATGGGAGATACGGCGCACCAAACTTGGTTGCTATTGCTTAATGAAACATCTATACAGGGGAGGAGGATACATGCCGAGATTACAGACAGAATTATACAACCCTCTGCTGCACGATTGAAACCTGTTATGTCATTTCAGTTAAAGTGGGACAGTCGGCATTAGTGATGGTTGAAATCAAGTCGGGGATCAGATTTTGTGTCGGTATACCAGGTAACAGTTTCGATGAAAGCGGATTCGAGGAAATCGACAGTTTCGAGTCACGTAATGGCCATCATGCTAGCAGCCAATTTGTACCCATGATCTGTGCTCTGATGTCCTAAGAATATGCGGGTTTGAGTAATGATGAGAATAGGTTGAATGGAATGGCTTCTCTTCTTCTCTACCCAGAGAGTGGGTCGTGTGAGACCCGGGTGCAGGAACGACAGCAGGTTATCAGATAGGAGCCTCGCACCTACCTCGACAATTTGCCGGTGCCGCGAAAGTTGCTTGCACTGTTGCAAGTAGGCAAAGAACGAACACGCGGGTCTTCGACGCGCTGCCCGTACATGCCCGAGATATGGCTGGGTCCTGCGTGTCAGCACTTGAATCAAGGGTAGGGGTGGACGGAGAATAAAATGTTGTCACAGAGAAGCTCGGTAGGACTGTAGCACCGACCGTATGATATTCTTCTAGGCGTTCATACTTGTGCTATTTTTGTCCCAGGCGCACTACATGATATAGATGGCCGGGACTCTTGATCGCTCTCGATAAGACCTGAACGGGTACTCGAGGGGACGTACACAGTAAGAGCAGTCGATGTGGGATTTGAATGGCAGTAGGCTGTTGCACTCTGAGTCCTCGTGATTTTCTAATGGGTAAAAATGGGATTCAGCGAAGGCGACATAACCACTAAACAGAGCTATCATCGAATGGTTTCCCGGAGACGCGGGGTGAAACATGAGATAATCTACTACTCGTAAGCAGCAGACAAGCCCGCAACCGACGATCATAGTTTGGTTATAGTATCATCTTCCAGCCGAACATGAGGCGCCCCACTGTCCAAGTCCCGACGCGCTGTGATTTATTCGGTCTCATACTGACCAATGCCCTTGAGTTTAATAATACCGCTTGAAGGAGCATATGCGACCGCATCGTGAAAGAACATACGGCAACCGCACCTACCGGTGGGTACATGTCCGCCAAAAACTCGTGTCGTTCATTTTCGTCACGTTCATGACGGTGGGATTGGAAGCACCAAGGAAGCACCGGCGAAAGTGAATGCCTGGGAGTGCCAAGATACGCGGTCGTCAAGCCCAGTCTTACGAGACAGACATGCAAGAGCACAAAGCAGCAGAGTCAAGGTCCAACATCTGGCCAGTTTCGGCGATGATGCAAGTGGGCTTCGAATATCCCACTGTCAGCTATCACGATCAGCTTGTGGTTTCCAGGAGAGTCGGAAAGCTCTCACAGAAAGCATTGCTGCCGCCTTGTCAGGAAAAGGAAAATTATCTTCCCGATTTTCCATCAGGCCTCATTGCACAAGGGGGAGCCAAGGTGGCAATAGATTATGAATGAAATCAGCCATCTGATCAATCGCTTGCGTGGGGTTCACTCGGATTGTGCTTTAGGATTCCCGTTCACTTTGGAACAGAATCCGAGTGATGGATTGCGTGATGACTGCGGGATGTTTGAATTCGGGGGTGCATGCATACAATTGACCCCAAAACAGTCGAGGGGTAACGAGCGTTTCTTTCATTTCCCTGCCCCCCCATGACCAGATCATGCGTCCTTCATCAAATCAGCGCCCATCCTGTCCGAACTTCCGATTATTCGTGAGCGGGCATAGGTTCAAATGTCTCAATGACCGAGAGATAGACTCTTGACGCAAGCCCACCATAACCGGAATCAGTAGTACTTGCGGGCCCTATATTGTATATAGCTGTCCTGCAAGGTTTCCAATATGATGCTTGGAAGGACAATTTCGTATAGGATATCCGGCAGGATCAAGCTTCTGCGCTGATTGTGTCAGCTCCTCAAGAACTCGAGATGTATGGTGGTGGCTATAAACGAAGCTTAAAAGCAACAGACGCTTGACAACAATCGTGTTGATATAGTAGTACTCTATGTGGTGTAAAGACTCGGCGTAGCTTTGCGTTCGGCTGTCCGACCCCGAAACTCCGTGCCATAGAATGGATCCGAACCAACGCACGTACAATGTTGGTGATGCAAACGTTTCCTTCCTTCATATTGTGATAGATAGAATACATACATTACATGACAGACAATAACAACAAATGAACATGAAAGGATATCAAAGCAAACCGACGCAACATGAGTAGAAAGATGCAATAAAGATGATGTACGCGTTCTACAAAGAAATGGCGAAATAGCAGGCCTATATGTTTTCCGAAAGCAACGACAAAACAGAGAAAGAAAACAGAAGACATACGCAAGAAAGGAAATTCATCTACCTTCCTCGGATATCGATCGTGTAGTAAAAATTGCCACGAAGGGGGCTGAAACAGAAAAGGAAATAAAAACACGTCCCAGTTGGCAGCCACCAGAAACGGTGCAGGCCAAATCGGGTTTTGCTCCTCCAAGCCCCAGATTGCCGATGCGGAGAACGGATGCATGTTGACAGACCCGGATACTTATAGATCTTCGAGGGATTGGCGACGACAAAATTGGGAGTGCCTGGATCATGTCTCGTTTGAGCACCGAAGGCCTACCGAAGGTCCATTCGTTTTGGGTATACTTCCATGTTCCGACGAGAATAGGTATAGGTGCAACGTCGCCAGCGTCCTGATGGTATCCGGTATAGATGCGAAGTTCACCCAGCCATGACAAATGACTAGTTTCAAGCACGCTATGAACTTGGCGCTTTCCATCCAACAAAGACCCGCATTGCACGACTGAGTCTCTGAGTAGGCATCGACTGCATCGAATGATGCGACGTAGGCGACGAAAGCGGCGCAAAATGCACCGCAGGGTCATGCCGATGCAAAGTAGGCGACACATTCGCACCCGGCTCGTCCACCACCACCCGCTCCGAACCAGGCTGTGGACTGCTTATAGACCTCGCGATGACACTCTCGTGACTGGTGACAGTATCCGGAGTAGGTGGAATGATGCTCGGGTTGGAAAATGAGTTCCCAGAGCGATGATGATGCTTGGAGGCCGATTGAGGGTATGGGTGGTACGATGATTTCAGACGCTGCTGCTCTAAAACCCATTTGTCGTATTTCCTGCATGCTTGGTTGAAAAGCTTTCTGTCCTTTAGTATTTCCGATGGGAACGTGTGCCAGTTGAACCGTTCTTTGAGGGCATGTCCGACAGACGCCTGGTCTTGCATGTCCCTGTAGAATATTCCATGAGCATCGAAAGGAAACAAAACAAAGAAGCAAAACGAACATCTCAAAGTTGTTTAGAATCTGATCGAAGTCGTCCCTCGTCATTTCCAAAATAGTATTCTTGGTCAAATCCAACGAGCTGCTGCTATCCCCCGGGTGGCCCGCAAACATCGAAGTCGCAAGCGACCCAGCCCTCGTCCGCGCCATCTTTGGCTCCTCCGTAGCCTTCTCCTGATACTCCTGCACCCACTCCCACATCGACTCCGAACATGCAATAACCTCCTTCGCCCTCAGCGCCAAATGCAAATTGAGCGTCCGCAAATCAATATGCAGCGTCGTGTTCGGGAGCCTCGACGCCCGCCTTGTCGCGCCCGGTTTGCCATCCTTCGTCTTCGGGATAGGAAATGAGGCTTTATTCGACGGCGAGTAGGCGTAACTCCGCGATCCGTCAATTTTGACGTAGGGGGAGGAGTGTTTGAGTAGGGCTTTCATTGATAGCCAGCGGTGTTCTTCGGTGAGTTCGCCATTTTCGTCGCTGAAAGGTGCATTGGAAGTTGTGGATTTTTTGGACTTCATTGAGCGGGGTCGTTGGGGCCGAGGAACGATGGCGTCCCGCGCCTCGTCGAGGTCTGGATCCGAGTCTGATACTCCCTGCTTTTCATCATCTGAATCTTCCGCTTCGGGTTTGGGAGCGGCAGGAGGAAAGGTATACAACAACGGTGGGTGTGTCCGGACGTCTGCAATGGAAAGATTAGTACATCCACGAGCAAAACGATGACAAAACTACCTTTGAAATGGTATTCCAGATATCCAGTCAACAGAGACAATGGCGAGGTATTGACGAATCTCGAAGCCAGCATCGCATTCCAAATCGCCTCCAACAGAGTATGATCCCTCGGGTTATTATTGGGCGCCTTCGTCAGACTCCTCAACAAAAACGGACTCGGCTTCGTCTTCTTCACCCCGCCGCCGTGCCCATCCGACGACGCTCCGGGAGACTGCATATGCGAGGACGTCGACGTTGTCGCCGGGCCCCGCCCCGACCCATTTGAGGTGTTGGATGTCTGCGTTGACGACCGGGCGCGCTGGACGAGGGCGTCCAATCCCGGATCCTGTTGGTGTACCACGTACCCCATTGAGCCGAGCAATGAGATAGAGGATCCGAACACTGTGGGTACAGCAATGCCCAGGCCTGATTCGTGATGTTCCTTCGTTTTCACGGAAAGCGCAGGACGAGCGGACGACCGCGAGTGAGGCCAGACCAACGCGACCGAACTCGTAGAAGCAGCAGGAGGATTCCCAGACGCATTCAATAAAGCAGCCGAGTCAACGAACGTCCGATGTTCGTCCTCGACGATCACTACATCCGCCTTCCTACCTTCGTCTTTTCCACGGCGCCCAGGTGAGCTCGATCTGGACGATGTATGCTGCAGCGTAGCGTTGGTCGTCGGCGTTAGAGGAGAGCCATCCTCCGACTCATCGTCATCGTGCATGATGTGATTCCCATTGACGCTGCCGCGCCGGAATCGATACGATGACACCGAGTTCCGGCGAGTGAGGGAGGAAGTGTCGTCGTCCTTGATTGATTCGTCGTCGTCGTTGTCGTCGTCTGCACGTTTTCCGGGGAAGAATAGGTCCTCCTCGACCATCTGTGTGTTCAAAAGTCAATATATGCGCCCATTCGCAACAAAAAAAAAAAGAGGACGCACCTCGAAAGCCCCACCCGGTTTCATGACCCTCGAGATCTCTTCGAATAAAGCATCCCACTAATACATTCCATCAGTCCGAAACATGTCGATTTCACAGCGAATAACGCACCTTGTCCTCGGGCACTCCGAGAGCGATCCGCTTGATGTGTCTATCCAATCACCATAAGCCCCAAACCAATGAAACAAATAGAATCACATACACGAAATCAAACTCCTCATTCTGGAACGGAAGACCATCGAGGCTACAATCACATTCTTGTCAGTCCACCATTTCACCAATCCACCAAACCAACAAGGAAAGAAACTCACAAGTTATGCTGCACCCATGTGATTCTCGACGCCAGGTCAGGTGAGCCCACGTTCTGGAGATTAGGATGCAACGGGACGATGTCAAGGCCTGTACGCCGCGAAACCAACGGTCAGCTGGGAGTTGTGGAAGCAATGTTAATGGCGACGGCTTACCGACGAAGTGACAGTCCTGTGATTTAATTCAATGATTAGAATTGAATTGAATTGATTGGAATGAGAGAGGGTGGGAGAGATACTGACCTTCCAGGTTTGCGCACACTGCAGTAACCATGTGCCCGTTCCTATTTGTTCCCATACGCAATCAGCCCGCTATCCCACCCCAATATTAACACTAAACTTACCACAGCCAATCTCCAACCTAACAGAAAGAATCCAACATTAACGACAACGCCCACAACAAAAAGAAGATACACATACACTTTCGTCGGCGGCTCCTCAAAGACATGCCACGTCAAACTCTCGCATATATCCAGACAAAACATTGTCTCCCAAACATCACTAAAGATCAATCAATGATGTCAGTCCCAGTACAGCACAACAGATCCCGAACAACCGCCAACAGCCGCCAACTCAAAAGCAATCGGTAAAAGACACGATCAATCAACCGCATGATGGCGCCAAGAAGGAACCGGAATAAGAAAGTGGGGAAGAAAAACGGGGCCGAAGTGTTTAATGGGATTGAGTATGGATGATTGTCGGATGTGTAGGTTATTGAGCACAAGTGAATATATGCGCTAGGCATACCCTCAGGAACACTATATGCGGCTCAAAAAGAGCACGCGACAAGGGTCCGGAAGTGTGCCAGGATGACGATCACGATGAAAATGAGAGCAATGAAAAATGAAAAAAAGCACAACCACTAGAAACCAAAAACCAAAATCTGAAACGTATGCGAAGAAAAACTCACAGATCGATAACCTCCCTCTCATAACTCCTCGGATACGGCACCTCTCCCCGCGCATACGCATGATGCCTCTTCCCCGCACTTCTCTCACCCCCCACGACCGTACTCCCAAACCCTTTGATCACGAACTGCTCCTCCCTTGCGCGTATATTCACTTTCAGCTGCTCGAGGATCGTGCGGTCCGCCGTCGAGAACTTGAGGTCCTGCTGCTCTTGTGCATGCGCGCTTTGCTTGTGTTTTTGGTGGGAAGGTGAAGTGTGGGTGTGGGCGTGGGTGAAAGCAGTGGGTGTGGTGCTTGGCGTGGGTGGGGAGTGTGTGGGAGGCGGGGGTGCTGGGTTGGCGGTACCGGACGCGTTTGATGAGATACCCTACAATTGAATGGTGTGAGAATCGCCTAAGTCTCATACGTACATAAAACCGAAGCGCACCTTTTGTTGAGCCATCGCCGAAGTCGATGCGACGGGCTGCTTCGACGCGTTCAGCGCAGCAGCCGCCTGTATCGAAGCGCGTCCCTTCGCCGGCTTGCTTCCCGTGCTCCTGCGTCGTCGCAGCCCGAGCTCGGAGAGGGTCTTGGTGGAGTTGGACGATGTCGATGGGCGGGTCTGTTTGCGAAATGAGGCCAGCATGTTGTTATGCAGAGAGGAGGATGAAAAAAAAATTGTCAGTAGAGATTCGTTATATATTGTTGTGATAAGAAAAGAAAGAGGAAAAGAAGGCAAGGTCCGTCTGATAACACCAATACGAAAAAAAAGGTTACGCATACCGCGCCAGGGACGCGCGCGCTAACCCAAATCCGGGGCAAATACAGTATGCGACCCGTACTTTCCGCACTTTCTTTGCACTCTGGCTTGGGTCTTACGCAACCCGGGCCATGTAACCAAGACCAACACGAACGGAAGTGAAAAGATCAACATACCGTGCTCACGGGCGCCTGTCCCTCATTATGCAGACTATTACCATTCGCCTTCGGGGCGGGATATAGCTCCCACGGCGTCACCTCCTCGAGCTGTGCCATCGACAACGACAACGACTTCCGCGGCGCCGCGTCGGTGAAATCAGGGACCTCAAGCTCTTGGCCCTCGGCGGGACCAGGCTGTACCTCCCACGGGGTAACCTCCTCTTTTGGCCCCGTCGGGACAGGCCGAACCTGCGGCTGATGATGTTGATGGCTGGAATGATCGGAATGGGGGAGGGAACGGCGTGATGGGGAGAGAGGAGGGACAGGAGGCAGGCGCGGCGAGAGGGAGTCTGGCTTAGGGGCTGGCGTAGGACCTGGTTGCAGTTCCCAGGGCGTAACATCCTCCACTGGCCCAGTACTAGGTGCGGATTTGAGCGGTGTAGCTGACAAGGGGATATGATTGTCCAAATAGGGAGATGCTTTTGTTGATTTGGGAACGGGATACAACTCCCAAGGAGTCACTTCCTCCACTGGCCCCGTTGATTTAGACAGTGCCATTCCAGTTGACGACGCTCTCGATTTCACCGACGGCGCTGCTGATCGACTCTGTGTGCTCTGCCCCTCCTCCGCGGGTGTAGGCAGGTGTTCCCAGGGAGTAATACTCTCGCGCGAGCCCGTAGCGGTATTCGGCCGACTACTCCTCTTCGGCTTGCGCTGCATCTCGACTATGGTCGAGCCTGTGCGTGCAGGATGGCGCGGCGGGCGCTGGGGTGGAAGCTCTGGGACAGGCGGGGTAAAGAGGGGGCGATCTGG
Organism: Crassisporium funariophilum; assembly: GCA_014925845.1. NCBI lineage: Eukaryota > Fungi > Basidiomycota > Agaricomycetes > Agaricales > Crassisporiaceae > Crassisporium > Crassisporium funariophilum. The sequence goes on from JACGCL010000006.1 coordinate 872,027, forward strand.
GACTGGATTGGAAAGCGAATAGGTAGAATGCCGTTTCTTGAGGACTTTTGGGTATGGATGCTGATGAAGCGACTCTACCGATGGCGCTTTTTGGACCCAGGGCGTTGAATTTGATCGCTGGTATCTTGGTCTAGAGGAGGCGGAGTCTGGCGGGGCATCCACATAGTCGTTCACTGCCATAGTAGGGACTGGGAAGTGGAGACTGGTTATGATTCGAGGGACATTAGTGTTGTGAGGACAAAGAAGAGACTATGGAGGGCAGGAACCGATCACCCATCAAATGCCTCCAGTAAAAGTAAGCCGGAGATTTGCGGTCGTTCCTCGCGGCCCGCCATCTCTTCATCCGCCCTTTCCCCTCATTTATCTCCTTGCGAATCGCCATTTCCATGTGTTCCGTATCACCGTGTACTCCATCTCGGGACTATCTCTATTGGTGCAGGGATGCTTAACAGCAAGGAAAGAAAGATTGTCTCACATGTCAAATGTACGTGTTATCGATGTGTCTTTTCATTCGGGTGCAAGTTCATACATAATTAAACAATTCTACCTGCCACGGTATCATGACGCCATGCAAGGAAGATTCTCGCGTACCTTATGTTAGATTGGCACCGAAGATTTCAAGAACATACCGAGCCATAAGTACGAGGCCACACCAGACCGAACGGCGTAAGTACCTCTGTCCAAACCTGCCGTGATAAACCGGGTGATTGATAGGCCAACTCACCCCTGGCCGATGGACCTACAATGCGTGTACTCCCCAGATAGAAGCATTTGCGAAGCCGAACGGTGGCAGATGGCATGAAACTCTAACGCAGCGTATGTTGTCTAAAATCTGTTTATCCAAGTCACATGAACATGTCAAGATTTCGTCAACGCACAATCCCAGCAACGCACAAATAGCACGGAAGGCAACATCTCTGATGTCCTCGAATATCTGTTTCTACCACAACTATGAATTCAACGCGACCGACTGTGATCTATACAATGATTTTGGGTCAACGCATACTACCATCTGTGTTCGCTGATCCCGCTTTTTGATCAACAGCTCAGAAATTGACTAGTGATTGTTGAAGGTGAAATGCAACATTCATGATGTTGTCCATTCTACACACCACCCGACCAATAACATTAACCATGCCAATACTACACCACAGGCATCCCTCATTTTCGGACACCACCCTCTGACCATGAACCGATGTCAACGCAACCCTCGCCGCAGCCCGCCTCAGCCCCTCCTCCTCATCCATCCCGCAATATCAGTTGTGAGATTGCTGCAGTGCATTCAACACCCTCTCATTTGGCCTACCATGAATACTTGAAACATTCTACTCTAATTCTACTTGCCACTATGTCATGATGCCATTCATGCAAGGAAGTTTCTCGCGTACCTGGCATGCTAAATGTCAGAGACCGAAGATCGCAAGCGCACCTGGAAACATACCGAGCCACGAGTACGAGGCCGCACTAGACCGAACGAAAGTGCCTCCGTCGACCACATCCGCGATCAACGGGGTGTCGATACGCGAGCCCACCCCTGGCCGATGGACCCACAAAGCGTGTACTTTTCAGATAAAATCATGTGCAAAGCAGACATGGCAAATGGCATAAAACTGCCCATGATGTTATCTGATACACAAGTCACACGACAGTCCATGCAATGATTTTTGGCACACCATACCATTAATAAAGCAACGGCATGAAAGGCAACCCATTATGAGCCACTGCCTACCATGCAATACATTTGGTTGGAAGCGCCAAATGCAACAAGACACTAACCAACAAACAATTCTACCTGCCACGCTATGCGTGGACGCATGCAAGGAAGTTTCTCGCGTACCTGGAATGGTAAATGACATATTGTCACCGAAGATCACTAGCACACCTGGAAACATATCGAGCCACAAGTACGAGGCCACACTAGACCGACCGGCGAAAGTGCCTCCGTGGAACAGAGCCGTGATCAACGGGGTCTCAATAGGCAAGCCCATCCCCTGGCCGTGGGACCCACAAAGCGTGTATTTTTTTCAGATAAAATCATGTGCAAAACAGAAAATGGCAGATGTCATAACACCGCCCATGATGTTGTCTGGTATATATTCCTACCCAAGTCACACGACAGTTCTACGATCCATGCAATGGTTTTGGTTGACGCACAGCATGCCACTAATAAATCAACGGCATGAAAGGCAACATCCATTCTGTTCCTACACAAGCCAAAACCAGACCGCGGATCATGCAATGATTTTGGTTGGACGAGCACAATGCCAACAAGACACTAATGTCATGAAAGGCAACATATGTGTCTACGATCAGACCGCGACCCATGGACTATAGGTGTTGCCCATTATCTGTCTCGAACACGGTTCGCCCGACCGAATGCGAGCCATGCAATAATCCACACATACCATACCACCAAAGCATCACACATATATCAACAAATCTACCTGCCACGCTAGGCCACGCTATCCATGACGCTTGCAAAGATGTTTCTCGCGTACCTTGCATGCTAAATGACAGATTGTCACCGAAGATCGCTAGAACACCTCGAGCCACAAGTACGAGGCCGCACTAGACCGCACGGGGAAAGTGCCTGTCGAACACAGTCGTGATCAACGGGGTGTCGATAGGTAAGCCTACCCCTGGCCGATGGACCCACAATGCGTGTGCTTTTCATGTGAAAAACCAATGAAAAACAGAACATGGCAGATGGCACAAAACACAAACAAAACATGCAGACAACATCCATGCTGGGTCTGATATATGTGTCTACAAAGTCACAGTGCCATACTGCGATCCATGCAATGATTTTTGTCAACACACACCATGCCACTTATATAGGCAACATCCATTCTGAATCTAAACAAGTCACAACGAGACTGCGATCCTTGCAATACATTTGGTCAACGCGCACACTGCCAATAATACACAAATGCCATGAAAGGCAACATCCATGATGTTGTCCAATATCTGTTTCTACACAATCCAGCCTACCAAATGCGATCCATGCAATAACATCAAGTTTAAACCATGCCAATACACCAGATTCATCCTTCAATTTCGAACACCGCCTTCTAACCCATACACCAACCCCAACGCAACCCTGGCAGCCGCGCGCCTCCGCTCCTCCTCCCCATCCATCCCAGCAATATCAGTTTTAAACTGCTGCAGCGCATTCAAAACCTTCTCCAGATCAAACGGCGCCACATCCTCCCCATCGCCACCCTCTCCTTGCCCATCCTCCTCTTCGTCCTGATCCTCCACAGCATCACTTGGAATCGCAAGAGCCGCCGGTACATCGCGTTTCACCTTCGGCACCGAGCCACCCGCCACATCCCCCCGTCCAGCGGACCCGAATATCTTCGCCGACGTCTCTCTAACCTCCTCTTCGGTCGGCAAGTCGTCATCCCCATCATCCCCGCTCGAATAAACATCATCATCGAGGTTCGAATACGGCGCCTCCTCCCTCCCATCATCGCTCCCCCCGAAATCCGACACAGACCCCAATGATCGATACGGGTACCCCACGCGCGCACTCGCGGGTCCCAACCCACTCGTGCTAGGCACGTTGTTGAGACCGGGAGTCTCTAACGCGCTGGGGGTTGCATTGGAGGGGTCCGGAGTGGCAACAGCTGGAGCAGACACAAACACCGTGAAATCATCCTCGAACCCCAGCGAGAACTTCCCGCCACGTTCCTCGCCTGCCGCGCTGGGCCCGCGCGTCCCAAAAGGCGTCCTCGTGTCCATCTCGGTGTCCGTCGGCGACGCAATTATGTCACCGTCCCCTCCCAATCCCAAAGAAGTAGTAGAGGATGACGAGGAGAAGGTATTCCAGCTGCTCTGGGCGGAGAGCCAGGGCCGCTGCTTAGAAGCGGCATTCGTCTGCAGTTGAAGCGGAAGCCTCTTAGACGCAGCGTCAAAATCGAACGGCGACAAGGGGGAGTCCATCGACGATGGTGGATTGTTTGCAGCAAAGCAAGCAGCAGCGCTCCGTTTCTGCTGCCCACTAGCCTTGACGATCTCTTGCATCTGCGCTAGAAGGTCGCCCTCCCCTTCTGCATACGCGTCTTTCGCGTCCACATTCACGTTGAGCGAGGATGGCGAGACGCCAGAGTCGTGCGATAGGAGTTCTTCAAGGATGGCGTCGTGTTCACGCTTGGATTTAGCGTCCAGGCCGGTTGGTTTTGCGTTGGTTTTTTTGGCGGATTTCATCGAGGGCCACATTATCGTGCTAAGGGCGTCTAACACTCTCGGAAGGTGCGGGATATCTAAGGTATCACAATATGAACAAAGAACACGAAATGAAGGGGAAATGTGTATATTTAGAATAGACATACCATCGCCAGACCGCAGATCATCTTCATCCTCTTCTTTGACATCGACGTTGGCACCATCCTCTGCGTTATCGTTATTGTTCCTGGGCCTTCGTGTCACCATTTCGCCCGTGGCGTCAACATACTCAAACCTATACGACATAAGCGTCGCATCGACATCCGAATCATTTTGCATCGTGTCCGCGCTATCTTCCCCTACTTCCGTCAATCCGTCTGTGGAACCGCTACGCGGGATCTGCACGGCGAGAGCCACCTCTGGCTCGTATTCACCAATGAGGCGAGATAGCTCTTCGACGTGTTTGGCATACGGCTATCGTCAATCGGGCAAACCGTAATCAGCACACATAATCATGGTATTGTATGACAGCCTGCGCACCTCTCCTTGCACCCAGACGTAAATGACCGCAGGCGGCGGCTGGGGATGATCAAACTCCGCCGCCGACAGCGCATGTATGACGCGTAAAGAGAAATGAACGTCCGCGGTGTAGTACCGATTGGAGATCGTCCATGGGATGATTGTGGCTGCTTCTGATTCGGGTGTGGGTGTGTCGTTCTGCGACCCGGGCGATAGTGCCTTTAGTCCTGCAATGAAATGTACACGGTTAGTTTAGCCCGATCATGAGAAGCTTGGACACGAACGATTGATGAAGGAGTGAGCCGCTGCTAGCGAAGATGCAACGGTGAGAATCCGACACGCTTCGTCTAGACGCGCCGGGGTATTACTTTCTGTCGACATTTACAGTGATGGGGGTTATGGATAGAGAACTATGGCTCCAAGTTCAAGATCTAAGAGCTTCTAAGAGTTGCTTAGGATGCTTCGCGACTTTGGAGATGTGATTTGATCATTGTGGATTGTTCTAAGTTATAACAATGATGATTTGGCGCCTTGAAGCGATCACGGGACTCGTCCGCTGCTTCCGCAGGTGGATATCAGACAGTTTTTGTAAGAAAATCGCTCTTCTTTTCATTGGCCAAAATCCCTCTCCCAATGTCCTAACGTTCTTTACAGCTTCTGGCATTGTACAGTTAGCTCAATTCTATATAGATCCCACAGTCTCCTTCGAATCCATCTAGAACTGAAGCTTCTTGAAAACGACATGGCAGATGGTGAGATCTCCAGTTGCGAATAGGTTCGGGATCAACTTGGCGAAGGGTTCCTGCTTAACGACTTCCCCATGAGCCTGTGCTTCCGTCAGCTACCAATATCGTCACGTATCCATATAAAACATACCTCGAGACTGTCCCACCCAATCAGCATCGAATATACACCAGGAGTCTCCACATATTCGCCGAAAGCAACAGGGGGGTTACCACCCTTTGCCAAGGGTGCTTTCTCGGAAATGACATCGATGATGGGCTTGAGATCGCCTTCGAACGATTTCCCTTCTTTCAGCTTCACTGTTGTGATCTCAGTCACAGCGGCTTGGAGCGCGTTGGTGGTGTCTTCGTTGTAGTGGACGTGTTTCACGTCCAGTGGACCCCCAACGGCTGGCCCCAGAGCCTTCATGAGCTCAGGGTAGACAGCGCTCTTGGTAAACGCGATGTGGTGTTCCAGTGTCTCCCAGGCTTCATTGCAATGTCAATAAGTTCAACGCCAGAGCAGGCGACAGTGGCAGCGAACAACTGACCGACCATCATATACGCCGTCTTTTTGTCTTCAACTTGGGGACCAAAGTGAACGCTGAAAACATCCGTGGTTGAGGAGAAATGGCCGCCTGTGTTTAAACGTGCGAGCTCACCTCAGGCATCCCTCGACCTTTCCAAAGGCCTTCATGGGCTCCGCAGTTAAATCATTATTGGCCAGGAGTGCTTCGGAGGCGAGGAAGTTTACAAGCTCGACGACTGGCATCTGATTTAGTGAGTGAAGATCGTTTATGAGTGGTGGGGTATGCAGATAACAGACACAACGATCACCTTATATACGTCTTTCTTACATTGAGTGTTCTAAATGGCAATAACCATTCGAAGGCAATTTCGGTGGTAATGTTTGTCGCCGCACCTCGTTGCTGAAATTTCGAAGCTATCGTGCGCCTACCGCGTATTCGTCCTACTCTGTGCCGTGAGATCGTGAGATATTGCTATCAGAGTATCAGACTTTGGCGAGAGATTAGAAATACAACGTAAAATCTTGAGAAACACGGACTCAGGTAGTTATGACAATGGAGTTATGATCTCCAAGACGAAAGTCCTGTGATTGTGATCAAATACATACATTACAGAGTTTTCCTTCCGAGTGCAATATTCCATACGCTTCTTCTTCCGCAGTTCATTCGAAGATATCCAACGCAACGTACTTCAGATCAATGTCGGCGATCTCATATAGCTTTGCCACCAATGCGTCATTGGGTGCCACCTTTACAGAATTCATGTCGGCCTGATAAACAATGTCAGCATGGTCAATATTGATTCCTCAATGCAGTTGGAGATCAGGTACCTCGACAGAATCCCAGCCGATAAATAAGATGTACGTTCCGGGGGTTTGCTTGACTTCACCCCAAGCCAGAGGAGGATACATCCCTTTGGCGAGATGCTGGTTCTTGGCGATTTCTGCGATCACTCCGTCCAACTCAGCCTGCGAGTGCCCTTCCTTGACCTTGAAAGTAGACATTTCGGTGATCGGTGCATGGAAGGCATTGGCGGGGTCGGATTTGAATTCAACGTGTTGGAGGAGAAGCCCGCTTGCAAGGGTACACTTGAAGTCCGCTAAAAAGCCCGCATAGTCGTCCCTTTTGGTCATATTTTCATAATGCCCGTAGGACTCCCAAACTAGGATCGGTCAATTGCACTGCCGCCATGTCGATCGATGCACAGCTTTATAAGAACATACCAACAACAGTGATTACTTTAGTCTTGTCATCGCTCTGGAATCCTCGGCCTAGGCTATATCGATGTTGATCCGGGACATAATGAAACGAAGGACGCAAGATCGTACCTGATGCATCCTTCGCATTTCTTGAGGTAGTCTCTACCTACATGACCAAGGGTTGGGTCGGCAATGAGTGCTTCGGAAGCATGGAAAGAGATGATCTCGACGACAGGCATGATAGAAACTTGGACTGTGGGGCGAGATACTTGGTTTTGGAATCTTGATGGCTCCTTTGTACTCACAAGATCAGACTAATGTAGACATTTCAGGGGTATCTGGGAGGCAAAAATACGTCTGCTGTTTGGTTAATGTCTTCGATGTAGCACCGGTCGGAGGATTCGATTTATGAGCGCTGATGTTATGTACCCGAAAGAAGTCACTACCACATGGGCTTTGCTTGCGGTTAAACGACTGGTTATAGTGTGGACTCCCGTTCGTGCAGAGTTGCGTAGAACTCGGGTTGGACGGTACTCTCAGGTACTCTTTGGTGTTCTAGCCGCGAACACGCGACAGTATTTTTGAATCGTAGGCCATTGGTCACGTTATCTATTGTTGTTACCGTGTCACTCGGGGTCCCTTCCCGAACAGGAGGTGCCATCAGTCTTCAATGCCTTGCTTACAGACAGCACAAAGTGTGCAAATTATTCAATATTGTATGCTTTTGTATATACAGTGCTACTTATAGACGTGGGTCCATAAGTAGATAACACTCGAACATATTCTCCTGGAGATTGCCTGGGGATGTTCCTCTTGTGCGCATAAGCTTACTAAGATCATGTGACTAGAGACTGATGGCACTCCCGTATCCGAAAGGGACCCCGAGTGACACGTCAACAAGCCATCAGAGGTACTTGGACGCAGTGCAAGCATCGCTCCCCAGCGCTCCCCTCTGTAGCCCCTTGATCAGAACATTTACATTGCTCTTGCTCAAGAACAACTCGATGAATTCGCCTCGCGAGTCAAAAGCTTACTTTCGGAAGGGCATAGGTCTCTATCAAAACGGACAGTATCAAGAAGCTCTCGCGCCTTTCAGTCGGGTGCGTTTTTAGACTTGGCCTCAGATGCTTTGTTGACGGATTCCACTGCGGAGCTAGGCATTGGCACGCGGTAGTGGTGCAAACAGATTTGCTATCCTCGATTCTCGTGCTGCAGCCTACATGAAATTAGGAATGTTCAAAAAGGCGTTGGCGGACGCGAAGAACACGATTGATGTGGCACCAGAGAGGTGGCAAGGCTATGCGCGGGCTGCTCGTGTGTTTCACCAACTCAACAAACTCGACGCGTCGTTGACTATGGTGCAAATGGCGGTTGCGAGGCTCAAAGATGGTGAAACGGGGCGACGCGATTCATTGCTACTACTTGAGGCGGAAATCCGTCAGGCCTTGATGGACACGGAGGCGCACCGACGACGCTCCACAAACCAGTTTCTCAAACTCCCAGTCGAGATATTCTCGGAAATCGCCAAATTGTCGGCACTTCAAGATCCAAAGACTTTGATCTCACTTCTTCACGTTTGCGGGCGGTGGAGGGGTGTCATCCTGAACAACCCTTCAATGTGGAATGTCCTGACCCTCACTGGCCGTCGACCCAAAGAGAAGGCCGCTTTCTGGGTAAAACAATCCAGAGGGGCGATACGGGAGCTGCATGTGCAAGCCAAAGCTCTCGAATCTCACGGCTGGGCAGGCGAAGGTCTCCACCGGTTACAGTGGGACGGCCTTCGCATATGTAAAGTTCAGAAATGGGACATTGTCGCATACCTGCAGTCCATATCGAAAACCCATATTTTGGCCCAATTGGACGAACTGGAAATCGACGATGTCCATTTGAAATACTCCCTGAGCCGGGACTCGGTATTCAGCGAGGATCTACAGCTACGACGCCTTGCGATGACTTCGACCAAACTCAACGTAAGCAAGTTGACGACACACGTTAGAGGCCTTACATACTTAGCGTTGCGCTTTACATCCACTCACGGCAAAGGATTACCAGACCTCTTGAACGCGAACCCTCTTCTGGAGACCCTCATTCTGGATTATGTCGGAGTTGATGAAGTATTCTCAGACGTTACCCTGACAATGGCCCAACTATACCATTTAGAAGTAAAGGGCGTTGCACCCCGACAAGTCTTCTATGCACACATGCCGAAACTGCGTATCCTGCGCTTGGCCAGCCTGGCTCTACCTCTGGATGAACACCTCAAGTTACTGGTGAATGCAAGCGACGTCCACCTAGAAGAACTTAGCCTGCGTTCTTGTCGTTTCGTCGAAAATGACCCAGTGATCGCAATCCTCCGAAACTCCCCTGACCTTCATACCTTTGAAGTGTCCAATATCGCATACCATGCCAACACAATTATTGAATGCCTGGCAGCACCAAATCCCTTATCATCTCAAAGCATCAGCAACTCTAGTGAACCTTACGAGCCAGCCACTGTGCCGCCAATCTTTTGTCCCCAGCTCACCCATCTTAATTTCTCGAAATGTCCAGACGTGACGACGGGGTCTATCGTTCGACTAATAAGATCCCGGCTTCCAGCAGCGAAGCTGCCGGACCCATGGCCGATTTACGCTGCTCCCCGCCAGCCTGGTGCCAAGCGCATAGTCAGTTTAACGATCGACGGATGTGTGGCAATCGATCATGCGTGGCTCACTTGGATGAGGCAGAAAGTTGAAACTGTATCTTGCGTCTATGTGAGCAAACAGGATAAAACAGGGTTTCCATCAAATTTTGGATTTAACTTGTAAGTGTACATTCGTATCGTCCGAGTTTGTATACTGAACTCCTCTATAGCTGACCCACTCAAACGGCCTCATCCATTTTTGCCAATCAACGCTAATCAAAGCTTCCAATTGTATAAACTCTTATTCGTTCACTTTGTATGTTTTGATAGTCTAACGTGTACCATCTGAATATCTGCTCTGTCGTACAGTTCTTGTATAGTCTCCTTGTTGTCTTTGTTGTTGGAAAACTCCCTGTGAATCTAGAAATGTCTTAACTCCCATAGTCAATGTCGATTCCGGCCTTACCTCAAGACTGTCCCATCCGATAACAAGAAGGAATTGGTCTCGTTCCTCCTGTAATTCGCCCCATGCTATAGGCGCATGACTACCACGACCAACTGAAGCCAACACTCGGCCCACATTTGTGATCGTTGCTTCAAGGTCTTCCTGACTTTGACCTGCTTTCGGTGTGAGCCGTGTTACAGTCGTCAGCGGTGCACTGAACGCTGCAGCGGTATCATGGTTGAATTCCACATGTGCCATTTTCATCTGGCCGTCGCGGAAATATGGTTTCAATCTTGCCACCATGGCCGGATAGTCTGGCCGTTCCATCATCGCCTTATGGTGTTCGAATGTCTGCCATACTGACGGACGGCAGGAATCGAATGTCAAGCATCTAACGAAGAACTCATGGTACTCACTGAAAGCCATCCAAACATTCGTGCTGTCTTCTTCTTCCAAGCCAGCGTAGATGCTACCACAACCTATCAGGCCATATCATCTGGCTCCAAAGGACTTTTGATCACGAACGCTAAACATCCATTCGCCTTGGAGACATAATCAAGAGTCGGCTTGAGATTTGAGGAGAGTGTGCTGAGGAATTCGTCCGTTGCTGACCACCAGACAAGTTCGACAATTGGCATTATGTATCGAGGGAAATGAGGCCGTCCTTTCGTCGTCATTCAGCAAACTCCCATGATATTTCACTGTCGACTCGGGTACAATGTCTATTTTTAAAGCGACACTTATGCAGTATATGTACCTATTCGGCTCAGAAGTATCCGACCTGAAGTATGTACAAAACCAGGCTAGCAATGGATAGTGCAGTAGGTTAGCTGTCTCTTGAGGTGCTGGGATAGGGCCCAGAGTGACCAATACAGTTCAAAGGGAAGGCCTATGAGGCTTATTGTGTCGATCATTTATTGATGGCGTCGGTGTGCTGCATGTTCAATGTGGGTCAGCTCAATCAGGCTCAACCATAAGTATCAATCGCAATGGAAGCATAAATTGAGCGCGTTGATATACAAATTCGGAGTCAAAAGCTCCATGTAGATATAGGATTTCATTGCAACGTCCCAATTGTATGATCTAACATCTCATCATGCGTGCTTCACAAAGTTAACATGAACCATTTGAAGATCCGCTAAACTATGCATCTCTTGTAGCGGTTCGGTGAACTTGTCAGTAGTGACAAGATCGATATGAGCCTGTGAGGAAAGATTCAGGCCTCAAGATGCGTCCAAACGGCAGTGACTGACGTACCTGAGTACTTTCCCATCCGACGAGTGCCAAGAACTTTCCTGTTTGCTCCCTAGCCTCAGCCGCCGCGACGGGTTGGAAGCTACCCTTGCCTGCAGCTATAAGTTCCCCCATGCGTTGCATAATCTTAACAAAGGCCTCCTTGGTTTTGCCCTCCTTCAATGTAGCCTGGAGAACTTCTGTAGAAGGTGCACCCAGAGCAACAGAAGCGTCATTGGTAACCTCGATGTGGTTCATCTTCAGTCCTCCGGCTAAGGCTGGCTGGAGTTTCTCGCCCAACTTTGGATAATCGGCATGATCCATGAGAGCTTTGTGGTGCTCATACGTCTCCCAGACTAATTCAGACTGGTATCAGAGAGCGGCGATCTTGTCTGAACGCATCAGGCTTACGTACCAATGGCGAGGTAGACAGTCTTCTTGTCTTCTTCCACAACACCAGAGTATGCGCTACAAGGCGGTTAAGACACCCTGCTGCATATGTTCATCGGTTATGAAGGGGGTACCTTATACATCCATCCGCCTTGGCAACATCATCCAAAGCTGGCTTCAACAAACTGCGATCGGCCAGGTATGCATCGGACGCGGGCCCCCAAGCGATTTCAACGACTGGCATGTTATCTAGAGTTAAAAGGGGGGTAGAATGAGAAACTTAGTGTCTTAACGCACCTTAACGAGGCTTATAAATGTTGGAAGCCGGTGAGTATACCGATCCCGGTGTTCGAGATCGAAGCACATGGCTTGGAAAACAGAAGGTGATTTGAGAGACTACCTGGGTACAACATGCCCAATCTGACCATGTCTATAACTCGGCTATGTACGGCGACGGAAGAAACCAAGGGATTAAGTACAGTTGTTACTGCAGACCCTGTCGTCAAGTTATTCTGGTCGCCAACGTTGCACCAACCCTGACCCTCAGTTCTAGCGCCCTCATGTGAGGGCAGAGCGCCAAGTTTCGACTCCAGTAATCCGAGCCGTGATCATTTACTTACTTATTGTCAAGTTGACGGAGGGGGATCGGAGGAAGACTGGTTGAAGTATACCATACAAAGACGATTAGAGGATGTTTTTAAAGCGAATGAGCGACAAGGGAACGACGCGACCAAGACGCGACGGCATAAATAACCTGGACGCGTCACCCCACCACTCCCAATCCCGAAAGCAAACTTGGAAGCAAACATTCCTCTTGTGTAATGAAGTATCTGTTGTGGTTTCCAGATCGCAGAATATGCTTCATATAACAAGATTGGGCTGGCATGTGGCACCTTGCCCGATTATCTGAACAAAGTCGGCAGCATTGATCAATGTGGTGAGTGCCGGTACCGGAACTGGAATTGGCGGAACCGCCCCACCACTACAATCGGGATTTCTGCACAACCTTTAACTCAAGGACATTCTGATAAAAATCACTCACGGGTTGTTGTTACAAGTTACGCTTTTGCAGAAGACTGCCATTTGGGCAAGTTTTCTGTCGGGCAGCTGATACGGATAGCATTCTCCGTATTCGAAAGTTGTGGAGATGTTTCCTTCATAGAGCACTCCCACATACTTAAAGAGTGATGGAGTCAGTAAATGAGGACACATAGAGAATTAGAATAGCAACACACAGCAGATGAACCACCCGCTTTGCAGAGTTTGAACAGATCGAAATACTCAGGGAGAACATTATTGAGCTGGGCCTGCATAATGGCTGGATATGAAACTGCGAGAACGCAGGTTAGGAGGAAGAGTTTCATGCTTTGACTAGGGTCCCTACCATGAGCTTGCTGGAGGAGCTCACCATTTATACTTGCCAGAATACAATAGGGAATTGGCTTTCCGACGCATATCAGGCGTTGCGACAGCGGCTGACGCTCACATAACGGGAACGCTGCCCGAACACCAAAAATACCATTCACCCTGTCGTATCAAGGTTTTCACATCAGAATCTTCAATGGCAGGAGTTCTGCCGCTTAGTCGCAAGTCTGAGAGAAAAACCAAGAAAAAACCATGGGAAGTGACTCTAATCCAAACAGCCCGCCATAAACCAAAGTTCTTGTTGCGACATGTTGCTTGGACCTTGAAAAATCGCTTAACGTGTGGTTTAAGTTCATTCGTTCCTTTACACTGAGTTCACGAGGTCTGGATTTGAAGACGATCATGTATAGCATATAGGAGGCATGTATGGTATGTCCGGAGCTTTCAGCTGCTATTGATTCTAAAGACCAGAAATTGGCGTCAGACTCGCCATCCATAGATAATTACACCCTAAACAGAATAAAAAACTGAAAACCCATAAATAGAAATGATAGAAATCCCTCCAAATGAGCTCATCTTTAATTATGCACGAGTAACTTCGCATAGCGCAACTCTACCTTTCCAACCTCCGTGATGAGTTTGATGATCGAAGACAGCGGTCCACGAACAGCCCTATCGCGGTCCTGTTCAATCCGAAAGTCAATAACTACGATTGCATGATTCTTTGGGGAGAGGCAGAGCCTACCTGCCGGCTTTTCCATCCAACGATTCCGAGCTGAATAGTATCCTGTTCGACGCAAGGTCCCCAACAAGACGCCTGGCAGCCAGGGACCACTCGTAGCTCTTTCTTCAGCCGCTCAATCATGGGCACAAGCTCGTAGCTTCTGTCATGCAACGGCCGCACCGTGATGTAGATGAACTGGGTGACTGGAGACGAGACGGCCTTCGTGAAAGCAGAGACGTCGTCGAGGAGGACCTGTGTTATCTCTCCTTGGCCGACCATGGCTTCCATAACGTGGGAGACGGAATCCACATATGCTTCGTGCTCCATGAAATTTTGATGCCGTGCTAATGTTTCCCATGCTGATAGCCAATGGTGGAAAGAAAGTCAGAGACTTATGTGGCTCGAGGTGTGACAAGGTCATACCTATCACCCAAACGACTAATCCGGAGTGATCCATTTCGAAGCCATGATAAGAGCTAAGAAATCGCAAAACGAGTTGATTGAACGACTTCAAATCGAAAGAAGACTCGAAACATACCCTATCATCCCGTTGCTCACGGAATCCTTACTCACACCATCCAACAAGCGAGTGGGACCTTCCAGAAACTCTTCGGAGGGTTGGAACCATATTATCTCTGGCGCTATCATTGAGGCGACCTCAAGAGTCATCTTCCGGGGCGATTTTGTGAGACAAGCAGCGGCGCCTCGGTATCGTTACAGGTAGACACGAAGAAATCCGGACGAAATAGACGGGGTACACTCCAAGGACTCTAAGTGGAACTGCGCAATACTAGCATGAGCTCGGCACCGACCCAACTTTGATCTCTCGAGAGTCGAGGGTATGTAGGGCTATGCAGGGTTGTCTCAGACCCTCAGGATCTTCAGGAATAGATTTTTATTCAGCACTGCATGCCGTACAAAACGGAGGCGGATTGTTGAGATGAGTCAGGAATATCGTTTAGCAGATAATAAAACCCCTGTTCGTATTCAGTGATAGTCGGGTCCGCGGAAGGCTTCGGCTATGTGGCCGTATGTATGTCGCCTTTCTCTGCAGGATATATCGCCGATCCCGGAACCTGATCAAGAGGATGAGGCACAACGGCCTCAAGAAAAAGAGTTATGGCGACAGTGGTCGATTCCTTGCTTGAATAACCTTGTGGTCGTCGATCATCGCGCTGCAATGACCAATTGATTGTCATCAGTTTATAACAATCTGTTTTCATTATTAAAGGAGACTATGACCAATACAGTGTCGGTTTAACATAAGGGTCTCGACCGAGAGGCCCGAGGCGCTCGCAACCTTGATCACTCAAGAGCACACGTGACCCGTTAAATACATATTGTGGCGTATGATAAGCTTTCAAAAGGTCGAAAGCAGCAGGGAGGATCCTGTGGGCCCTGCGCTTCACCAGAAATGATGGTTGAGTTGTGATGAGGGATTCGGCAAAAGATCAAACCGGCGGCACAATTGTGGCGATTCCTTGATCTTGAGTAGGTCTAGAGCACCACAAGTCAATGGCGAAACGATATACATTACTGCAACAATTACTTCTACATGATGAACCCCTCATTTCATTTCATGAAAGTCCCTTCACGTAACAATTTCCTGCATCACAAGCGAAGCGTCTACCAGTGCAGGTGATGCGTTGGGCATTGGTACCCGCTTGGGTTCTTGAAGAGGTAAAGCTGATGGTAGTCCTCAGCGTCCCACCATTGGCCGGCGGGAATAATTTCAGTCACAATTTTCTGACCTTTGAGGTGAGGTGTGTGAGACATGGGCTGAGGCGTTACAAAAGAAAAGATAAAAGGAAAACATGGAAGCAGAAACCGCTACCCGAGAGAAGAACTGTATTGATCAAGCGTCGTGAATCTTGGCAGAAGGAAATGAACTGTCATGAGAAGTGGAGCTCCGACTCGGGAGGACACAATTCTTATATCCAAAGCCTGACAGGTCGCCAAGAGACACCAACGAGAACACAGCTCATCAAGTCAGGGCAGCAGACAGGTTATATGTGCCCCAGATTGACAGCCACGTAAAGGAGATGGCACCGCAAGCAAGACAAGACCAATCATATCCCCATGCCAATCATTGGGCTTGAGCACAGGATGTGGTCGAAAAGTGACGAGCCGAGCACAAGAAATATACTCACCCTTTGGTGAGAAATGCTTAGCCTGGATCTGTTCCGTGACACGTTTAGCAATAGCCACTTGGTCGTCGGAGCGTGTGAAGATGGCTGATCGGTATTCTATTGCACAAGCAAGTCGATATTGAAGCAAAGACATAGAACAAGAAGATACTCACGAGAACCGGCATCTCCTCCTTGGCGGTTCACGGTTGTTGGATCGTGGGTGCGATAGAAGAACTCTGCAAACACGAACGAGGACATGGTCAATTCTGTGTAGTGTACGATAATACAATGGAAACTCGCCAACAAGCTGCTCGTAGCTAACCACGCTTGGGTCGAACTCGATCTTCAGCGCCTCCGCGTGGTCCGTTGCACCTCCGCAAACGAGCTTGTAACTGGGATTTGTCACAAGCGGGTTGCCACCCGTGTATCCAACACTAGTTTTCAAGATTCCCTTATTCTCAGAAGGAGGGAAGTGCTTGAGAAATATATGTTCAACGCCCCAGAAACATCCGGCTGCAAAGGTGGCTATTTGAGGTTGAGCAGCTGGATAGGCGGGTTAGGTTGCGTTGATACGATATTGGCGATACTAGGGCTCACTAGAAGACATAGAAGCTCGAAAGGTAGATGGGTCTACGACGGGCGATGAGATTGAAAGAAGGCTCTTGAGGCGGCCGAGCATTCTTCCGAGTCGATCTCCTGTGAGCAAAGATGTTGGGAAAGGATGTCGCAACCAGTAACAGTCATCATGTAACGTGACGTCATGTCGTGTTTGTCAACAGGCGCTAAAATAGACTGCCTCCGTGCCCGAGCCCTTTAACTACTAACAAAAGCCCATATATCTATATATCAGTGGTGTGTACGATAACGGAATGAGCTGGTGGTATATGTTCTCAAGAATCTCTTTCCGTATACTTAAACCTAGACGGCTATTCACGGCTAATGAACAATATTCGAGCCTCGGTTCTTGTACTTGAAAGTTTACTACCTACCAATAGCCCTAACAGCCACTTGCGACTACTACACAACTACTAGATCGATATTGGACAGTGGCAGTGATATTCTGATGTGACCTTGAGCAAACGCTAGCATAAGGTGCACAAAGTCGCAACCCGGAACAAAACCCGGACGCGATTAGCAGTTTCGTGGCTGTGCAAGTTTCGTTCTTGAACCAGACCCCACTTTACTGCCGCGCCTCAACCGTGTCTAACGACCATAATCCTCAAGTATACCGTAAACACATCTCAAAATTCCACCACCAAGTTCGCTCATTTGCGTATATCACCAATAAAGGCATCCATACTGTACCCCTCTTGTACACCTCGGCAATGCTATATCAACTCACCACCCTTTGCATTAATGCAAAGGGTGGAGGCATAATATTACTGGCCTGGCAGGTATCGTCAGAAAGGATTGTATGTCATCAGAACACGATGAACCTGATGACAAAGATGAGCGAACGCAGTGGCGAAAAGATACAAAATGTCACCTTTGCAACAGTCAGAAGGGCATTGTCGTAGTTCAGTTACAGTGGCGGGTAACCCAGGTGATGTCTACCGGTTGTATCTTGGGAATGTCAGCTAACAAAATGTCCAGCTCAGCAAACTATATTACGCTCTCGATAAAATTTCATTTGACCCGCAGGCTGCCGCCGAAATAGGACTCAAGGGCGTGAAAACTGTTCTCATACGAGTCCATGGATTGCCTGAAAGCGCCAATACTAGTCCACCGCCCACCAAACCCACTGTTCCGCAATATCTCGTCAATAAAAAATGGCTGAACAAAAAGGAGAATGAGTTGACCTTGACCGGTAGAGAACCTGCTCCACTTTGGTGGGATACACTGGACATCCAGGATGAGGAGGTTGATGCTGATGATCTGGAGGCAATAGAGGCATGGGAAGCTGATGATGAAGACTCGGAAAGTGAATAAATATATGTGTTACTAGTTCTGTAAATATGTGTCAGTTTATAATCTGCTCGACACAGAAAAAAACTTGCCTTTGCTATACTAATTGTGGCCCATGCAGGTATATCACCAATTACCACATTATGACACGCTACATGATTTTCAAGATATTGAAGAGGTAGCAGAGATGACGGCCCTGGTTCGCCTTCATGAAGGTATAGATTTTCGTGCCACAGTTTGACTCCTAATGGAAGACTGGTCTGTGTTAGTTATGTCAGAATGAACCGGCAAGAGGCACATACAAAGAGTTCCATATTGTTTGACTTATATCCATACGCAAGGGCCTGAACCACCGAAAATGACCCAAAGTAAAAGCGCAACCACCTCCTTGGTTGATATGGATCAAATCCATAAGCTTGCCGGCCCAAGTATCGCCACGTTCAGAAACAATTACCTCCACCAAAGAGCTGCAATTATCCGAAGACCTATTGGCGGCATAGAATCGGTGCTGGCGGATAACTGCATAATCAAAAAACACCGCAGCAGGCTGCAAAGAAATGCTCGATGGCAAAGGATTGGCCTGTATATACGGCCGTAGGTTCATTTGAGGGAAAATAAGTGAGAGATAAGCGAGGACGGCATGGTAAAGGTTCATATTCATATCACGTCTTTCAGAACGAGGGCTTAATGCAAATATGACACCATCTGTGAAGAATTATGATTGAAATCATCTAGCTAATCTGTTTGTGCACATACCATCTTCATTGGCCGCATCAAGTTCTCGAGCTAATGCCTGTACTGTGCCCCGATCATCAGCACTTGCGCAAAACATCAGATCTACAGCGTCTTGAAACAGAGAAGGCTCGTCAGAAGCCCCAGAGCGTGCAACCAGCAAGATCATGTCAGGACCATCAAACAGGCTAAACAAAGACATACTAAGCGGGAGGTTAAGACAGTCCGATGGAATTCCCGAAAGAACGTTGTCTCGAGCTCGCCACCACTATGGTTGTTAGTCTTATAGCTTTTCAATACCTTGTTGAGACGTTCAAATAAAAAGGTCCAGAATCCATGCAAGGGTCCAAAATCGCGCACAAAATCTGGTGTATGGGTGGCGTAATGATGATTCGGCTTGAGAACATCGGGGCCGTACAGCTACAGTCAGACATTGTGAGGATTATATAATATTAATGAATGAAATTAAAAAAACACACCTCTATGAGCTCTGTACAATACTCTCGAAGGAGCCGATCAGCACAATCTATCTGATCATCTGTTATCTCGCGTGATATAAGGATTCGTAGGGCCTGGCAAAGCTTAAAGAAATTGGCTGGATCATCCGGATGAAGGCAGGATTGTGTATCTTTGTCGTCCTCGTCGTCCTCGTCCTCATCGTCCACTGTTCCACCATTAACGTCCACCAATGGTGCTTTCTGCTTGCGCTTGCTTTTCTCCCCTTGTTGGTTTGTAGTTCGAACAGGTGTCGGTTGGATGGGTGTTGGCATTGATTGCCCTCCTGCAGCAAGACTGGCATTTGCTGCTTTCTTCTCAGCCGCTTTCTTCTTACGAAGGTTGGCTGCCTTCTGTTTCTTTGAAATGCGGGCAGTGTTTGCTTTCTCTCGCTGAATCCAGGCAGCTTCAGGATCCAGCATGTAGTCATGCCAGATCTGGGGAATCTGGGTATACAGGTTACGGTGAATCTACCATTATTTGACAATGACTTACTGCTATCGGAGCGACCGCTGTTGCCATAAGTAACCATTGATCTGCAGTCAAGGAGCCACCGGCAGGAATGCCCATCAACGTTGGAAGACGGCCAAGGTAAGCAGGCATGTTGAACTGAAAACCGTGATGAGTAAGGAATATATGTATGAAACATTCACATACTTCGAGGAGAAACTTGTGGAAAGCACGAAGCTCCTTTGTTTTGCGAAGAATCTTCCCCTGAACCCATATATGATAGAAATGAGTCTTAACAAGACCTGCAAGGACATAAGCAACTTGAATAGGACACGACAACAACAACATACCAAGTATCAAATTATGCATTGGATCAATCACGACCATACGAGCAAAATTGAAGTAGGGTAAACGTGCAAATTCTGACCAACGAGTTGCATTTTTCTTGACAAAATCCTCACGCTGAGCATTAGTTTCACAGTTGGCGTATCGTTCTCCATAAGCCCTATGCTGCTCATTTGTACGCTTCGGAAAGGCTGAATACAATTTGTCATGAGGCTCAGATGACCAAAACATATTGATAACATAACTACGCACCATCTTTTTCATACGCTTTGGGTGATACTTTGTTGGCTTGTTTAATCCAGCATTTCGTGCAAAAAAAGGTGTGCGAATGTGAACCAAAGCCACCCATTTTATGAGCAGCGGGCTTGTCGCAGCATATAGCAATAAGGATAATTCGAATTAGACGGCCCTCAGGAGATGAGGGCGTCACAATCTTGGTGCCGTCTTTCCATAGCCGCAGCAGTTCATTGACAATAATCCGAAGATAACGTTGGCATTGATCTGGATCCTGTTCTTTTGGGCCCGGCATTATACCACATAACAGAAGATTGGAAGTACGATAGCTGGAGTTGGTTTAGTAACAAGTAGCAAAGCAAGTAGAGAGAGGTAAAACATACCGAAGATGTGCAGGAAGATTTGCCACGTTGAAAGAGATGGGACACAAGGAGTGCGAAGGCGAGATCTGACTCCTGAGATATGAAAACCTAGAGTATGTTTGCAAGATGAGAAATGGAAACAACGTTCAGATTCTGGCTTACCAGTCAACTCCTAATGTTAGCGCAATTCGCAGTTCACCATCTGGTCCATTTTTCTGATCATCGGGGCCGTTCTGGAAGAACCGTTCACCATTATGAGCCTTTAAATTCTTCGGAATCTCTCCATCAAATATGTCTATATATCGACCTGCAGTCCGTGGTGCTGTACGCCATTTATCCATAGCCTCCTCCACCCCAGGAACTGCCAACAAGCTTGAGAGCTGGGATTCCAGGCTCTGGGATGGATAGCGAAGAAGTGGCACCTTGCCAGACGAAGATCCCAGAGGTGTCGCTTTGAATATAAATGCCTGGCAAACAGTACAAATAGACAGGGTGGAAGAACTGCTGGGATAAACCTCAAAGCAAGATGTACAGACAGGTAGGACATCAAAATTCAGCTCTACTTGGAGTTTGGCCATTATTCGAGGAAGAGTTGTAAGCGGACCTGGGGCAATAGTGTTCCCAAATGCTTTGATAATGAGGATGACAACACCCATCAGAGCCGAACATGCACGGAAGGGAAGGTGAAACTGGAGATGGAGCCATGTAACCAACATGTAGAGAAGGTATACGCCAGCCTGGGGGTGTACGTCCTCCCTAGACACGACTGATGGGATGGCGTTACATTTGTCGTGATTAAATGGGTCGGGCTCATTTTCTTGTTGTTTATGGGCAGGTACACCATGCGCAATGGGCGGAATCTCTTGATTGAGAGACTCTACGCCTGTAGCCGATGTAGATGGGGGATGTATAGGAGTCGGAAATTGAGGGTTGGGTAATAGATTAGGTGACGTGGTTGAGACATAGTTGGGTGGTGCGTCTGGCAATGAATCATCTGGTGTATCTTCCCAGTCATCATCCATAAGTTGGTCCACAGTACTTTGTTCAATATCTTCACTGGCAAGAACATTGTCTCGTGGCTCGGATTCCTGGGCATGGAGAAATGCTGCTCGACGAGGAGTCAAAGGTGTGCCAGCCGGGCTTGCCACAGCGTCAGACAGCTCCAAGCGATGCGGAGTTGTGGGCAGCTCATAGGCCACAGTAGGAGGGGTTTGGGGTAAGTGATTGGGTTCCGATGGGGGGGTGGAAACAACGGGCACATCCCCGTTTGCCGTGCCAGCTGGTGTCTCTTGTGGATGTGTTTGAATTTGCGAGAGTCGCGCAAAAAGGAGACGTTCCTTTTGTATATGCGATCGGCGTTCCTCTTGTGAGATATGCTTCACGCCGCCGCATAATCGACATTCGCAAGGTACATGATTGCGTTGAGTGCTACGCCGTTTCTGAGCATAATTAATGAATTAGTGCCCGAAAAAAAATGTCAGTGTGCTAGATCGTACCATATTATTCAACTGGTAAAGTAAGTTTAAGTTGCCAGCTTGAGACGTCAGCGATGGACCTCGATAATAATGACAAGATGATCTGCGATAAGAATTCACGGCAAAAAAAGTCAGTTCAAGTTGAAGAGCGTTGAAAAGAGAAGACAATATCAAGCTCACCAAAAGAATGTTAGGATTAGTAGTGATTAAGGTAAGTAAAAACGCGCAGATGCATAGCGCGCTGAGAGCCAGATGTGGTAGAGTAGAGAGGGATGCGACCAGGCGTTGTTTGTTGAAGTCGGTATGCGTGGGAAATCAAACTTGTGATATGTTCAACCTCAAGAAAATGATATCAAGACTATATGGGACTTTCTTAGGTTCGGCAGGCCTTATTTAATATGTAGTACTTCATTGTAATAAAGGTTTATTGTATTTGAGATTAATATGCAGCGGGGGTGTGTGTTGCCTACATACATATATCATGATTTACACACGTTTTGGGGAGCCCAGGTTGAGCGCCATCAACCTCAGGCGGAATTCGTTTGACTCGTCGGGGCTGAGTTCCCAAGCACGAGGCTTGTGAGATCGTACATCGCTCGGGAAGTGCGGACAGCTGGTGCGACGGTTGTAGAATGTATGCATAGGATTATATGCCCGAGTGTCCTGTATATTTGGGTGAGAATCATTAACGTTGAAGAATCAAACGTACCGAAACAACCCTACACCACTCGTTGACCCGGTTGATGATGTGCTCGTTCCCTGGCTTCGTTGCAAAGTAGGCAAGCGCGTTAATCGTGTTCGTATGTGGCTGTCGAAACGTGTCGCGAGGTTGAATATCATGGATCCAACATGGAGCCAAGGGGGCCGGGTCAGTGTCATGTCCTATATAAGCCGCCAGGATTACAGATGGACTCCTTCGAAAATAAACCAGAAATCCGCTAGTCGGAGGCACCAAAAGATGAAGGTGCAATGAATAAGAATGGGGATCTTGGAATGGCCCATCTATTGCACCCTAAGAGAACGGTAAATTATCATTGTCAGCAACGGAATATAGGACCACGTAAAAAGAAATACCTCAACTTTGACTAGCGTGAGGACGCAGTCAATGTAATCTCGCAAAATTGAGTCACTGAGCAATGGCATGCTCGACGGAATGGCAGCCTGATCCACAAGCTCGCCATTATCATCGAGTGCGGCCTTTAACCACTTGTCAAGATCGGAGAGCTCAACGGGAGGCTTAGGCTTTCTGCGCGGTCGACGTTGCGTGAGATGAGGTGGAAGTTTTGGGGCAAACAGCCCACGAGGTCGGGTCTATCCAATCATTTAGTTAGTATACAGCTAGCAAAGAGAACGATTTGCGACGGACTTTGGGTGATGGTGGACTCGACATCAGGTGGCAGCTTGGGTCAAAAAAGATTGACCAAGTCGGCAGATATAGGCCATGAGCTTGATATATGCGAGAAAGGCGAGAGTTGGTGGGCTGGACGGCATAAATATCGATTGTCAAGACGGAGTAGAATATTTTGATTTACTGACTTTTTGGTTACATAGTTTTCAGAGAGAAAGGTGAGATAGATGAGCAAAGTGTGTCTTGAATGGGAAAAAGGTTACGAGGGACGTTCATCTTTCTCGAGCTCGAGAAAGCTCGCTGTGGTGGACCTTGTTTTGCGTGAAGTAGGTGACCAAGGCCAAACAAAGTCGAACAAGGTCATGTATTCTCACGTTGATCCCAAAAGAGAATTTTGCCCGGAACGCAGTGATTGCTCATCGCGACCGTATTGTCCGGACAGTACGAATCTACTCTTACTCTACACGGCTCCGGCGCGCGCAGGAAACGGCGTCGCACGGGGCGCGATAAGCACGATGATGATGTCATTCAACATGAGTGTGGATCTATTTTGGGAACACCTCCATGTTACAAAAAGATGATGGCATGGCCGCCAATTTCAATCCATGTCCTCCGCAATGTCATTGTCAGAAAACAAATCACATCCTTTCGTAGTTCCCCAGTTTACGAGGAAGGACTATACCTCCTTCTTCCTCGCCGGTGCTCTTTGCTGCACGTAAGTCCTCTACGTTTGTCTTCCTCGTGCACATCTCATGTCACCTTCGTAAAGAATAAGCCATGGTGCAATGACCCGTACGTCCAAAACACTTCAATAAGACTTCATAATGCGGAAGTAACAACCAACATCCTCACCAGCGATTGACGTTGTCAAAACCCGTATCCAGATTGACCCAGCGTTCAAATCACACTCATTCGTCTCGGGCACGCGATCCATCATAGCCGCCGAAGGACCCCGTGGTCTCCTTACAGGCTTCGGTCCAACCGCTGTCGGCTACCTAGCCCAAGGTGGTGCCAAGTTCGCCGGATACGAGTACTGGAAGAAGAAGTTCGTGGAGGTCGCAGGAAGCCAGGAGGACGCCGTGAAGAATCGCACCGCAATTTATCTGGGCGCTGCTGCTGTCGCTGAGTGAGTTTAGATTGAAGGGCAGCTACGGGCGTTGAGCTGATTCTGTGAATGGTCAGGTTTTTCGCAGACATCTTGTTGACTCCTCTGGAAGCCACCCGCATCCGACTCGTCTCTCAACGAGGATACGCAACGGGCCTCGTATCAGGCTTCACGCGCCTCGCGAGAGAAGGCGGCGTACGCGAGCTATACGCTGGGTTTCTTCCTATCCTGTGCAAGTAGGTATATTACTATCATCTCTGAAAGCAAAAATTGACCCTCGGCACTAATCCTCAACAGACAGATACCCTACGCAATCGGTCAATTCACAGTGAACGAATTCTGTCATGAACTGGTATACCGCTCAATATCAGAAGACACAAAACGTAGCATATCACAATCCGGTTCCATGCGCTTTGGAATCTCTTTGGGAAGTGGTATTATCGCTGGCTTTGCTGCCGCCATTCTGAGCCACGTAAGTTCTCAACCTTCTTCGTTCATAAAATCCTCTTACCTCGAGATTAATTGCAACGCTGACACCTCCAAAACTACAGCCTGCAGATACCCTCCTCTCACAAATCAACAAAGGACATGGTCCTACAGGTTCCATGCCCCATCGTCTCGCTGTTCTGGCACGCGAAGCAGGCTTTAAGGGCCTCTTCGCAGGGCTAGGACCGAGGATGATCATGACAGCTGGTCTTGTCTCGTCACAGTTCCTCATGTACGGAGCTATCAAGGATGGTAAGTAGATCTTTCCTGCGATTCATTATCCACGTACTGATTTTGAGTTCAGCGCTTGGCGCGCCGCCTGGCTTGGAGATCCACAAAGAAGATTGAACGTTTGAGGGACTAGCATAGTCCTGATGTCAATCATGTTTTGTACACCATTGACTTTTCGCATACCATTTAGACTTATACGTTATCCCGTAATACCATGTACAATCATATTATGAGCAACAGCAATCAACACGGTGAGACTAGTCTTGGGATCCCTCCTCAACCTGTGCATCTGACCTCCCAAGGACGTCACCCAACTTCGCCTTCACCACTCCCTCCCTCCCATCCCCAACCTCTTCTTCCTTCAAATTCCACGCCAGGAACCTCCGACACACCACTTCCGCGTCTTCCAAATCCACACGCTCAGCATCGGTCATGTCCTCATCGAGCAGACGGCCAAGCTCATGTGTTGACAGAAGATGACAGACATATTGCGCGCGTTCGACGATGCGGGCTGGTACTCCAAATATCTCGGCGCATTTCGCGGCGTGCGAGTCGAGTGAGAGACCTTCCGCGACTCTATAAGCCAGTCACAGGTTCTGATCGAAGGTCAAGCCAGATTTATGACAATGACTGACCGATACAGATACGTAATCTTCTCTCCAGGGCCAAACTTCCTTGAGCTAGCCCTCCCGACACTCGTACTCACATCGTCGCCAGCATCTCTTCCATCGTACCTGTTGATGGAGGACGAAGTACCCGGAGTATCACAAGTACCAACACCAGCTTCTGTATCCAAAAGTGTACCAGTGTTCGAAGTGAATATAACCTGCATGTGCCGGAATGACACGGGAATATGGTCTGGGTCAAGAAGCTCCGCATTGAAGACGTCGTGGAAATGCGTTGCGACGAGTACTTTTGGGCAGGAAGAGCCTCGATTGAGGAGGTGGCGTAGAACGCCGCAGAACAGACCAGCACCGTCTGCTTGGAAGTTGGTAATCAGCATGAGCGACGATGCAAAGATGAGAGCTTCCAGATAAGTGTCTTGTATATGATGACCAGAAGCCGGAAATTCATGTTCAAGCTGGAGATGGTGAAGACAGCAACTGGACAGAGGAGAGAGACCACAAGTCCAAGGCAGAAAGATTACAAACCTGAAGACAGTGTTCCCTTGCCAAATTCATCAAGAAGGATCAAAGATCGAGGAGTACAGTTTCGAAGTGCAAGAGACACTTGAGCCAAGTCAATCATGAATGCCGATTGAACCTGGACAAAGGCAAAGAGGAGATATGTCAGGGCAAGATAGCCAGAGGTTCAGCGAGGTGCAAAACGTGCACAACGCCCTCAGAAGGCAGATAGACAGAGCGATACACCGGCAGCAAGAGAGGGGGCATTTACTCTGGACACAGATTCTCGAGTAGACACGCGCGTAAAGACTAGAAAAGTCAGCTCATGAGTCAAGCATTTCTGGAAAGCATGCTAGCTAGCAAAGTACTCTTGTCGACAAGGCCCAAGGTGGCAGACTCAGCAGGGACAAAGCTAGATCACTATGGTTTGGCAGCAAATCGAGGAAAATGCGCCAGAACTCACCAGCCAATCTGAACGGTTTGTTGGATTGAATGTGGAAGTTCGAAATTGAAGACGACCCACCTGGGCCATGATCTGTATCACCGCAATCTGTAGAAAATGAGTCATAAGACAGATCCTGGGAGAAAAGAGCAAACCTGTTTGAGGTAAACACTCTACCGGGTAAAGCATGAGTGCATGAGTATAAGCGTAATTCTCGCTCCTGAGCTAAACGAAACCTTTCCACAAGCATTTGCACCCGTGCAGAGCAGCACGCTGTTCCATTGCTCATTGTCATCTGGTAGCTCGGTCGAAGAGCCTATCCCCGCTCCGCCAATCAGCCGAGCATCGTTGGGCACAAAAGTATTGACCACTTGTTCGTGCAAAGGGTGTCTAGAGGCTAATCAAGTCACAGGAAACGTTATTGGTCCAACGTGGACTTACCTTCCCTGAATGATCTCAATCACATTGTCCTGAACCATCTCTGGTCGTCGATAGTCAAACTGCCTAGAAGCTCCCGCGAATGACAATAGGCAATCCAACTCCGCGCACACGCTGCAGGCAGAAGATATTTCCTCGTCGCATTGTAGGACCATTTCGAGAAGTTCCTGAACGATCTCAAGTTCTCTGTCAACGATGGTGGAATGTAGGTCACCAATATGTGTGTCCATGTCTACAACAGTTTGAATTTCATGTGATTAAGAATGAGATAATTCTTGCCTTGCATTTCGGGAGACTTGAAATACACATGTGCACTGACATGGGATGTTACCGTGAATTAGTAAAATTAGAACTAAGATTGGAAACCTACTCTGACGAGAACTACGAAGTTAATTTAGAGAATGTGACTGAGGATAGCAGCATGAGGAGAAAGAACCTGAAACGTCCAACCCTCCAAGGGCTGAATTCCAGATTCCGTTTGCCATTCTTTCAACATTGGCACGCAAATAAGGTAGCCTTCGAATTTGTCAGTTCTAGTCTCAGAGAAAGTTTACGGGTGAAAAAATACCAAGCTGAGGAAAATATACCACATTCAAAGATCTTGCGAAGTCTTGGGGAACTGTGAGAGAAATTTGTTCGGCGACCGTCGACTACCATCAAGCAATGAGTCAGGCAGCTTTTCTTTACGCAGAACATGAAACATTCATACCAGGACTGAGTCGACTCCGTGGTAAACATGTTTCCGGTTATCAAGATCCTCATCAATATGGGGTCGGACGCATACTCTTTCGTTATTGGTGGACTCTTCCCAGTCGATCTAGGCAAAGGTTAGTTTTTCTAAAGACGACATGAAAAGGATGCAAGGCCAACGATGGAGTTAATTTTGATCCCGATGTCTCTGAAGGTCGCAATGTCCAAAGCATCCATGAGCTGTGCCGCGACGAGTCAGAAACGTTTCATGACAATTATGAGGCTATTTACCCTTTTAACAATGTCGACATTACCTGCTTGATGTAACTCAGATGAAGCATCCCTAAGCATGGTGGCACAAAATGTAAACTGTAGCAACCTGTTTCAGTTTGACGAAAGTATCGTCGAAGAAGGTAGAACCTTGACTATGCCTTGCCAATCTGACAGCTTCGCCCTCCCTGCTCCCATCACGCCCATGATGCGAGGAAGGTTTTTCATGCCTTTCAGGTGATTATGCATGACGTTGGCAGTGGTAAGGTTTTCAGGATGTAGGAAGCATTCGATGGCATCTTGCCGGGATTTAATGACTGAAAGGGAGAGAGAAGGGCGAAGCAGCCACGTGCGTAAGAGCGAACGGCCCAAGGTTGTTTTGGTCCCATTCAGAATGCCTACAGAGACGTCCCTTAAAATGAAAACGGTGTCGTAATGGCACCTATCATTCGAGGCTGACGAACCGAACAACGAGAGCCCTTCTTTCGTCTTGTCAGAATGAACAGACGCATGGCTTTCATTTTCAAAGATCTGTAGGGATCTGTCGAATGAGATCAGAGTCTTTAATGATTGTTAGCAGGGTCGGAGACTGACAACAGAGCATCGGCGTTGATTTGCATGACTTGGTCTCTTCCGGGACATAGTCAGTTACGTGTTCGATGATGTACATGGCACACGCACAAGGAGAGAATTTCGATGTCTCTAACGTCTAAACCGCCTATTCCATCTTCATCGAAATCAGAAAGTGCACGCTCGCGGACGAGATGATCAAGAAGCGCGCCAACTGAGGCCATCTGTATGGAATTTAGTTGCAAGTTGGGCCTAGGAATGAATTACTTGCACAAAGAGGTGATGTTTCAACAGAAGCAAAATTAGCCAACCGTATCGACGCATTCCATCGCTTGGTTGTAGGGTCGCCCGTAAATTCACGTCTAGCTCGCATGAAGTCGTATGCATTATTTGGGCGTGACGAAGTCGAGTCAGCGTCAGATGAGGCAGGCAGTTCGTTATCCTCTGCGGTGAAATTTGTGAAGCGACTGAGCGACAGAAGGCGATCACGACCTTTGGACGCAACGAACTCCTTGAACGGGCGAATTTGAAATGTAGCGTCCCCGGATTCCACTAGATAGGAACAATGTGGCGCATATATTTACGGTACTTGGTTGTTAACCCACTATGTTCATTGACGCAGTCGATGAAGTCTTCATCCGCTTTGGAGCTTGTAAGCACGATGTCTGGATGGACTTGTTCCAGTACTGAAACGAATGAGAAGGTGAGATGACTGGTTGACGATACACCTTACACATGCGAGTAAGGTCGCAATGAAGGGTTTCCTGTGTATCCTCAAGAACATAAAGTATCTGTTTAGTGTGCTCGTAATATGCACATCCCACTTGGCCACTGTGTGAAGATATTCGATTCAGGATCCGAGATGGGGTTGGTTGGAAACACACTGGGAGCACAAGGCCGCTAGACAGGTCTTGTCGTACTGCAATAAGCATTCTATGCTAGCCTGGAATGCAAGCATACTTCTAACCTTCTCAGGGATTTGAGGTTCCTCTTCAGAGCTATCTGACTGGGCATCTTCGACCGTGTGCCTGGTCTTATTTCCCCATCTTACTTTTTTTCTCTCGTGTCGTTCAGATGCACTCTGAGTTGGAGAGTTTGAACGTTCAGAGGCACTCGTAGCCTCCAATTCGACAGTAGACTCCTTCCTGCGATTATGTTTTCGTTTGGGCATTTCTGAATGAATAGCAAGTGGGAAGGAAGAATCGGTGTTGTCAGATCAATCGCGCGTCGCGTCGAAGACATTCCAGCACGTGCTATTGGTCTCAGTCGACGTCTTGATGAAGACGAGTACCCCGTCATGAGTACTGTTTCACGTCTTGTCAATGTATTCTATACAGAACAACACTAATGTATTGGTAGCGCTGGATTACTATATATCC
Organism: Crassisporium funariophilum; assembly: GCA_014925845.1. Taxonomy (NCBI): domain Eukaryota; kingdom Fungi; phylum Basidiomycota; class Agaricomycetes; order Agaricales; family Crassisporiaceae; genus Crassisporium; species Crassisporium funariophilum. Next base: position 902,151 of record JACGCL010000006.1, read on the forward strand.
ACAGGCAAAATTGACTACTAGGTAACGAACGAGGGATTAGCAAAGGAGTGATTACGCTGGAAGGAAGGTGTCATATACCACCTTGTGCAGCAGAGATATGAGTACTACAACAAGATAATATCCGGAAGTCGATGGTGATACGAGGTAAGGTAAAGAAAGCAAGAGGATAGCGCGGTGATCCGAACGAACAACTAGGAAAAGCTTTGAATATGTGGGGTGAAATACATTATGCGGATGGACGAGAATTTGAACTGGAGTGTGATGTTGTATGAGTTGGATGATTAAGGTGTGGCAACTGAGAGATGTGTGCCATTGTACGAGAATCCTGTTAATGAGACGTATATTTAACATAGTTCGATGTGGGAACAAAGACAATCTCGCACCGTTGAATTGAGCTTGAACGGTCTGAGATAAGTTCGAATCTTCGACATAGCTGTCGATGGGGGCTTCCTCAGTAAAAACCATGTCGAAATTGGAGACATCCTTCAAGAAGGTCAGCCTTCGCATTACATCGAGATTGAGAAACGACGCGTCCTCACCACAGGGCTGGCAACACTCGGTTTGAAGGGTGGTTGTATCTTCTTCGCATGGAGTTGCTTGAAGTCGATGTGCTTGTGGAAGAAAGGATGTCTTTTGATTTCGTCTGCGCCCTTGACTCCAAGTCGGCGAGTAGGATCACGATTAAGTAGTCCGGTAAGGATGCTGCAAGCTTCTGGGCTGAATTCCTCCCCGAAACGGAGTGGGTCGTTCAGAATCTTTTCATACATCTTATCGGTAACCTCTGTAAGTGACGTTGATTGCGGTTAATTGAGGTCACACATGACAAATCGAAAGAACGAACCGTCGTAGAAGGGGGGAAGGCCGGCAAGCATCTCATACAAGAGTACCCCGAGAGTCCACCAGTCGATACACTTGTCTGCTCCAACGTTAAGAAGAGTCTCGCAAATTATGAGTAGTACTGACCATATCCATTCCCGCAGAGGATTTCAGGAGCAAGATACTCAGGAGTCCCGCAGAATGTGTTGGTCTTCTCATTATCTTTCATGTTCAGCTTGCACAGGCCAAAATCGCATAGAGCAATGTGACCCGTGTAGTCGAGAAGGATGTTCTCAGGCTTCAAATCACGGTAGACAACATCGAGTTCATGTAAGTGCTCCAGAGCAAGGAGTAGCTCGGCACTGTAGAACCTATAGAAGCGTTAACTACATGATGTAATGAGAGCAGAAAGGCGGCGTACCGAGCTCTGGTCTCATCAAAGCGATGCTCTCGTTGCAGATGATGGAACAGCTCTCCTCCATTGACAAATCTGAAGAGAAAAGACAGTCAGTATCATTATTACTGAAAGATGGCGAGGAACGTACGCAAGAACCAAGTACAACTTTTGTTCAGATTGGAAACTAAACTTGAGAGGGACGATGAACGGGCTTTGAACTTGAGCGAGAACTAGCCGTTCAGCAAGAGTATGTGTAATTTCGTTCCGATTGACAATATGTGCTTTTCGAATCGTTTTCAGAGCGTAGATACGAGATGTATCACGCTTCCTGACTTGCAAAACCTGATTGTAGCGTTAGCGACATAGACATCAAAAAGTTCTGACATGTAAGACGAACCTTTCCGAAACTGCCCTTGCCAATGACCGTCATAAGCTCAAAAGCATCAATCCCCAGCGACTGGCCGTAATGCGGCTGATAAAGCACTCCAATTTGGATCTTTCCAGCACCGCCGACGAAGTTGTACCATTGATCGTGATTTCCCATACCTTCAAAATTAGGAACAAATTTGATGCCGCCGAGGAAGATATCATTGCCCAAGTCGTCAGCAAGTCCATCTCCACCGCACTTCGGTTCTTCAGCACGCAGATAGCATTGGAGAGAGATTTCAGAGTTACGAGAGACATCACTGTAACAAAAAAGTGTTAGCGCGATTCGACTCATGAATGACGGGTTGACTGACAAGTGGGCTTGATACATGTACAATGGTTTGTCAAGCTCGCCCCCAAGAGGTGTGATGAGGACCTGATTGACCTCATACTCCATGACTAGATACGGTAGCCACCAGCATTGTGTTCTTTGAATGCTATCCCTGATTACGATGGTGGATATAAAGGAGGTGGATGATTTGTGACAATGAGTACAATGCCAACGAACATGCAAGAATGACGCACCTGTTTCCTCTGGATTTGTTCGCCAGACGTTGTTGGTTCACTGAAGATGGGGATACTGACGCGGCAACTTTGGCTTGTTGAGATGTTAAGGCGGATTGGACAGCCGGGGGTAAGGCAACCCCAGCTGGCATGCTGAGGCCTTCTGCCCAGAGAACGCGGATCGTGAGCAGTCCTGAACGAAATGTAGGCTTGTCTTCCATTCCATCCGGATTTCCTGGTGTCGGAGTAGTTGAGCGGTTGGCATTCTCCTCTGCTTTCAGGTTTGTTACGGACGCCTTCTTTCCTCTGAGCCAGGACATCTGAATGGACTGTAGAAGGGTAATTTTGAAAGATTTGTGAAGGGATTATAAAGAAAGCCTGCTTTCGGGAAGTATCGCAGTAGTGTGATGTGGCAAAAGAGTGTGAGTCGACTTTATTCGGTTTTTTGGTGGGTTGTCAGTTGATTGTTCACTGTTCTTGTTGTCAGAGTTTTGGAACCCGTACTTGACCATTTCGGCATCTCCCTAATTGGGTCCATTTACATACATGATGATCGGCATCCGGGGGAAGACAAAGAGCAGTCCCTTGTTGCAGACCTTGTCCTAATTGCACTACTCGCTAGTCTACCAATCTAGAATTTTCCTCTGGATACTGAACTATCTACCGAAGGCGTCAATACATACGTTCTGACGAGTTGCGCGCCAGTGAAATCTTCACAGAGCCAGTCTCCCCATGATCTCCGAACATCAGAATGAACTACGCGACCTTGATACGGGCCTAACTCGCGTTGCTTGATCCCCTCTGGTCTTCAATGATTCCTATCAGACACGGAGTTGTAGCCATTTCCCGTTAACAAATGGTCCTGATCCACCAAGGATTCCTCCTTGCCAAATGCCGTTCATGCGCTGTATTTATGTGGCTACAAACATACAGTGTTCTTGGGCGCTCATCTAGGTCAGCTTCTCGGCGTTTGTCGGTCGTGATGAGAATCACTGCAGGCCGTGCCATGACAATCAAACCCGTAAACGAACGAGGGCCTTGATAACACCATCCCTGTGCCAACAGCCAAAGGTCCTTGAAAGATGCAGAGGTCCCATTGTCTTCCCTCGTGGGTTATTGAAAGCACGAAATTAGCAGGCAGATGTTCGCTCTCTCTGAGGTGGCAACTGGGTGTGCTAGACATGATAAGCTCTCAAGTTGATTATCAGGGGTCTCTATAATGTTTCCAATGTTCTGACAGAATAGGATGCCATCCTTGATCAATCCTTGATTCTTGTTGCTCTAAACATTTTTGAATCCAGCTATGAAATTGCAGGGACGAAGGCTCATGGATGAGAGTAACGTTTGGGGCTACCGGTCTCATTTTCTATCAACAGTAATTTAATGACGATTATGAGTGAAGAAACGGCGATAACACTCCGGAGACCTGCTTCTATTACTGAAGTCGTGGTTCCATCAGGTTACTTCTCCAGCATCTACCAGCCAAAAGTATTGCTCATCATCGTTGTTCCGATTGTAGTATTGGCTCTGCAGTCGCGGAGACGACCAGAAATTGGTTATTGGTTGTCGATGATACGGTCACTACTGGGGAAAGTATCCCCTGACCACCATTGGAAACGTGCTCCGTCCTTTTTCTGTGTTGTGACTTTTTTTTAGAACATATTCCACTGATCCTATTTCACGATGGAAATGAGGACTCGGTATAGGATATGAAGTTGGAGGAGAATTTAGTTCAAAGCTCCTTTATAATTTCCATCACAACCGGCCTCAAGTAGCTCTTCTGAGTAATTCTTCGGACGCTTTTCTGAGGTGGCTTCTCAAATTTAAACGCCGAATAATAATCAGGATGATATGTCGTTTGTTGCGTAGCCTTGTGAAGCTCATGCTGCCTGTCTCGCTTGAGCTCCGCGGTAACAGGTAATGATATGGATTCCGATGATGCCTTTAAAGTCAACCGGCTGCTGTCTTGCCATATAGACTGTGCCACGCGTCAACACCAGAGAGTCCCTAACACGCATCCTTTCAGCCAGCACCATGGCCGCCTACCTTCAATGTAGCACGCTTCTACAAATATAGCAACGCCATTCGACGCAAGGCTTGCCTAATGTTGCACCATCGGATACGTTATATATCTTGTCTGTATAACTATACATCGAAAGACTCACAATGCGCCAAGTCGTACCATTGTCCGCATCTCAACGTTTGTCATCTGCGCTCCGGTCGTCGTGCTGAACGAGGTATGTAACCGACAGAGATAAACTCGACCCGAAGCACTCGGACAATTTGCAACGTTCAGATCCCATCAAAAGAGATCAAAGGGCAACCCTATCGTAACGCGTTATTGGCTGGGCAAAGTCAGGCAGGGTGCTTGCGAACAAATGGAGACAGATGGCCCTGGGACCTGGAGAGGGCAGCAAAGGGCCCGAACAGAGGCCCCAAATTTTACTGGGCCTGCTGCGACTGGATTTATGTTCGGAGCAACCAAAAATTGTATCAGAGCGACATACGCGAGCTTGCAGGAAATCGAAGCAGCATGTATTGACGATGGCATAGAGTTACTTTTGTTTCGATGGTGGCTGCTTGACCATGCTTGCCTAAAAAGTATGTGTCCCCACAGCATGTGGATGCATCATGAAAACCAGTCGTCAAGAGAAAGGTCGACTGATATGCAGGGCAACATCAAGACTAGTAGTCCGTATCGTTTCGCCGAACAATTGACGTGTCGGAATAGCTAAGGCGCTCTGATTTGTTACAAGTTGGCCTTATATTGATCATCCCCGTAGCGAGAGAACTATTGTTCTGTGCTGGCAAGATCTACGTCTGGAAACGAGGGTCGTGATGCATATCATCAACAAAATGTCTGCAGGGTTGAGCCTACGTATCAGACGCGTCGCGTCTTGTACTTACAAGTAGTGTGGCCCTCTAGTGACCCTAGACCGGGCAACGGAGAGTCAGCAAGAGCGACCCGGGCGCGTCGGGTTCGCTGTGGGGTGATTGGATTGCATCACCGATTTCGATGTGGATTATCATCGCAGTCACTGGATGATACTGGTGCACTTAGAGTTTAAACTATTTAGAGAAACCGAGGACTTCCTGACTCCTACACCACCTTACACCACCCAAGCAATGTACCGGCGCCGAAGTTGAGTCAGAGATTTTTGTCAACGGAAGCCGCTGCGGAATCCGTCAAAGTCTGAGAACTGGAAGGGGAAAATCAGTGGAGAAACGTGGAGAAACGTACGAGCAAGAAAAGTGGGAGAGAAAGTATTTGAAAATGTTCCATGTGTATATGAACCAGTATGCCCGATAACTTTTTGGATTTAGTGGACGTAGAGGCCCGACGCGGATGAAACAAGCCTTTTATGATTGAGAGGGGCGGGTGGGATCTTATCTGATGTCAACGGGCCGCGTAAATGTGTAATGGATGATGACTCAGGTGTGCCGTATCCACCGCCGATCATATACATATGGGACCATTGCACCCAAACTTCCCCAAAGCCAGTTGACATCCACAACTCTTTCTCATCCGCTCTTTCTCTTCTCTATTTCTTTTTCGAAGGACTGTCCCCTTCTTTTCAATGGCTGACTCCAGGCCAAGCAGTGAAAACGAGAAGGCTACTGTTGTCGATGAAGTAAAACCAAAGGGCTTCTTTGCGCGCAGGAAAGCTGCAAAAGCAGCCAAAGCCAGCGACGAGAACTTGAACGAAAAAAATGGCGACGTAACAACAGAGGTTAAGCCTGTTGTGCCAGAGGTTCCTCCCATTTCCTTCACCCAACTCTTTCGGTGCGCCTATTCTCCGTTTTCCTATCTTACCCTTCGCTTACATCCAATGTTGCAGCTTCTCCACAAAATTCGAACTCTTCATAGATTTCATTGGTCTGATAGCGGCGGCGGGAGCTGGTGCAGCCCAGGTGCGTATAGTTTTGGTCGTGCTCTACGAATGTTCTTGCTCATGAGATTTCAGCCTCTCATGTCCTTACTCTTCGGCAACTTGACACAAGATTTCGTCAATTTTGGTACCGCCATAGCAAATGCGCAGGCGGGTGTTCCAGGTGCTGCTGAATCAATTCCTGCAGCTGCAGCAAATTTCCGCCGTTCTGCTTCACTTAGTGCCAGCTACCTTGTGTATATCGGTGCGTGGCTTTTGATCAGAAGCGTGTCCTTTTTTTAAACTTTACTTTACTGCAGGTATTGCAATGTTCGTCTGCACGTATGCTTACATGTACATTTGGGTCTACACCGGAGAAGTCAACGCGAAACGTATCCGAGAACGCTACCTGCAGGCCGTCTTGCGACAAGATATTGCTTTCTTCGACAACGTGGGTGCAGGAGAGGTCGCCACCCGAATTCAGACAGATACCCGTGAGTATCCACTTACTTTTCGTACCCATTCCATTTCTTATACAGAGCTGTTAGACTTGGTGCAGCAGGGCATATCCGAAAAGGTTGCCCTCGTTGTTAACTTCCTGGCTGCCTTTGTCACTGGTTTCGCACTTGCCTACGCTCGTTCATGGCGACTGGCACTTGCAATGTCGTCGATCCTGCCATGTATCGCCATTACGGGCGGTGTGATGAACAAATTCATCTCGGCCTACATGCAGTGCGTACTGAATTTGCTGCCGACCTGGCTCTTCACTGACATCAAATTCAGACTTTCCTTGAAGCACACGGCCGAAGGAGGAAGCTTAGCTGAGGAAGTTATTTCCACCGTTCGCACAGCTCAAGCTTTTGGAACTCAGACCATCCTCGGAAAGCTCTACAACCACCACATCAATGAGTCGCTTACGGTCGACCTAAAGGCTGCGGTTTGGCATGGAGGAGGTCTTGCCGTTTTCTTCTTCGTCATCTACTCTGCGTATGCACTCGCTTTCAGCTTTGGTACCACACTCATCAACAGCGGCCATGGTAAGTTCCCCATGTTCCTGGTGGCGATAATTGAGTTCATATTAATATTCAACCCTGAAAGCTACCGCCGGATCCGTCGTTAACGTCTTCTTGGCAATCTTGATTGGATCATTCTCTCTTGCACTCCTCGCCCCTGAAATGCAAGGTATGTTCTTTGCCAAAATTCGAGAATCAGTTGGAGTTTGACTTTTCGTCAATCAGCTATCACCCATGGCCGAGGAGCAGCAGCCAAGCTTTACCAGACCATTGACCGCGTCCCTGATATCGACTCTGCAAACCCAGGAGGCGAAAAGCCTGAAAAGGTCGAAGGCGAAATTGTTTTCGAAGACGTCAAGTTCAGCTATCCTTCGCGGCCCACCACACAAGTCGTCAAAGGGTTGTCTATCACATTCCGCGCGGGTAAAACCGCTGCTTTAGTTGGCGCGTCGGGTTCCGGCAAGTCCACAGTTGTCTCCCTCGTCGAACGTTTCTACGATCCTATCCATGGCGCCGTCAAAATGGATGGCGTCAACATCAAGGACCTAAACGTGAAATGGTTGCGTTCTCAAATTGGACTTGTCTCTCAAGAGCCTACGTTGTTCGCCACTACAATCCGAGGAAATGTCGCTCACGGTCTTATTGGTACCAAACACGAAAACGCATCCGACGATGTCAAGGAGGCCCTCATCAAGGAGGCTTGCATCAAGGCTAACGCGGACGGGTTTATCACAAAACTCCCTCTTGGATATGACACCATGGTCGGCGAGCGCGGTTTCTTACTTTCTGGTGGACAAAAGCAGCGTGTCGCAATTGCCCGCGCTATCGTTTCTGATCCGAGAATTCTGCTTTTGGACGAGGCTACTAGTGCTCTGGATACCCAATCGGAAGGAATTGTACAGGATGCTTTAGATAAGGCTGCTGCAGGTGATTACATTACTCCGGTCTGTTGTTGGACCCGACTAAGCTTTTCTATGAATAGGACGTACTACCATCACCATCGCTCATCGTCTTTCGACCATCAAGGATGCTGATGTCATCTACGTCATGGGTGATGGGCTCGTCCTTGAAAGCGGCACGCATAATGAGCTTCTCCAATCTGAAGGCGCATACTCTCGACTCGTCCAGGCCCAGAAGCTCCGAGAAGGCCGGGAAGGCACTCATGGAGACTCGGACAGTGTTTCTGGCTCTGAGGACGACATGGAGAAGGCTGCCCGCGAAGAGATCCCTCTTGGTCGCAAAAACACTGGCCATTCTCTCGCAAGTGAGATTCTCGAACAGAAACGCAAAGCCGCTGAAGGAACAGGAGAGAAGGAGGAAGACCATGGGCTATTTTACCTGTTCAGGCGCATGGCGCCTCTTGTCCGCGACCAATGGAAGAACTATGTGATTGGATCGATCTTCGCTTGCAGTACGTCACCTCTCACATTATTCATTGACTTCTTTTCACCATTGCCTTCCCTAGTGAGTGGAATGGTCTACCCTGCATTCGGTGTTGTCTACGCGAAAGGTATTGAGGGCTTCTCGTTAACCGATCATCCTGCGCGTCGTCACGCTGGCGACAGAAACGCTCTTTGGTATGAGTACCTCTCGTCATTTTTGTGTATAGTATCTGAACCATTGTCTTCAGGTTCTTCCTCATTGCTATCATCTCGACGCTTGCTATTGGTTTCCAGAATTATCTTTTCTCATACGCTGCTTCGACCTTGACATCAAGGTTGCGCTCTCTCAGTTTCAAGGCGATTCTGCGACAAGACAGTGGGTATCTCAGCAATCTTTTATATGTTATGAAATTGACTTGATCCCTCCGTCCCTCTAGTCGAGTTCTTTGACAGGGATGATAACAGTGTAAGTGCTGACATCAACCCTTTTCATCTCATTTCACTGATTGTGGCGAACAGACCGGAACTTTGACTGCTCAGTTGAGCGATAATCCTCAGAAGGTCAACGGTCTAGCCGGTATCACCCTAGGAGCCATCGTGCAAAGTATCGCCACGTTGATTGCCGGATCCATTCTTGGCCTTGCTTTCATCTGGAAGGTAGCCCTTGTCGGAATTGGTATGTTACTCAGATTGCTTTTCAACTTCAATCCATTATCTAACGTAATGTTGTTAGCTTGCACGCCGCTCTTGGTTTCCACTGGTTACATTCGTCTCGTAAGTTCAAGTCCAAACATCTAAACTTGTAGATTGTTCCTAATTGCGTCATATCTTTTCAGCGTGTTGTTGTCTTGAAAGATCAGGCCAACAAGAAGGCTCATGAAGATTCGGCTCAATTGGCTTGTGAAGCTGCTGGATCTATCCGCACCGTTGCCGCCCTGACGAGGGAAGACGATTGTCTCGCCCTGTACAGCGAAAGCTTGGAAGGACCTCTTCGTGCATCGAACAAGACTGCGTTCTGGAGCAACATGTTGTACTCGTTCTCGCAGGCGCTCGTCTTCTTCGTCATTGCTCTTATCTTCTGGTACGGTGCCACACTTGTGTCTCGCTTCGAGGCCACTACCTTCCAGTTCTTCGTCGGTCTCATGGTATGTTAACTAAATAGTCTTTCTTGAAGTTGTCCTAATCTATATCATTTCAGAGTACAACCTTTGGTGCCATCCAGGCCGGAAACGTGTTCTCCTTTGTCCCCGATATTTCATCAGCTAAGGGTGCTGGCTCGGACATTATCAAACTCCTCGATTCCATTCCGGAAATAGATGCAGAGTCGACAGAAGGCAAGGCCGTTGACGAGAAGACTGTTCGAGGTCATCTCCGGTTCGAAAATATTCACTTCCGGTACCCAACCAGGCCTGGTGTCCGTGTCCTGCGTGATCTTTCACTCGAGGTCGAGCCAGGCACTTACATCGCGCTTGTCGGAGCCAGTGGGTCGGGTAAGAGTACAGCGTGAGTTCAATTACCCCTTGGCGCCCGATTTCCTCTCCCTGACCTGCCTCTCTATGACAGTATTCAATTGATCGAGCGCTTCTATGACCCTCTTGCGGGAGAGATCTATGTGGGTAATATTACTTGGCGTTACGAGTTCTGTAAAGCTTACTTTGTCGTGTTTTCTTCAGCTCGATGGCGAACGTATCACCGATCTCAATGTCCAAGAATACCGTAAACATCTAGCCCTCGTGTCTCAGGAGCCTACGCTATATGCCGGCACTGTTCGGTTCAACATCCTGCTTGGTGCTATCAAACCTGAATCCGAGGTCACACAAGAAGAGATCGAGAATGCATGCCGAAATGCCAACATTCTGGACTTCATCGAGGGCCTACCTCAGTATGTTGTATATATTGCCGACCTCGATTGAGACTAATCACTTGGACCTTTTCAGAGGCTTTGATACTGAAGTTGGTGGTAAAGGATCTCAATTGTCTGGTGGTCAAAAACGTAAGAACTCACTGTCTTGGTTTTGGCGATAAACAATATCTGATCGAGCGCATTTTTTTAGAACGTATCGCAATTGCCCGTGCTCTGCTGCGGAACCCTAAGGTGCTGCTATTGGACGAGGTGCGTCAGGCGGAGGCAACCCTTGTGATTGATCAGCTCATCAGTCGTTTTTTCTTCTTTCATCCAGGCTACATCTGCGCTTGATTCCAACTCGGAGAAGGTTGTGCAGGCAGCCCTCGACCAAGCAGCGAAAGGCAGGACAACGATCGCTATTGCCCATCGGTTGTCAACCATCCAGAATGCGGATCGAATGTAAGCCTCGTTTTCCACGTTGCCAGGGTTCTTCGACATGCGGATACTGATCACTCATCTTACACAGCTACTTTATCAAAGAGGGACGTGTCAGCGAGTCCGGAACGCACGATCAACTGTTGGAGAAACGAGGCGATTACTATGAGTTTGTTCAGCTGCAAGCGTTGAGCAAGCGTGAATAGATGAGTCAGCTAGGTCATACGATTGTTATGGATGATGATACGTGATTTTTTCTACTACATTTCTTCAAACATATTGTTATAACGATCTTCACGGCGTTTTATTCTCACTTTACTGGTTTTCGAGTTACTCATACCTCCTCGTTATATCCGGATTCTCGATCCCGCTTCCCATTCCATGTACATAATCAACATCATCAGGCAGCTGTTTCAATACCCTCCTTAATACTTCATAATAGATAGAACATGCATGCAACACGAGGACCTACCGTAAGCCTTTATATGCAAGGTGGTGGTGCAAGGGTTCTGTCGTACACGTACTGCAATCTTCAATGAACTCTCGAAAGACCCCGTCGACGCGCACACTGGTGAAGAAATCGAGGAGCAACCAGAAGGTGGTGATAGTCGGGGACGGACTGGGAGTGCTGAACGGACTGGTTGCCGTTGCGGGAGTTTCCCACGGTGCGCATGAGATCAAACTGAACCACGTGGCCATGTCGCTCACCCGGCACACGAATCTCTCTTCAGTCCACACACCCAAACCTTCTGCCCCTCTCCGCCCAAAAATGTCTGTCTCCCTCAATCCAAGCAATGCCCTCGGCTTTCGAAGTATATCTCTTCTATTTTCTCCTAGTGCTGGTCCTAATCTGCCGTTGTAGGACCTCTCACCACACTGGTCAAACGTTCATTAACTATCACAAACAACAATCCCCAACCTGTAGCATTCAAGGTCAAGACCACTGCCCCGAAGGTTTGCGGTTAACATTCATCGCTAGCATGCGCTCTCTAATACCTTGTTGAACAGCTGTACTGCGTACGCCCTAATTCTGGCAGAGTTGAACCTGGAGAGAGCGTCGATGTCTCTGGTGCGTCACCCTATTGCTGTTCTTCTGGGCGCCTGACTCTAAACACATTCGTTTCAGTCATGCTTCAAGCCCTCAAAGAGGAACCCCCCTTGAACACAAAATGCAAAGACAAATTTCTCATTCAGAGCACCATCATTACTCCTGACAAGGAGACCCTTGCGCTGCACGACATCGTACGTGCAAATCATTCCATTCATAAATGACATTGGAGCTCACTGCGCGCTTTTTTGCACTTGATTTACATCAGTGGGCTGCTCCTGATGCTAACGATGAAGGAAAAGTCCATCAACAGAAGCTTCGTGTGACATATTTGCCTGCTGAAGGTCAGACACTAGAGGAGGAAGATGAGAACATGACATCCATAATGAGCGTCGGAGGAGAAACGGTGAACATTATTTTTTTTGTAATAATTTCCCTCGCTGATTGATATGATACCTAGCAGTTTGGTTCTGTTCTCCCCAATACAAATGGCCACCACAACTTCAATTCTGAATTCGCACCTGCTCCGTCTCAACATCCTGATGATGAACGTGCCCCCACACCCGTTCAAGAAGATGCTGTGGAGCGTCAAATATCACATGATACTGTGATCCACCAGAAGCCCCCACAAATTCACGAACCCACGCCTTCGAGGACGCCATCACCACCCCCCGCAGCTGCCGCAGTTCATCAGTCTGAAGAATACGTTCCTGAATACGAACACGTTGATTATGAACGCGAGCCCACTCCTGAACCCCCCGCTGTCCACGAGCCTGTATTTGAACGCCCGCCTGCACCAGCCCCAATACCCGCCCCCGCTCCTATCATTATCACCAGGGAGAACCCCGTGAACGAAGAGCTATATGCCAAATATAATATTGCTCAAGCGGAGATTGATCGACTGAAGGCACAGATTGTTGCCCTCTCGACTGCGCCTCCGGTGGTTCAGGGACTCCGCCAACGAACACGAGCACCGGCGTCCGACGTGGACAGTGTGACTGGCTCGGACGTGATGACCATGGTCGAGGATGCCCCACTCCAAACAGAAGGTGTCCCACTCCAGGTTGTTGTTATCATCGCATTAGGAGTATTTATTACGACATATCTCTTCTTCTAAGTCTTTTTTTGTTATCTATATCTTTCTTTGGACTGCAATATGCAATCTTTCTGCACCCTCTTCTTCTCTTGCTACCCAAGCGCCGAGAACACTCCTTGGCAGTGCTACCGTCAAACACCATCCCTTTGTCACTTTTTTTTTGGTTAATTTTGCACTTCCTTTCCTTCTTACCTTCTCTGTTGCCAAAATCTGAAGGGAAGCTTATCCGACTGATCATTGAATAGTATCTCACACCGTCTGTAGTTCTTTTTATTACATTTCTTCCATGTAACCTCCTCCCCGTATACATACATAGACTACTGAACACGCTTGAGTACGGCGTACAAGTCGCTTCCATTCAGCATGTCAACTCTTTCACGATCTAGAATCCGTGCACATTCTGATGATGACACCATGATGACGTATAAAATATCACGGTGCCCGGAGCTGGGCATCAATTGCTCCCGCTAATAGCTTGTGAACTCGTTCAGTCGGGTGTCCAGTGTCTGCGCGCAGTTTGGCAAGTTAGAGAATATATTTTCGGCAGAATATATTTGTGTTGACTCACTGAACCAGAAAAATCCCGCTGGATTGGCGCATGTGCAGAATCTGATCGAACGGAAGGAATTTAGCGGAACCAAACCACAAATCTAGATCCTTGGGGGACGTGGGGGAGAGTATGCAGGGAGAAACCACTCACCCTGTGACGTTGGTGAACCCAAACGGCTGAGGGTTATCCAGGACCATGTTGAACCACGAATGAGCGTCGAAAGTCATCACTGTCGTGTCTGCTCCACCACCGCGTAAAAAAATGGCCTTGATCAGCAGCGTTTGGTGTGAATGAAATGAGGAATGGTGCTTACCAGGATTAGTAGCTTCGAATGTGGCAATGTGGCTTGCCAAGATTGAATTGAACAACTCGATGTGAGCCTTGAGGAGCGCAGCTTTTGTAGGGCTGTTTATGGACCCTGGTGCACGCTCTTCAGGGGGTACGTTAATGAAGAGGTGGGTGCGCAGCCCGTTATCTGTAGCTTGTTGCTGTAAGAGTATTCAGTCAGAGATATGAATCAGCTGGATTTCGTTGAACAACACGCGGACACGAAGAACCTACAACCGCATTAAAATATGAAGTCATCTCTGTGTTCCAGAAGGCACTGAAATCTGTGATCTGGTAGGAATACGATCGTCTTTCTCATTCTTGCAATGTATAGAGGCAGGAAACATACAGTAGCGTTGCTGATTGTATCACCTGTGTCGTTGATCCCAATCCACCAAGTCGTTAGCGTTTGGCTGGGAGGATGCGGGATGACATTCGCAGCAAATTGGGCCCATTGTTTGACTTGGTCCACGAGCGGAATAGTGAAGTTGTGGTGCAATGGTAGGCTAGTGATGTTCCGAAATGATCATGTAAATTGAGATTGAGGGATACCAGAATTGAGATGCTGACATACAGTGTTCCATCTATATCTGAGCCGGCGAAAGCAAAGTCCCAGAGTTGTTTATTGCACCTCGTTGGTGATCCTTCGAAACATCCCGTAAGGAATTCAAGCTGTTATGGGGTCAACCAAAGGAGAACCACGGAATAAGTCATCCTGGACAACTTTCTCACCCAGTTAGAACCTTCAGAGCTGGTCTAGAAAGTCCGCCTGATAAATGGTCGCATCCAAAAGAAGACATGGAGACAGTACGTACATTTCTCGGTATTATCTCGTTCGCGAGGAGTTGTTCTGGAGTAAAGGAAAGATCCAATGCATCTCCGATAAAACTTGTGATACACACGAGAGTTTGATGTCAGAGGGCCTGTTCAGATAACTGCGCACATCCATACCTGAAGTTGGCAAATCCATGGGTGCCTTGAACGAAAGAGTAAGAGTCTCCAAAAGCGTAGACATATTTGATCTGGTCCCAGATAAACCGTTGTTTCTTGAGTCTCCCACCTCCGTCAGCAGATGGCGGTTTTGCAAAGATTAACGAAACGTTTAGGAACCAGAAATAGAGAAGGGCGAACAAGCCACAAACTGCTGGTCGTCTCATAGTGGAAACACTCTCAAGATCGACGATACAGAATCCGCGAACTCATCGCCAATATATACTGTGGGTGTAAATGCCAGCAGTGAGGTCACGACAGCTCTGAGAAGAGCCATCCCGTCAGATGATGAGGAGAGCACCCGAATGACGGTCCGTGGTCGCGTCAAATTCGAAGGAGAGCGTGAGGCAGAGAGACTACGGCGGCCGTCGTGGTGAACACAGCTTCGTCCAAGGACAGCCCACCCCTCAAGGCCGTCTTGTGCTGAAACATCAAACGTTATGATGAGTGCAGGTTCCTAAACCTCATAACGCTATCAACTTGGAGGTGCGTGATTGTTGCCAATGTGTTCAAGAGACAACGACACCACCACAAAGAAGTGGAAGACGACGGTCCGGCCAAGGTCCGGCGGGCCTCGAGATTTGACTTCCTTCTAATAAATACGCAAGTTGGCTAGTTGCCACAAGTTTACCACAATGCACACTGCTTCAGCCCAGCTTTTGCTAACACAAACTCCCGACCTCGCAAGAATAATAGATTGGTGGCAGAGCCGGTGAGGCATGCCCCCAAACCCGTCCAAGCCCATCCGATCTGGTCAACCCTGAATTCCGTTAGGGTCCTTACTCGCACCCACCGCAGGCATGTTGTTGGCACGCACAAAGTGAAATGGTTCAAATACATTCATCGCCCGAGCTTCTTTGTTCCAACCTCATCACCACCCCCATCTCACAATAATCCAGACACGCTACACCATGTTTCCAAGATCATCCTTCAAAGCCCTCCTCATCGCCACCGTGTTCGCTTCGTTCACGTCAGTGGCTGCTACTTGTCCCAAAGACGAGTCAACCAACGCTTGGAAGGTAGGCCGTGTTAACAATACATTCAAAGCGCGTAACTTATTTTTATCTTTGAACAGGCCATCGTCGCACTCAAAGGTGATTCTGGCGTCATCGGAAATGTGACCTTCGAGCAGAGCGCTGTCGATGGGCCAGTCACGATTACTGGGAACATTCAAGGCTTCACCGCCAAAGCTCTGCATGGATTCCATGTACAGTCAGTCCACATAACCCAGCATATTGCAGATTCTTCGACGAATCCTGACGTCATATCCGCAATCTTTCACAGTCAATACGGTGACCTCAGTGGCGGGTGTGCATCCGCTGGACCTCATTTCAACCCTTTCAATTCCACTCATGGCGCACCTACCGCTGAAATACGCCACGTGGGCGATCTGGGTAACATCGAAACTGACGACTCGGGTGTAGCCAACTTCGTCTTCACAGACAGTGTGATTTCCCTCAACGGGCAGAAGAGTATTGTTGGGTCAGTCCACATGGCGGCTTAATTTTTATTACTGATACTGACTGTTTCTTTGTTTGTTAGGCGCGCCATTGTTGTACATGTGGTAAGCACTAGTAGTACGGGTCAATGTAGCATCGCTAACATTTTATGAAATCAGGGCACAGATGATTTAGGCATGGGAGGCAACGATGAGTCTCTCAAGACTGGAAACGCGGGTGCTCGGGCTGCATGTGGTGTAATTGGTAAATGCTGCCGTAGCTCGTCGCGTATTCGTTCTTACTGACCTTTGTACTAGGACTGGCCAAATAGACTTTCTTAAAAACACGCATTGTACATTCCTTTATCTCTCTTTACACCGGATAATTTTATCTCTACCATATCAACGGACATATATATACTGTCATGTGTGTTCAGAATTGCAATGATGTTAACGAACAAGGGTTCTCCGGACCGGAATCAGAATAGAATTCTGGTCTCGCAGACTCGCACCATCGTGCGGCGTGGGTGTACTGACGTGATTTCAACCAAGGAGACACTCTGGACCTCTAAAATCCTTTCATAACGACCTGCAACCTAGGAGAGTCTACTCATAATACACAATGGATACATACGAAAAGCCAAAATCGTCCTACAGACCCCTTTTGATCACTGCATTCGCATTCTTTGCTTGGTTTCTCGGATACAAGCTTTTCTTCGAAGCTAGCGTTCCGTTGGTCACGAAGGTGTGCCATGATACCAAAGATCTCCAATCTTAAAGCATTGTTTGAACTCTTTGAACAGGCTGTCGTAGTACTCGCTGGTGATTCTTCAGTTACGGGCACCGTGTCATTCGAGCAGAGTACTTTCAATGGACCAGTCAAAGTTACTGGGAATATCAAAGGTCTTTCTTCCAAAGCGCTGCGCGGATTCCACGTGCAGTGAGTTCAAGGTCTACTGGTAGATGCCGAGATCTATGGCGTCGTGTCTAATAATGCCCCGCACCTGTAGTCAGTCTGGCGACCTTAGTGGCGGGTGTCTTTCCGCTGGACCGCACTTCAATCCATTTGGCAAAACGCACGGCGCACCTGCAGACTCTAATAGACACATAGGAGATTTGGGAAACGTGGAAACGGACGACGCGGGTACAGCTAACTTCGTAATCAGCGACAAATTGATTTCCCTCAATGGTCCGACAAGCATTGTAGGGTACGCTGGCCCATATTTATGAAGTTCGATTCCAGCTGACTTTCTGCACAGACGCGCCATCGTTGTGCATGCGGTACGTCGCAGGCGTCACATCGAATAGGATTATACTGACGACTTGGATGCTCAGGGCACGGATGATTTAGGCCGAGGAGACAACGACGAGTCCCTCAAAACTGGCAACGCAGGTGCTCGTGCCGCCTGCGGTGTTATTGGTGTGTGTCGATCGTGCAATGCGAAGATCGAAAGACTCATAAACATTTATCAGGGCTTACCTGATTCCTTCATGTTGGGCTCGAGTTGATGCGACCAAATATCAGCATGATTGGAACATTCATTTGTATTAGGTATACACAATCGATTTTCTCACTTCTACCTTTACTGGCACTGCAGTTTGAACGCTGTTTGAGTTTCATGTTGAGCAGAAGAAGTTACTGTGATTTACCTGATAATAGTATGGAGGCGAGACAGACTTGCACGTTGCTGGGCTGACACAGGCTGTAGGACCTGTCCATCCGGTGCCTGGAGATAATCGGTTCATGTCAGGCAATGTTACTGTCTTTATGTCTGTAATTGCTCACCGCCACATTGGCCCCATTGCGTCTGTGCGGGACCAGCAGGAGCAGTCGTGGTCGGAGCGGTTGTGACCGGCGGTGCAGTGGTGACTGGAGGGACCGTAGTGGCTGGCGGGGCGGTAGTTCCTCCTCCTCCTCCAGTGCCGATGGCAGTGGTAATAGTGCCGGACTCGATGTAAACACCGCTGAAATACCAGTCCTCGGCCGGGGTAGTGTTGACAATGCGAAGCACACCGACGTGGAAGTCGGCAGAGTTTGTCGACGTCGAAGCAGCAATGTTGTTGACAACCTTGACGAGAGGGCTTCCTGCCGTAGATGCCCAGAGCCCGACGTTTCCGGATGAAAACTGTTGAGCGGACAAAATGAATCAGGTACTGAGCTTCACAATGCAGCAGGAGAACGTACGTTGATGTCATATGCAAAGTTGAACCAAGTGTTCGCTGTGAAAGGTGTGCTCCATTTCTCGACACCCTGGACCATCCACACAAGGTTTGTTGGGTTAGCACCAACACCATATTTGAGCTGTGCAAAGTTTTAGCATGGTTTTGTCAAAAGTTAGATCCAACTCACTTCGGTGAAATGGCTCTCAAAGAAAGCGATCTGATGCTCGAGGGTAGACTAGACATAGAAAGTTATCACAATTCATCCTTGAGTACAGCAGGATGTAAAGATGCCTACGTCTGGGACGTTCGTGGTGGAGCGCTTGATTGAGAAGTGGTAGAACATCTGTCCTGTTCCAAGGTTCGCAGTGGTCTGGGGGATTAGCTCAGCTCTCTCCATCTGCGAGTTCCATGTAGCCGAAGCATCAATGGTCATCTTAAGTCCATGAGTTTCGCCCGTCAGAGCTGGATTTTTGTACGAAGCATCCAGAGCCAAGTAGTGAGAAGTGGCTTGAGTTCCATGGATGTACTGTTCCGCTCCCGTTTCAGATAATTGCTCAATCGAAAAAGAACAGTGATTACCCATTGATATGTTCCGACTTGGCTTGCCCAAGACCCTGTCCAGAGAATACACTTAGTTTTGGCTTGCCGACAGCCAGTCTTTAACGTACATTTGTCGAAGTCCGCAACAGTGGCGAAGTTGTTGAAGGTTCCGTCCCACACCTTCGTACCTGCCTGGACGGCAACAGCAAAAGCGGAAAGAAGAGCCCAATTCAAAGCTACCATGATTAATAGTCGTCCTAGAGAAGGGAGGCCATCATTAATGGCTCCCTTTTATACTTCCTCTTGCACCCCCAATGAATAACGTCGGGTTACTCTCGCTCCAAGGGAAGTCCTTTTCAGGGATAAACGTCGGTTGCGGAAAATTAAGTTCATGAAACCCAGGATTTAGCCATAAATTAGGTCATGCGGTAGATACGCGGGGGTAATTGGAATACAAGATGAGCATTAGGATGGTCTATAATTATTCTGATGGTATCAAATCCGCAACCATGAGATGTGCAAGAAACTCCGTACTACAATGGCTTTCACTGATTCTCCCTTTGCCTGAACATCCAGGATGTGAGCCATGATTTTGTGCTTTGCGACTGAGCAGCCTCAGCCGTTTCTGCTTCAAGCCTGTCGCGCAGCGCCTGTCGTTCTTCTTCCAGCACTTCATGGAAAATGGCATGTGCGGCGGAAACATTTTGACTTCGAACCAACTTCGGCAGCCCCAATGATATTCGGGAAGTACTGTTGGCTGCCACGAATTCGGCCTGAGCATGCGCATCAGGTCGGACGCCGAACTCTTGATCCGAGCGAGATCTCTCCATTGCGGATCCAGGAGGCAGTTGAAGCGTCGACATGATAGACGTTGACCTTGCACGATTAGGTGAATGTTCGGTGAAGGACCGATAGGAATGGAGCAGCGGTGGTCTGTCGACAGTGGTCGACCGCTGGCGAACAGAGCTTGACATGGTCCCAGCACTACCCGGCCTACCATCATTACCGCTGAACTTTCGGGGAAATATGGAAGATTTCCGAGTACGAATCGTCTGCTCCACACCAGGTTCTCTATTCTGGACACGTTTAGCGATGACGAGTGGCAAGTCAATTTCTTCGGTGCCGTCAACTTCAGGTAACGCAGAATGTGGCATGCCAGGGGACATGATACCAGGGGATAAGATGCTAGGAGATAAGATGCCAGTTGTCATAGGTGTCTGGTCTGGAGGAGACGGCGTTTGACTTAGGTTCGACAGTTCGTCCGGTGAGGCAGTCTCATTCACTCCAAGCCAAGTTCCTAATCGGCCGGCTGAGACTTCTACCGTCAGCGATGTCTTTAGGTCGACAGTGTCGTCGAGATCGAGAACGCCAGCTGGATTTCGTGGCAACCATAGAACATTGTCAATTGTCCTTGTGTAATATGGATTGTCGTACGGCAAATCCATCGTGTCCTGATCATCCCAAGGAATAGGTGGAGGATGAGAGACAACGGGACCGGATATCTGTAGTGTATCGAGATTGGCGTTCATAATGGCGGGTTGATTCTTGACTTGGGATAGAGGTTCATTCCACGGATATCCTTCATCTGGTCTGAGTTTGGTTGTACTTGATGGTCCTTCCTGTGGGGATGGAGGTTGTGAGGGAGAGCCCTCTTTATCAATGTGAGGGCCAAAAGGGTTAGGATGCCTATATTGTGGGCGTTGCTTCCGTTGATGCATGGAAGAGTACGAGAAATTGACCCAAGCAGGAATTCTCCAAGTAAGGATCGAGGAGCGAGGTCGCGTGTCCTTGATCAAGCCATTTCCTTCGTGACTAATGGCACTTATCGGTTCATCCTCAACGTCTGGGGCAGATGTTGACTCTCGTCGATGACCATGACAAAGGATTTCTGCTTCGGCAATGTCATCGAGTTCGAACTGAGCGCGGCACATTCGTGTCATCCTGTCAAGAAATCAGAGATGCGAACCAAAATATGATTTTCGCGACATACATCAACTTCACGATTACCGTGACGACTATCAGGAAGGCGGAAAGCCCCACGTTAACGCTTTTCTTGAGGACAACCATGTAGGCAAGGAAAACAGCCTGGATTGAAATGTAAGTATAAAGCATTTTGGCATGAAGCAAGATTATGGTTTATCGTTACTGACTTGAGCGAGGACCAAACCTAGGTAGTTATGCGTGTCAGAATGACGTTTCCGGTAAAATTATGACTGTCACTCACCGTCAAGAGTATATCGGACTATTCGAATTAGAAGCAAACGACCTTCTCCTTCGTAATTCTTTGCATAAACATGGATGAGCTTAGGCAGTAGGGTTAGCAGTTACAGGGTACAATATCCGGGTAATTGACAAATACCTGATTCTTGACAACGCCTATATGGATATCAAAGATGAGGAACAATGAACAAGGAAAAAAAACAGACTCTGAAGTTGACGAACCTGACTGGATGAAAAAATACAATGTTCCAAATGGCAACACAAACGGATTCAAGAGCGAGAATAGAAGCAAAACATGTATGACAAGAGCATGATTCGGTAGCCAGTCTACCAAAAGTCCTGATCAATGATCCCGTCTCGGCGATTAATTTAAATACGACTTACAATAAAAATTGAATGTTCGTGGGCGAATGCCAACAGAACGTTTCCGCCTAATGATTGCTTTGAGATGGGAGAGGCAAAGAGTAGAGGGGAAAACGCACGGCGTGACTTGCCGAGACGTCGTGGGGTACATGATAAGGGGCAGCTATACAATCCATGAGCGATACGATAAGAAGACAATCACATTACGACGTACGCCCACTACAAAATATTCGTCAGCGATAGTAATTTCAACATTGTTTGGCAATCACTCACATAGAGCTAGTTCGAACCCGCCGTGCATAGCCGTCGTGAAGATTACTGCTCGTGTTCAAGTTAGATTTCCGTTGGAAAGAGAATCGAGGTACTCACGCCAACCAACATAGAAAGGACCTGCAGTTGGGAAACTGCTTGCCACAATCTCAATAACATCGGGACGGGTAGCGGATCTGAATGATTGTAGAAACGACTGCATGGCCGCCGTTCCTACGCAAAAGAAGACGAGGACGTTCACAATGAGAAATTTGTAATATCGTGTCATGATGCGGTCGTGAAGTGCTGATAGTGTCGTTATAGTGTGGGCTTTCTTAGCGATGAGCAGGAGGATGAGGGGTATAAGCAGGGCTAGCAATGCGACGAGAAGTGTGGGTATGAAGGATTGAAGAACTTCACTCTCCCATGCGTGTTGATCAAGATAATTTTTCTGCAAATATCGTGAGCGAAAGGCAGGTATCTAGGCCCAAATGTCTTACCAAACTTGGCCAGAAAAGACTGATATTCTGGATGGAGACCAAACCGACCAGCAAAGATACTGGGAAAAGCCAAAACAAAGTGAACCCCCTTTTGATAGCAATCAGCACGAGTATCTTTAATCTGCCAGTGTACTCACCAAACACCAAGGTTGACGACCCAGTCCTTGACAAACTAGACAGATTGTGAATATCAGAAGGACAAAATATCATGGCGCATACCTCTCCCTTGTAAGAAGATTTCATCACTCGGATCCAATCTATGTCTTGATACATTGGGCCCATTGTTACCAAGCACGCTAACGGGTCGTTTGGGTGTACTGCAAGGTACTTGCACGCCCTTCTCGCGTCGGCAGGATCTGAAAAAGTGACAAACGCGGTTGAAACAGCATCGTAGTCCGTCACAGCCTTGGCTCGATTCTCCGTGATAAGTGATGTCAAGAGGTTGAGCTTCGCAGTGTAGTAGTCGATTGAAGGAACAATTTTATCACGGAACAGTTGACTGAGGTTGACAAGCGGCTGATATGCGTCAAGACTGCTGCGTGGGAGACATAATAGAGCTTCCCATATCGTCTTTTCTTGCCGTGACTGAGGGAAATGCTTGAAAGTAGGAGATGAGGGCGGATATCCTGGATTAACGGGTGATTCTGAACCGTCTGAATCTTCAGACTGCTGAGTCCTTAGCTTTCTGAAAGCCTGTCTCGAAGTTCGCGATACAGCTTTCCTGGACCGGAGGGTCAAGGGTCGCTGAGTACCGAACTCTTCCACATACGGACCGAGAACTTCTATAAGCTGGTTCATTCTGTCCTCCTCGTCCAGAGATCCTTCCTCCTGGGGTTCACCACGTTCCGTGTCAACAGCAACAGATTTCCGTTTATTCCGAGCTATCTCAAGCGCTTTGGACGCAACCTGAACGATGGATTTATTGGCGCATTTTCGCTCGATGGCGGCTTTCACCGAAAGTAAAGCTTTATTGGCCAGCTTGATGTGTGCTGTCTCCAGAAGGACAAGGATTTGTTCCCGACGTTCAAGCAGAGACGCCAATTCTGTCATCTTGCGAGCGACGACAACGCGTTCAATGATGGGGACATCAAGTGTCGGTTTAGGCCGCGACTTCTTGCGTTCCGTCTTCTCCTTTCTTTCTTCGGAATCTCTATCTCGTTCTTGTCGATTTGCCAGAGGGTTCGGTGGAAGGTGTGCAGGGATTCTTTTGGCGCGATTGAATACAAAGGCAAAAGTCTTGTTGAGAAAGCCAGGTTGTGTAGATGATGTGAGGCCCATAGATGGCTTTTCCACCTTGCGGGACATATAGTATTCAAAATATTCTTGAAGATCCTTCTCGTTTCTCAGAGTGTGAGGAATGTTAGAGACCATGACTGTTCGTAAACGAAGCCCCCTGGTCGGCCGATCTCTGTCCCGGTATGGAATATCTTTGAAAGCATACTGTGGATGCGGATGTTGATAGAAAATTGGATCTTCCTCTGGAGGAGCTTCGCGTGCCGCTGCAGCCTCTTTCAAGGCAGTTTCCAGGTTCGCTGCTCGCAGTCGAAAAGCGCCGTTACATATCCATATAAGGGTGGCTATCCATGAGATTGTGATCCAGAAAAGAAGGCAGATGTGGATCCACAATAATGACATCCCTTTGGTAGTGCCGACTAGAGAAGAAATTGAGGCTCTTGTCATTGACTTGGACGAAACAGAGCTTTCGGAGAACTCGACATGTATGGGAAATAGGATGGGGAAGGTCGTGAGAGTATGCGCAAGGGAAAACCAGACTGATGATATGATTAGATTGAAAGCCTTGAGGGAGCAACGAGAGATACTCACAGCATCCTCGTAAAAATCGTATATACAGCGCAGCATCGAGACCTCGTAATTCATTCAGTTTGTCTTCCGGAAACTTGATGGCTTGCTTAACCCAGGACAATGGCCATCCTGCCGGACTTGGGGGTGAGGGATATCTACCATCAATGATCATTGAGAAGCATGTCAACCCCGAGAATACTACGACTTACCGTGCCCATGATCTGCCTTGATATAGGCTGTCGGGTTTGGTTAGCTATATAGAACACAAATGACCATAGGCCATAGCGACAAGCTGGACTCACTAGCCAAACTCCCAAGATTCCTTGCTCCCGAGGCCCGACCCAGGGTCCTCATGGAGAGCCTTCCCTCTTCTCCGTCGTTTGAAGATTTCATGACCAGTAACACATAATATAGTAAGTCCAATCCCAATAACGGACTGATTGATAAGACCACTGCATAGGAGATGACCGTTGTCAGCGTCGAGTACCCAGCATGTCGGCACCATGCCTACGGGTTGGACATGAGCTCACCTGTAGTTCTTAGAAAATGGGCGCGTTTGTATATCACCCATTCGTTGTCAAAGGGCGTAAGGTGGGTAGAATAAGTCAAGAAGGGACTGGCATGAAGTATTATTATAGGCTAAACAAGAAAGTGGTGCGAGCGGTGTGCCAGTCTTGTTTTAGCGGAACACTTCTACACACGTGATGGCTGCTAACAGAATTCGATCATGCCCGGACAGATTTGGACATGACGCCCTCCAAAAGGGACCGACAAGCCTGACACGTTCTCAAGAAACACAGACTAGCAGACAGAACCTTGTATTTAGATCCACAGCCCATGGAGTTCCGGTTAACTGGAAACGGAGGAAAGCAGGAACCAGTCCCACACTCCACAGACCAGCACAAGCCCCACACAGAAAGAACGATTGTGATGGCCGACAGGCCCACAATTACAATCTATCTTTGATCTATCTATTACTTCACCAAGAACCTGTCTACTTTGTCCTCATTATTCTGAGTTTCTGAGGTTTGTAAACGTAGTTCTCTGCATAGTTCTTGGGTGGGATTCGTTTGACAGCTGGAGGTTGCCTGATTTAGATGTGTCAGTGAATGGACCATAGACTGCCATACAGCCAACATACACAAAGTAGTCCCATCCTGGAGATGGAAGTCAGTGATTGCTTCTGATGGAATTATAACACACAACATACCCTGTTTTTCAGCAAAATGGATGGCGTCCTCCTTGCTCCTGAAAGATATGCGTGTTCCTTGCACGTAGTCGGCACTTTGTATGACAGTGTCAGTCGCTTGAATACCCAGGTAAAGAGTTCCTACGAGCTGGCCCAACCCATGAGCGGATTCTCCCAGCGTCCACTTCCTTGCAGGATGTCAAAATCTATCCGCCAACGTTCCGTCTTGCCTGAACCGCTTTGCATGGTGTTGCGAGTCGGCTGATAGATGCGTACGGAACGGTGACGAAGCTCACCTGAAGTAGGCATAAGTATTACGGTGACAGCTCAGAACTCTTCACGTACTTGGAGCACCACTAATCACATCTGCCACCATAACATCTCGGGTCGGCTGAATCGCGATATCTGCAGACTCCTTGTCTGTCTTCTTCTGAGTGACCGGGGTTGTGTCTGTTGAGACATAACGACCAAGTTGGGAAGTGACGGGAAAGGCGCTTCTTGTGATTAGAGATGACCGCACACAGGCGGTTCGTAATAAAGACATGGCGAGTTGACTGTGCGGGTGTCCGAATTGGCGAAAACCCGAGTTGTTACACTTTTGCTTGCTTTTGTTATCTTTCCAGGACGAAGCCATTTAGTCCCAGAGCTTCGCATTTCTCTCATGTTTCCATGTTCACACGCCGAAACCAGAATATCTGGAGCTTTTGGAAACCGGTATATCGTTACAATAAGTTTGTCTTTCTTTCTGACGCTTCAAACGCGTCTTGAACACGCTGGTGATATTCAAAGAATGCCGGGTGACAAGAACGGGCCGCGACCCTGATTCGCACGACCATTGCCAAACGTGGACAGTCATCATCGATGCTTGTCTCCTGCCTCATAGCATTGAAGATCCACCACATCTTTCCGACTTTCGTTATTATCAATCAGTCTTATATTGCTACACCAAACTACTGCAAGGTCACTGAGTGGCCACAGTTGGGGAAGCAGCTTGGCAAGAGATGCCTTCGCACTTAACTTTGCCACCGGTAGCTGGGTCCAACTTGACCACTTCCTCATCAGCAACCCTGGTCAATGGCGCGAATACAAACGGGAGCTTCTCTCTCGCTGAACTGGATGGAAAAGATTCTGTAGAACAGGCGAGTAATCGGTTTGGTGTTCGCATCTAGCAGGAAGAAATTACGCGCTTATGTGCTCCATTTGAATACAGCTTGAAATCTTGAACAATCAACTTGTCTTGGAGAATCGTATCAAAGAAGGCGCCGAGAACCTGTTAAACATGCAGCTGGATGTCAGTTATATCCCATCCAGATTCCCACCCACCAGTGCCTGTATTCATATTGCGTATAGGATTCCCTCCGTCTGCAAGTCGAATCGGAGTTGGATATGGCGAAGGACAAGATCTCCGCCATAATGAAACGAATTGACATACGTACGTCTCAATCTGTCAATGTCATTTCCAACGTCTCATCAACTCGTAAGAGTCGTCAAGGGCCAAGGCAAAAGTTAATGCGGCTGGAACTGCTGCCGGTAAACGGAAGGTCGGGCCAGCGTACGGCTCAACAGCGAGCATCAAGCTCCCCAAAGACGCTGATGATATAAGTAAGGCAAACTCGGCTGCTTTGTTGTTTCCGTACTTATCCGCCGACTTTCGTTAGGCGGCGAAGATTTCCGGACATCTCTGCAAACTGCAAACAACTGTGTTAAGGATTTGGAATCTCTCGCTCGTGCAGGAATGTTGCCATCGCAAACAACCTCCACATCATCCTCGTCATCGAAAATGAACTTACACCCAGCAGCCCTTCCAGATGTTAACGTGCAAAGGGTGGAGGCCATGTCGAGACTCATCCAGATACTGCAACGCAACATGCGCGTCGGATACGAACTCAACTTCAACGAGGTTCTCCACGCGTTAGTTTTGATTATCAAATACGGCATGAACATTAGTGACCCTTTAACAGCGTTCTACCTTGTCTCGCAGACAAATGTTCCAAACAGTGTCGCGCCGCGGCCTACAGGGTCATTCGGCATTCGTTGGTGGATAGGGAAAGAGTTAGTCGATTGGGAGAAGCTCTGGACTGGTATATTGTCAAGTACGTGCTTATAACGTTGAACGTCATCATTTGTCCGAATAATCTTTCAAGAACATTGCTGCGCGACAACAAACACGCAATCGAGAAAGAACAGGCCATCAAACTAATTCGGACTATCGTCGAGGTCGGCACTGAACGCGGTGATTCGGGGACGAGAAGTGGCGCAGGGGTGATACCACTCTCCGAGCCTGTCATGCGAGCATTGATAGCTGTAGCAGAACATGCGGAAGACCCATTTCGATTAATCTGCATCCAAACTCTGGCGGAGATCTGTACGTTGTCAATTATTTCCCACTTCCGTTACAGTCTCATCTTCCTTAGTGGTTATCGACATCGACCTTGCTGCAAGAACAGACACTATCCGCTTTCTGCTGCATGTTCTAGGGGAAGGACCTGTCGAGATTACTCCGATTCTCGCTTCCGTCTTCTTGCATCTCGTAGATAGTCCGCGGACACGGGCCTATATCCAAGTTGGTACTGACTTGGAGGTACGACATCCCTTACGTTAAATTGCTGTCTACATTTGACCTTCCTTGAATTAGATGGCAATCTCAGCTATCACGGATGCTTACGGAAAAGGACCTGACCATGCTGATCGGATGAGGGGTTGCGCAAAAGTTGTCCAATTGATGCTTCGAACTTGGAGTGGTAACTTCCTCAATATTCTCAATTTCAACTGGAAGAACTCATTCTTGCTCCAGGGCTGATGTATTTCTGCATGGATGACATGCGGGCGATACGGTCACTTATCGACACTCTTCGAATACCTTCGCTTGATACCCGGGTCAGTCCAGGCATGATTATTTACGCTTTGGTGACTGACCCAATCCTGGTATTAGGGGATCATTCTAGATATGTTTTTTGACTTGTTGAATATAAAAACACCAGCCTGGTATCAAACCTTCATCGATGGCCGAAGATTGACAAGTATGTCCAAGAATATCTCGGGCAAACACTCACTCATGAGAAGCTTCTACACAGTGTATCGAAAATCTCGAGATGCCCCGGAAAACCACCAGGAACATGATACCGAGAAACCCAATCACACCCTCAAACTCACGGACCAGTATCTAGCCCTTCTGGTGGTCATTCTGACCAACGCTGGCTTATGTCAGGTAAGTTTCCCCATTCAAACGAAGCCTTGAAGTGACGTTCGTTTCGTCTCTAGGCCCTTACCTCTATGCTGGAAGAATCAACCACTGGGACGAATCTATCACGGAAAGCTACGCTCTTGATGGCGGAAGTACTTGCAATGGCCAATCGTGTCCTACCTATGTCGTGGGCGGCCAAGATACAGGCATGCATTTATCTACTCATCTATATCACATTAGTGACTTACAGCTGTATCAGGCGATACCCGATGTTTTCTGCATGGCGACTGATTATAAAGATGGAGAGAACAGAATTGTCGGAACATCGACGATATCAGCAATAGACAGCTTCAATCGGAACAGGGCAAGGCTAGAGCTGGGTGGCCCTGTAAAAGGTTTCCGCCTAAGGTAAGCCTCTCAATTCATTCAGCACATTTTTTGTGAAAAGCGTCTTCCCCTTAGAGCGAATTCTGTCGAAGATGCAGTGCGGCGTGGCCAAAGACAGGTCGAACAAGTAAAACTGAAGATGAGCATGCAAATGGACGATAGAACTTTCCAGGCATCCCTCCTAGAAACTCAGGTATATTGCTGAAACCATTTTTCATAAAGGCGAACCAAGGTCTCATGGTAGCCAGGTCATGACTTCAAAAGATTACGCCAAGTGGAATTTTGAAACTTTGCAAGAACTCATTGAAGGCCCGTTGTTGAATCCAAAACGAATGGAAGAAGCCATCAAAGGGACGAGATTTATACGTCGCCTGATGACCTTCTTTCACCCGTTCAGTCATCAATTTTCCGACGTCAGAAGAACCAGAGTGAGTTGCTCCTGTTCTCATCCTTCAAAAACGATACCCTTACAGATTTGTCAAATAGCAAAACATTCGATGGGTGCGGCTAGGATGCTCTCTTCTGACCACGCTTATGGCTAGCCCAGAGGGTATCAAATACCTTGCAGAGGATCAGTTCTTGAGACAGGTCAAGAAGAGCTTTGCGCAATTGGACCCTGTAAGTTTCCATTTCTCATACCCAAGTGCTCATTCTGACAGTGGAGAACAGTTCAATGGTGTTCCTGGCTCTGATCCAATATTTTCCAAAAAGCGAGTGGCCGACACCTTGACTTACGGCTATCTAGAGATGCTGGGGACACTGAGCAAGTTCAAGGACGGTATCGAGTAAGTCTAGTTCATGTCCTGAATCGCTTTCGTTGCTAACTTTGTCTGTAGGCTGCTGGAGAACGAAAACATTTTTACTGCATTCTATCATCTGAGCGAGCTCCGGAGCAGAGAGGACTTGATTAAAGGCATTGTCGATAACCTGGATTACAGCATGTATGCCCTTTGTCGTCACTCACTTGAATTTTGCTGATCGAACGGTAACAGTGATGGACACCCTCGAATCCTTTTGTCGAAGGCCCTGACCTCAAGTTACAAGGTGATTATTATTTTTTGACTATAATCAAAGCGTTTAGCCTTTCCCTTACATTATATACAGCATATTCGAGAATACGCAACCTCGCATTTGGGGGCGCTCATCCATGCATCCCCGACGGCCAACGCTTGGACTTTGCGACTTCTACTTACCCAATTGTATGATCCAGCACCTGAAGTTTGCGAACAGGCCGTTCAGTGTCTTCAAGAGGCTTGTGATTCCAAGGACGTGCTACAGCTGGTGGTGGAGATGCAGCCTACGTTGGACCATCTAGGGGACATAGGCGCTGCGCTTCTGCTGAAGTGGGTACATTCTTATTCTTTCGTACAAGTCTAGCTAACAACTTTTAGGTTTGTATCAACACCAGTGGGATTCCGGTTCCTATACGATGCTGGATACATCGATCGGGCGATGGAATCCTGGTTTAACGTGAATTCTATGTTTTGAAGCTTGATTAAGACCGTATCTCATTCCTTTGTGCAGGAACGAAACTTGGATTACGTGGTCAAGGTCGAGGTATTCCTCGCGAAGGTCTTCAATTTCTCAAATGTTCTAGATGAAGACGAAAGTCCTCCGTGGGTGGTCTTTTTGAACTTTCGATGCCTGATGTTTACGAAATTTCAGTGATTTCGATGGGACCGTACCAGCCCATTTCTACGGGGAGATGGCAAAGACAGAACTTGGTTGCCAAGTCCTTCAAGAAAAAGGACATTTCGTGGAGTTCGCTCAATTCATCCGGCAACACAGTCATGAGAGCGAGGACACCGATCTCATCACGAAATTGAAGAGCGTACTCTGGGCCGTGGTAGGTTTCTTGACACTTGGCTTATGGTGTATCTTCCGCTTAGGGATACGAACAGGGCAATATTGGAGCGACTGATGGTGGACTTCATTTCTTGGAGGAAGAGGAGATCATTCCAGCGATCTTAGAAATTGCAGAAAAGTCTCCCATTCCTTCTGTCCGAGGGTGAGGATACTTGGATCTTCTCTGTTGCTCTTGCCTGATAGTGTTCCAGGTCATGTTTCTTCGTTCTCGGCCTCATCTCTTCAACGTCTCAAGGAGCTGAAATCCTTGCTGATTATCATTGGGAGGCAACACTCTCCCCTCTAGCTATGCCCTCAGGCCTATGTGTGCCTGCAGACGTCGAAAAATTCATATCAGTAAGAGCATCGGCTGATTCGCCCCCAGAGTCATCTGTTAACGTTGCGCGACTAGCTACCATCGTGGACTCCAACTATTCCGAAGAAGGGTGAAAACCGACTGCTACCCCCTACCGCCGAGTATGAAATCGAAGCTATGACCGCGATTCAGAATTTAGCAAACACAGTCATCGCTAATGCAGCATCGCGATCTCTAGCAAGGTATGCAGTTGCCTTTCCTTCCACATGGGATTTTGCCTCACCAGTATACAGGATTAAATCTCGGGCAGATACCCGTTCTATTTTCACATCACCCGACATGTTCTACAGAGCACTACATATCATATCCACTCAGCGATATCGACTTCCAGTCCGCCGATATATCGTTGACCTGTTCAATCAAGAACTCAACCAAGACCTCGTTGCATCTCTCGCTGACGCCGCGAAACGCCTGAAGGCGTCGCCATCTTACAAGCCTCCGAAGGACGACACGATTCGCATGAGCATATTCGGGCGAATCGGCAAATCGCGGCGACCTTCAGAAAGCGACGAGTCTGACGAAGATGGTTCTCTTGACGCTCCACCAGCACAGACCGTACCTGTACCCGAACAACCTACTATCAGTCTGCAACCAATGAAGAAAATCGTAGGCTTTGCGGTCGTCTGACACAGACATTTCTCCACATCCGACCTCTCTCTTGTCCAGCATTGCATCTTATCTTTATGGACTCTTGATTGTCACCATTGCTCTATTTATTTGCCTACATATTGTGTTTTTCTGTATATTGTTGTACAACACGGGTTTCTTCGCATTCGGGAGCGTAATATGTAACCCCTAACCCAAGATGAGATTGCGCGGATGGTTCGGCAAGATCCGTAAACTGGGAAATTAAGGTTCAAGCCACTGAGAATGGCGGCTACTCAGTAAATATCACTGGAAAGCGGGCTCGACAACTTCAAGACTTCAAGATGGGTAAGTGCTGACCGTCCTCCCTATGCTCGTCGACCACCGTTGGCTCATGCTCATCCAGTTCGTTACGCCGCCGCCGAGACCGCCACCAACCCCGAAAAAAGTGAGATATGACATGTTGGTTGTGGAAGATCAACGCGTTGACCAAGATGATCCATTAGCCTCCCGCGCTCGCGGCGAGTACCTCCGAACACATTTCAAGAACATGCGCGAAGTGGCCGCTGCTCTTTCCGGTAAATACTCCTGGATCTATGAGAGAAACTCTGAATAACCAGTATCTACCTAATAGGAATGAAGCTGACGAAAGCTTACGCATACCTCGGCGACGTTAAGGACCACAAGCGGGTCATTCCTTTCCGAAGATTTGCTGGTGGTGTTGGACGGGCAAGCCAGGCTAAGGAGTTCAAGGCCACACAAGGTGCGTAACTGTGGTCTCTTCACCGGTTTCTAGTTCTCATACTTGTGAACCGCAAGGTCGTTGGCCCGAGAAATCCGTCAAGTTCATTCTACGACTCTTGAAGAACGCAGAATCAAACGCCGATGCTAAAAACATCGACGTTGAGGACCTCACCATCAAAAACATTGTCGTGCAACAGGCTCCCGTATGTGAATCGGCCATCTGACAATCGAGTGCAAGCTGACCCTCTTACTCAAGAAAACCCGCCGCCGCACATATCGTGCACATGGTCGTATTAACCCTTACCAAGGTCACCCCACACACGTCGAGATTATCCTTGCTGCAAGCGAAGTCGAGGTTGAGAAGGCCACAGACAAGGCTGCAATTTCACTCGTTGGCCTCAACCGACGACAAGTTGCGAGGAGACGGATCGAGGCTGCTCGTGCTTGATTCTCGTGTTTGATTCAAGGTGGGGTGGATGTCGAGCGGTTGAGATTCGCGGCGTGTATGCACTTTTACTTGTGATGTACAAGACCTATGCCTATGCCATGCGTGCCACGATAATCATTCAACGAAGTTTTCGAAAGCAATTTTGTTTGGAACATGTTGGAAGTTTATTGAAGATAGGTAAATGGGGCAACAAAGTATGAACACGATAGCGATGCAAAATAAACATGACGGAGATGAAGGAATGTGGTTGATAACGATACAAAGGAGTGTTGGGTTGATGCTACATAGGAACAGTTGGATGGTAATGATCGTGAAGTGTGCTATAGCAGAAGGGTCGTACAGGCGGAATGAGTGAATGAGTGTGGTTAGATGTAAGTTTGATGTGCGGGCCGATTGTCTTTATTCATGTTCTTCCATTGTTGTCATTGACTGTTGAGTCAAAATCAGCAGCAATGTATCGGACAGGTTGATTTTCATTTCTTCATATAATTCAGCAGCGACGAGAGACTTCCTGCCTTGGCCTGTTGCTGTTGAGGGGTGAGAAGGATGTCTTGTGGGTAGTTGTGGACAACGCTGTTCTCCTCGTCCAATGAGCCCTGGGCACTATACTGCCAAACCACCTGACGATTGATATATTGCAGACTGACTCTCACTTGTTCGCGTTTTTCACTGGTAAAATGAAGGATGGCTAGTCAGTAGGGTGGACTTCGGGATCATATTTTCAAAAGGACAGACCTGCGATCGTGCAGTTCCTGATATCTGGTAAATGACGAAATGTCGTCGAAGCAAGAGAATTTGGAGAGATGACCGTCAAGCCAGGTCTGAAATGGCTCGTGTTGATCGAATTTATATGGAATCAAGTAGTGGTCGAGGGCTGCAAAAAAGG
Organism: Crassisporium funariophilum; assembly: GCA_014925845.1. Lineage (NCBI taxonomy): Eukaryota > Fungi > Basidiomycota > Agaricomycetes > Agaricales > Crassisporiaceae > Crassisporium > Crassisporium funariophilum. Next base: position 935,770 of record JACGCL010000006.1, read on the forward strand.
GAGTGAGACGAGGGAGATGAGGGAGAGCAGAGAAGACATACTTCTGATCGTCTGCATCATGATACGATACCCCGTAAGACGAATGAAGCTCGTGTCCTGGACTGGCTTCTTGTTGTCGTCTTTTCTTTCGTCTGGCTTGTTCTCAGGAATGTTCACTTTTGCGCTATCGGACGCTAACGGAGTCTTGGTATCTTTCTTGTTTGAATTGGTGGGCACATCCCCTTTTCCTTTCGCCTGTTCCTCGCCCTTCTTTTGGGTCAACTCCACGGCTGACACAAGGTCGTGAACAAGGGCGGCTAGATTAGGTCGTTAGTAACAAGTAAAATGGTCACAGAGGAGAGACTGACAGGTGAGAGGGAGAGTGGGTAACAACTTCGTTTGGCAGACACGTCGATATGGACCGTAGTTCCCCCACCCGCTGAAAAAGTTATCCAACTGGTAGAATTTGGCTTTATTGCCGATTGGAACGAGCTGATTGACCAGAGGTATTAGGTAACGACCAGTATAGTTTGCAGAGATATGGAATTTACCACTACGGTTTCTGTCATCCTGCTGACAGAGGACAGATTGATCCCACTGAAGATGGCACTGGCGCTGCTGAAGTTTCGAAGCTGGATGCAAGCCTGAGGGATAGGTTGTCAGGTATAGTAGAGCAACTCAAAGCTGAATGACGAACCGATGAAATCTCGATCCAGAAACATAACATGCGTACGCGATCCATGATTTCAGTCGGCTTGATGATTGTATAAGCGGCCCACATAGCGATGGCCTGCTCAATCACTGTGATTGCCTTCACAGCCTCGTTACCGGGCACTTTGTCCTGGAGATCCCTCACTGCTTTTTCGAGGCGCCAGTACTCCATAACTTCTGCAGGGTCCACGTCGCGAAACATGTAGGACATTTTCATTGTCAACTGTCGAGAGAACTCCTCATGACCGGCAGGGGTGTCAAATTGGAAGAGCTGGGCGACCAGATCCTTGGAGAATCTGGGCGGAAAGATATAGCCTGTAGGGATGGGTTTTTCTTGAGGCATCTTCAGTTCCCCCCGTGCGACAAGTGCTTTAGTCCGTTTGACGAGTCTGAGACCTTCGTTCTCCGAATTCGACTTCATCTGGTCTATCTTCTCGATGATGCGGAAGAGGATGTCGTTTGGTCGATCTATCTTGGATCTTTCCTCTATAAAGGTTCGCATTTCATCGATGATCTGGTCGTCGTGCTCGGCTTTCCAATACTGGTTGAGCCAGTCATACATAGTCTTCGCCACTCGAATTCGGGTGATGCCTGCCGTAGCATCCCAGACGCGCACTTGGGCTTCAGTGAGGTTGACAGGCCGCTGCTCGTGGTATCTTTTCACTAACTCGTCGAAGAATACGGCGGGGGTAGTGAAGAGACGGAAACAAGTGAACAAAGTGGTTGAGAAGTCATGGTCAAAGACTCCCTCCTTTGAAGTGAGGACGGCGACGAGAGCTGTGAGGGATCCACCTCTGACAGAACCCTCTCGATCGAAGGTAAGCGTTTCAGCGGCCCCAGTAAGCATGGGCATCTCAACATCAACACTGGCATTGGCGGGGTCGTTCAGGAGATAAATCGCAGAGCCACAGTTGCGGTATGCTGGTTTTGGTCGGACAGGCTCAATAGCGGTACGGAAAGACATTTTGACTGGGTCGACGTCTGCATGGTCTACGATGTTAACCAAGGCGGATGAAGCTTTGGATTTTGTCGATTTGAAGCTGAAGATAGAAGCCTTGGAGCTGCCATCCTTGGGTGCGGATTTCGGGATACGCCAAGTTACCTTGTGTTTACGTGGCTTGGTTCCCTTGCCCCCGGGGTGGATGTCGATAAGACTGGTTAATTCGTCGACTTCATCTGAAACAGCATCCGAAGTGGAGGGGCTCTCTGGACCGGAACTGACGGTGTCAGATGCCACCGTGACCTGAAGTACTGCAGTGACCTGAGGAGGTAGTTCTGGCAGAGGCTTTGACTTCAATGTGGTCCTGACAGCGGCTCCTAAGAGACCTGATAGGCTCTCGTAGATAGTGCGGACAAATTTATAGGAGTGTTCAAGTTTCGCCTCAAGTTCATCGGGCTCGATATCTTTCAAGTTCAGGAAGGACGCCAGAAACATGCCCCCGATGCTATAGACACTGTGCAGCGACATTACGTATTGTGGGTCGGAGACATCGACGCCTGGAATTTGCTGCATCTGATCAACAATATCGGTGATGCAGTTGACGAAGACATGCGCGACGGCGCGATAACGTTCAATGTTTTTGGACTTGTGCGCGTTCGACAGCTGTCTTTTGACTGATCGAATAGAAGGATAAGACTCCCTAAGACTCGGCTTGGGGACCGCAGGCGCGTATTTGGCATACAAGACTGGGGCGGCCTTGTCGCTGTGGATGCTCTCGGCCTTCTGGGTCTGAGCGACCTTAGACATGGGTGGCGAAAAATCTGCTACTGAAGTAGGAGGTGTGATATGATTTTCGACGAATTGAACAGTTTTCTTGCTTGCAGGAGGTTGCCTGCCAGGAGTTTTCCTTAAGCTAGGGGCGGACATGTTGTTTCTTTCGTTGTGTAATGATGAGAAGAGAGGGGTTTGTGGTAGCCCGTTCATTTTATAGACCAGTTAGCAGGTGCCACAACCGCTTTTGCATGTCCAGAATAGGTCCAATGGCCTGCTGGTTCGGAGGTATTGACCATTGTGCCACTGGAAGTAGTGGCCTCGCAAGTCCCGATATGGATTTTGGAAGTTATCGACTGTCGCAAAACTTTCCACGGACAATGCATGAGGATATTGGAAGTCGAATCGGTGCTTCCAGCTTCTCATTAGAGGCCCTTAAAGTCGACGAAAAACATAGTGCCTCGAGGATCTCGATTTAGCAAGTTCTTGCAAGATGACTACAGCAGCAAGTGATGTCTGGCCCAGTCAGAAGGGGCAAGGCAACATCCACTGGTCTCACTATGACCTGCATGATGGTGGGTGGTAAGGCTCGGGGCGTCCAGAAGAAAGCCAGTAGAAGCTAGATTTAGTTTCATGATCCTGTGCAAATCGCCAATGTGAGGCAACGCATTGATATGCTGGACCATGCGATTAAGCTATGTCAAGAGGACTAAAAGCTGTGCCGAGGAGGACGGGCAACATGAAGCACGTGTGTTTAACAGGCACACGGATACTTTTGTGTCACTCAGCCGTGTTGCACTGGTGACTGTAGCTCTCCCTCCTCTTCGTCTCGAAACACTCTCCGCAGCCAATCATTGTCGCAGGCGCAGCTCATTCCTGACTCCCATACAGCAACTTCAGCCTCAATGGCGAGCTCAAGCAGGTAATCATCCAATATCACACTTTCTCACACAAAGCACACTGCTGACTCCATATATCGCATCCAAAGATTGAATGATCCCGAGCGCTTTATCAGAGTAAACTGTACGTTGTTCAACATCTACTATAGCTTGAAATACTCAACCCTATACTTTCATTTACCAGTGTATGGTGCCAGCGGTCTAGTCAAACGGGAATTGCTCAGCTTCCCGGATCCGTTTGCGGTACTTACCGTCGACGGGGAGCAAACCAGCACAACCGCTATCGTGAGGCGGTCGTTAGCACCGGCATGGAACGAGACCTTTGATGTGTTAGTACCGCTGGCATTATGCGCCCATCTTTCGCCTTACATCTTCTGCTTGCAGCAAAGTTCGGCAATCTTCCATGATCGCAATCCAAATCTTCGACCACAGGAAATTCAAGAAGCGTGACCAAGGCATGAGTCCCTGCCACTCCCAGTACGAACCTGTAACATTCAACTACTTTGATTTCCAGGGTTTCTCGGCGTTTATAACATCGCAGCTGCGGAAGCCCTCCACCTTGCAGCGAATCAGCAAGGTGATTAAGCTGTCTCGGTAGTGACACAGTATGACTAATTCCTTTTCCTGCAAGGCCTCATCACAAAGGATTTGACAATGTCCAGTAACAATCTGCCTGTCTATGGCAAAGTGTCATTCAGCTTTTCTTTGGCATCTCAACCGCAACAACCTCTCCCGATTTCCCTAGAACGGCCTGTAATACCACCGTCCACACAGGACTATCTGTCACAGAATACGCAACCAGTGCAGAACATAAATCAACCCAGACTTTCTATGCCGCAAGCACGTGTTGAAGAAGAACGCCCTCATACTCTCCAAAATGCCCTTTCCACACCGTCCCTGCGCCCGTCGGCTAGTCATCTGGCCTTAAACACCTCATTCAGTTCTCAAGGCAGACCAGATCCTCCGCGTCCATCTTCAACGTCAGGGCCTGTGGTCGCACGTCTTCTGGACGATGAAGTCGGCAATCCATTACCCGCAGGCTGGGAGCGTCGCGTCGATCCCCAAGGCCGACCTTATTACGTAGATCACAACACACGAGCCACGACATGGCATCGTCCGCAATTCGCAACACAGTCCTCTCAATCGGGCCTCAACAGACCAGCCTCAACTTTATCCACCCAAGGCCCTGCACGAACACCGAGCACGAATCCTACCTCGGCAGCTTCTTCAGTCACATCTCCGAGCGCCGTTACTCCTGGCTCGCAGACAGGTCCATATGCGGATATTCCACTGCCTCTTGGCTGGGAGGAGCGCCGTACGCCAGAGGGACGACCGTATTTCGTTGACCATCATACACGGACAACAACTTGGACGGATCCTCGACGGACGACACAACCACCTCCGTCTGCTGTTACACGTCCAGTCACGAATCCCAACCTTGGGCCGCTGCCATCTGGTTGGGAGATGCGATTGACGTCCACCGGGCGGGTATACTTTGTCGACCATAACACCCGAACGACCTCGTGGGATGATCCCAGACTTCCACCTAATCTTGATGATAATGCTCCGCAGTACAAACGCGACTACAGGAGGAAAGTTGTCTATTTCAGAAGTCAACCCAAAATGCGTGTGCTACCTGGAAAATGCGAAGTTAAAATTAGACGTACCCGTGTATTGGAGGACAGTTACGGCGCCGTCATGGCGTTGACAGGTGAAGACCTCAAAAGGAGATTGATGGTCAATTTCGAGGGTGAAGATGGTCTGGATTACGGTGGTGTCTCCAGGTGCGTTTGATTCGGATCGGCACTCATATGTTTCCTGCTAAATTGTTACATTGCAGAGAATGGTTCTTCCTACTGTCTCATGAGATCTTTAACCCAAGTTACGGGCTGTTCGAATATTCGACACACGACAATTATACGTTGCAGATCAACAACGCATCTGGCATCAATCCAGACCATTTGAGCTACTTCAAGTTTATTGGACGATGCTTGGGCCTAGCAATATTCCACCGTCGGTTCCTCGATGCATACTTCGTGCCCAGCTTCTACAAGATGATTCTCGGCAAACACATGTCGCTGGTAGACCTGGAAGCAGTTGATGCCGACCTACATCGGTCCTTAGTTTGGATGTTGTACGTTCTACCCCTCCTTCAGGTATATTGTTGGTGCATTGAAGAGCTGACGTATTCTGAAGGGAAAATGATATCACTGATGTGCTGGATGAGACCTTCACCACTACCGAAGAGCGATTCGGCGAGCTAGTGACTGTCGAGTTGAAGCCAGGAGGCGAGGAGGTTCCAGTCACTGAAGACAACAAGAAGGATTACGTCGACGCAGTGGTTGCGTACAGGATTTCACGGCGAGTAAAGGAGCAATTCGACGCGTTCATGACGGGTCTGCTTGAACTCATCCCGAGAGACTTGATAAATGTGTTTGATGAACGAGAATTGGAGCTTTTGATTGGTGGGATGTCTGAAATTGACATGTGAGTAGCTGACTGTCCTGCATCACAAACCAGAAATAACATCGGAATATTTATAGGGATGATTGGACTAAATTCACGGATTATCGTGGGTACGAGAAGACCGATCAAGTCATTGAATGGTTCTGGCAGTGCATACGCTCTTGGCCTGCTGAACGTAAATCACGATTATTGCAATTCACGACAGGAACTTCTCGTGTCCCGGTCAATGGGTTCAAAGATTTGCAGGGGTCGGATGGGCCACGGCGGTTTACGATTGAGAAATCCGGTGACCCTCAAGGTCTGCCGCGGAGCCATACGTGCTTCAATCGTCTGGACTTGCCTCCGTACCAAGACTACGAAAGTCTGGAGTCAAAACTGCTCTTTGCTATCGAGTAAGTGCCTCTTAGGTGCTTTCTCCTCAGACCTTGTTTGCTGATGATTTTGTTTACAGAGAGACGGAAGGGTTCGGACAAGAATAATCTTTTCTTTATTATTGTACCTTGTTGTACCACATACTTAGGATGTACGTCAGTCTGCGTTTTCGATGTTTCCATTTTCTTTCCATCTCCCTGTATCTACGTGCCGATACTTCAACTCTTCTTCACCTGATAATTTGTCAGCACCATGCGATTCGGCAGTCTTTATTTTGCGTCGTGGATTTTACATGTTTGCTGCTTTTGTTAGTTTTCTTTCTTTACCACTTCAATACGATGTTTCAACAATCTACCTGATGCGGTCTCGCCCCCTCAAGAAGCTCTCCGATCCATTGATCAAATTTGGAGCAATTCGCTGTAGCGCTGACTCTAGCAGTGCAATTCATACCCTGACCCTTCCATGGATGTGTTGGATTAAGATGAGCAATAGTCTTGTGAAGGCTCTTTCCGGTTACCAGGTTTATCCAGAGGGGTTGCAGTCGCCTTCGATGCCTCCGCAGATGGCTCGATGTAATTCGCTGCCGTTCACCCTTCAAAAAACAAATCTCTGAATCAGAGATAGCAATTCAACAAGTCATGCCGCAGACCCTCCGGCCCCCCACGAATTACCGCCATATCGAAATTATTTACAGATCGATTTGTCAAGAGAGACGAGCGACATCGCCAAGACATCGCGCTACTTTCTTGATGTCCAGCCGACCAGAACATGAAAGTTCACTGCACCAACTTACTCTTCGCAAGTGTAATGCTTCATTTGAGAATGACCGACTCATTGGGCGTGAAGATTCCCATGGTCAACGTCAGATTTGACAGGTCAAGTAGCGCCCCATGTCATCCAATAAGCCGTTCGTAAACTTCTCGCAAACATCCATCTCATAGAAGTTGAAACTCTCTTCAATCGTAAGACTATTGCTGATATCCAGTGATTTATACTATACATGACAACCTACAGAGTAGAGTTCATGATGGAACAGTTCGACGGTGTTCGAGGAGAAGCGGTGCCCATTGAAATTACTGTTTGAACCACTGGAAACCTGCTTAGCCTTTCCTTTTGTGCAGACAACCTCTGGACAAAGTCGCCGCCGTCGACCTCAAAGGAGGTTGCAACCGGAAGGATCAGTACCCAATGTATTGCAAGGTCCAGTTAGTGTGGCAGTTCATCCACCAAACGTTGGGTGCGTATCAATCAACATCCACGATGATAATAAACACACCTTTTCCCTCTCTCAGACCTGCCATGTTCGATAATACTCTTATATCAGGAGGTCATTTCACCCATCAAAGCGATTTCACACAAGTTGTCGTCAATATCAATGGTCAGATATATTCTCCGTCTTGCATTCATGATTCCGAGTTGACTCGATTTGTTGTTCTAGGAGTTGAAGCAAACTTGGCCTCCGGTGAAGTGAGCAAAATCTTGATCACATGTCGATGGCAAGTTTGATTTTGGGCTTAGGGAGTGCGCCGAACGACTTCGGAGGCACCCACCTCAAGCAGGAGCCCTAGTATGTGTCGTGTCATGGAAGCTTCAATGTCCAATGTCCTGATGAGAGATTCAAGACCCAAATCGCAACAGAGGAAGGCGGCGTGCAAATGCAAGAATTTCTTTCTTCGAAGTATCTGAGTCGCACTCAAACGCGCACTCTTCTAGCGTCCTGAACAGCATGCGATACGTCCCTCACAAAGAAGTAACCAAATCTATGAACGACATCTCATGCTCAAAGAACGCGGCTTTCCGTTATGGATACCCCAGCCCAACATGAATCTTTCAAATCCGTACCGAGCACAAGGCGTCTGTATAGGAGATGTGGGCATCATCACTGCTTTCGGGGCTTTCGATTTTCTTTTCAACATATGTCTGCCAAGAGATGATCCGATTAACCCTGAACAATTGCCGGATGGTTTTGTCCCTATCCATCCCCCTCTACAAAAGAGCGATATTCGAAAATTTCGGGAGTTCAGCTCAAGGAGCTACCTTGCGAGCGCATCGATCGCAGAATCACAAACAGGACAACAGTCAACGTATGTCATCATTTACCTGGTGAACATCGAATAATGTTGACAGACCTAGTGGGCTGACCTTTGAATCCTCCGCATCTGAGGGTGCGATTCTAACAATGCCAGAAGGCGCTTTCCACGAGGAGTTGTGTAACGTTTCCAGATTCAGGGACTACATTGCTGCCCATGCAGAGAACTGGTATAAGTTCATCAATGGAACTCGTGGTTACGAAGCTCACAATGGCGATATCCGGATAGTGGTTGGTTGTGACAAAACCACCGCTTGGGGTATGGCCACTTTTTCTAATGCATCTCAACAAAGCAATTTTCGGCTGAGATTTCATGCTTTGGGAGAGCAAAGCCTGCAGTCCACAGCAAACCCATATTCTTGGGAACACTCAGGCATGGCAGAAGTTAGAGTGGGTCCCGAACCTGGAGATAACGACGAGTTAGGAGAGAGCCGCTCATCTCAACTCCGAAACCAATGTCTGTTTACGCGGACGCTCAGCTTTACTCTTGCAGAAAAGGTCTGGGAGAAGCTCTTCCCCACCACCGTCCGTGCCAATGATCCAAATAATGCTCCAACTTCATCTGTTTTGTTCTCTTCTCAACAATACACGACAAGTTCGGGAGTGAGCCCAGCGTCTTCAGTCAGTCAATCAAGCAGTTTTCAAGGCACACAAAGGTCGTTGGAAGGGACAAGCATGCAATCCGGAGGAAGTTCTGAAAATTGGGAAGACCTGGGTGAAAATCAGGAGTCTTCGGTTGACATACAAGATACTCTTGCCATAGGGTCAACGTCTGAGGTAGTAAAAAACAATCCGTTGTCATTGTTCGACTCATTTTATTTGTGAACAACAGGCATTCCACCCTTCCAAGGTCATCGGTGATTACTTACTGAGACAGGTAGCCATATCGTACATCTACTTGTTTGTCCTCTGATGTCACCCAATACAGGCTCCGTCTGCCACCATAGCAATAGTGCATGATAGAGATTGGCACCATCTCAAGACTCTGGTAAATGTGGCAAATGCGGTCATTGCATGATGAAGTTTTGAAATTGCTTTAGGGAGCAGCTTTTTCAGATGCCGCGACGCTCACCACAGAAATATCTTTTACAAACGACATTTGCCTCAATACAAGTAAGGACCTCCCAAGCATTGTCAAAGTCGTAATACTTTATGTTTTTTGTAGACTCGGGCACCGTTTTTCTTGAACTGAAAGAAAGCCATGGAGACGTAAGCCCTTCCTTGAGCTCCAATGAAATTTTGAACGAATTGGAATTCTTACTCTTCAGTGCCTAAGAGAGGAGGAGTTGGAAATCACCGAAATAGTGACAGCAATGAAAGAAGGTCGCATTTCTATTGATCAATACCTCTTTGGGTCTACCAGTAACCGGCACGTGGTTTTGCGGGACTTGATCAAGAAACTTCAGTTGGAACAGAAGCCATTCTCATCACAATACCCCACAATTGATGACAATTCCCGCATCTCATTGCTAACCGGACACCCACGGCGTCTCGCTTCCCTTGATGATCTTCTCGAAGTTTATCAAGGGAATGCTATATTACCAAAGGCCTTGAACTCCCGGCGCAACGAATTGAATGAATTTCCCATTGGGCATCCGAGCAGGACACTTTGCCTCCTGCACCTTGCTGATGCGTTGTTCAAGAGGTTCTGGCATATGCGCCAAAGAGAGGATTTGGAGGACGCAATCTGGCATTACCAAGAAGCACTACTGTTTATGCCGAAAGACCAGTACCATCTCCTAGAGGTTCTCCTTGGCCTGTGCTTGTCTCTATGGCATCGTTATCAAATTCGAGGTCATCTCGACGACCTCAAAAGCTTGCTTAAATACCTTCTTCAACAGTCATCCTTAGAAACTTATTCCCTTCTCTGGACTACGGGCCTACAGGTTCTGCTGGCCTGTTCGAGATGTCGCTCACGGAAATTGAAAGTAAGTAACATCGCTTGAAGGGATGTTTCCCCATGTTTCCCCACAGATGTTCACAAGGACATCGTCAGTGTCAACCTGACGAACATGCTCAAGAGCGCCGATGCAAAAGCTGCACATCTCTAAGACTGAAGTGTCAATTTTCAACGACACTGACTGAACACAACAAGGAAGGGGGGGTGGCACCAATGGAGAACAAATCATCCGGAGAAGCTAATCGGGTCCGCGTATCTGACGACATCCATCAGATACCCCTCATCATACACCCTCTTCTCGCTTTGGGGACTGAGCATGATTGGGATATGTCTTGCGAGCTCAGCAGCCTACCTCTATCGCATCCCCTGCGCCAACATTCAAAAGCTCCCGCCATCAAATCGACGCAGGCACCCACTTCAATATCAATAGAATGCGCTCTTCTTCCACGGCCGCTTCTGATCGAAGCTGAAAACAAAGTGTATATTCAAGTGCAAGATATCATCAACGCTATCGATAGTTGTTTACAGAAGGAAGTTGAACCCTCAGTGGTTGAAAACCAGACGGAGGAAAGGAAATTGCACATCTATCAGGCATTTGCAGATCGACTTGAAGTCCTCAGGCAGGCAGCCGACGGCGAGAGGTGCAGAGGAATTGACTTATTACAGGGTCAAACACGATTCATGGGCCTCTTCCCGAAAACCATGATTGCCTGGGAGCTTCACGTTGGGAATAACGTTGGTTCTTCAAGAGGACCTCCTGGCTCATTAGCCATCGACAGTGTCAGTATGAAACAGAGATTTTCATCCCATGCATCAAGGAAAGAAAACGTCGTTGACAAGACAAGCCAACAGGAACCCTCGACAACACAAAGTGAAAATCCTGCATCAGCTTCCTTGGAGGCCCCCACGGACGTTGCGACTCCTGCAAAACGATTCGATGACGACGAGTCAAATGACCCCTTCCCTGTTAGGGACGTGAGTATCCGTGGTAAAGACGGTCCTCACGGTCCAAGCCATGTTATGCTAGACAGTGCTAGGTCAAAGCGCATCCCATCCCCTTCCTTGCCAGGCTCCTCAAGCTTGAAAAGCGCGGTATCGCAACAGGGGAGTCCATCTACGAACATCGCACTGCCTGCCGGCTGGGAGGAACGTCACACTTCCACAGGACGCTTATATTTCGTTGACCACAATACACGAACGACAACATGGATAGACCCTCGAAGTCCCAAACAAAAACATGTAGCTGCAGCTGGCGGACCGCTTCCGTCTGGTTGGGAGATGCGAGTAACCAGCGGCACCCGGCGAGTATATTTCGTCGACCACAATACCAAAACGACATCGTGGGTTGATCCAAGACTTTCGGAACCTTCTGACGGGGATATTCCACAATACAAGCGAGATTATAGAAGGAAGGTGGTCTATCTCAGGAGTCAACCGGCGATGCGGGTGTTGCCTGGACCTTGCGAGGTCAGAATCAAACGCACGCGTCTATTGGAGGACAGTTATGCAGCAGTGATGTCTCTTACAGTGGAAAATTCAAAACGGAAATTAGTAATTGCTTTCGAGGGTGAGGATGGGCTGGACTACGGTGGCGTTTCGCGGTACGTCGGAAGTCGTGCGCTCCACGATCCACGCTGAACTGGTTCATCGTACAGAGAGTGGTTCTTCCTTCTATCTCATGAAATCCTCAACCCAAGTTATGGACTTTTCGAGTACTCAACTCATGACAATTACACCCTTCAGATTAGCCACGCGTCTGGTATCAATCCCGATCATTTGAGCTACTTCAAGTTCATCGGACGATGCTTGGGCCTCGCGATTTTCCATCGCCATTTCCTTGATACGTATTTCGTCCCTAGCTTCTACAAGATGATTCTAGGAAAACGGGTAGCTTTGGTAGACCTCGAGGCCGTCGATGCGGACTTACATCGCTCCTTGGTGTGGATGCTGTGTGTCCCGTCAATCACTACCTCTTCTGAAATTGAACTCACACGCGTTCGATAGAGAAAACGACATAACCAACATTCTGGATGAGACATTTACCACCACTGAAGATCAATTCGGAGAATTGGTAGTAATCGAGTTGAAAGAAGGAGGGGAGGATACTCCCGTCACCGAGGAAAACAAGAAGGAGTATGTCGATGCTTTGGTTGATTACCGGATTTCGCGGCGCGTGACGAAGCAATTCGAGGCACTCATGATAGGTCTCCTGGAACTTGTCCCGAGAGAGCTGGTTGATCTCTTTGATGAACGAGAGCTGGAGCTTTTGATTAGTGGTGTGTCTGAAATTGATATGTAAGCACTGAGCACTTATTTCCTCGTATTCTTTGCCCGAAACACAAGAACTGACACCTGACGTTGGTAAACAGGGACGACTGGATGAAGTCCACTGATTATCGTGGTTATGATAAGACCGACCAGGTTATCGAGTGGTTTTGGCAGTGTGTACGCTCCTGGCCAGCGGAACGTAAATCGCGAATGTTGCAATTTACGACGGGCACTTCTCGTGTCCCAATCAATGGGTTCAAAGATTTGCAGGGCTCGGATGGACCACGGCGGTTTACGATTGAGAAATCTGGTGACCCTCAAGGCCTGCCGAGGAGCCACACGTGCTTCAATCGCCTAGATTTGCCTACGTACCAAGATTATGAGAGTCTGGAGTCAAAATTGATCTTGGCTATTGAGTACGTGCCTCTTTATCATCTTGTGTATCATTGTTCTCTAATCATCACATACAGAGAGACGGAAGGGTTCGGTCAGGTGTGATTTTCTTTTCTCCTGTCGTGGGTACCTACTTCGAATTTTCTCTGCGTGGCCATTCTTCCTTTCCTCATCTTTTCTTAAGACATAATGCTTGTATGCTTTTCTCTCCGCTTTGTCCGTTGTGCAATAGGGTGTTTTCGTGCTGTTCTCCCTTCTCCCTCTTATGGACGCATGTAGTAGTTAGTATCAGGTCTGCTGAGGCGAATTTGTCAGTGAAGGTTCAACCCCACTTTCTATTCCTAGAAAACCACTCAGATCACAACAATGCTGCATGGAAGTCCGTTTACGCGTCAAACTCAATGGAGTGATTTCAAGCAACCATCACAATCAAATAGCAGTTGTGTACCAAATTTGACTTCGCCAACATCCAGAATTAAAGTTAATGCTCTAAAAAACAGCCAACAAAGAAGGGGTATCTCAAGTGTATCCTATCTGAAAAGGAGATGGAGGATTTAGAAGGCAGCATGTGCAGCGCTGTAGGCAGCGCCAACCGACGCGGGGGAGGTCGAAGCGTCCCAGTTGGATCCACCAACGACGACAGTGTTGCTGCCGAGATCGTGTCCGCTGAAGCCAAAATCGTTGGCGGAGAGGGAGCTGTCTGAGGAGACGATGTCGCTGAAGTGGTTGCTAATGCTAGAATCAAATCCGACGTGGTGGCCTGAGGTGCGGCGCAAATCGTGGCTGAAGAGGCCAAGACTGGCATGGAACTGTTCGAAGACGACGGTCTGGGTCTCGACCTCACAGATTTGCTCAGTGATGATTCTTTGAAACGAGGAGTAAGCATCCAGTCAAGGCACTTAAAGTAACTGTGAAGATGCACCTCTTGGCCATCTCTTGCAAGACAAGGAGGCGCTGTTGGATGATCTCAACGGACTCGGTATGACAGACAAGTTCCTGGTCCTGTTCAACGATTGTTTGGCTGGAGATCGACCCAATGAAGTTGTCAGAGCCGTAAAAGTTGTCAAAACCGGACAGAGAGGAGAAGCCTCCCCAGTTGTCGAACGAGTAGGATCCGCGGGCAACTGACAATTCCGGGGGAGATTGATAAGATATCTGGCAAGGAACTGTCACAAGAAACTTACCCAAACCGCTGCTTGTGGGAACGGGCGTAGCTGCGACACTGCCGATGACAGCAGATGCGAGAACAAATTTGAAAAGCTTGCCGAACATTTTGAAAGAGTGGAAGTTGACTACAGAAGCTAGGGAAAGAGAAGTCAGATTGACAAGGAACACAAGTTTCAGTATACTCGGCTGACCTGCAAAAAGCAGTGAAGATTGGGAATTAAGTCGAAAAGAGGCACCCGGCCAAGTAAGTAAAGATGAAAAAGAAAGAACGAACGAAGGATGTGATGAAGGTCGAAGGCATCCTGGCTCTCCCTTTTATAGTGATAACAGCAGGAGAATGAGAGCCGTGTTGTCAAGAGAAGCCATGCGGCAGAGCTGCCATGTCAACTTAACATGGCAGTTGAAAGCATATTTCAGACGATTTTCAAGGACCCAGCGTCCAATGTCAGTTGCCCAGCGCTGTTGGGACAAAGTATATTCTCAGGTTTGGTAGGTGTCGACAAGTGAGTAACGAGTGGGTGTGCGATGAACCTTTGACATTATTTTTTGATGGTAGGCCACTGAATGACTACTCTTTCTATCAGGAGCACCGACTTTTGAAACAAAAGACAGGTGCAGACTTCTGTCGGCGCGGTTCGTGCATCAAATAAAATGACGGAATGACTTGGGAATGACTGACCGTATTTGATGATCGCATAAACATCGTGGATCGTTGTTAGGTTGCCCGGTATTACAGCTTCTCGGCCAGTGTCGGGGGCAACAGTGGTAATGAATGCCTTGATAAATGACCAGGTCGGAACGGGGTTCTGGGCGCCCAACTTCAAGGTGCTTGAATGATGCAACAGCTTGTCAAGCTATGCACAGGCCGCTCATAAAAAATAAAATCGCAGCAGGAAGGCCATCATGCACAGGCTCGGAGTCGCTCAGCATGAGTGTAGTAGTAGACTGGCCAAGATTCAGCAACATAATCCAACAGTATAAGGCATGCAAGGCACAACTTAAGTACATCCAGGGGTTGTCCCAAGGTTGTCCAATTGTCCAGTTGCATAAAATACTCGTGGGGTGATCATACGTCGATCAATTTCCCACAGCCCTTTATTGACAAGCACGCCCAAAGCCAATAAATCAACGTGGCTAAATCTTTGAAGACAAGGCAGGACTGCCTGAAGGCTCAGATAGGTGAGTGATGACAATCCAAAGATGTTTGACTCATGACACGCTCGGTAGCAGTCGCATCGAGTTGCGATATTGAAGGCAACAGTGCGCCACATGCTTGCGACCGGAAATGTCGTGACAACACCCGAAAATTCCGAAGTGAAGTGGAATAAAAATCCGCTACGATTTCTGGACCTCAGTGCTGTCCGCGCTTGGAGACATACACCAAACTGCAAAAGTCCCGTATTTGTCGAACCCGCTTCAGGTGCATTTAGTTCGAATGATTGAAATGCATCAGACATATATGGCAGAGCGATAGGTATACTGATCAATCCTAAAACAAGATATTGTAGTTGCAAAATTTGATGCCCCTATTCTCCTACGCTCTAGACTGTGAACCAGCATAAGTATGCGGCGTAGAATGAAATGCTTTGGAAAAGAGGGGGTTGCAAATGGAAAGGGCTTCCCAGACAGATTTCTTTTTTGAAGCCTCCCGTGATATTGGGTATCCAGAGTCCTCACAAATCACCTGACCGCCATCTATGAGTTCTGTGGCGCGCTTTAAGCATTAGATCCAGTCAAACCGAGAGAAATCATCCTTCAAAGGCTTGTCCTCACGGAAATGTTTGTAAGTACCCAGACGCCAAAGAGTTTTATTGCCAGAAAAAATCATTACAAAAGCAAACCGGTATCGTAAAATTGCCAAGTCAAGTCCAAAATCTATCTTATGGGTATAACAAAGTGTGCGAAGGAAGCTTGTGGAACAGTCACGAGATACACCTCTATGCGATGTCAAGGACGAATCACTGGAGGGCATCCTGAGTGGCACCGTAAGCGGCATCGACGGAGGATGGGGAGGATTGGTCATTCCAGTTGGATCCACCGACAATGACGGATTGGCTGCCGAGGTCGTGTCCGCTGAACCCGAGGTCGTTGTTGGAAAGGGAGCCATCCGAGTTCATGATATCGCCGAAGTGGCTGGAAATTCCAGAATCGTAGCCGACCTGGTGGCTGGACTTGCGCCTCAAGTCGTCGCTGAATGAGCCGAGGCTGGCGTGGAATTGCTCGAAGGTGATGGTCTGAGTCTCGACTTCACAGATCTGCTCTGAGATGATCCTGGAAAGAGGTACAGCATTAGCTGCTGGTTGAAGGTGCGCGAGCAAAGGAGTAAGCAAACCTCTTGGCCATCTCCTGAATGACCAGGAGACGCTGTTGGATGATCTCGATAGACTGAGAGTGGCAGACGGTTTCTTGTTCCTGTTCAGTGACGATGGTCTGGCTAAATGAAGAGCCCATGAAGTTGTCGGAACCATAGAAGTTGTCGAAGCCGGACATCGACGAGATACCTCCCCAGTTATCAAAAGAGTGGGAGGAATCACGGGAGACTGAGAGAAAACATCTAAAATTAGCAAACTCGCGATTGTGTGCGTTTATGGAGCTCACCCAAGCCCTTGCCAGAGGGAAGAGGTGTGGAAAAGACACCGGCGACCATGGCGGAAGCAGCGACGAGGGTGAAAAGCTTGGCGAACATTGTTAAAGAGTGATTTGAAAGTGACAAAAGAACTGAGCAGGAGTGAGCAGGAGACTGTAAGCTTGAGTTGTTCTCAAAGGTACTGAGTAGACGGTAACTTACCCGGTCTGTTAGGATGAAATGAAAGAAAGTAAAGATTGTTCTGGTGTCGAAGGCGAAAGGTAAAGAAACAGGCGACCTGGCCAGGTGTCTGAAAAGAAGACAAAGAAGTGAGGAAAGAACGAAGAATAATGAAGGAGACAACTTTTGATATCTCTCTTTTATGTGAAATCACACATACACGGGCGCTGCTTGTGAGAGGATTCCGTCGTGAGATTTGTCATGCCGGACAGAATGTTCATCCTGCCTGGAAAAAATGGACGTTTCTGGTCTCGTATGTCGAATGTCGCTTGTCGAACGCTTGATTCGGGTTGTGATAGGTAGCAATATATTTTTACCCACCTGTCCTCTTTGGAGGGCTATAAATAGAATTTCGTTGATTGAGCCTGTATTATCTCTTTGCATGGTAGCCATCAGGACATAGCGAAGTTCAGCGTCCTAGCTACATCAGGTAGTAGTAGTAGATAGCCGTCTTTCAAAACGCGCACGGAGGCTTGGAGAGCCGATTTTTCTTGCCACATCACAAAATATGAAACAATTTTGTTATCGCCTTAACTGTTGGCCAAAAATATGGTGACAGTATTGACAAGACGGACGAGTTGAAAATAAAGCAGGAGAGAAATGAGCTACAGGCCTCTGTATGCCACGACTGGCCTCAGATCGTCGTCAGGTAAACGGGTCGTCAAGGTCGATTCGGAGAAGATGATGGTGAAGCTGAGTCTCTAACCACTGCTATTTGCGTAGACAGACCTCAAGGCACTGAGAGGGAGGAACAAGCTGGCCGACCCAAGTAAGCAACGAGTTCAAATATTGCAAATGTCAGAAGGCTCCAGATAGTCGAGTGCCATCGTATGTCCCTGAGAGTGGATTGTGTCAATCTTACGACGATAAAAAGGTCCGGCGGTCAAATGCGCGGAGTCTGCGCGCAGCCTTTGATAGAATCGGCGTTAGAGAACCAGAGTTCCAGAGAAGGATAGTCGAAAGCAGTCGAAACCAGTGGCTTGCACAGCAGAGCCTAATCTTAGACCGTCCAAGTCACCACTGATGGAGAGTTTGATGTGAATATTTTCGTCTACGTTAGAGACCAGCATCAAAAGCTCCACCATCTTGCAAGCCACAATTGCGGATTTCCAGCCACCGGCGTACATGGGGTGTGCAAAAATAGCTCGGGGAACGCCGATTGGCCGTGCACATCCTCATTATCGAGACGATGAGAAAAAGAATGATGTTGTAGGGCCCGGCTGCGATTGATGAGCCAAGTGAAAGGATAATGACTGACTGCCGGCGGTGGTTTTGGCCCCTGGAGGTCGGGAGTGTCTAGGCGACGAGGGTGACTGCCAGTCTCGACGTAGAAGATGAGACCGAGGAAAGGGGGTGCTCGGCGAACGGGCTGGGCCCCTCGTCATACCTTGCAGAGGATGTCGTCGGCAAGACTGACAGGTGTGCGCACATCGTTGATGATAGGACTGGATATCATTGGATATTGAACTTTGGACTCGAGGCGGCATTGGTTGGGGTCCCGACAGCGACATCCGTCGGTAACCATCTCCTTCCAAGAGGCCTTGAGTTTTGCCCCTCATCGGTTTTTCCCGCTATCGTGTTCTGAGAAGCTACGAGGAATGGTGGAGGTTGGAGACGACTGGACCTTCGAATTTTCAGAACCTTTCGCGAGGCACGCCCAAAATGTTGAAAGTCGACGAAGATACCAAACACCACGCGTCGCGGATTTGCTCGTCACACAACCGTGCCGCTTTCCCCATGCCCAATACATAGCACTCCCTCCTCCCCGGCTCCCCACTCAGGCCACATACTTTAGCGCCCACGAACCCTCAGCACCCCGTAATATCTATGACAGTTGCCATGCCAGGCGAGAGAGCCGACGAGCACGCCTTTCTCGAGTCAGTCGACGGCGAAATCTCTTTCTTCCGCTCGATCATGCGCGCACGGCCAGTGGGGATTCACAAACATTTCCACGTACTAGCGATACGCAACGCGATACTGAAGGATACGGGGCGGCGGATCCACATCGAGACTATATGGGAGAAGCTGAGGAAGTTCTATGATTTAGACGCGCTGGACTCTATCGTAGGTTTCTGTGAACTTTGGCGCTTTTGATGTTAGTTGGAACTGATTTGTAGCCTTCACTTGTGGGTCTCAACGCACAGGATCTCGAGTCGGAAGGATACCTCTCCGGGACCAGATCCAATAATTCAACGCCAATATCCATACGCTCCCCATCCCCCTCAGAAAACCTCTCAGGGCACCCCTTCTTCCGAGAAGAATTCTCACTGCCCTACGACGAAGCCTTCGAATCCATCATATCCCAACGGCGCATGCGCGCCACCGCGTCTGCGCCCTCCTCGCCCGCGCCCTCCCCCGCCGCCGCCAGCGCACCCCCGCCCCCAACCGCTTCCACAACAATATCGACCGCCTCCGCATCCACATCGACCGGCAACAACAAGCGCGGGCCCGGGCGCAAGCGCCAGAAGACGGGGAAGAGCAAGCTGGATCTCGCGGGCTTGGTGGGCGGGGACAGCGATAGCAGTGCGCTGACGCAGGAGAGCGGTGACGAGGCGGCGCCCGTGCCGGCGGAGACGCCGAGGGCGCGGAGTTCGGTCATGGGGACGGAGGAGGGGACGGATTATGAGGAGGATGGCGAGCCGGATGAGGTGCGCGAACCGTCGCCGCGTGAGTGTCTTTTCTGGGTGTCATTATGGTTAGGAGATGTTGCTGATATGCGGAATGGGTGCTTAGCCCAGCCAGAGTCGCCGAAGCCGACGCGTGGTCGGCCGCCGAAAGCAGGGCGAAGAGGACGCGGGGCGGCGACAACGCGTGGTGCTTCGACGCGCGGGATCAAGAAGAAAAAACGTTGACTTCTTCCATACATACCTCTTTGTCATTTGTATTATACCTCATGGTCTTTTGTTGTTTTCTCCTCTCAGAATTCATGGTACGCGAACATCGTTGATTACTGACATCAATCGACGCGTCATGATCTGATGATCCCTGCTTGACGAGATGCAGAGTTTGCGGATCGCGAAGCAATGAGATAAAATTAAAGTCCCTGGTATATGTGCGCCACTCATAAATTACGAATCGTGGTGGGTCTTCCGTCCATAGATCCACCTTCCTGATGATACGAATCGGAATCCCTACATGATAACGCAGTCTTTCTTCTCTTGTGCAAGTGCAGCCTCCTCAGCCGCCAGAGTCGCTTTCTCTTCTTCGCTCAACAGCTGCGCAAAACGTTAGCACAGACATGAGAGTTGATGCAGCGCAATGACATACCCCTTTCGCTTCCCTCGCCTTCATTGCCTTGCGCTTGCTCTCTCTCTCTGCTTTCGCTCGTCTATAGAATACATATGTGTGGGGATACAGTGGTAATGATGGGTGATGATGATAACGATACAGATGTTGATTATGCATAACCGAAAATAGGTGGCGGTACGAACGACATCGGGTCGATTGCAGGTTGGGGTTTATTATTGGGATCATGAATGTTAATCATAGCAGTTGAGTTTGTCGTGAGAGTGGATTCGGGATCAATGTCGAGTTGACGAGTGGAGTTAGGTGCGGGGAAAGGAAGATCGGAAAGACTGGTGCTTGATGAGCGAGTACTTGACTTTCTGCAACGAAGGTTTACGTACCTGTCTGTTTTGTTAAAAGGCAAAGAAGTCTTATTTGGCGCCGACTTGGTGGGAGCAGCTCCGGCTGGTCGTGGGTTAGATGCACTCGTCGTCGCTGTGGGGGTTGTGGTTGCCATGGACTTCTTCACGGCCCCCATGGCTGCGGCACCAACCGCAGAAGCCTTCGAGTTCAAGTTCTTGGCACCAGAACCGAGAGTGGCTAGATGGGTGGTTGTGGTAGTTGTGGGTTTCGCAGATCGCTGCGCGGGTGCAGAAAGGGAGCTGCAAGTGTGGTCCGCGGGGAAGCGGTGGGCTGGACAGAACTGGTCTCTGCATTTCTATTGGAAAAGGAGTGGTGAGAATGGGTAACGAGATGGAGCTTGGGAGGAGGAACGTACGTCGCAACGGATAGGGGAGAAGAGGACTTTCTTGCAGTTCCCTCGGGCGCAGACTGGCATGGACTTTGATTTGACTTTGCCTGTTACGACGGAGCACTCCTTCTCCAAGTGAATGTCCATGCGGACATTGGGATCTTGGCCTTGCCGTACTGCCACGGGTGTGTCGCATAGAGGACCTGGACGAAGAAGAAAGTACGTCAGGATATTTTTAGTCTGCATGTGGATTATATGTACAATTCGGAGCGATTCTGTTATGCCTGCTCTCATCATACTGAGAGCACTTGTGCGCGTCGACTTTGAAGTGTTCCTGGCAGAAGGAGAGCTCGCAGTGCTGGCATTTGAAAGGCAGGAAGTCGAAGAGGAGGCAGGTAGGATCTGAGCACTGCTTTCCGACCGAGAGGATGTGTGTGTCCCGTTCTTGGGCAGGCGTTGAGGCGGAGGAAGAGGCCATGGTGGTATGGGTAGTAGATGTGCGGTGTGGATGAAAGAGAGTGGGTGGATCTTATATGGAAAACGAGAGCTGACGCGTCCAAGGCCAAGATGAGCAATATGCCTCAGGCCAGTGGCAATGCTCTTGCCCGAATGAGTCAGCAATGCAGTCCCGAAGAGGAAGGTGATTAGGCGCGGCACTTTATTGCCGATCCCCGATCCAGTTTCAATTTGGACCTTCCACCAGGACCTTATGAAATCGCATTAGCGCCCAAATATTGGAGCTACTATGGTTCACTTTCTACTTGTGAGTCCATCTATTGACATCAGTACCCTTATTGAACATGGTTGTAGATTAGGCATGCAGAAACAAAGGATAACGTCGTATGTGTTATTCAACTCATCAAGTTGCAGCCAACGTTTACATTGTTATTTAGAACGGAGTATGGGCAGGCTGGAAAGATTCGCCTCTTTCGAACCATGGTACGTTGCCAAGCAAGCTTATCTGATGATATTCATGTTCCACTTCTAGGCATGATTGTCAGCGCATATATTCACTTCAATAAGTTCTGCTGCTCATTGGAGATTGACTATATATAGCAAGCACAAACCCTCGCCAAGGCCCTCTCAGACATCAAGTTATCTGCCGTCCACTCCTCTGACCTCAAGCGAACAAGAACGACAGCCACCGTCCTCATAAGCAAGCAGTCCAATACAAACCTACCTCTCATGGCATCGGCACTTCTCCGAGAGCAGAACTTCGGAGCAGGCGAGGGCATGAAAATCAGCGCCAAGTCCAAAGACCTCTCCCTCGCCACTCACTTTGTGAAGGGACGGTTCCCGGCTATTCATACTCGGAACCAGAGGTTTCCTGGCGGCGAGAGCCTCGATGAAGTAGCGCAGAGGGCAGAGGAGGTGATCGATGGGATCCTCCTTCCCTATGTGGTGCAAGAACGAGAAGACCAGGACGGGTCGAAGGCGCCAGTGCTGGTGGCCGTTGTGAGCCATGGCATATTCATAGCAGAGCTGGTGGCGGCCATGCTGAGACGAAGACATCCGGAGCCGGGATTCTCCTTTGATGTTCGGAACCTTCGTGGCATGAGGAATACCGGCTGGACAAAGGTTGAGATGGTTTTCCAGGTATGCTTTCTTCTTAATATATGCGGAATTCGATGTTCAGATTTCTTACAGCCAGCGAGGAACTTTGAGGGAGCTGATGCAGTTTCTTTACCGATGACACTGACGACTAAGATTCTGGCCGTTAATAGGCACACTCACCTGTTAAACTTGGTGAGAATGGCCAATAAGTCTAGAAGTTTGATGATTTGCCAACGTTGACCCAGGTACGGCAGAAGGGAGGCATCGGTAGTATGGTCTATGACCCATCGCAGAAGAAGATTGGAGACTTCTTCGCGAAACCGAAGAAAAATTGCAAAGAAGACCCGGTCGAAGTATCTCCTTGAAAGCATTAACGATATCGCCCTTGCAGGAGAGCTGTAACTGCTTTTACAGCTTTCAGTGCCGACTTCCTTGTTCTACTTTTGCAGCACTTACTTAGCATTAGTCTCGTATACTCCATCATCATCGGACCTTTGTAGGCTCAGCCAGCAGCATTGACATAATCCACACACTGTAGCATACATGTACCATATCCAGACGGCTTTTCGCACAATGCTTTCGAATACCATGTTGCCCCATTTCGGTGCCAGGATGCGTTCCGAGTTCGGTATGACTTCGCACTACGCAGACTGCCAGGCTTTCCTAGTTGCGAGAGGGCGCCTCAAATGCCTTCCATAACGTGTAGGAACTTCGGATACTTCGTGTCTTGTTCAACTCCGTGCTAAAGCAGACGGGTTTTGCCACTCTTGTAGATGCAAGAGTTTTACAACCCCAAGAGCAACTTATGTTCTCTTAGACTTATTTTGGAATGTTTTTTGTTATCTGCAGAGACGAAGGGAGATGAGCACGACTGGAGACTGAACGATACCAAGCGGTTACTCACTAGCTTTATCTATATACGCAAGCACGCAACTACACCCCAGTACTAGTTACCATAAGGCAGGAGCACCTTCCTCAGCTTCTGTGTCTGCGCAGAGGTTGAGTATGCGGTGGTGCTCAGACGATTTTTCTGTCCTGGTCGTTTCGATACGTTCATATGTGAATGTCCAGCCTTGCCCTATCGTCACCGGCACATTCAACAAAGGTGTTAGCTACAATTGTGGTGGATAAGACTGTAGCGAACTCACGCGTTTGAATACGGTGCCTGAAGCTAGCGACCGCCAGCGTTTTTTCGCGCCGGAATGTGATTTGAGTTTGTAGCCAGCCTCAGCTATCGGTGTTGTTGAGAAGAGTCGTGTTGCTGATGTAGCAGTCATGCATTGGCGTCGCGTTGCGTGCAGACACGACTGAGCAGTCCACAGCAGCTGCCGACCGAAAGTGAACATAGCGGCGAATGAAGACGTTTGGTCGTCGCCGGAAGCGTTGGCGGGAAATATAGCGTCACGTGCGTTCATTCAGTTTACGCTCCCGACCCCGCCGGCCAAACTGACTAAAGTAGCGTCTTCCGCAGATCTTTCTTACACCCACAATCCACATTTTCATTTCATTCTTCCTTTCCTACAACCGAAAACTAGACTATCACGACAGATAGCGCCATCAAACGCGTTCAACGACATAGACGAGACAGTATGAGCGATAATCCCCTCAATGAACCTACACCGCAAGATGATGCCGATCGCGTGTGTTGGACCGATTCTTGAGAATCAAGTGCAGAAGACGCTGACTAGGCTTTGGCTTTTTGTATTCGTGAATAGATCCGTTTGAAGAGATTGGCGAAGTTGCAGAATGCACCTGCTTCTACTTCTAGTACACCGGGTACTTCGACGCCTGTAGCGGCCACCCCTTCGCCTGTGCCACCGAAACCGAAGCCGTCGCCTCGTCCTATTGTTCAGGCGTCGATTACGCCCCCGCCTCGGCAGGCTCTGGGTCTGGCGAAGAAGAAAGTGACAGTGGTGAAGCTCGACCTTCCGACATGGGAGAATGACACGCTTGGAAGTGTGCTGAAAGTCACTCTGGACGTACGTTCCATTTGTGTTCGACTTGTGTCCAGGATTTTATTTGAATGACGGCTGGTCAGGCTAATGTTGCTGAGAAAAGCGGGTACGAAATCGTTTGGCTTAAACACCTCGCGGTGGAACTATCGGAAGAAGGCGTTTGTAAGTCCTGTCGGATTGCACATGCATCAACGCCAATGTTGACCCATCTACGTCGCGAAGCTTCCAGCAAGCTCTCTCTTGATATATTAGACCGCTTGTTGATTTCAAGACTCGAACTTGATCCTCAAGTAATGACGTGAGTTCTTCCTGCTGGCAAGCCATTGTCCCCTTCTCATTTGTGTTTTTAGAGATGAGTTAGACTACCTCCCAGTGCTGGTGTCGCTTCCCCCACAGCAGACTATCTTTGAATATCTTGTTGGGTGCTGGAAGCGCTTAAATGCCGCCCGCTCTGTCGTTATCAAGAAGGTTAGTGAACTGATTGTTCCACCGTTTATATCTATTAACCCGTGCTTACAATGTTCTAACAGGGATACACGCCAGTCGACACGCAAAATGCACTCGACCGATTGGAGAAGATACGCGAACTGGTCATCAGTTATACGGGACTTACGCTGCAAGAGCCAGAAATGTTCCCCCAACCATCAGGGTACATTTGTTATCTGTCCACATTCGTCTCCTGCTAACAATAGACCCGTAGTCGCGCCATCGGCCCACCCGAGCTCGTCACGCCTCTTCTATCTCTGTCAGCGCTCTCGGCGCCTCTGCTCTCCAATTCGTCCACCAGCGTGAACTCTCTGTCTCCCTCCGACATCGAGCAATTCCTACAGGACCTCGCTCGTCGCTTCGAGCCCGATAACGAGCTTGGTGATATTCTCGGCCCTGTCGTCCGCGAACTCTTGTTCCACGAGTCCCTGTTCAAACCGGAAGGCTTGGGAGGAGGCGATGCCAGCTGGCGTGGGGTTGTTAGTGGGTTGGAGGTCTTAGTATCGATCAAGAGCATTGCTACTATGATTACGAGGATGGAGGAGTGGAATCCTGAGCTTGCAACGGCGGCAACGTTTGAAAGGCTTTCCCTTCTTGGCCCGCTTTGTCGACTGGGGGTGTTTTCTGTGGAATGGGTATGTTTCTTTTTTGATGTTATTGGGGACTTGGTTTTATGGAGCATTTTATGCAGCCAGGCATTGCTCAAACTTACTTCTCGGATCCCGAGAGGCGGACAAGGGACGACATTGAATCATCCTTTGCCAGTCTGAGAGGCACCCTGAAAAGTCTGCAGGTCTGTCTCAAGCAAGATTTCTATGCCTTGAGGACGAGACACTGATCCTAGATTCCGGATAGTCTTCCCTGTTCCAGATCTTCAATACGCTAGTTAGGGCTGGACCAGAATCGCGAGAAGCCGTCCTTGATTACTTCGCCCGGGTAGTTTCATTGAACGTCAAACGTTCTGGCATGCAGGTGCTTGATTCTCTAACTCTCGCCTGAATAGGTTTCTCATGTTTGTTTACCCTAGGTTGATCCAACGACGGTTGCGTCGGATAGCTTTGTGCTGAACATGCAGAGCGTATTGTTGCGCTTTGCGGAGCCGTTCATGGATGCGAACTATACCAAGGTGAGGCAATAATGAGTCAGTGCAGAACGTTTCCCTAAGCTACGGAGCCCAGATGGACCGCATCGACCCGTTATACTATGTTCACTCATCCCGTATTGACCTGAAAGAGGAGACACGCATCAAAGCCACAAGCGAGGAGGCACAGGAGTGGGAAGACAAACACAAGACGCCTGACGGTACTTCCAATCTCTGCTCAAATTTCCAGTGACTTTGTGACTAAAGCGACCTCTTCAGCCCCTCCACCTAACTTTATCTCCAACATCTTCTATCTTGCAATTGCTATGAGTCATTATGGATATCTGTCTACGATAACAAACTACAATAACCTTGCGAAGCACGTCGATGAACTTCAGCGACATCTCGACATGCTGAACGGCGATGGATCGTGGATGGGGGTAAGCCCTATTCTTCTCACACGGGCGACTTATGCTGATTTATTGATGATCCTCAGAGTCCTTTGCAAGCGCGCACTGAGGCAGCCATACAGCATGTCAAGAACGAACAAGGGAAGATCAAGAGACAGCAACTGGCTTATGAGGCGGGGTTGTTGGATCCAGAGATGGTGTTCCGCTCCATCGGCTTTACGAACTTTTTGTCGACTTGGCTCATCCGTCAGGTTGACCCGAAGAAGGCACATCCCAGTCCTGCAATCCAGTTTGTGCACGATCATGCAAAGTATTAGTACTGTGTAGGCTGACTTTATTTTGCAGATTGCCGTTACCAGAGGAAGTGCCAATGTCCTTCAGAGTACTGCCAGAGTACATCGTCGAGGATATCGTTGATTACTTGCACTTTGCCGTCCAGTGAGTGGCTGAAAAGCTCATCTCTTTTAGGTTTGCGCGATGAACTTACGAAATCTCAAGGACGTCGCCAGACAAGTTCGAACTTTCAGGAAAAGAGGAACTTATGACCTTTGTTCTGACTTTTTTGATCTCCACATGGTACATCAAAAACCCCTTTTTGAAATCTAAAATCAACGATGTACGTCTGGAATTCCTTTGCTACTTCCTGGGACCTGAAATTGCTGTTTCTGCCTGTGTAGGTGCTGTTCATGAGCATCTGGGGGTACGGCCGCGAGCGTAACGGTATTCTTGGAAATTTCCTGAATTCACATCCAATGGCTTTAAAGCACCTTATGCCCGCATTGATGCACTTTTACATTGGTATGTCAAGTTATCACCTATGAAATGCTTACTGATCATTTTATCCATGCAGAGGTTGAGCAGACGGGTGCAAGCTCCCAATTCTATGACAAATTCAGTGGGTAACTTCCATGCCTGTTAGAATCTGTCTCTTACTTTCCTTCTAGATGCAAGGTCAGCGAAAGCATGAGTGGTTCTTTGCTAGACGGTTTTCTGACATATTCTAGGCGAAATATTTCATACATCCTGAAGGTCGTTTGGAACAACCCAACCCATAGACAAGCACTTAATATAGAAGCCAAGTATGCATTTCCAGTCTATCAGACCTCCTCCTTCTTACTGGACTCACCAGGAATGTTGACAAATTCGTCCGCTTCGTCAACCTTATGATCAACGACGTCACATATCTCATGGACGAATCTCTGAGCGAGCTCACCCAGATTCACAACATTCAAACAGAAATGGACGATAAAGCGACTTGGAATTCCAAACCTCAGGAATATCGACGCGAACGGGAGAGCACTCTGCGTTCACTTGAACGCCACGCTTCAGGTTACACTACTCTCGGTCGCTCGACCGTGGAACTCCTCAAGATATTCACGGCTGAGACCAAAGCCCCATTCATGATGCCCGAGATCGTAGACCGACTGGCAGCCATGTTGGACTATAACCTGCAAGCCCTGGTTGGACCGAGATGCCAGGATCTCAAAGTCCGCGAGCCAGAGAAGCTCAAGTTCAACCCAAGAGCTTTGCTCAGCGATATCATACAAGTTTTCCTCAATCTCAGTGACCAACCTGAATTTGTGCAGGCTGTTGCAGGCGATGGACGTAGCTACTCGAAGGAATTGTTCGATCGTGCTGCAGATATTGCCATCAGACGAAGCATCAAGAGCGAGACTGAGATCGCACAATTGCGGCTTTTCGTCGACAAGGTTGAAGAGGCCAAGGTGGCTTTGGATGCCGAAGAAGATCTTGGTGAAGTCCCTGAAGAGTTCCTCGGTGCGTGCCTCTCTTCATTTGCATTCCATTTCCTGAGCATTGTGTGTAGATCCATTGATGGCCACCGTGATGCGAAATCCTGTTCTGCTACCGTCTTCTAAGGCTATTCTCGACCTGGCCACGATCAAGTCACACTTGCTATCCGACTCAAAGGACCCATTCAACCGAGCCCCATTGAAGATCGAAGATGTTGTTCCAGGTAAGCTCCATCGCCTTCTGCATCAGTCGTCGTTGCTTGCTTCATTGATGATGTTTCACAGTTCTTGAACTCAAAACCCGGATTGAAGAATTCTTGACCGATCGGCGAAGCAAGAAGGCACTCGCGGACATGCCGCAACAACCTTCCGACGAAATGGACACAAGTCAATGAAATCAATCAGGGAGCTTGGGGGTTGTAAGCAATAGATCACGACAATCATGACATGGTATCAGCATTGTGAATAATCACTGTATCACTAGACACGCTGTTTTTGCACTGTACTTACATTTGCTTTGAATCTAACATCATTCGGTGGCTGCTGGGGCCAATGACGCCCGAATTGCAATTGTCAGTGAGCGTACTTGTTCTTATTGTGGGGTACCATCTGCGATTACGCATACAAGTACACAACAACTTCCTATACAACCCATGTTCACCTATGCCACGGGGGAATTGGCAGCTCTATGACCGAAACCTGCTGTCTTAATGTCCTCAGGTACTCTTTCGACTTTGGTGGGGGAATGGGAGGCAAATTCTCGAATCCCTCAGCAGCTTTGTCTGGTGGAATTGATTTTGTAAGATCAAATTCGGATTGACGCCATGTCCATGCAGGATTGATATTGATGCGTGTGCGCATGGAACGCTTGAAGGGTGTCGGAAGCCAAAAGAACCAGGCTTGAAATACGTCCTGCAAAAAAAGACGTCCATGACCGTGCCCTTGGTCATTTGGATATGAGACGTACAGTTTGAGTTCCAAACACAAGGAAAACTACTGTGCCAGCTGTTTGGGTAAGATAATAGACTGTCAGATACGGGGAGCATACTCATGAATAGGATAATAGTTCACCTGTAGCGGCAGTTATATCCGGTGCAACGCTATGAGGCGCGAACATTGAAATTAAGGTCACGCTGAGAATATGAATTTCGGAATCATTGTTAGTGACTTTATCAAAATTTGAAGCTGTTGGTGGTCTGTCATCACTTACATCATACCGACAAAAATGTATACGCCAAATACCAACACACGCAGAAGTACTTGGAAATCAGTGCCGCCGTTTCCCCCAGCTTTGCGGAAGCCGCGCCAGTTTCGGTATGTGAGGATACCCAGGTAGACTAAAAAACAACTGTCTGAGTAAATATATCCAAGGACCGCAACGAAATATGCCCACTTTCCACCACAAAACTCACAACACAAACGACGACAGTAAACGAGGACATAGTCCATGAACTAGAAGGAAAGAAAAATCATGACACCATAATTCAGAAAGCTTTTGATGATAGCACGAACAGTGGTGGATAATCCAGTGCACAATAAAAGAAGCAGTGTGCTCGAGTTACTCTATCAGGGTTGTTCAGAGAAATCTGGAGTGCCAATCAATCCGAGAGCCAGGGAGCAACATATCTGGAAGACACACAAATAATGCAGCAATAGAGAACGCGCATTGCACTATGTAGGGTGCACTCAGCATCTACAGAGGTGAACATCAGCACTAGCTCTATCTCTGAATAAGAGACAACATACAAAGGTCAGCTTGTAGAAACCCATACCTCCGTCAGCACCGCGAAGGATGATAGCCATATGACAGAGGAGCATAAGCACTGCTACAGACCACCTAGCAGAAAATCATTGTGAGCTCGGTAGCGCACTGCGAGACAAATCAAGTACATCGGAGTGATTCCATAGAGTAACGAAGTCTGCGCGATGCATAGTGATTTATTAGGTTCCGGCCCAACGTGTTGCTTGACATAAAATCTAGGAAATTTGGATGAGTCCAATGGCATAGTTTCTGTCCAATCGACGAGCATACGAACAACAACAATGAAAAGATACCTGAGAAGATCCAAGTCACACAAAGGTTGACAAGTATGGGGTGCCGTTTTACACGGCCAGAAAAAAGAAACGTAGCAACCAAGAGAGGTAAGAGTATGGTGTTAACAATGAGGTTACTGTAAATCCAGAGGTTGAGCAAAGTCGGAGCTGCCTTTCCCAGATCCTCCTCATATACTCCTAGAGATGCATGGTCAATCAAAGTAAATTGGATCCCTCACGCTAACATACTGCTGATGAGAGTTGGCGACATAGCTCTCTAGAGATAGATAAAAAGGCGACGACTTCTGCGTCATACCACCTCTGCCAGCAGAGTTTTAGAAGGAAGGAGTCCAATCGTCCCGAGACCTTCGAGGTGAGGGGTAGGTAGCAGGCAAGAAACAAGGTGGAAGTCGCTTCGTTCGATTGAAGGCTTAAGACTAGGGCATCAGTGATGTGATTGTCGAGTAACCAATAGATTATAAGACCACCGATCGGTAGTGGCCTCTTCTTGCGCCTGGGACGCTTTCAGTGAAAAGGTGAGATGCTGTCATACTTTTGCGTGGCGATGTGCATATTCGAACCCATTGTCACATGTCGGAAAATAAGCGCAGTTCGCGGTGCACAGACTGTCGGGAACTCCGGGTTGGCCGTCATCGGCTGACTTCCCGTGGTAGCATTACCACGAAGCCGATAGAACATCGACCATCTCGAACAGTCTCGACCAGTGTGCTAATCTCGATGTCGGACGCGTGCTTCGTCCGTAACACATCATTCATTGTCTCCAGGAAAAAGGGTGTCGAAATCTTATCGAAATCATGATCAAGGCATTATTATCATGTCAGTGATCGGTGACGGCATCTGTCCATTTTAATAAGGGCGGTAGCCCGATAGTGGTTCCCAATGTACTGTAGCGATGGGAAGTAGATAAGTAGCCTTATCCCTCTCGGTCGAATGCCAAGCTGGCAATCGAAGAATATCAGAGATAAAATCTTTCAATCGACATTTTACAACTGTTGTAAATGTCGATCGAAGATTTTATCCAGGCCGACTCACGTAAGCTTGCCTGTTGACGAGTCTTGTTTCGCAGGATTGCATAGAGTAGAACCGGGAGGAAGCAGATGTATCTATACTTGCAAGCCTGAGTTATTCAGAAGCAAGATAAACATTCATAAGACCAGCAACTGAATTCAAGTTGAATTGAAGATGGGGTAGGCGTCCAAAGGTCAAGGGTCATTTTCCCATTACACCACAAGATATCTGGGTTCTACTTTGGGGGGTATTCTTTCGGTGGGGAGGTTTGTGGTACCTTCAGGGTTTCAGTAGAAGTAAAGTTTTATGTGGCACGGTGAGAGGTGGTAGATCTCCCTTTTTGCAATGATCAAGACTGGTCACGTGCTATCTGAGGGAGCTTTTAGCACGCAGTATCCCCAGGTATCCCCACTCGTATCAAACAACCAACCATGTCGCGGTACTACGTCCTCAAGGAGAAACAATCCAGCGCAGCACGCGATACTTGTCGCCATGCAGAAGACGGTGACTTTCATAACTGGGCGTCAAATTCATTGGCCGATTCAGCCACATATATCTTCCCCATACCATCTTCTGCGCCTCCAAGCCCGAGCCAAGTCTCTGACCTCTCAATACCAACAGATTTCACATTCTCTGCGGTTCCTTCTGGCTCAGAGATTGATATTCTCAGTCCGCGACCTGCACACACGCATTATAGCCCCTACACTTCACCCTCTCCATTACCGGATGCGTCTGAGCACATCAAAGCCAGTCCTTGGGACTGGACATCTGAGCAAAAGCCTGCTGCAGCACGTGGAGAAACCAGTAGAGGAATATTGGCTGGGCCGCATGATACTAGAAACCGTTCTTCAATTAGATGGGACATGGTATCTCAGCGACAACTCCGTGAATCGCAACATCACACTCGCGATGAAGTAGTGGTGCCGTCGAGACCCTTCGATCAGATTATGGTTGGAAAATTCAACGGCGTCCATCCCACTCGACGTCAAGCTCGATTCCAGCAACCCCAATTGCCTTTTTTCTCACTTCTCGTCTCGTTACTTTCCATCGATGAATCTACGGTTGACCTCATCGCAAATCCTTCTTCAAACTCTGCCCTGTTTGAAGGAGCATCCCTCTCAATGCTCGACACACCAAATATTCAGCAAGACCATGATCCATACCTTCACGAAAAGACATTGCATGGGTTTCAGAAACTGTTTACGAGACAAGATCACGAGTCCAACCAGAATCTGAGAAACGGCTTGGCTATGGATGCAGAACGTTTTTATGACACCCCGCAGACCACCTTTATGGCCTCTGCAGCCCAAATGACAGGGTTTTGGAATGTCCTGCGCGAGATTGTCAGCAACAGCGGCAAAGCTGTTCGTGAAGTTTTCCAAAACCCACCCGAAGATTAGGTTGTTATCTTTGACACACGTCGAAACACCTCTGGTCATGACTCCTATGCTTCAAACATCAGCGTTGTGTGTGTAGTTGAAGGACTGGTCCTCCATGGCCCCTTCGCCACCGCCATGTGAACTTATTGGAATTCCCATTCTGATGGATCACAACACTACCAGTGCCAGGAAACGAAGTCTGAACATACACTTTCTTTCATATAGAACTTTCCTAGATATACTTACTTAGAGTTGACAATGGCGGGATGGACGTATGCTCGGGTGGGCGGTGGGTGGGAGGTGGGAGGTGATAGGCGCCTAAGGGTGGTTGTTTACGCTTGTCGTTCTGAGGTTCTTTACCAAAAGCAGAGTCAATCGATGAACTTTCTCCCTGCATTCCTCCTCTCAAGTCTTGACTCCGCCACCATCATAGATTGGCTGTTCCTTATATGCCCACTCCATATTACGCTACAGAGGGAGTACCTAAGAGCCTGATCCACAGCGGTGAATGCTTTAGGTTTTCGGCCATTTTCCAGGCAGTACAAGAAGAGGTGAAGAAACTGCCTGAATTGCGCAAACTTCGTGTCTCTACACTGTATCAGAGATTGTTCTCAATTGACCTGACTCTGGTTGCGCTCTCTCTACGGTGCGCAAATGCAACCCGTGCTTTGGGAAACTGCGAGCTGAAACCACTTATCGTGGCTGATTGCTGGGCTCTCTGATAGGACTGGATACCTTCTGGACTTGTTCTCACCCCAGGATGCTGTGTCGCTGTTTTCCAGATTGCTTGCTGCTCTTTGTGCTGTGAGGAACTGTTCATATCGACAACTCATTTCTCTCTGATGTTTACCATCTGCACATCTTGCAGAATCCCCAAACGAAAAATGAGTTCGTCTCGGTGTTTCATATCTACGAGCCTGTATCGGGCCAGTCTTTCTTCGTTAACCGTACGCTGCTCCTGCGGCGCATCCCTGGGCTTTCCAGCCTAGAGCAGGAGCCGTCCGACGATAGCCCATCCTTCGTCCGTCTTGACTGGGAAGTTGGATTGGTAGGTTGTTGTGATACATTGCTTCGGATCCGTTATCTGACTCCGGAACGCAGCTAGATGCGTTACCTCCATCGATTCTCCATCATCTCGATGCCATTTTTTCCTTTGCCAACATTAATATTACCGATCATCCCCGGTCTTTTTCTCTTCCCGAAGACACCACATTTGAACAAGCTGTGCCGCTCGCAGCAGTCTTACTCGACTATATAGTCGCATACGTTCCCACTTCACTCCATTTGGATATGCTCTCGGGCATACCTTTGGACTTCTACGAGTGCATTTTGACCTTTCGCGGTTCCTCAGATCACGGAAAGGTAGAGCAACAGGACATCAACCATGTTGTCATGAAGTTCTCATGTCCAGCAGCAATACGAGAGGGAGGTGTCACACAACTAGACCCCGGAACCATTACTAGAAGACTGGAAAACATTTTCGGGGAACGCTTGAAGGATATCGGAGACTCGACTGCAAGCGTTGCGATCATGCACGTTTGCAAGACGGTTGAACGCGTTACTTTTTGACAGGTACCCAGTATCATACAATCGTACAAATCTGCAATCAAGAGGCACGAAACCGTCAGGGGTCCCGAAATACAGGGCAATGGTTGCGATGGTGCCAATCTACGCTATACTGGCTGATAGGACTATTCTACATCAACATTTACAATCTTGATATCCTCGTATGGCTTATCCAACTTGTTCGTCTTCACATTCTCAATGCCATGCACGACTTCCAAACCTGACAGCACACGACCGAAGATAGTGTGCTTCTTGTCCAGCCATGGCGTAGCGTTCGTCGTGATGAAGAACTGTGACCCATTCGTGCCAGGTCCTGCATTGGCCATACTCACAGTGTAGGGTCTGTTCCGCATAATCAGTTTCGGGAACGACATAAACATGCCAATAAACTCACCGATCATGTTTCAAGTCATCCGAGAACTCGTCCTCAAATTCCCTGCCCCAGATAGAAACACCACCCGTTCCATCACCCAAAGGGTCTCCCGTCTGAATCATGAATTTGGGAATGACACGATGGAAAATGACACCCTCAAAGTACCCGCTCCGAGCGTGACTAACGAAATTCTCCACAGCTTTAGGCGCTTGTTGTGGGAATAAGCGCATGTGGATGTCTCCGACTGTCGTATGTATTGTCGCGGAGTTTGCGAGAGGCGAAGGACCACCGCGTCCCTGGCCCACTGTGGTTGCAGCGACGCTCTGTTCCTCTCGGGTAGGCCGCTCGTTGAAGACGTCTCGTTCGCCGGATTTGTTGTCTCTGAGGATACGAAAGAATGGTCAACTGGTGAACCCAAACATGAGACGAATGACGCGGCGTACTCAGGTTCAGAACGGGTGAAGAGGTAGAACCGAGGTTTTTTGTAGCCTGAGCAGAAGAGAGTTGGATCTCGTTGACCCTTTTCTGCCAAAATGGGATTTGCAGAAGCAGCCATCGCCTGTAACAATGGAGTGTACAGTTTAGTTGTAAACATGGCAGACAAGACCTGTAAAACTTACCATTGTCGTCATCGTTTTCTTTGCAGGAGCACCCTGATACAATGACAGATTCAAGAACCTCACCACTTCATCCTTGCCCAACATGTTCACGACCCGATTTGTTACAACGTTGACGACTAATTAGAAGGCAACGAATAAGTCTCTTCTAACACATCTGAGACGCAAAACGACTCACCCTTGATCCCCAACAAAGAAGGATATAGCACAAACGAACCACTCTCATCCCAGACAGCGTTACTCCACCGGCCAGGTACATGTCCATCAGGACCTGGAAGTTCCAGCTCTCTCTCCATCGCCAGCCTCCTGCCGAACTCCATATCTTCCACCCGGTACACCGCGGTTCCGGCCTGCTGCATCTCCTGAATCGCCTCGAGGGACTCGTCGTATTTCCGCGATAGTTTTCCACTCAGGAAGGTAAACACTCGGACTTGCCGATCGGGTAGGGAGAAGGTTACAAAGGAGGATGAGTCTGGGGAGAGGGTTATACATGTTGGGGTGGATTTTGTCTGTTCAGGAATGCGATTAGCGCGACGACGTTTGGGTGGCAATAACACTCTACCTTTTTGAACTCGTACAAGTCCGTTTCGCTCTTGTAACTCCAGAGTTTGGGGACGTTTTTGGGTAGCGAAAATGGCTCAACAGGCTGCCAGTACTCGATGAACCCTCCTTCGTCAGCAGAGATTACGGTGTCATATCTGTCGCTGTACTAAAAGAAGTCTGTCAACCTTCGGACTTGCCGAACAACTTCGAAAAGTGGAAGGAAATGAGACTTACTGTCATAATGTGTACAGGGAAGCGATGCATAGTTTCGATGGTCTCAAGAGGTGTATCACCCCCACGTCCGTCGTACAGACGGATCGTCCCAGATGAAGCATCTGCACTAAATTACGGTTAATCGTTCAATGAAAAAGAAGCAAGACCAGGACGTACACAGCTAATAGTCCTTGGGCCTGTCCTCTTCTATGTACCCAGCAACACGAGTGGGGTTTGAACCCAAGTTTGATGATGTTGATCATATCTGCAAAGGCGCGTATGGTAAATCGAGATTCACCCAAGCATACAACTAGCACTCGCCGAAGTTGACCACATCGAACACCTTCGCCGTCATGTCATCTGACACCGTAGCGAACAGTTGGCCATCGGCGCTTGCACTAACCGCCACCACAGGAGTAAGATGCGCGCGGTAATGCTTCACAAATTCGATGCCTGTTTCTTGTTTCCTCCAGAGCTTCACATGACCATCAACGGAAGTGGTTATCAGGAAATCCGTTCTGGACAGAAGTCCTCCAGTCAGTATCTGTAGTGACAGATTTCAAGAACGAATCTACTTCGTGATTGTGCAGAAATTGACGATATCTCGGTGCATGAACGATTTGTAGTACTGGTTCGTGTTGGGTACATGTTCAAGGTATAAACGCTCGTGCGGAAGTACTGCGAACAGCCAATTCAATTCAGGCAAGCCACAAGATTTTGAAGCGGTACACACCTTTTCTCTTCTTCTTCGCGGCGACTGGAGCATCGGCTGGCATGGGCATAGGCCCAACATCATCGTCGTCCGACTCCTCCTCGATCGTGACCTTTTTTGTGGCAGGTTCTACATCTTGTGCGCCATTTTCAGCGTGGCCCGGGTCATTCCTTCCTCGTTTGCCCAAGACAGACGCGTCTTGGTCCTCCATGGGTGAGTCTGACATTTTATGAGGGCGGTATGTACTTGAAATGTCGCTTGGCGATCAGCAGTTCTCGAGTAGACCGTGGGAACAGTATGTACAACCCCTGTCGACATCTCGTGCTCCCTTTTCTAAACGTCATTGCCAGAGCTTTACCGTGTTTGAAGAGAGACACTGAAGACCAGTAGCCTAGTGTATTACTGCGCTCAGCCCGCATGGAGTGATTTCGACTTTATTTCATCAAACAGACGTTCTATACAAGGTACAAGATTATCTAGTAGGTATCGCCCACTGCTTTCAAAGGAATTCAGAACCGATGACAGCCTGCTTCCAGACATTGCATCCCATGAGGGTTGCTCCCGTGTCCCCATTTCCCAGTGAAAGTCACATCGCCGTTTACACTTCGAAGGTACCGTGGTAGGCTCCGGCTTCGGAAATGCGTGCAGTCCTCATGTAATACATGAAGAAGCGGGTTGTTTGTGCGAAGGTGCACCACTGGGCACCGTCAACTATGCCCTGTCTGCGTGCGCAAATGGACATCCAATGCGTGAAGAGAATTGCGCTGTATAGCTGCATCACCAAGGTATTTGTTCGAGCGCAGCACTTAGTCCTTGTTTGCTCGGCTCTTCGTCGAATGTCAAGAACGCAAAACATTTAGCATCTGCAGGAGGCATCTTGTAATTGAAAGTCGTATCCCAGTTGAAAGGCGGTTTGGCGTGCATTCCTGGTTTCGGCTGTTTCGTTCAAGAACATCTTGTCCATCATGCTCAAGGCGCACGTTGACAGAATGCCCGCGAACGAGCGACCGCGGCATCAAGCCCCAGGAGCCGTATACTTCATAGTCTCCAACTCTGCGATTCCCCGAGTTCCAGCCTCCATCGTGTCCGCAACTGTCTGTGCAATGAACACAATCGACGGCGTGACACTCCACCAAAGGAAGGTTTGCAAGGGTTTCTGAAGAAATAGAGACATAGTGGGAGCCACTGCCGAGAGTGAATAGAGCAATTGGTAGGATAGTGGTTTGGGGTTGCTGGAGTAGCGGCATAGGACCCGAATTTCGTCGGAGAAGAAAGACAGCGCGAGGTTGACGTGAATGAAGAGAGAAAGTAGGGTGAAGAGCACTGGGAGAGGAATGGAAGGGTTGGGTTCCGTTGAGGGATATATGGCGAGGAGAGGGTTGTTATTAGCGGTCAAGAGCTGTCTGTCAAGGACCACATGAGGATGTTATCCGTCCAAAATCTATACACAAACTCACAGAAGACTAGACAGTCCAACAACGGCTCTCACAGCAAGCAGATATCGTCGATTGGCAATCCCATTCTCCTTCCGCAACTCTTGAACCAAACCGTCTTGTTCTATGGGTAATTTATTATTTTTACTACAGATTGACATGAGAACCAAAACAAACATACGTTGTTCATCTAGTACATCACCGTCACTACCGTCTTGGACATCATCTCCGAGCTTGAAGGGTATTCTCCGTCGTAGGCTATCCATTGTCGTAGTGGAAGGAAAGCAACGCTGTTGCAGCGTGCTGCGTTTGCCCTCTGTTGCCTTGCCGGAAACGACGCATACCACGTGACCTTAATTTTCAGCCCGAAGATAAGATGGATTTCAAACTATGGAGAAGCAGCAAACATGGCATCGATCACAGCACCCATCGTAGTCGACCCCGGTCAGTTCGAGGACGCACCAGAGGACTCTCAAGTCCAGCAGATTACTCGCTCAGACAATGCCTACATTGATACCGTAACCGTCGAAGATGATCTTGATTGGCCGGACACGCCTGATGAAGATGAGGAAGAAGACGACCTCGATGAGACATACGATGATAATAGAGTAGAGGACGAAGATTGGGAGAATGCAGAACGAGGTACTTCGTATAGTTCATAATGAGTCAATTCTTATTGCTGATCGGGGAAGTTTAGATTTCACAAAACAATATAATCGCCTGCGACAACATGTAGCAGTGCGCACAGGAAATGCCCACGGGACATCGTCAGCCCTCAACCACTCCACCAACGTCGCTTCTCTACCTGCAGTGAACCACCCAAGAAGCGCCACATTCGCATCATCTTCCAACCCCGTATCGAAAACAGCCGCGAAGGACCGCACGACCGACCAACTCGCCGCCCTCGCGAAATACAATTCGCGCTTGGCCAAAATCGATGCTCCGTATTCTATGGGAGTCGGTGTGAACAGGAAAGGACCCAGTGCGCATGCTAATCTGAAGGACAAGAGTGACCGCGCCACGAACGAGCAGGTTCTCGACCCACGGACGCGCCTCATTCTGTTCAAGATGATCGGGAGAGGTTTGTTGCACGAAGTTAACGGTTGTGTCAGCACAGGAAAAGAAGTATGAATTTAGAACGTCTATAAATGTGATGATATCATTGATCTTATGTTCTTCCAGGCGAATGTTTATCATGCCCTCACCCCGGATGGGACCCACCTCGCACTCAAGATCTACAAGACGTCGATTCTGGTATTCAAGGACAGAGATAAGTATGTTACTGGGGAATACCGTTTCCGCCGTGGATACAGTCGTAATCCCCGCAAAATGGTGCGGCTATGGGCCGAAAAGGAAATGCGCAACCTCAAGCGTCTCGTCGCTGCGGGTATCCGTGCTCCAGACCCCATCGAAGTCCGGGAGAACGTTCTTCCTATGACATTTGTTGGCGACAAAGATGGCTGGTGCGCTATTCTTTATTAGTAACATCATCCCAACTGATCTCGACGGAACAAGGGCATCTCCACGTCTCAAAGATGCATCTCTTCCCGCATCAGCGCTGACATCTCTCTATCAAGAACTCGTTCTGATCGTGCGGAAGATGTTCCACGTCTGCAAACTCGTGCATGCCGATCTCTCCGAGTACAACATCCTGTATCATGAAGATCATCTCTGGATCATCGATGTTTCCCAGAGCGTCGAGCATGACCACCCTTCCGCGTTTGATTTCTTGCGGAATGATCTTAAAAACGTGGAGGATTTCTTTGGCCGGCTCGGGGTGGAGTGTTTGGGCCTTCGAAGATGTTTTGAGTTCGTGACTCGCGAGAAGTTGACCGAGGAGGATGGGGTCAGTGATGAAGACGTGTTTGACAAGTGGTTGGCGGAGAAAGCGGATAATCAAGATGACGAGGAGTCGGAGGAAGCAGGAGAATCAACGGAGAGGGGAGGAGGTCCACTACCGAGTGCCAACACGAAGTCCAAAAAATCGAAGGCTGAAGACGCAGAGCATGAAGACGCGGTTTTCCTTAATTCTTTCATCCCACGGACGTTGAACGAAGTGTATGATCCGGAGCGGGATGTAGACAAGCTAAGGAGGGGAGACACGAATGGACTCATCTACGCTGACACCATCGGCCTGGTATCTCAGTCTAAGAATACAGACGAATCGACGCCCGACAAACCGAAGGCGCCTAAGAAGTCGGACGCGGGTGAAGATCAGCCGGCTAAGGTCAGGTTCGAGGCGAAAGAAGGCGAGCAGGGTGAAAGTGGTGAGGAGACCGAGAGTGATAGTGAAGAAGACGACGAGGAAGAGGACGAAGAAGATGAAGCGGAGGATGGAAAGACCAAGGAGGGTTTCGTGGAGCGTAAGCTTCGGGGTCACCGACATGAAGACAAGGAGTCTAAGAAGGTGGGCCCAAGTATAGGTTTTCACCCGAAGTATTGCTCACGTTCGTTTCTCATGCAGGAACGCAAGAAATTGGTGAAAGAAGAGGCCAAAGAGAAGCGGAAAACGAAGATGCCAAAAGCAGAGAAGAAACGCATCGTGAAAAAGACGAGAAGTTGAATCGAGTGTCGGAAGGAGCTAGTCGTACTCGCCCTGGTATGATGAGGGCCCATCATCTCAAACGCGCACACTACAGCTTGGAATCGAGTGTCATTGCGATGCAGCCCCGGCCGATGTCGCGAACAATGTGTTGCGACATATGTATTTTTCTAGTTTCCCGTAGCGAAAGCTGGCATGGTATCTATATAGATCACCTATTCTGAAAGGTGTCAATAGCATTCGAAAAACACACGATCTCCCACAAATTTATCCGCTATCAGTGGGTTGCGTCCATTGAATCCGCGAGTCATACTGCATCAGGTTCCATCTTCCCAAGTCATTGTTGCAATTTGTGACAAGTTGTGGGTCCCTGTCTGGTCCCTGTCAGTCTGAGTGTTGGCATCACCACCGATGTCGCCCGTGACTCGAAAACAGATTCTGCGCTCGTAAACAGCGCTCAGCGGCTAGGCTCACCTCGAAACACATCAGTAGGGCGAACGTGCGTCCTAGAAGTCCACTGCCCACCATTCTTTCCCGTGCTATCACCAAATTGAGATCGTCCTCAAGGGTCTTGGTTCCCAACGTGTCCACTTCGTCGTGTAACACACTCAGCTGCTTCATCTTTGCATCAACGCACAGCATCCGTCTATTTTCGTCAACGACCACCAGGTCAAAGAAGAAGAACACAAAAGAGCTACAAAACGCGCCCAAGATCAAACCGGTGATATCGAGAGCTTCACCTCGCCCCTCGTCCTCATCAGCTTCCACCACACTTTCGCCCGCTACAACCATGGCTTCAACACGGTCATCCACTGCCGACTCGGATCTCATCGCCTCCCTCCATGCGCTCTCTGCGAAGTCGCCGAAGCTCGTCAGGTCATCGACATATGCAGCTCCGGCGGACCCAAGCATCGAAGTTCGCAGCTGGAAGATGAACGAGTTCAAGTACTACGATATCCCGTCCCCCTTTCCTACACTTGCGAGGGGCCTGTTCACGAAGGAGATACAGAAGGAGGGAGAGGCGAAGCAGTACCAGATGGTTGTGCGAGGTTATGATAAGTTTTTCAATATTGGCGAGGTGCCTTGGACAACGGTACGAGT
This sequence comes from Crassisporium funariophilum, assembly GCA_014925845.1. Lineage (NCBI taxonomy): Eukaryota > Fungi > Basidiomycota > Agaricomycetes > Agaricales > Crassisporiaceae > Crassisporium > Crassisporium funariophilum. The sequence goes on from JACGCL010000006.1 coordinate 977,286, forward strand.
CTCTTTTTCTTCTTTCGATATAAGCTTTTGATCGGATGGCACGTTGTCTACATAGTGGGCCTCTCTCGAAACACACACTGCGCCTCCTTACATCCTCTCACTTAAATCTAACGGATGCATCATCTTCATCGCCGCCCTCACCCCTACCAAACTCATCATCACATCCAAGCATTCCGTGGGTCCAGTCGCGGCGGCGTCGTTGAGCCATGCGCAGGCTGGGGAGATGTGGTTGAGGAAGTACTTGGAGAAGAAGGGCAAGACGGAGGAGGATCTCGCGGCGAGGCTATGGGAGGATAACGTGACTGCGATTGCAGAGGTAAGTGCCGAGGATATCCATGAATAACCCCCGCTCTTTCTCACCTTTCTACCTGTTAGCTATGCGACGACGCGTTCGAGGAGCACGTCTTGGGGTATCCCCCCGAGAAAACGGGACTGCACCTCCACGGACTCAATGTTCGCTCAAAAGACTTCAACACCCTGCCTACCGAAGCCGTTGACGCGTTCGCAGATGCATGGGGTTTCATCAAAACGCCCACAGTCGTATTCAACAGCATCAAAGAAGTCAAAGAGTTCACCGACGGCTGTGCTGAGACTGGAGAATGGAACGGCGAAGCCGTAGAAGGCTTCGTCGTCCGCACTCACGTCACGGAGCCGCCGACCTCGAATAAAGGCAAAGGCACCGCGACGGACAGCTCGCCTTACGCGCCGGGCTCGTCTTTCTTCTTCAAAGTCAAGTTCGACGAACCCTACATGATGTACCGCGACTGGCGCGAAGTCACCAAGATGCTCCTCTCAGCTAAAGGCCCCATGACGCTCTCGATCCTGCCCAAGTCGAAGATGAAGCGCGCGGAGACCAAGTTGTACGTGAAGTGGGTGATTGAGGAGATCAAGAAGAACCCAGGGGAGTTCAAGGATTATACGAAGGGGAAGGGGATCATTGCTGTTAGGGAGAAGTTTTTGGAATGGATGAAGTCGGAGAAGGGTGAGAAGGAGTTGAAGGCGGTTGAGGTCGACGAAAAGCCTGTTGCTGGGAAGTTTGGCAAGACGATCATCGTTCCTGTGGCTATCCCTGGATGTGGTGAGTTTCCGACTGCTGTTCTTTTGAGGCGAACTAGTCTGATAGTTCCGAAGGCAAGACAGCGGTGTCTGTTGCACTGGCTCATATTTTCGGGTTTGGGCACACACAGAGCGACGACGTGCATATCAAGAAACCGGCTCCTGTGTTTGTGCGGAACGTACTCGACTTATTGGAGAATCACGATGTTGTCATCGCAGACAAGTATGTCTTCTCTCAGCCTTTTTCCCACACCAACTCATCTATGTATTAGGAACAATCACCTAAAGCTACATCGTGAGTCCCTACGTGAGGCTGTCAAACGGTACAGCCCTCCCGTTCGGCTGCTGGCTTTAAACTGGTCACTCGACAAACCCAACGCCACGATCCACCGTATCTGCACTGACCGCGTCCAACTTCGAGGCGACAACCACCAAACCCTGCGTGCTGACTCTTCCATTGCGAAATCACACGAGGAGGTCATCTGGATGTTCCTCAATTCCACGCAAGAGCTCACCGCGAGTGAGGTGGATGCAACGGTCGAGATGGAGTTAGGCGAGGATTTGGATAAGGCTGTGTGGCGCGCGGTGAACGGTGTGGTGAAGGAGCTGGGGCTGGAGTTGCCTTCACAAGAAAAGGTGGATGAGGCTTTGGAGATAGTGAAGGGATACAAACCAACAACGAAGAAGCCAGATGACAAGAAAGAGAAGGGGAAGAAAGCAGAAGTGAGGTATTACGGGCTGCTTCCCGAGGTCGATCTGGTCGCACTGCTGGACGGCACACTGGCGGAAGGAGAAGGAGTCGACGACCAGACGAAGGCGTTCTGGGCAGCAATGAAGCGGAACGGCCAGGTGGCGAAACGGCCGCATGTGACGCTCGTGCACAAGAATAACAAAGACGCGGAGAAGGAGTTATGGGATCGCTGTGCGGCGCTGCACCAGATGGCTGGTACGCCGCCCTTGTTCAAGGCCAAGCTGGGCAGCGTGGTGTGGAACGACCGCGTGATGGCGCTTACGGTGGAGGAGTTGAGCTTGGAGTCGGCGGGTGGTGAAGGACAAGAAGGGAGCGAGTTCGTGTGCAAACTTCCAGCTGATATTCGCGGGAGGCTGCATATCACTGTGGGTACCAAGGCAAGCAACATACAGGGAGTGGAGGCGTTGAAGATGGTGCAAGACTGGCGCCAGGGCAAGGCGGGGGATAAGACCAAGTCCGTCAAGTTGGAGGATGTGGTGGTGTATGGCAGAGTAAAAGGCTTGATGGGGTGATATCTGATATTCCTCTTGTACTTTCACATTTTCACTTCAAGTACCTACGTGTGGGTTTCCGGGATCGTTTCTTGTTTCTTGTTTCTGTCGTCCATCACTCATTGAATCTCCACTCATGTACAATGTTTTGTAGCATAGTCAGTTGTTAAATAGATATCACCACTCAAAAGGCTTTCGCAGTTTCGTTTTCATCGTGGAATTTACAGATTCAAAGCGAGTTTTCTAAGCTCACATCGTATTTAATCATATAGACAAGAAGGCTTGTGCAGTACTGAGCATGTAACATAGCAGATAAACTACCCGTTTAGGAAAGATTACCCTAAAGTATATGCGCCCCTTGCGCCACTCGGCTGCTTCTTGTCCGCAACGCGTCTCACCTAACGTTTGCAAATCTTCGCTGCCTCATGCCTGCACAAGGCCTCGACGCTTGCCCTGAGATGTGGAATATACTCGATTCCCTTGTATCCAAAATCTCTATCTTGGAAATGGTAATGCGCCTCAACGCCCAAGTTCACGCAAGTCACCATCAGGTGAGGATGGACAGCCTCCAACTTACGAAACATTGGAAAGACGCACTCTGCCATCCTAATCTCGCCATGCACACTCCGACTACAACCGAAATGCGCATGTGCGACCCCGATTTATTTGACGGCTCTCCAAAATCTGTGGAAAGCTTCTTGTGTTCCTGCGTCAATCAATATCAACCGAATGTCTACCCAACGGACGAATCTCGGATCCGCTTTGCGCTTTCGTACTTCAAATCTGGCGCGATTGACTGGCTCAATGCTCTCATTCGCGACATGAGCAATCCTGCCCACATGCTGCCAACATGGGAAGCCTTCGAAGTCTTGGTCCTTGACGCATTTGATCCCCATCGCATCGCGAATGCACAACACGCGTTCCACCAAATTCGACAAGGCGATATGACCGCGGCAGAATCTTCCTCTCCTTGGGGGAACTCATGCACACTGCGGACTTTGGCGACGCCTACGCGATCTTCATTTCACAGGAGGCTCGCCAAGAGGAACTTGCAAAGCGGCGAAGTCCTACAACGTATCAAGGCTGGAAAGCGGCTATCCTAAAGGTCGACCAGGATCTGCGCGAGAGGGCTCCATTTCTGCTTCATGGCCAAACCCCTGTTCTGTCTTTATAGTGGGCGGATCAATGTCTAGAAAATTACATTTCATACTGTTATGCATAAATACATGGTCGTAATTGCAAATTGCCACCGTCTACATGCCCGATTGTTTGCACGAAAACATACACTGCATCCGTCATTGACACGATCGAATGCCCTAGCGAAGATCCCGTACCGCACCCGAACGTCAAAGGCACTATAATGTTGGGGAAACCCCCTTTTGCCACCAGATCCGTCCCCGAACCCCAGTCCAGTTCTGCTTGGCACTCGGGACGGTTCAAGCATCAGTGACGCACCCATGGCTCGCATCCGTGACCACCTTGGTGTACTTGTACAGCGTACCCTGCGAAACCTTGAGTGGGGGTGCCACCCACAACTTGCGTCGTCTGTCGAGTTCCTCTGGCGAGACATGGAGCTCTATACTGTTTTTGATGGCGTCGACGGAGATGACATCACCGTCTTCTACGAGCGCAATAGGGCCACCGACTTGGGCCTCGGGAACGACGTGGCCAATGCAGAATCCGTGAGATCTGAATGATTGATAGTTCCCGTAAAAATGCGATTAAAATCCGGAAGAAAGGGCAATGGGGGAATTATAAGGGTGCAAAAGGAGAACAAAAGATCGTCGTCAGTTGAATTTGTTGATATAGGGAAGGGCGATACGGCAAGAAGCAAGAAAAGATCGTTACGCACCCTCCGCTGAATCGCCCATCCGTGAGACACGCTACGTCCATCCCCAACCCGGCGCCCATGATCAAACTCGTGGGTTTGAGCATCTCAGGCATGCCTGCCAACCAACATCGGAAAACAAGAAAAGTGAGTAATTCGGTGACATAACACGGAAACGATGGGAAAATAGAAGAGTATAGCCTCAAAGCAAAGGGAATAAAATGGCGTACGGAGAAATATGGGGCATGAGAACAGGCAACGGGCGCGGATAGATGGTTTGAATATCAGAATCGGTGTGGCATTGTGGAGTTGGGGAAAAAAAGGTAATGTGAATGTTCAACTCACCCGGTCCACCCTGAGGTCCCAGGTATCTCAGAATCACCACCGTCTTCTCTCCCTTCTGGATGCTCCCGCTCTCGACGGCCTTGATGAATGCATCTTCGGTGTCGAACGCACGTGCTTTCCCCGTGAATCCCAAGCCCTCCTTCCCTGTTATTTTAGCAACGGCGCCACCGGGCGCGAGGTTTCCTTTCAGTATTCTAAAAGATGAAGATGACAATTCAACGCCTCACGTCAGTCTCTCGTATGTTCCATTCCATGACATAACATAACGCGGAAAGAGGAAAAAAACATAGAGCGGCCGGAACTCTAAACGAGGCTGTTGGTGCAACAACGTACCTGATATGGCCGGTGGCCTTGATTGGGTTGTCCAATGGTCGGATGAGGTCTTGTCGAGAATCCAGCTCGCCGTGTTTGTGTGTCCACGCCTCCAGGTTCTCGCCGAGCGTACGACCCGTGACGGTCATGTTATTCCCGTCTATCATTTTGTTCTTCAACAAGAACGCAAGAATCTCTGGAGGTAAACGAATAGCGATAAGCCTCTACTCCACGTGTTGCCTGCAAAGAGAAGAAAAGGAAGACGGGGAAGAAGAAACATACGCACTTGGAATACCACCGATCTTGTAGACGTCTTCCATGACATATTTTCCGCTCGGCTTGATGTCCGCAAGGAAGGGGATCCGGTCTGACACGTTCTGGAAGTCGTCAATGTCCAGCTTAATCCCGACCGAGTGCGCCATTGCGATCAAGTGCAGGACGGCATTGGTCGAACCGCCGAGGATCATGGTGAGAACCTGTTGACAAAGATCACGGATAAGTGATAAGCATGTCGATATGTAATTCATCAAAGAAACAACATAGAGTTCTTACCATTGCGTTCTCGAATGCAGACCGGGTCATGATTTGCCGGGGGAGTATGTTTTTCTCAAGGAGGTTGTACATTACCCCACCGATGCTGGCACACTCCTCGTGTTTCTCCTGAGATTCCGCAGGGTAGGAGGATGACCCCGGTAACGTCATGCCCAGCGCCTCAGCTGCACTAGCCATGGTATTGGCAGTGTACATCTAATATTCCGAGATGAGATAAAATTGGGGGTGGTGGTTAGGGCGGATCAAACCCTGAAGATGGGAGTTGACTTACGCCTCCACATGCGCCAGGGCCGGGGCAGGCATGCCGGACGGTATTGTAGCGCTCGCGTTCCGCTTGCGGGGTCTGGCCATCCTGCAAGAACTTGCCATATGACTGGAACGCGGACACGATGTCGAGTTGTGGCGCTCCTTCGCACGAACCTGCTCGGATCGTGCCTCCATAGACCATGATTCCTGGACGGTTCAGACGTCCGACTGCAGGATAAAGAAGAAAGATGGCATGTATGAGTCAGTACCGGTATCAATATCAATCAAAGGAAGCACGAAAAAGCCAGGATTGCATAGAACTGAATGAGAATGAGGAGATGAGGACTGACGGGCCATCAGAACACCTGGCATGTTCTTGTCGCAACCAGGAACCACGACCATGCCATCGAGGTGATGACCTCCGGCAGCGGTCTCCACCTGATCTGCTATTAAGTCCCGGGATTGCAGCGAGTATGACATGCCGCGCGTGCCCATGCTGATTCCATCGCTGACGCCGACTGTGCCAAATTGGTACCCGATGAGGTTTGACTTGGTGAGGGAGGCTTTGATTTCTTGACCGAGACCTAAGAGATGTTTGTTGCATCTGTAATTGATTGTGAGAATGAGATGGGGTAGCATAGGACTTGAATGCGTACGGGTTGCCCTCGTACCTAGAGTAATGGTAAGCGGTGAGCGGTTGAAGACATATGTTAAACCTACCAAACGCTTGCGACACCGACCATAGCCTTGTTGAAGTCGTCGTCTGTGTTGATACCATCTGTCGCATAGAGCATGGCCTAACACTCCCTTCAATGAAAACGTTTAACTGTATAGCAATAGCTCAAACCTGACTGGCTCCTTGGTCTTTCGGTTGTGTAACCACTCTGCTGTACCTATTCATAATAGGCTTGTCCTGACATCTTGCACTGGTAGCAAGCCCTCGTTTCGAGGAAAGCAAACGACGAGAAGCGAGAGATTTGGGAGGCATGGCTGCGACGCGTTCGAGTTGGAGACGCGACTGTGGGTCACTGGTCTTGACTCAAAATCCTGACGGGAAATTTTGAAGATCGGCCGGAGTCCCGAAATGGATGCCCGGAACATAAGCTGCGGGTCACAGTCTATTTCGGGCTTAGGCTCCGATGCGTATAACCAAAACCCCGCCATAGGCACCGCGTCGAGACTCGAACGTGAAGTGGAGAAACAGGGTTATGGTTGGACTTTGGACGGGGCCAGCGGGAGTATGGTACATGGCAGAACAATTCGGAAAAAGACCCGCAATCACCATGTGGTTGCAGCGTCATGCATGCAAGAGCTGACACCGGCATCCAGTGTTTCTGCCGCGTTATGCTCATGACCCTGTTTCTCATTTCCAGGTGATGCAAAGAATACGAAGGCTGCTAAAAATCGATGTTTTCTGAATTGGAGTCAATGGCACTAGATGGCACCTAGTATCTAAATAGGACGGTAGAAGCGGCGCGTTGCCCGACGTTTAATGCCAAATAGAGTTAGCGACAGGGGCATACCGAAGGGTCGGGTCGACCTGACCAAAAATGATGAAGTATGCATTCGCGAGAATCTTGGCTGAAGGATATGGCGAACAATGGTGGGCGAGGGGAGGAGGGGGTGAGGCGGGTAGCTGACTATTTCCCCTGTCGATCGATGGGCTTGCTGCGAAAAAAGAGAGGATAGATCGGAGTTGATTTTGTTTTGTTTGAACATATCTTGAGAGACGACGGCGGAAGTAATTGAAAATGGTTCATTCTCCTCCGTAACTTATGTCGATCGCTCCGTCTCTTTAATTTTTGGCCTTTTTCTTTTTTTTGGGTCTGAGTTGTAGATGGTCTCTGCACAGACGCTCTCAACGCCTTTCTCCCGCCCGCTCTTGCAGAACTATCAATGGACAGGCGCGACAAGCAGAGCTCTCTGCCAATAAGTCTCATTCCCCATCTATACTCTGCTCCCCAGCAGCCCAGAGACAGTTCCACCAGGACCACCCTTCCTTCGCCCCAGGAACTCACGAATTCGCCGCAGCAAGATCAGTCCTACCTGTCCTCCTACCCGTTGACATCTCTTATCCCACCTCTGCAACCGTCGCCTGCCTTCAACCATCGACCAGCATCTCATACATATGTGGCATACGAGTCTGAACCTCTCGGCTACCCCGATGACAGGCAGTTGGGTGTCGCAATGCAGGATTTATCTGCGTCGCTGCTTCACCACCCGTTTGAGCCCTCGGCGACTACTAGGCCAGTTTACAGTGATCCTGTCTTTCATTCATCTTCTCGCCCGAGCATATCATCTCGGACCCCCAGTTATACATTTCCCCCGCCCCCGGGTCCACGAGAGATTATGATGCCACGAACATGGCGAGAAGGAGAAGCGGGACCCTCCTCGCTGGTGCACCCCGGACCGCGAGATGCAGCGAGTGTGATGGGGAGACGCGGTTCGAGCCAGTCCGCACGCGTCATCTCGCATTCTGATACATTTGGTAGAGGAAATACTACATTTGATCAGGATGGCAGTTTCGGGGATTTGGTCAGACGCGATGCCGAAAGAAATAGCTATCTGTCACACATCCAACGTACGTTATCCCTCCGCCCGTTCTTTAGTAGTCTCTGAGCCACGGACCGAAATAGCAGGAGTCTACGGCTCGAACACGGCACAAACCAGCCACCCCTTACCACGGCCCCAGTACCTGGTCCCAAGCTCCGATGAAGAACCATCATTCTCCTTTGACAGGCAGGACTCTTATACATATCCCCCAGTGGCCTCTCTCAGCATCTCTGGCGGTCCCACTTCCACACACCAGAGGAGCGAAAGAAGTTCAGATTTCCCCTTGATTATGTACCGATCAGAATCACACCCAGGCGATTTTGGCGACAGTGAGGGGGACGGCGGGTCCAACAAAGGGAAACGGCGCCGTGCAGAATCACTCGATGCGGACGACAATGCTCGAAAGTCTAGGAATGCTCGAAAGACGGCGGTGGCTTGCAACTTTTGCCGCGGTAAGCTTCCGACGCGATATGAATAGACCCACGGAGCTCATGCACCTATTCTCATGATAACAGGCCGCAAACTTCGGTGCAATGGTGCCAAGCCTTCTTGTTCCAACTGCACAGTGCGCAAGTTCGATTGCGAATATGTGCCAACACAAAGACGCCGAGGGCCAGGCAAAGCGCCGAAGGGAAGCCGGTCCAAGAAAATGAGTCACTCCTCTCGTTTGGATCCATCAGGCTCAAACTCTAAAAACGTCGGTGACCGTCCGCCAAGCTCGGTCCCCGAGTACGAGCTGGATGCGCTCGCTCCTGAGCTGCGACCCTACACCTCGGTGCTCTCCCTGGATACGTTTGCGTTCCAGCCCCCAGATCCGTCCCCACAATATCCGACGGATGCTAATCAGTTGATGTTGATGCGCCCGCAATATTCACGCGCACGGACATCGCGGAGTCGGGAAACAAGCTCAGAAGATCGGTCGGATGCAGAGGACATCTTCACATACAGAAGGATGAGTCACGGATCATAAGCCCCCTCCGGACGACGTTACGCCTCATTACGCCCTCACCAACTGCGGCACGCATGACAAAATCCCGTGGTGCATGCCGATGATCATTCCGCCTGTGTGTGCCAGGTTCGGGACAACGGTCTCATCAGAGGCGCTACGCGTTTTTTGATCTGGTGCCTTCCTCTATCTTCCCCACATTCATTTCTTATTGCTTGTCCGCCAATGACAGATCCTCCTGGCTTCTCCTTACGTATTCTTGTTGCTATCCACTCTTTTCTTAGCGTCTTACATGCGCACTTCGGGCGCATACCTACCGCTCCCACGATATTCGTACCCTAATGTTGGGGTCATGCAAGGACCACAGCTGTCCTCCCCGCCTTTAATTTTCTTCATACACCTTTGCTAATAACGTATATATTCCGCTGTATCTAGCTCTAGTCGTACCTCACTCTCAAGCCTCCGGGCGGATTACTAGTATTGTCCATTCGCAAATCGAAACGCGAGTAATTTATTCGAACCTTGATTTGTTCCGATTGGCTCGGTGGGAATTAGACAAGTTTCGGTTCTCGCATCAGAGTTTTCGAAATCACCGCGCTTGCCTTTGCGTGTGCGGGCAATCCTGCTTCCCCCGTTCTGGCCTTCCGCCGTTCGTTGACGACCCCCCTCCATGAACTCGCAAGACCATCGGATTCGTCACGACGACGGCGATCGGTCTGCTCAACCCGCCTACCCCCACAGTGCCGCCCCTCACAAGCACGAAGCCCCAGGTAAACCCGCTCTCCGTGCCACCTCCGAGCCAATTTCAAACTTATACTTAATGACCAGACTGTTCCCGGCCAGAGTTCACCCTGCTCGTTGCGGGCTGCAGAGGAGGTGAGTGTCCGCATACTGCAAGGCGCTCGTGCCGCTGCGCAGCTTTCATGCCATCTCCCCTGTGTTGTGGTGCTCATTATTGGCCGCTGCGCTCGGATCAGGCAAAACATCCTTCCTCCGTCTCCTCCTTGACACAAGCGTCGTCTCACCCAGGACCACAAAGGACCAGCTCGCTTCCGTGGCGAAATTCGTACAGGGGTGCAGCGGACACACCGCTTACATACGGACTGCATCCATTGATATCAACATTGACCTGGACGGAACCGGCCAACAGCAATACCTGGGGCTCTCACTTATAGACACGCCGTCTCTCGATTTCAAGGACGACGTCGCTGCTGAACGCTTCCTGACTGAAACCATCCGCCATATTGATGGCAGGTTCGCCGAGGGCGTCGAAGATGTAGGCGCTTATCTCCCAAATCCCCGTGTCCCCTCTTTCATGCCACTCTCATCGTCTAGGACTGGAAAGCGCAGAACGGAGACCGTTATGTCCACTTGTACGTCTCCCCCCTCCTCCCTACACTTCTCAGACCGCTCACCTGTGGTTCCGGCTCTTCCAGGTGCATCTACTTTCTAGACCCGGACCAAATCGTCCCGCCGTCGGTTCCGGGGCCGCCTGCACCGCTCATTCCCCGCGCCCGTGCCAACAGTTTCTCCCAGCCCGACCACGAGCCTGTGATCCTTGAGCCACCCGTAACCACCAACCCCCTCCTCGCCCGACCCACACTGCCCCAGGCCGACATCAGCGCCATTCGCCGTCTATCAGGACGTGTCAATGTGCTTCCTGTGATAGCCCGAGCTGACATCTTATCAAACGATCGATTAGCCGCAGTCAAAGTGGCGATTCGCAGGGATTTGGCGGATGCCGGGATTGGGTTTGGGATTTTTGACGTGGATCCACCGTTCCCGCAGGACGACCTTGGTGGGTCTTCGTCGCAGAGGCCGGAGTCGTCGAATGGCTACGGGGGAGGACATCCCAACGGATCCGGCCCTTCTAACTTGAATAACACGCCGCCTACGAGTCCCACTGCGCCTCCATTGCTGCGGCTGCCATATGCCCTTATATCCCCAGACATGTACTCTCATAGCGATGGCGTCTCCAGGAGATCGCTGCCTCGCCATGAGCTCGTGCAGCAGTACACTCCTTTGACACACTACTCACCGCTCTCGCAGCTCCCTCGAAATAAATTCGTGCGTTCTTACCGATGGGGCGTCTTGGATGTCTTGGACCCTTCACACAGTGACTTTCTATCCCTCCGCAATGCTATATTTCATCACATGGAGGTAAGTTTCGATCACTTCGTATCTCCGGAGCAATGCTAATCATGCAGTATAGACTCTACAGCGTTATACCCGAGAGTATCTTTTTGAGAAATTCCGCGCCGATTACACGCATCATCAGCGACCTTCCTCACGCCATTCTATTGCCCACCTCTCGCACATGGGCGGTCCTCTCCCGCACTCATCTAGACCCATCTTGGCTATCGACACGGCCCCGCATCAACCTACTCACCGCCATCCTATTCCTGTCCCTCGTGATGTGTATCCTGGTGATGTCCGCACCACACCCGCAAATCGTCCTATGCCAGATCCTACTCCAACTAGCGGAAACAGTAAAGCTTCTGCACCTAGTAAGTCACATTAAACCCAGACCTTTTGATTTGGAATATCTAATGTATATATATTAGGAGTGAACAAGCAACGCACTAAAAAAATCACAGTTGCTTGCAACTTCTGTCGCTGTAAGACCGAATCTCTTCGCACACTGTCAAATTGCTAATTGTTTTCTAGCGAGGAAACTCAAATGCGATGGTGGCCGCCCAGCTTGCGGCCAATGCCTGAAGCGAAGCAACCCTTGCGACTACATGCCCCAAAATAAACGTCGTGGGACAATCAGACAACGCAAGGGCGAAGAAAGCGAGAGTGAGAGTGGAGACGACAGGTCACCAGAGGCAACAAATGAACCTTCTCTTTCGCCCGAGGTCCCCTCTCAACCATTGTCACGGAGGAGCTCGAATGTTGGCAAACACCAACACGATGGATATGCAACCTCGTTGCCTTCAATGTCGGCTCTGAATGAACGACGGGAAAAACTCTCAACTGCGTCATCTTCTCGCACCAAAGTAGAGCAGGGCATGGGAAGCTCTTCACGCAGCTACTTCCTTGATAATGAAGTTCCTCATATCGCCACTTTACCATCCACCGAACCTTCACCACCTACCCCTGCACCTATGTCCGCGCCCACACTTCCCCCCATCCGGCCGGCTTCCGAGTTGCAGGCAGCGCAAAGGAAACGTGCGGCCACCGTTCCAGGGAAAACGAGTCGCCAAGCGGCTAGTTCTGGACCCAAGGTCGTGGCTTGCAACTTCTGTCGAGGTATGTTCTCAGTAGCTTTTGATGGCAATAATTGCTGTGCTGATCCGTTAATATCAGCCCGCAAGACGAAGTGCGATGGTGCCCATCCAGCTTGTGCGAGCTGCTCACGCAGGCAGCTGGACTGCAACTATGTGCACGACTCTGGCATCTCCAACGGGTCCGGTCAGAAGAGACCCAGGCAATCTTCGACCTCCAAGCCCGCAACAGCAGATTCGGCGCACTCGCTCTCTCCGCCCTCATCCCGAATGATACCGACACCATCTACTGCCAATGATGTACATGACCCCCGCGAAATGGACATGCATCTCAAAGAAGAGGTTGACTTGAAAAGGCCTTTGGACTACCCCGATGTAAATCGGGCGCCGAAGAAAATGAGGATGGATAACCCAGCGCTCGCTGGTATACCCTGAATGCTTTGATCATCGTTTTCGTCTGTAGATTACCATTCCCCACCCCATGTTCTCCTGCTGTAGGTTTTGCTGTTTTCAGGGTTTAAATATTGGGTTCTAGGCAGCTCCCTAGCTAACATTTCTGCGTAGCGGAGGAACTGTATGTGTATTTGTTGTCGTCAATATAGTTTGTTTGTTTTCTGTTCGGTACCAATTGTGGGGCGTGATTTAGCATCAATGGTGCCTTGACCAAATGGCACGAAAGTGAGAAAGAGTTTTCTTTGTCTCCCGCTTCCCTATTTGCCGCAGCGCCGTCCTCGCTGCTGTTGCCATTACTCACCTAGGGCCCATCATACCCGAACGCTCATTTACCTTTTTCCTATCTCTTTCATCTTTCTTCTTTGACTCCTTTCCGCCAACGAGCTGTGATGTTTTCCTTCCGTCGTAAACCCAAGAAGGCGCCTGATTCCCCACGCATTCGAACCTCTCCGTCGCTGCCAGAGCTCAACAGCCAGGGTATCCCATGGCCTGAAGACCTCGTGGACATTGCTGCCATCAGACAGGAGCCACCTCCCGATGCTGTCGCACACCAAGGTGCGGCCAAAACCTCTTTCCAAGGGGTTGACGAAGCGCCAATACCCTTCCATAAACCGTTTCGTCGGCCGTCCATAGGAACGAACGATGGCGGTACAATATCTTCTTATTACATGTCGGCAGGTCCACCTTCGGCCTTTGACAAAAGAATTCCCCCTTCCTCGGCTGGCAGGTTCAGCCAGCGACGGGCTCGCATTCCTCCCACATTCAATTTGATGGTCAGTTATGCGTGGGACTCACAATTATGGCTCTAATCATTCACCCCGCTTCTTCAGGTCGTTGGGGGGAAAGGCACTGGAAAGACCTCGTTGCTTCGTTTGTTGTTGGAAACGGCCGATATCTCACCGAGCGCGACGGGAGACCAAAAGGCTGCTGTGGAACGGTTTTTGAAAGGTTCAACAAAGGCAACAGGGGCCATTCAGACGGCTTGTGTCGAGATATGCGAGTCGCGTTTCGACAGAGTCTTGTTCTCAGTCATCGATACTCCTGGACTCGATTTCCAAGAGGGTCGCGAACTGAAGCTTGAACGCCAAGTGACGACCATTATCAAATACGTTGACGCGCAATACGCGGATACTATGAGTGAGGTACGTACCTCTTTCCTTTACCTTGTTGCTCCACCCTAATTCGTTCCAGGAATCCAAAGTCGTTCGACAAAGTAAAGGAGACCAACACATTCACCTGTAAGTCCCGATGTTCATTCTGTTGAACCTGGACTAATACCTTTCGAAGCTGCATCTATATGATCGACACTGGTTCTATCATGACTGCTGAATCGCGACGTGCTTTGTCCACGCTGCCGACCAAGACTCGCTCGGAGACGACTGTTTCGCATCGGTCACCGCCGGATTTGGTTCCAGACACGTCCTCCGGAGACGACTCGGACGACGAGGAGGGCGACGCCACATTGACAATGTCTCCTGCGGAGATACGAGTGATTCGGAGGCTATCAACTCGCACGAATGTCTTGCCTGTGATCGCGCGTGCGGATTCACTTACCGATGAAAAGTTGTCTGCAATGAAAAATGCTGGTGGGTTTGAAAGAAAAGGACAGGAGAACGTAATTAAGAAGCTAAATTGATCTTTGCAGTGCGCACGGGTCTCGCAGAAGCAGGTCTCGATTTTGGTGTATTTGGACCTACAAAGAAGGCAACTGATCACAAAACCACGCCAAAGCGACAAACGCATTTCGCCACTCCAAATGGGCAGGCGAATGGGAACGGGAATGGACACGACGAAAATGGGATTGCTGAGGTCTCCGAAGATGCAGAGCTCGATGAGGATGATGAGGACGGTGATGATGAGGGAGAGCGGAGGTCGCGACCTGTGATCAAACTCCGTTCTTCGCGACATGGAACTAGAAACCTCTCTCGCTCAAGGTCTCGTCGTGACTTATCCCAAGCTGCGGAAGACGTACGACGACCTGTCTCTCCGGATGCCAACGACAGGGAGAGTGTTGCTAATGTCCGGTTTTCGGCTCACATCGTGGCCAAGCACGACCTCACCGCTCTCATGCCATTTGCCCTGATTGCTCCTGAACCTAACAAGCGTCGTGCGCGACCTGTTTCTTCTTCAGACAGTGATGTTTTGACATTGCCATCTTCACCGGTTCCGCGATCTGAGGATGGCCATGCTCCTTCCATGGACTTCGTCCCGAAGACCCCTGCTTCCATACACAGTCGAAATTTCACTTTCTTACAGGGACCTCCCGAAGATCTGAAGGGAGTTTTCATCAGGAAATTCAGATGGGGCACTGTTGATGTTCTTGACCCCAATCACTGTGATTTCGCTGCTTTACGAACTGCCGTTTTATCCACTCATTTGAAGGTATGTTTGCATGACCAGTTTTTGTGATATGCCCCCGCTAATCATCTACGTAGCTACTTAAAACTCACACCAAAGAAGTTCTATATGAAAACTACAGAACAGAGAAGCTTCTCGCTCGCCGCGCGACGGCCCACATCTCCGAAGAAGAGAGACAGCGCTTATTCGAAGGTTAGTCGAGCATCATTACCTTGAGGTGCCATCTGCTAACCCACAGAAACATAGATCTTGGTCTGTGAACCACATCTATATTCACATCCTTTTATGCTTTCCCATCTCAGTTATATCTACTTTTACCCCTATGACTTCATACCCTGCGTACTCAGCTACGTTTCACTGCATTGTGCATTAGTTTATTCCATTTCATCCACGGATAAATACCATTCGCCCTACGATCTTTGCTCTTCTCTTTCCAGATAATCACTAGGAGGATCTACCTAAACACATTTGATGTTTTCACATTTGTAACAACCGTTGACCCCACGATAACTTGAATAAGATATTTATTCCTTTGAGAGGCTGGAGATCCTATATAGAAAATAGTACATGGCCGGAGCAAAACAAGATAGCACGCGATAGTTCTACAGATCCTTCCCTTTAGATAGTTTGTCAATTTCCTCCTGTGATAATCCTTCAAGTCGACCAAGAAGGTAGTCAACCTTTGACGAGAGATGAGAGACGGGGTAAAAGAAGATTAAGAAGCACTATACCTCAACTTCCTTGGTCAAAGGAATGATGTAGCTCTCATACAGATCAACTACACCATCCACATCAATTTTGCTTGATGTATGAGCTTTGCCGTTCAACCCATTCACGGGGGCGTCTCCATCTCCGACGATGTCTTGCGCATATGTGGAAGCTTTCTTCTGTAACCGCAGCAGAAGCTTACGTTCCACTTCGGGTTTAGTGATCAAGGCATCGAGAGCCTGGCGATTGGGCTTAAGGATATGTGGTATGAACGCGGCCGGGTTCTCGATAAACTTGGACTCGGAGACAAATTTTCCTAAAAATAGTGTTGAGCTTGTTTCGACAGCAACATAAGGAAGGCATCGCACCGTAGTGAACCCGTTTGCTTATCGACTGGAGGACTTCGACGTCAAGCGTAGCTGCACTGCCATAGTTGCCGTCGTCTTCGTATTCCTCGCTCCCAATGATGCCCTGTGCTCGTTTCTTCGTCGCAAGTGACAGGGTCGCACGACGGGTTATTCGAGGAACGATTGCACATGTGTAGAATGACAGTATCGAGGGATTGGCGTTTATCTTGTTTGGATATAGGGCCGCAGGGAAATTCAAGGGTGGAAGAACAGGTTCAGGAAGATCTGCGGAGAAAGGGTATTCATCTGGGCTGGAGGGAAATTGTTACATGGAGATTCTTGAGAATATTGTACCTTTCTCACCTTGTATACCGGCGTGCTTTCGCTGAGTAGTGCAATACGGTCGGTCATGAGCTTAATTGTGATCCAATGGCTGACCCACCATGAAAGGACTCGATTTCCTTCAAGAACCATTCTAGCCAACTTCCGTTGAATCCTAGATCAACCAACTCTTTAAACTCCCCCTTCTGGTACATGCGAGGATTGTGTGCAAACTGAGCGCGCTCGATGAGAGAGAATATGATTGTGTCCTCCAGTCTGGTCAGTACAGACCGAATGCGGTCCAACGATAAAGGATCCTCCCCGGTCATGAAGTTTAGTGAGGGCATCCTAGAGACAGAGAGTCAAGGATGAGGAGACATGCGAAATGGAAAACGTTAGGAATGTTAGACACCGAATAAAGCCGGATCAACTACCAACCTGTGAACAAACGCCGAGTCGGACTTGGCCTGGCGGAGAGTGCTGTGTCCCGTCGATCGAAACTCGATTGTACTATGGAGGAGGCTCCAGAGTAGAAATTTTATGGCGTCGGCATGATTCTGACTTTTAACGAGATCCTCAAGTCAGCATTAATGTGGCTAGGGTCATGATGAGAGCGATAACCTCTGATAGGCAAAACTGGTCCCAGGCTTATTAGCTATATATGGATACCATGAACGTGAGCACGCAATATTAATCCCGGATCCTTCAGACTGACTAGACTCAAAGCAACACCCAAGGGGGTGCTTATCGATCTCTACATCAGCGAATAATGGTCGAGAACATGGTGATGACAGGATGCAACATTACCGTGTGGTAGAAGGATTTCCTTAAGGAAGTCAAAATGTCGAAAAAAATCGAGCTTAGCATACATGGAGATGTCAATCCATCAGCTTTTGGGGGTTGAACATGCTCCAGTAATCAACGAATCAGAATGAATATCCTGAAAAGTATGATGTCGTTGACGAGAAATACTGTAACTGACATGGGTGAACAAACTGGCAAAAGCGGTCGGCATTGACAACAATGCTCAATGCCCAATGCAGACAAGAGTGCTCACCAGACTTACCACTGGCAGGGAGGACCACAGTATGAAACTATGCATAGACGCGCGGCGCCGGCTAGCCACGGCACCAAGGAAATGACATACGCTGGAGACGGCGGGCTGCCACGAAATGGTGTGTCGGCTTTGGACGCACCAATGCGGTTAACCAAGATTGTGTGCTGCGGATCGCCGCTCTAGAAAAGAATCGTTCCACGAGCCAGCCATGCCCGGGGAGTGTCTTTGACTTTTGACTTTGAAGCCCGGTGAAGAGCAAGACGCATTGAGATAAGGTCTGTCAAGAATATGTACGGTAATCGGCTTCATCAATCCCCAAATGCAGTCGTTGGGAATCAAGAAAGGACTTCTTCAACTATCTAGCTCAAACATAGAAGCCGTTATCGGCATATCCATATTCCAGAGCTTGACATCACTGTTGACCGCACAAGAAGAGCTTTAAGCTTTTTACAGTCAGCGAGCCTCTCACGACCGTAGGATATAAGGCTCGGGGAGAGGCTTCCCAAAGGCCACAGCTTTATCATGGCACCCGTCGCCACCTCTGAGAAGCAGGTCACGCCTGCGGGCCCAGTGAAGCCTTCCATGGCAGACTCGCAGAAGTACGACGTACTCGAGGATTACCAAGGCGGGTATCGGTTTGCACCAATTGAAGAGGCACAGGTGTCGCGGGCCATGATCAAAAGGTATAGGCCCCATTGAAGGAGCCAGGCCGGTTTAGCTGACCTCGAAACAGGTACTTCAACACCATGTATGAAAGGGCGATCTCGGACGTAGTCATTATCGGAGCCGGAAGTGCGGGATTGTCTTGCGCATACAGCCTCGCTACTGCTCGGCCAGAGGTTCGTTCAATCTCATGATGTGCAGAAATGTCGATAAGGAGACCTGCCCCCAGCTCAAGATCACTATAATCGAGGCCAGTGTCGCACCGGGCGGTGGCGCTTGGCTAGGGGGGCAACTGATGACGGCCATGGTTCGTAGCCACAGCACGTTCCACACAGATAGGTTCTAAGCAGATGGAGCAGGTCATACGCAAGCCAGCCGACAGCTTCCTGCGCGAGATAGGCGTCGAATACGAAGATGAAGGCCCGTTTGTCGTGGTTAAGCACGCTGCCTTGTTCACCTCGACTCTACTTTCCAAAGTCCTCGCTATGCCCAACGTAGTCATGATGAACGCGACGGCTGTAGAGGACCTAATCATCCACCAGGACTATGCTGGGAAGCAACGCGTGGCCGGTGTGGTCACCAATTGGACACTCGTCGCCTTAAACCATGACACCCAGTCATGTATGGACCCCAACACGATAACGGCACCAGTTGTCGTCTCGGCCACTGGGCACGATGGACCTATGGGAGCATTTTCGGCAAAGCGACTTGTCAGCGCTGGTCTATTGAAGGAGTTGGGCAACATGCGGGGCCTTGATATGAATCGCGCCGAGCCCGCTATCGTAAACGGGACTCGCGAAGTAGCACCGGGTCTGATTATGACTGGTCAGTATCTTTGAGAGTCTATGTTTGTTCTACTCACAAGGGCGAATGTCAGGTATGGAGCTCTCTGAGCATGATGGATCTAATCGCATGGGACCTACATTCGGTGCCATGATTGCGAGTGGTGTCAAGGCCGCCAGAGAGGCCATTAATATCTTGGACAACGCAGAAATTGTCAACGGGAAGATTGTCGGAGAGATGGCTTAGTCAATCTAAAAGTTACAACGGTACCAAATGTCGCTGGCAGATGACAGGAATTTCGCAAGACAGTGCAAGGTTTCGGTAGTTTATCTACAGGTGTAAAACGTGTTATGGCCAGAATCCAGGTGGATATCATTGGCAATCTTTCAAATCCTGGCTGCCAATGGGTGATGCTCTGCTGGGAAGAAAATGCTCCAAGCCACACAGGAAGTCCAATTTCCATGCAGCAGGAGAAGTGTCCAGAAAGTTGAGCATGCAAGTAGGAGCAAAGATATAAAATCGTCACCGACATCGATGAACCTTGGGCGCCAGAAAAGGCAAGAAGCGCGGAGGAGTTTGGATGTTTGGCATAACCAACAGATTCAAACGCAATTACGTCTGCTTCCTAAGTCCTCGATCGCGTGCATCCAGGTGCATCCCCAACGCTCTTGTCTCTCCGAAAGCCATCTGAAATGGGGCTCCAACTACCCAACCCCGACAGCCCACTGGAACAAGCGCGCACCCTCATGGCACGCAAGGACACCATCGAAGCCGAACTCGAAACCCACCTCTCCGTCCTAAAAGCCAACAACAACGTCACCATGCACTCCCCGCTCGTGGATCGCGAAGGCTTCCCTCGTGCGGATATCGATATCTACGCGGTGCGCAATGCGAGGGTGCGCATTATCGAGCTGAGGAACGATTTGAAGGCGGTCATGGATGGGATTGGGAAGGCGCTGGAAGGTATTTACGATCCGGCTTTGGCATCGGCGCAATCTGGCGAAGGGGAGGGGGGAGCGCTGAAGCCGTTTGCGAGGGTGGAGGGGGTAGCACCGGGGAGTCCTGCGTCAGAAGCTGTGCGTGTCTGTTTATATAGTTGTGTAAATTATGTTTTAAATGAGTGGAATTTAGGCACTGCAGAAGGGAGATCTTGTGGTTAAGTTTGGCAAGTTGGACGAGAAATCGTTCAAGGGGAGTTTGCAGCCACTCTCAGAGATTGTGGCAGAAAACGAAGATGTCAGTAATGCTATGTGAACGCGGAAGCCTTTCACTGAAACACAGAGAATTAAAGCGCGCCATTACGATACGGGTGCTTCGCTCAGAGCAGACTATGTTCCTGACACTCACGCCTCGGAAAAACTGGGGTGGTCGAGGAATGCTAGGGTGAGTCATAACACCCGCTTATCTTGCGCTTCTATCTGATGTAAAGGTGTAGGTGTCATATTGTTCCTTACTCCCCATAGCAGTATCGTAAAGCAAAAACATAAATGCGCAAGTTCCTCCTATGGATGTATAAATAATACAATGTAAATTCCATGCTCCGCAGACCCCAGGTTATAGTTTCGCCTTCGCAGCTACGCCAAACACCATCTCCAAATTATTCTTGACTCGATCATCTGCATTCGTTTTCGCTCTTCTCACTGACTCTGTCGCGGCCACGGTACCACCCTCAACCACCCACCGCCTAAACACTTCAAGATCAACATGTTTCGAGGCTTCATCGGTGACATGCGCCCATATGGCATGCTCCAGCAGATAAACGCATGATGTAATCGCGCCGGCTAACATGAGAGCAGGCCTCGGGACTAGCGGTTGCATTGGCTGATTGTATGATGGTGCGAGCTCCTTGATGGCCTCCTTTAGTATATCGAGCTCTGGAGCTATCTGTACACGGATATCTGAGGAGCATGAGGCTATGACTGACGTCGCCCACTGGAGATGAAAGGATCTACGTTAACCCCTAGAACGAATACGGTGGGATGTGAGTAATACGCACGGAGATGAATGCCTGCATAGTTTCTGGCTCTCGCGCCGAACGCGCAAGATCAAGTGCCAATACCACAATAGTGCCTTCCCAGATCCTAACCGCCAATCAGCATCTCCCAACCTGATCAGCTCTTTCAAATACATACTTTTCAACCAGCGAGTCTCGTATGCATCGACCGAACCCATTCTCCTCCATATACCCCGCACCGCCCATCGCCGCCATCGCTTCCTCCATCCCTGCGCTCGCTTTATCGGAAGTATAGCCTTTAGCCACCGGGGTCAACATCCTAAGTCTGAGATGTTCTTCGGGCGTCGCGGTTCCGCACTCCACTTTCCCAAGCAGCCCAACGACTCCAAAAGTCAGATGGGCCAAAGCACGGTATAACACGTTGACGGAAGCAAGCTGCTCGACGTGAATGGGTGCATCTTTGAGCAGTAAAGTCCCGCTTTGGATAGCGCGCACTTTTGCGTATTCGGTTGCGATGGCAAGGCATTTGCGGAGGTTCCCCACTGACGTGACGGACGACCAAAGACGCGTGATATTGAGCACTGGAGTGATACTCTTCACCCCCTTTCCCAGAGCGCCAATGAGGTATCCTTCGGCAGACTCCAGGCTGAGCTCAGCGGTAGGCAACGCATGCGTGCCGATCTTGTTCTTCAGGCGGTGTACCAAAACATTATTGCTCGTGGGCGACGGCACCGGATCCGACGGCCCTCTCAAGAGTGGTAGGCGCAACGGAACGAGGAATAGGGATAGGCCGCGTGAGCCGTCTTGGAGGGACCCGGAACGAGCGAGGGCGACGGATACTTCGCTGTCGGTGGCGCTGGAGAACCACTTGACGCCGTTGAGGGTGTAGGTGGGTCCGTATTTAGAATTCGAGTTTGTCGAAGTTGCAGTCGTTTCTGTGAGGGAAATGTCAGATCCACCAGGACGCTGGGAATGGTGAGTCGGTGGAAGAAGTATACGGTCTGCAACCTACTTCTGTCATCCACTGCCCGGATGTGAACGCGAAGGAAGGATCACGACTTGAAACGAAAGAGTTCCGGTCAACTGCACTCAGTTATCTGTATCGACCGCTTCGTACCTTGTGAGTCGAGGCAAGATATCTTTCTTCATCTCTGGCGAACCCAAGAGTTCGATGACTCTGGCCGTACCATCCGTCATACTCATAGGGCAGAATACCTACAGCGCATTCAAAATAATCAAGAGCATCGGGTTGAACGTGATTACTTCGACGAACCTCACTAGTATCTCCAACCATCAACAATATCTTCGCAAACCCATACACCCGACTATGTTCATCATACTTCCGTTCATAAAAAATCCCAGGTAACCCCTCGCGTTGGGAGATAGCTTTGAGCTCCCGCCATCCCTCACTCGTGTGGAGGATGTCTACGCGGCGGCCCCATTGGTCGTACTGTATAAGGGTTGGAGGGTATACTTTCGCGCTATCACTCAAAGAGCGTATGACTAGCAGGAGTCAGCTTTATATAAAGATAAAGATGATAGAATTGATGTACTGGTGACGACGTCCCTCCCGAGCCGCGCCAGATCCGGCTCTATTTCCTGGAACGCACTACAAGTCCAACCCACAAGATACCTCGTCAGAGTTGAAGAAAATATAGGGCTGGATTTGTGTTACGTCTTTGGTAAGGTCCGCTTCAGCAGACTTGGGAGAACTGGATCAATAGTGTATGCATTCTCTTCTGAGAACGGGATCTGCGGCACTATGAGAGATGCGGGGAGTGCGGTTACGGTGTAGGACTCACTGGTTGGAAACCCTCTTCGATGCGCATTGCTCACTGAACAGGATGGGAAGAGCTTGAATCTTGGGTACTCCAGGCAGAGCTATGCACCTCTCGTTCTGTAACTGATTCGGAGGCGCCAGGGGCAAGAGACGGCGGTCACTTGATCTATCATAGTGGTCGGGGTACGCGGGTTGCCGAAACACCTGATAATGAGAGGAGCATGAGAATAATGCAAACTGGAACATGTGCATGAACGAGGTCGTCCGACGCGTCCAGGATCTTTGTACGTTAGATTGAGTGTGTGACTGTGTGTGAATGATGAAACTGAGTTGGTCAATGGGAGGCACCCTCGCGGTCTTGACGAATGTCCCCACGCTCTCTGCATTACCACTGCACTTATACCACTAGAAATCCACAATGGCAGCATGCATGCGATTCACCCGTAGAGTACATCCTCCAACATCTCTCAACACCTAACAACTAATCTCCACATCATCATCAGGTCTGGCACCACTTCCTAGAAAACAAAGGTACACCTAAAACCCCCCACTCCTCCGAATCCGAAGTCCATTAACACCAAAACAGGGCACGACGCGCAATGCTTCCCAAACGTAACAATTAAAACAACTGCGGAACCACCCCATTGACGGCTGACATGTTCCGAACGTCTGCGTATAGCTCGTGATACACCGCGCTGTACCCGGGTCTGTGGAGGTCTCCTTGAAAGTGGAGCAATACAACAGTCCGTATACTACTGCTCTATGCTGCTGCATCACACGCGTTGTATTGTATTGAACACATATCACGCAGCAAACCGCGTCGGGGTGCGTAATTTCGTCTCTACCGAAGCCGCAAGTTGACATAAGTAACGGACAGTAGACAGGTACAGCTTCCTCCTCCGTCAGCCTCAAAGCTAAAGTAACAGTTACGGATCACCCCTCTTCCACTTCCAGTGCACGGCGGCCTCATCCTCTCACTAACCGACACCCTCGGGTCCCTAGCCGTCGCGACCAAAGGACACTTCATGACCGGCGTATCGACCGATATCGGCACGTCTTTCGTGCGCCCTGCGGGGCGGGTGGGGGATGTGTTGCATGCGAAAGCTGTTCTGACTGGGATGGGTGAGTGGGGTTTTATGTGGGTTTAAGGGGGGAGCTGATGAGGGGGGTAGGGAAGCAACTTGCGTATACGAGGGTCGATTTTACGAACCCGGCGGGGGATTTGGTCGCTTATGGATGTGCGTTCTTTTTCTTTCTTTATTCGATGGCTTTTTGTTGAGGAATGGTGTTTGTAGACCACACGAAATATGTGGGCAAAACTACGGCTACTGAGGTGAGTACCTTGCGTTCCTGGATCTGATCTGCGCGGCCACATTTATATTCATATGACATGAATTAGAAAAACGTCAAGTTCAGCGAAGACGGAGAGTCGGTGATCGAAGGTGAAGACCTCGAAGCCTGACATCCACTGACCTAAGAGTTTCGATCGCTTCAATGGGCCTTCTGCGTCGTCAATTGATTGTAGTCACCTTCAATAAATAGATGCTTGCACTGTAACTTGAAACAGCTCATACTCATTTACTCTGGCTCTCTCTGGCTGTGTTGTGATAGAGATAAAGACGAGTAAGCTTAAAGACGCCGGGGACGAGTGGACTTTTATTAGCCGACCCCTTGATCGCTTAAATCAACAACACAGTGCACATTGACACGCCTTCCTTCGCATTCAAACGCGACCCACTCCCAACCTCTGCCAACACTCTCCTTCCAATCAAATGGATGAGTATGCCCTCCCACCAGAGAACCAGATGAGGCCGCTACGCACTAGACCCTCTGGCCTGAACCCACGGGCTACATATACGAACCCGAGCCCCGTATCCACGCGCGGTGTATCTCCGCTGAGGGCTGGGATGAACGCCAGCACGCTCAGCGTCGACTCATCGCTGTAAGTCCCCCAAAACTATGCTTCTAGTACACTGTAGACCTCATTGATTGCTTTTCGTAATGTTATTGTAGTTCACAGACCGATTCCCCCGTGATACTATCCCCCACCCCCCGCCGGCACCTCCTCGAATCCTCCGCATCGCAACACTGGCTCAACACCCCGCCCCTCTCAACCACCTCCTCCCGCCCCGCCTCCCCCACATCCACCACCACCCAACAGCGAAGCCGCAGTCACACGCCTTCGCAGCGGACGTACGACGCCCAGCCAAACAAGGTGAAGCATGCGGCGTCGATGAATCATTTGAGGCATCGGTTCTCGACGCATCGGAGGAGTTTTAGTGCGCTGTTAGAGTTGGAGCAGCGGGATGGCGGTGGTGCGGGTGGGCGGCGGTTCTCTGTGGGGAGTGCGGCGGGAGATGGGGGTGGTGGGAGAGCGGCAGGGACGGGGGAGGGGTGGGGAAGGGGCACGAGCCGGAGGGGATGGGCATGGGAAGGCGCTGGATACGGTGGTTGCACAAGGGAGGGATGAAAGCGTGGGTCGTACCCGGTATAATCGGGGCGTCGACGTTGGTGAAATTCGCCATTGGTTTGGGGTCGTATTCTGGTACGTCTTCTTCACCGGACGGTCTGTGCTTTGCGCGCTGGGGTTGACTTGGGTGGGGGGTGTGTGTAGGTCAGGGGCTGCCGCCGATGTTCGGGGACTACGAAGCGCAACGGCATTGGATGGAACTGACTCTTCACCTCCCTATGCGGGAGTGGTATACTTACGATCTGGCGTATTGGGGGCTGGACTATCCCCCTCTCACCGCGTACGTGTCGTGGCTCTGCGGCACCGTGTAATTAAACTTCACATTTTCTTTGGCTTTCGTTGGAAGCTCAACGCTTGTATAGAGCTCATCGGATAAACCCTTCGTGGGTTGCGTTGGACGTTTCGCGCGGGATTGAGAGTCCGGAGAGCAAGTTGTTTATGCGGATGAGTGTGCTGGTGTTGGATGCGGTGGTGTATGTGCCTGCGCTGCTGATGTTCGCGCGGACATGGCAGGGGAGCAGGTCAAAACGAACGCAGGTAGCTACCATTCTTTTCTCTTCTTTTCAAGCGATGAACGAGAAGTGCTGAATGAAAGATGATGTGTAGGAATTGTCGTTGTTAGCGCTGATGTTACAACCTGCTCTACTACTCATAGATTTCGGTCACTTCCAATACAACTCCATCATGCTCGGTACGTCCTCCCTTCTCCCTCCATCTAGCATCCAAACCAGCCGCGCTCATGCTTTCCTTCTTGACAGGTTTCACGCTACTCGCGATGAACTGTTTCGCGACAGGCCAAGACCTCCTAGGCGCCTTCTTCTTCGTTCTCAGCTTGGGGTTCAAGCAAATGGCTCTGTACTACGCACCCGCAATCGGGTCATACCTCCTCGCCAAATGTCTCTACCTCGGTTCCCTCCACGGGTGAGTCCCCCCCACACCTCCAAACCACCACTAACCCTCCCCAGCACGCGTCTCTTCATTCGTTTAGCGTTAGTGACAGTAACCACTTTCCTCCTCCTCTTCCTCCCCTTCCTCCCCCCTTCGCCCCCCTCCACACCATCCTCGACCCCATCTCGCGGATATTCCCCTTTTCAAGAGGGTTGTTCGAGGACAAGGTGGCGAATTTCTGGTGTGCGAGTAATGTGGTTTTCAAGTGGAAGGAGTGGGCGAGTGCGGGGTTTTTGGTGAGGGTGTCGGCGGGGATGACGGGGGTGGGGGTGTTGCCCGCTGTGGGGGGGCTTTTGAGGGCGGGTTGGAAGATGTCGGTGGCGGGGGTGGCGGACAACCACAGCGGAAATGCTAACCAAAATTCGATACCCTCTTCGGAAGAGAACAAGAACAAAACAAAGAGTAAAGATACCAAGCGAACAACGCCATTCCTTCCCCTCGTTCCCTACGCCCTCCTAACCTCCTCCATGTCCTTCTTCCTCTTCTCCTTCCAAGTACACGAAAAAACAATCCTGCTGCCGCTCCTGCCCATCACGCTCCTCATGTCCGGCGCGCCCGTTGATTCGGCGGTGTACTCGTGGGGGGCGCTTGTTAATAACGTGGCTGTATTCAGGTGTGTAGTTTTGTTTTTGTTATTGGGTGGGAGAGGGGGTATGTCGGGTTAACTGACGGTTTTGGATAGTATGTGGCCGTTATTGAAGAGGGAGGGGTTGGGCGTGCAGTATATCGCTATGCTGCTCTTGTGGAATAGGTTGATAGGGTACAACCCTGTGCGCATACCCAAATCATTCATCCAGTTCCTCTCAATGGTGCGTCTTCCCTTTCTTCTCAATCATGATGTCATAAAACTGATGTATCTGTATTCGGCAGGCCGCGTATACAGCAGCCATCTCCCTACACATACTCGAACTGCTCATAACACCCCCAACAAGATACCCCGACCTATTCGCGGTGCTGAACTTGTTAATTTGCACCCCCATATTCGTGCTGACCTGGCTGTGGAGCATCAAGTGTGGTGTGGAGGTGGGGTGGGCGCTGGGCGGTCTGGGTTCGGGGTCGGGGGGCAGCTCTCAGCCGGCGGAGCGGAAAGGCCCGGGGGATGGCGCAAATGGGATTGCGAATGCGAATGGGATTCGGCAGAGCGGGCAGAGGGCGGTGAGTCTGGGGTTTGCGCAGTCGCGGAGGAGGGGGTTGCAGGGAGAGGATTCGTAGAGCAGAGTAATTTAATTTATTGATTTGAATTTTTTTGTTGGGGATGTGTTTCTATGCTATGCTGCGCGCGGAAGAATGGAAAGAAGTGAAGAGTGGGGAATGAAAGTAGTAAAGTGAAATAGAGATGAGAAAGTGAAACGAGAGAGAAACGTAGTAGATAACGAGCATGGGCATGAGGCTCACTTTGACTCAGGCTTGGTCAGTCTAGTGTAGGTTTTGCGGTCAAAGAAATAAGTCTCTATTACTTGTTGCCGCTGAATTCCCAAAGGAAAACGGCAAGCGGACCAAGTTCAAGCCACGGGGAGGTCCCAGGGGAGAGCCAGAGGATTGGGAGCTGGGGACGGGGCAAGGGCCAAGTGAAGCCGGGACAAGAGGTGGAGAGTTCTGTTGGGAGGTGTATCAATGTACAACTTGTAGGTGTTGCTGCGCCAACGCCCCAGTAATTGAATCTTGTAATCATTGTACCCAACATTTGCGGCAGAAGTAGCCGCCCCGCGGCAAAGGCTATGTCCTGAGTATAAAGTATTATTGAGGTTAAGTGAGGATAGGCAAGATCTCAGAAGGGAGATGAAGGAATCACGAGGAAGCACTTTCTTGAAGGCGTCTGCAAAAGTTGGAGCCGATGGGTTTGGTTCTGGCCAACATTGAATGTAGGTTCGCAAGGCAGTGACCGGACAGGTCAAGTGTGCTTCAGGAGGAGCTTGTGAGATAAGGATGGGTGGTGCTGGTGCGGAAGGGATCGGTTTTTGAACCAGGGAGGGAGAGGCGCATGTGTGTGGGACAATCAATGGAGGGGATGAATTCAATTGAGGAACAAGATAGATGTACAGTAGGATTAAATATGAAGGAGTTGGGAACCGTGAACTCACTGCAGTGCAAGAAACCCACCCATGCAAGTTTGGAGGTGGCATCTTGCTTTGATGCTGCAGTAGATACATTGGAGGTAGGCAAGTTGCAGGAGGAGGGGGAGAGACCAGTGTTGATGTGGAGGAACAAACACTGGAGAGGTAGGATTTAATTGTGTAGTGTTTGAGGCCATAGTCAGTGAGATAGGTGATTCATTCCGCAAGCGCCATGGTAGAAGCAGGGAGGATAACTCCAGGTTTGGGCTGGAGGGAAGGGTTAACCACAATAAATCCAGGAAGGATTATTGGCCCAATCTGTAGGACTTGCACGTGCTTGAGGCAAGGCTGTGCCAGAGGTAGAAGGTGGTTTGACAAGAGAAGTAAGCATGAGTTTGATACCAGTAATCTGGAACTTTATTGCTGAGGAGGTTTGCCCAGTGTTGTCATGCACCAATATTGATTGGTTGTGAGAGTTGGTCTGCAGCCCATATCAAGTATCTGATATCCCGCTTTTGGAATGACACTAGACTATGCCTGAATGTGGAATTTGTGAGGATACTGTGCAACCAGCATCAAAAATGTTTGAATTGCCAGCTCAAGCAGTTGTTTCTGGACTTTCTCCTTGAACTCAAACCACCATTATTGTCATCATGCACTCAATCATTTTTCATGTTATCCATTTCTTTTCCGTAATTTGTCTTTTTCTTTGGAGCAGGCTCTTTCCTCAATCCCAGATCTGAGTTGTCATTGCATATGCTCCTGCCACCCTCACCTTTCATTATGTTGCCCAGGAGACATGGGTCATTGTTCAACAAGATAATTTTGAGTCCATACAAGTTGGTTCTCTACTGGAAATATCACTCGCATACCCACATTCCAAAGGGCGTATCCCAGCACATGGACAAGTCCAAAGAATCTCTTATTTTCTTCAAGGATTTTTTGTGTTTGAAGTCACCACCAACTCTACCTTCACTGGACAGAATATTTGATTGGCTATCCCTCAAGCATGGGTGTCATTAAATAAAACATTGGCACACTCCTATCAAGAATGCCTTCAGAAACATCCCCCCCATCCCTTTGATGATCTGCTTGATCCAAAGCATCTGATCTATATGCATGTGATCACAGGCCAGACCACGTCTAGATGGATCCATAGGCCAAGGACATGATTATTTATGGGATATGACAACAAGGCAGCGCAAATTTATCATTCATCATGATAGGCATCATTCATCCGCTATGATATGTGCCACCAGCCACGCACCCACTTAACTTTGTTGATGCAATGACAACCTTATTTCCATGATTGCCAGTCCTGGTCTTCAGTAAGAAAAGCCATCCTTTGAGGGAGAAGGCACTTGAAAACTATGTATTATTGGGACCTACATGTGTACTTTGAAGCTAAGACTACTCAAATTTGATACAGATATTACCCACAACAACAGAGATGTAAAATATAGTCTGAGGAGTTTGAGCTCTCTCAAACCAAGCTGAGCTCAAGCTTCCATTTTTGGACACACATCAAGCCAAGTTGAGTTGAGCAACAAGCCCACCTCAGCTCCGGGAATCATTATGAGACAGATCATCTATCTGGACCTTAACCTAAATAAAGTAAGTTATAGTTTTCCAAGAATGATAAAATTACACACATGGATCTTGACTGTCCAAGGACAGCTACCATGCTTCTCCCCTCCCTTCTTTGTGACTCCTCTTTTCTTAATCAGCTGGTCAACTCCTTGAGCTTCTCTTATCTCTAGATTGTCAGATATATCTTGATCTGTATCCTCTTCCAGATCACTTGGTTCATCCTTTGGCTCTAGAGCATTAGTATTGCATCCACTAAGACATTGATACTCAACACGGAAGATTGGTCAGTATTTGTCCTTATATTTTGCCGGGCATTTGTAGCCTTTAGTTGCCCAGTTGAGAATAAATGGACAAGCATGTATGTCTTTGGGACGGTCACAGGGGTGACCAAAAAATTGCATAGAGACAAGACCACTTGAGATCTTATACCCCTAAGGTGAACAGAAATGCAGTTTCTGTCTTTCCAAGACACTGCCATCCTGATTTTGTCTTCTGGGTGATAGTGTTTAGAGGTCTTCTGTCAGAGGATTCAATAGTTCCATGGCATGGCTGTTGAGCTGGTTCTGGTCCCACTTGATCTGCCATATTGGTTGCTGCATACTGAACTGAAGTACCTGAGCTGTTTGTAGCGTGTACTGATTTAAATTGATGGTCTTCTTCCCAGCCTTGATGGGAGGGTTGACAGGGTGAAGAAACTGAGAACCAGCCTAATCATTCTGGTCAACAGGACAGGATCAGTCCTTGGCTTTAGATCCTTCTTGGATGGGCACCCAGACTTCTTGCAGGTAGGCTACATAAAGATTCCAATGAGTATGTGAATTGATAGACACTTGAACACTGCACCTTGATTGGAGGCTTGGACTTCTTGAATGTTGGTTGTAGACCAGCATCACTATCTTCATCAACATTCATGTTGTCATCTGAACCAGCCTGAATGTGCTTTGACTAGGTGAAAGTTATGTCAGATAGATCACAAATCTAGACTGGCATATAGTTCTGACCTTCTTGTTCTTAGAACCATCTTTGACCTTAGAAGGACTCAGGCTCCTAGAACCAGCACGACTTGTATTGCTCGGGGAGCTTCATCCTACAGTGGGACTCACTATCTTATCGTATCACATCATATCATATCAAAATGTAAACAAATGCAAATCCATCTAAGAGCTCCAACTCGTGACAGAGCGGCTGGTAAACTTTGGATTCAGTGATCTTGGTTACCAGGCACCGTTTCCTCAAAAGGTATTGCGTCACAGTTTGTCACAACATGTTATCTTGTTAAGATTTGGTTAAGATCTTCCTCCTACAAATTATATGTATCGTGAAGCTTCCAATCCGACGTCCCTCATCCTAGACACATTTGACCAACTAGGAACTACTATTGGCAATGTTGTGTTGGAACTTCTTACTAGTAGTGATGGCCATGAACACGCTGCAGTGGAAAGCATTTTCAGCCACCTCGAGGAGATCCTGGACGCTCTTGTCAGACACAATGAAAGGGCACAACAAATTATTGCCCGATGGAGCTCCTTCAATACCACAAAGTTACTACAAGATGAGATGTGCAAACTTACCCTCAAAGAAATGGGGTTTCATTTCTCAGCTAGAACTACGACGGAAATGAAGCTCAAAGACTTTGATATCCAAGTGATGTCGAATAAAATACAAAATCTTGCTCCGGGGATTTGTGCATTATTTGATGTCCTACTCAAAGCCAATCCAGCGCTCAGCTATAAAAGGAATTGGGCTTGTCAAAGGGCTGAAGCTAGCGGCTTATTGCGGCAGCAGAAAAAGGAAGCTGGGAAGGCCATTGACAGAGACATTGATATGGAAGATGTCACTAATGTGAACATTGAAGACAACACATATTGGAATATGTTTGATCTGCAGGAAATCCCTTTGATCAACAATGAGGATGACAAGCCTGAAGGGATGGATGCAGTGGCGGACAAGCAACAATCTAGATTGAAGATGATTGTGAAATCCATTTTTTAAGTCAATGCCTTAGTACATAGACTGATTTCCGATGAAACTTTGCAGAAATGTGTTGTGTGTCTGTGCATTCTGATGCAGAGTACCAATCACTCATGCAATACACTTCAGAGTGCTCTGGGCATATTTTTGCATTCCTGCGGTGCACCAGAAACGGTTAGATAGTTACTGGCACATATGGGGCTCTCAATCTTTCAATTAATGAAGCAATCTCTAATCTTTCAAAAGAAGCAATTGCTGAAACTTGCAAAATTGGGAACAGCCTTCTTACAACTTACGCATATGATGACCTCGACATTGACCTCAAGCATTCTATCCCAACCCTCAAAAATTCAGCAGAAACCTTAATTCATATCACTTCCGGCACCTTGTTCCCTCTCTACCATTTTACGACTGAGGATCTAGACTGTTCAGACAAGCTGTGGAAGAAATCCCAGTTTAATCCTGATGCACACCCCCAAGATATACCAAAACCAACCCTTGATCAACTTTTTGGGATACATCCTGAGCCAGATGAACCCCACCCTTCAGGACTCGTGCGCCGTGAACGTTTCAACGCCTGGAAATTCTTGTTGGACCTCATCCATCATGGTCCTGAATATTTTTGTAAATTCAAGAAGGACTTGGGAGATCCAGAGGTCATTGATGCCATACCAGTCGTAAAAACACAGCAGGTTCCACTCCAATGTGTTGATGTCAGCCCTAGTACACCAGCACAAAATGCAGAGGCCTTGGATGCATTTTTCAAACAAGGAGGAATTGGAGATCCAGCCAATGATCCATTTGTACGGCCAGTCCATAATATTGCTATTCCAATCGCTGGAGACCTTTTAACCTTTCAACACAATTGTAGCCTCCAGGAGTCAAGATCGGAAGAAAGCACACCCTGGCGCCGTCTGCAAGGAACCGTATTTGTTATGGGATTATTCCATCTAAAGATGGCCTGTGCTGATGCTATATGGCGGATTTTTTTATTCATCCAAAAGCTGCCCGCACTGACAAAAATAGCCTTATGGCCCATGATGGAGAGATTCGACCCAAAGAAACTGGTAAAATTGAAATGAAGCCTGGCTTCCGCCGCATGCACGAGGTGATTCAACATGTTGGTATTGCATCTCAACTTGATATCTGGCGTATTGAGGCATCAGGCTTGCCTTCAGCCAAAATTCAGAGCCTCGAAGATTTTGCGCAGACTAAGCCCACTTGGAAGGACCTATGGACTAACTATGGCAAACAATATGGCTGATAAATATGTCGCCCTGGACAACCTGCATGAAATGTGTGAACTCCCACAGGCACAACAAGACAAACAACACGAAACTCTCTGCTTTGTATGCAGTATTTCCTTCTGTATGAAGAAATCTCACATGCCATGAACACTGGGGACATTGGCTGCGTTGAGGTTTGCTTCCTACCATGGATGATGATTTTGGCAGGTTGTGGGAAGCACAAGTATGCCACTGAGATGCAACACTATCTTGAGAACATCCATTTTATCTATTCCAAGAAGCTCAGGTCCGATGTATTGCTATTCAAAATTGTACCAAAACCTACAATTTGTTTAGTCACGCAATTAGAATGAATATCCTCTGCAACCCCACCGGAAAGCCAGGGGAATTTTGTGCTCTGGACTGGGTTGTTGAGCATAATAATCTCTATATCAAGGTAAGCCTTCTGTCTGTCCACAAAAAAGATCAAGGGCTGATCAGAAAGGTGAATTGGTAGAGAATTTACGGTGGAAAATATTTGAATCATCAAAAATCACGAATCCTTGCAGAATCTCCTCTCATTGAGACATACAAGAACATCCGATTGCAATTCAAGCAGATGTTTTGCCTCAACCATAAAACATCACGGCATGCTCCGCCAAAAATGCAAATCACATTCAAAAAACTGACTGCTTATATGGAGAGAGAAAAGGCCCATGTATTTGTGGCAAATCAAGATTCAGGGTGTAGTGTACCAGACATGATGGAGAAAGGGATAAATATTTTGATGACACGGGGAGCTTGCCACGCAGACGCTGGCGGAGATGTTGAAGACCCAGAATTGGCAGAACTTGGTGATGAAATGGAAGAAGTAGAAGTTTGGATTTATAGTGGAGGAGGTGGTGGTGGTGGTGGAGGTGGGTAAAAGTAAATAGCGGGATAGTACTGCATGCGAGGCGGGACGTAGAGGCCATGAAAGTGATTTTGGACCGGCTGTGGTGTTGAAACATCTGCTTGATAATATGATGTCCTTGAAATATTTTGAGGCTGGTTGGTACAAAAAAGAGGAGAGGGAGGAACATTTTCAGTGTCAGAGGCAGGACCATTGTCCTGGGGCAGTCTGCGTCATTCAATACGCTTGGGGCACTTGCGGTTTGAGCCTAAAGAGAGATAAGATATCAATCATGGATGCGTGAAAAGGCCGTTCACGTACTATTGTGTCCAAATTCCTGGCATGCGCTGCATTTGACCGGCGCGTGTTTGCGAGAGGTACCAGTACCTACGTCCACCCCAGATGCAGGTGGTGGAAAATGCTGACGGATCAACAAAAGGATATCCTCTCCGTATTCAGACACCCTCTCCCTCGTCCAATCTGTCTCCTTTAAGAGATTGTCCACGGTTGAAATTTTGTGGTAATGAGCGCATCCAACAATGCGAGTGATTACCTGGTCGGACATGAAAATCCGTACACCCAATGTTCAAACAGTTGTGCATCAGGAAAAAGGGGTCTGGTCCTAGAGCCACCCAGGTTGCTCTGGGTCTCTCTAGAGACCCCAAAGACTCCAAAGATAAAAAGCCTCCTGGGCCCGCCCCAGAACTAAGTCCCCAATGTTTGTTTTGCCTGGAGCACTCCCAGAGCACTCTCAAAGCATCCCAGAGCAGCCACAGAGCAGCCCCAGATCATTTACAAAGCCCTCTAAGCTACTTAGGGTACACTATATATACACTCCCTTTATCACTGCCATTACACAATTTGAAAGTAGACAAAAATAAGTTATATTCATAAGTAACTAAATAAAGTGGGTTATTGACTACATGAACTATGAAATATATTACCGGAGCGGCCAACTGTGTCCCTTGACATGTGACCACGCCCGCCCTTGCTGCTGCTGCCCGCCCTTGTGCCGCCACCCACCCTTGCCACCCGCCCTTGTCACCGCCTGCCCGTCCGTGTTGCCTTCCCCACCCTCCTTGTGCCGCCTTCACCTGTTCTGGCAGTTGCCCATTGTTGTGTTGGCCCTCCTTGCCTGTCAGTGTTGTTGCGTTTGTGTGCGGCATTGTTGTGTTGTCTTTGCATTGCCGCCCTGCCTTGCCTTGCCGCCTCGTCTTGCGTTGCCTTGTTGTGTCGTGGCCTTGTTGTGTCATGTTGTTTTGTCCTTGTCTTGTTGCGTTGTTGCCTTGCCGCCTTGCCGCCTTGTTGCGTTGTCACCCCATTGTGTCGTCACCTTCTCACCTCCTCACCTTGTTGCCTTGCCTTGTTGTTGTCGCCTTGCGTCATTGGCTTGTTGCATGGTTGTTGGCGCCGGCGTCATTGGCATTGTCACTGTAGTTGGCGGTTGGGTGGGCCTTGGTGACGGCGGTTAGTATTGATGTTGTGTGGGGGGTGACCACGTACCTGGCAATTGTTGTTGGCCGCGTTGCTGGGTGTGCCAGACGGTGGGTGGTGGTGTTGGTCAAGGTGAAGTTTGGAAGAACTTGAACCTTTGAGGTTCAAATTTGAACCCCATGTGATCAACAAGCCGCCTCGAACACTTGACATCATTGAAGTGGCAGGAAAGAGGCGGCAGCGGCACCCTCCAAGCTCAATGCTGTTTGATGGGCAGAGCGGAGGGGCAAGGGATGGTGTTGAGCCTCAATGGCGTTGTGTGCCATGGTAGAGGAGGGAGGGAGAGGGGAGGTGGTGGTGTGAATAAAGGTTGACGGCGTCAACTTGTAAGTGGTTTGATGTCGGAGTTTGAAACAACTTTACACAATTTTGACGTTGAGCCTTGGGCAGATCAAGTGTGGGAATTCTCAGTCAACATGACTGGAAAAGCCCACGCTTTTTCAATTCTCATATTGAACACTCAATTCTCAATGAATTTCCTTCAAAAAAATGTACAATATTTAGAAAATTCAGTACATAATTATCATGTAGAATTCATAATTTTTACTAGTAAGGTTACATGCTATGTATAAAGGTGCATCAGTCAGTTATTATATTTAACAGTCAATTTTAATGGATTTGCTCAAAAGAAATGTGATATATTCACAGGATTTAGTATAAAGTGAAACTGAGATTTTATATGCCATAGAAAGCTTTGAGGACTGTGACTATTTGCAGAGACACCTAGAGCCACCCTGAAGATATTCCCAAAGAGTTCCAGAGAGACCCAGGCAATTTTAATGCTTCCAAAGGCACCCCAGAGAGACCTAGGCAATTTGAGCTTTTACAAAGACACCCCAGAGCAACCCAGGAAATTTTCAGTCTTCTGAAGCACCCCAGGCAGTTTGAATATTTTCAAAGACACCCAGAGCAGCCTGGATCGTCAAAGTTGCTTTGGGAAAGTTCAAATTACCTAGGCCGGCCTGGGACCAAAGGTGCTTTTCCTGATGTGGCTCGGAATTTGGAAAGTGCCTTCTCCTCTCGCCACTTTTGGATTGCGTGCTTCAATTCATTGTCCTTTGGAGTCACATCAAACACCTTGAGATGAGACTTTGCCGCCATTTTTTGAGCCTTGTCTGGAACGGTGACGTGGTATTTGGCAAATTCTTTGGGATGGCAGATGTCACAGCAAATTAATGAGATGCAAGGCCTACAACAATCACATCCTGTCTCTTTGGTAGGATCACACAACGTAAAATGATCTGTTGCTGTTGGACATGGTGGTTGACAATGATTGATGGGAATATGACTCGGAGATGGACATCATGAACACTTATGTGCCTTGTCATTCTTAAAGTAAAGAACGGGAACAATGCATTGACAATCAAAGCATTGATGCTGCGCATTTACGTAGTCGTCCATTGCAACCTCTAACTCATGACCTTTCCCTTTCCCCTTCTTAGAGGTGTTTGCCTTTTCCATTACGGCGCCCTCCTTGTAAAGCGCTCTCCTCTCCTCTTTCAAGTCCTCTATGGAAGTGGGAGTTTGCGCCGGTCCAAGAATTTCCGAATGCGGGTCATTGCTGTTTGGAGATCAATCTTGGAGAGCAGGACATTTTGCCCGGTATATTCAAGTCAATTGATTATCAACCTTGAATGTCTTTTGATTTGCAGTTTCCTTACTGACTGCGACAGCAGGTAGGCCAGCTTCCTCAAGAACCTTCATATTTTGCTTCCCTAACAAGTTGAGGGGTGTAACAACAAAGCTCATCTTGTCCTTTCCGTCTTCCTGAGCCATTAGGAGGGGTATCCAAAAGGAAAGGGTCTTGCCTGCACCTGTTGGCGCACAGCCGACAACATCTTTCCCTTTGTATATGGTGAGAGCGGTTTTGACTTGATACCAACACGGCAGTTTCCCAAATTTCTTTTCAGTTATGTTGCGAATTCTTTTGATAGTCCAGCCATGAGTCAGAGGAGTCGATGTAGACGCGTTTGCATTCATATTGAGGCTTTTTTTGAGACACAAATGCCTAATATGGATCCCTCCTAATTTAAGCGGGACACTGACACAATAAGGTAGGGGACATCCACAAGCCGCCAACGTCACGTGCTGACCGTGACAGGCTCCGAAAGTAGTAATTTTTCGAGATAAGACAGAAAAGCGCGTTTTAAACTAGATCTAAGGCGTTTTTGGCAAATGTACGCCCTGCAAAGTGTTAAAAATGTCCATTTACAAATGTCTATGTACTCAGAATGAAAATAAATGTAAAATTAAGTGACTTATTTCAAAAACAGTCAGTGATGCGTCAATCAAATCAGGTCAGAGTCGCGTCGCGCTAATCACATCTCACAAAGGCATACCTCACACCTACGAACCTTAAACATGGGAAGAAGAAGAAAGACTGCACTTACCAGCATTGCAAATCTCAAGAAAACCCCAGAGGAACGCGCAACAAAAAGACAAAAACGTGAAGATATGAGGCTAAGTTCTGGAAAAGAAAACCAAAATGTGAGTCTTTACATTTGAAAGTTCAAGTATTTAACCAACTTACTTTGCCAGACCATAACTCCAATCAATACAGCCAGCTCCTCATGCTCTGAGAGTGGAGTTCCAATGGACATTGACCCTTCAAAGAATATGAGGAGTCGGTTTCATAGCATGGCTCCAAAAGGTTCTCTGGCAGCCGACATACTAGGACCACCAGAGCAATACTTCACCGAGTTCTATGTCAATACCCAGCCTGATCCGGAGGACTTTTTTGAGGAGGATTTGGAGCTTCCTGACCTTGTTGTGGTGTCAGATGATGATTCTGACGATGATGATAGTGATTCTGAGTCGGATTCAGATTCAGATGATGACGAGACTGCCAATATCCATCCTGGTGGGGGGGGAGCTCCTCAAAGCCATGCCGACAGAGATAGTCCACATAGTCAAGCGGCCGAGTCCCCAGGTGTAGGCCCAACAACATCTAGACAATGTGAAAAGGGAACTTCATTCACAGGAAAGGGACGAGAAGCACCTACCCAACTTCAAGCACATGAAGCGCTAAAGGCTCTTGAACATACTTTGAACCCTCCACGGAAAACTGGCCGTGGTCATGTGGATCCAAAACTGGACCCTTTCGTCAGACGTCGAATGGAGGGAATGGCATCCCTTCTTAGATTGTATACCAGCAAGTCATCAAAAACATACGACGCATGGGGTGGTTCTTCCTATCAAGCAGCTATAGCTGTGGGACATGGGAGATATTGTGCGCGTCAGCTTCGAATCATGGCACGGCAATTTATAAAGGACGGCAAAACACTCCCAATAAATCCATATGGGAACTGGAATGAATCTATGCTCGTCGATGAGGATCTTGCAAATGAAATCACCCTATACCTCCAGGAGATTGGACCGGAGATCTCAGCAAAAAAAATCCAGGCATTCTTGGCCCGCGACGAGGTGAGGGAAAAGCATGGAATTACCAAAACAATTTCCGAGCGGACAGCTCGACGGTACCTCAACACACTGGGATACCGGTTTACCACTCCCAAAAAGGGACAGTATGCTGATGGCCACGAACGAGAAGATGTCGTCTATTACCGTGAGCAAGTCTTCCTTCCGGAATGGAGGGCAATGCAAGATCGAATGAGTAACTGGTCAAATGACAACCTACTCGAGTACGGTCCTTCCGTCAATGGCCGTCGCGTTATCGTCTGGTTCCATGACAAGTCAATATTTTATGCACACAATCGACGCAAACGAGGCTGGTACCACAAAGACGCACCTGCTAAACCATATGCCAAGGGGGAAGGGTCTTCCTTGATGATTGCAGATTATGTTTCTGCAGATTTTGGATGGCTTCGTTCCAAAAATGGGAGGCGCTCCGCTCGAAGGATCATGAAACCTGGAAAAAACAAGGACGGTTACTTCACAGCTGACGACATCAAAGCTCAGGCAATCGAAGCGATGGATATCCTTACTGAATCATATCCTGATTTTGAGCATGTCTTTGTTTAGGACAATGCATCAACTCATCTGAAGCGGCCTGAGGACTCCCTATCCGCACGTCACATGCCCAAGAATACACCAAAGCCTGGTAACAACTGGGGCATTGAAGTCACTAGGCGCGATCCAATAACGGGAAAGAGTGTCTACAAATCTGATGGATCGGTTGAGAAAGTCAAGATTCGAATGGGCGATGCGACCTTCAAAGATGGCTCACCTCAGCCACTGTATTTCCCCCCGGGACATGAGCGCGCTGGCGTCTTCAAAGGCATGGCCAGAATCCTTGAGGAAAGAGGGGTTGACGATGCATCAAATATTCGCGCCGAGTGCAAGAAATTCAAATGCGCACCTCACGCGGTTAGATGCTGCTGCCGGACGATCCTCTACAAGGAACCGGATTTCGTAAATGTCAAGTCCATTCTTGAGGTGACCTGCGAAGCGCGTCAATTTCGTGTTATTTTCCTGCCGAAATTCCACTGTGAGTTGAACTTTATTGAGCAGTGCTGGGGATATGCAAAAAGGCTCTACCGTCTCAATCCCGAGTCATCCCGTGAAGACCACCTCGAAAGGAATGCATTGGCGGCATTGGAGGCTGTTCCCCTTGAATCCATGCGTAGGTTTGCGAATCGATCTTGCCGTTTTATGGATGCCTATAGCCGTGGACTGAATGGGAGGCAGGCAGCTTGGGCATCAAGAAAGTACCGGGGCCACCGTGTCCTTCCGGAAAGCCTTACGGAAGATTTGGAGAAGGCGTGTGTTTTGTAATCAACCATCGTTGTACCGTGTACGTAGTCAAGAACAAAAGAAGCCGTAAAAGCATCCATTGTTGTCTTATCTCCATCTCGGAGATGACTTGATCAATCAAAAAATTTCAAATCGATATAAGTCACTCATTTCTTGCTCTATCTTTCCCAAAATTTCTGGAGACAAATACAAGATATATTAGAATAGTTTGCAGGAGCCGGATTTCGCAGTTTCTATGTTATTATCGTAGGATCCATGTTCCAATGTTTTTCCGCGATTTATTTCCGGATTTGACTGGCCGGGTCACAGAAAAATAACGCCACGTGACGTTGGCGGCTTGTGGATGTCCCCTACCTTACCTTTCGAGGAAATGGTGCCTGGTAACTGAGATCACCGAATCCAAAGTTTGCCAGCCACTCTATTGCGAGTTGGAGCCCTTAGATGGCGTTGTTCTTATTTGTATTTTGATATGATAAGATATGATATCCCCCCTCTAGGATGAAGCTCCCCAAGCGACACAAGTTGTGCTGGTTCTAGGAGCCTGAGAAGGACTTGCACTTTCAGAGTTTGATGTTGAGAGCTAGGAAAGATTCTCCAGATGAGATCTAATACAAGGTGAACAGATCTGACTTATTTACCTGTCTCTTCTTAGTGCTTTTGAAGTTCTTAGGCATTGTAGATATAGAAGATGGTGGTAGAGAGTCGAGATCAACACATATCAATACTGGGTAGAGGCCACTGAACAGAGACATCCCAATCAGGAAGTTGCAAAAGATGGGTTGAATCAGTACTTGTGTGAGTCAAACCAGGCGTTGAATCAGTACTTATGTAGGTCAAACCAGGGGTTGACTCAGTACTTGTAACTTCAAATATTGGGGGTTGACTCAGGATTTAGATGATTGAAATCAAGGGTTGACTCAGTACATTTTAATACCAGGGCAGTTCTGCAGCCAGGTCTGAAGAGAAGGGGTTGACTCAGTACCTCAGAACACCTGCGTTGATTTAGTACCCAGGCATAAAGAGAAGGAGTTGACTTAGTAACAACAGGAGGGTTGACCCAGTACTGAAAAAAAGCGAAGATGAAACAGTACTTGTCAAAAGGATATTAGGAGGTGACTTAGAACATTTGTTTCTGGTTATATCAGTACTTTAAATTTGCTGGAATTGATTTCTAGAGAAGTACATCATAAAGCAGGGTAGTCTTGTAGTAATAAGAAGGTTGTCAGTACTTGGCATAAAGTTGTAA
The DNA here is from genome assembly GCA_014925845.1 of Crassisporium funariophilum. Classification (NCBI taxonomy): domain Eukaryota; kingdom Fungi; phylum Basidiomycota; class Agaricomycetes; order Agaricales; family Crassisporiaceae; genus Crassisporium; species Crassisporium funariophilum. The sequence continues at coordinate 1,018,621 of JACGCL010000006.1, forward strand.
TTGTAGATTTTGGGGGTTGATTTTCAATAGTGACAAAAGGGGGGTTGAATCAAAGACTGCCAAGGGTAGAAACGCAACTTGCAATTTAATTTATTTGAATTTTTGTTAGGGATGTGTTTATTTTAAGAATGCTCACGTGTGGGGTGGAGATGTTATAACGCTCCTTACACCCTTACCACCACATTCAATTCAGTTCCATTCCAATACATTCATACTACTGCTAATACCCATCGATGTCCCTTCTGCCCACCACCGCCGCCGCTGCCGTCCGTGGGTCCCGTCAAGCATGTCTGCAGCTCATCTTCGTCCGCGCACTCGCCACAGAAAGCGTGACATCCTCCTCCCCGGATTTACCCCCTCTTCCGCTCTCCAAACATCCGTCAAAGGTCGCCAAACCCCGCCTCTACCCACACCCGCGGCCGGCCGTATCCCACCAGCGCCCAAGCCTGCCCAAATTGCCCCCTAAATTCGGGCAGAACCAGCTCCTGCCCGTGTCCAACTCCACCCGCGCCCTCCTCGAGTCCATAGTAGCAAAATTCGACGCCCCGGTTCGGTATGCATTCGCGTATGGCTCTGGGGTGTTCGAGCAGGACGGGTATGCGACGGCGAAGGGGGAGAAGAAGCCGATGCTGGATTTCATGTTTGCGGTGACCCACCCTGCGCATTTTCACTCGATCAATATGGCGCAGCATCCGAGCCATTATCCGCTGCATGCGAGGGTGTTGGGGAGTTCGTATGTGTCGCGGGTGCAGGAGATGGGGCCGGGGGTGTGGTTCAATGCCTATGTCCCCATGAACGATGTCGTGCGTTTCTTTCTTCTGTCTGAGATGTAATGCTGATGTTCGGTTCAGACAATCAAGTACGGCGTGACGACGGTCGACAACCTCTGCTCGGATCTCCTGAACTGGCGCACGCTCTACCTCGCTGGCCGCATGCACAAGCCCCTCCGGATCATCAAAGACGACGCCCGCGTCCGCCTCACCCAACAAGTCAACCTCACCTCCGCCGTCCGCGCAGCCCTCCTCACCCTCCCCGAGCACTTCACCCAACAGCAGCTCTTCGCCCGCATCGCCGGCATATCCTACACCGGCGACCCACGCATGCTCCTCCCAGCCGAGAACCGCGGCAAGGTGGGCAATATCGTCAGTAAGCAGGGAGAGCAGTTCAAGGAGCTGTATCATAGACTTGTTGTGGGGCTGCCGGGGGTGCATTGGCCGGTGGAGGGGGAGGGGATATGGCAGGATGGAGGGGCGAGGGCGAGGGCGATGCATTTGAAGAAGTTGCCGGCGGATTTGTTGGGTGGGGTGAAGGCGAATTATGCGAGGAGGGAGAAGAATCCGGAGTTGGAGGCGGATGAGAGTGCGTATTGGATGAGGCTGGCCGGGGATGAGAAGTTGCCCGAGGTGCTGGTGGAAGGTTTGTTTCCTTCCTATCTAGGTTTTGGATCTTGCTGAAAGTGATTCTGCAGAGATGGGCAGGATCGTGCGTTACCCAGCGACGGTACAGTCGTTGAAGGGCATTGTGAGTGCGGGGATTGGCAAGAGTCTGCGGTATAGTACAGCAAAGGTTGGCAAATGGTGGACTGGGTCATAAGCATTACATGGACGTCATTGCATATATGCTCGAGGTCGAGCTTGAAATGTGGAAATTAGAACTATCATCATGTATCGATTAATAGCAAAGCACACTGTACCCTACTATCTCATATCTATTCACTGCTCAAGTATTTTACTTTGAAGAAACATAGAAGAAACAAGCATGAAATAAGCTTGCAATGCCTTGCTTGTGTTGAGTTGTGAGGTGACTACGATCGCGTTCAAAACCCCCGGAGGTTTTGGTGGAGGTTCATTTTCCTTTTTGTCTGATTTTGGGTTTTGCTGAGGTTTTTTGCAGAGATGGGCAGGGTACAGTCGTTGAAGGTTCGTTAGTGCGGGAATTGGGAAGAGTACTGCAAAGGTCGGCAAATGGTGGACTGGGCCATAAGCATCACATTATGGTATGGACGACATTGCATTGAGCCTCAGAAACTGTGGAAATTAGAACTAGCATCATGTATCAATTAATAGCAAACCCCACTGTACCTTACTCTCTGGAAGGCCGCCGTGTACGACAAGCCTCACTGGAAGGTTGAGGAGAGGAGGGAACGGTGGGAAAGGACAAAACTGTGGTCTTTTCGTTGGGAGTGTAAGAGACCTATCTAATACAGAATAATTATACTACATACCTTTTTGTTGGGAGTGTAAGAGACAACCCAACGAAAAGGAGAATCTACAAATGTGAGGTGCGAGTCATGTGATGAGTCAGTAGGAGGACGCGCATCAGGCGCATCCTTGGGTGTGTGTGGTAAGCGTAGGTATGGGTGTCTCTGTAAGATATCCCCAAGCTTACACTCCTCCCCCCTGGAGGACAGTGTGTGGTGGTGGGAGAGGTGTTTGCCATAGAGCTGTGGAGGAGCGGAGAGGGGAGAAAAAAAATTGTTGGTAGCATATGTCAAAACTGTTGGGCGTGTGCGCTTTAGGTCGGTGTTTTGTCTAGTAATGGCGGGTTCTCTCGTTCCCAGACGTCAAGGGCCTCATTGTCCTGTAGCGCTGAGCCCGCAATCCACTTGTTGTGTTCTCTGCTGTAGCCTACCCATCACACTAGATACTGTCAGCCCCGGCTGTGTTGGCGTTCGTCAACAATTTTGTCGATTACATTTTTGATGGTGCCATCTGTAGACAGTGGACCGGGAGAGGAGCGACGAGATTAGATAGCTAAATGAGTGTAGACCTCAGTAATGCTGATGGCAAATGACTTTATTGTGTAGATATACCTAAATGAGTGTAGCTACTAGATAATCAGTAAGAAGTATAAGGATTGTACGTAAAGGAAGACTTACACCTCAGTAATGCTGATGGCAATGACTGAGGTGTCTTGGAGCAATGGAGCAAAAATTGTATGTAACGGTAAGTAAGTAGAATACCGGTGACGTGATTGATCTCGAACAACTACAACACCGTCTTCGGTTACTATGACCCCTGGTGTGGGTAGCGCGCGGTCAGGGAAGGCAAGGATGTCATTGGGGACAAAGGGTTTCAGGAGGCTGGCATGGAAGCCGGGGAAGGTGCAAGGGTTGTTGGGTAGGCGTAATGTGTAGACAAACTTGTCGGGGTTGGCGTCCACGATGGAGTATGGTCCGTCAAACCTAGGCATGAACTTAGCAACACACTTGTGGCCCTTGCATTTGTAGTCACAGCGCCTGTTTGCTGTAGAGAGCATGACCAGGTTGCCGACGTCATATCGGATCTTGTTGCCTTGGTGCTGGTTTGCATGGTAAGCTTGTCTGACCTTGGCCCCGGTGAGGGTGTCTTGCGCCTGCATGACGTCCATGGCAATGTCGGCAATAACCCTGTGGGTGTCTAAGTGTGCTGGGGTATTGGTGTTGTTGGGTGGATTCACTAGTGCTGGGATGATTCGAGGTGACCGTCCGGTCTTGAGCTGGAAGGGGGAGAAACCGGTGGAGGAGTTTATGGTGTTCATGAAGGTGAATTGTATGCGCGGCAGCGCTTTTAGGCACCCCTTTTGGTTGTGGTCGATGTAGTAGTGGATGGCTTGTACGACCATCTTGTTGGTGCGTTCACTGATTCTGTCTGTCTCTGGGTGGAAGGAGGTCAACATCTTGAGCTTGACCCCTGTGAGTTTGTGGAGTTCCTGCCAGACTTCTGATGTGAATAAGACGTTGCGGTCCAATATGAGGTGGCGCATGAGCTCATTTTTGCAGTACCACCGTCAAAGAGGGCAAGGGCTACCTGTTGAGCGGTGTAGGTGGAGTGGACTGGAACAAGACATATGTCGGCATTGAGGGCGTCGGTGATGGATAGTATGGTGTCCTTGCCGTCTTCTTCAGGCAAGGGCCCAATGAAATCTAAGGCCACCGTCTCAAATTGTGTGTTGGGGACGGGCAGGGGGTGTAGCGGACCGGTGGGTTTGGATGTGCGGTCCTTGTTGCGTTGGCACTCAACACATGATGTGATGTAGGTAATTTCAAGGTTGTGTCGCATGTTTGGCCAGTAGTATGACTCCCTCAATGCGCCATAGCTCTTATCAAACCCAAAATGTCCAGGCGCATCGTGAGCAAGACTGTATAGTAGCTTGCGTGTCTTCACATCTGCTGGGATCACTAGCCAATGTCCCACATACAGGAGACCATTTTCAAGGCGTGCACCTGGAATCCTGCCTGCCGCAATTCCGGCTGAGAGTTGTTTACAAAAGTTGTCCTCAAGGTATCCCGCTTTCACAAGCTCAAAGAGCGATTCGCTAATTGTGAGGACGGCCGCAACGGTTTGTACCCCGGCCGGTGGTGAGAGTAAGGGGGGTAGTGAGGTTGTCTGTATCCCACCGGCCTTGGGTTTCCGGCACAAGGGGGAGCGGGTGTATGCTAGCGTGCACGCCGCCAGTACCGCGGTGGATGAGTTGTTGGGCATGAGCAAGAGCGCATTGGCAATGGTGTTGTCTTTGCCACGGACGTAGACGATCTGGAAGTCAAAGTTGGCAAGGGTGTTGATCCAGCACTTCTGTCAATTGGAGGTTTCCAGTTGTGTTTCAAAAAACTCCAGTGTCTGGTGGTCGGTGTGGATCTCAAAGGGCATCCCCAGTAAGGATGTGCGCCACTTCTTGAGCACTTTGATGATGGCAAGGAGTTCTTGCTCATGAACTGGGTAGTTTCATTTGGCGGTGTTGAGTTGATATGAGCCGTACACTACAGGTCTGGCAGTTTCCCAAGTTTCTCCAAAACTGAGGACCGCCCTGGTTTGTTGGCAGCTGGCATTGGTAGTGAGAAATATCTTCTTGGTTGTGTCTTTGTAGTCAATCACGGTGAGGTGTTCCAAGCTGGTGACCAGTAGTTTAATTGCTTTGAAGGCAACTTGGTGTGCATTGGTCCATGTGGGGAATTCTCAATCACATTCCCTGTTGGTAAGTGGGGTGAGGATGGAGGTATGTTCTGCCAGCGCCGGTAGGAAGGCCGCAAGGTAGCGCGTTAAGCCTAAGAAACCCCGGACATTAGTTGCGGTGGTGGGTGTTGGCCAGTTCAAGATGTGTTTGCACTTGCGTGGGTTGGCCATGATGCCTCTGTGTGGGATGATGTGCCCCAGAAATTTGACTTTGTTGGTGCAGAGTTGGGATTTGCCTTTGTTGCAGTAGAGCTGGGCTGCATGGAGGGTGTCCAGTACTGCAGACACATTTCTCAAGTGTTCTTCAAGTGTTTGGGACCAGATGATGGTGTTGTCAAGGTATACATGACAGATCTTCCCAATAAGGCATCTGTCATTCGGCATTGATGTGTTGAGGGTGCGTTGCAGCCGCCCATGGGCGTAACCAACCACTTGTACAGCCCCCAGGGGGTGCAGACCGTGGTAAGATGTATATCGTCAGGGTGTACGTGGGTTTGGAAGAAGGAGTTGGTCATGTCTAACTTCCCAAAGATTTTCCCTCGGCCGCAGTTGGCTAGGATGTTGTCAATGCATGGAAGGAGGAAGTTGTTGCAGAGGGTGTTGGTATTGGGCTTGCGGTAGTTGTTGACCCATTGTGGAGGAATGGTGTGGTCAGGGATGCCGTCTTGCAGTTTGGGAATGATAAATGTGGGGGACCTGTGTTTGGGTGAGGATGGGTGTAGGTGCCCGGCAGCAAGATGTTCTTGGAGCAGGAGCTTCCAGCTTTCTTGGTGTTTCTTTGGGGCGGAGTACCTCGGCCCTTGACAACCTGTTATTGTCTTTCAGGCAAATGCGGTGGTAAATGTGGTTAGGGACCCCCATGGTGGTGTTGGGTAGGCGTGTAGGAAAGCAGTCCGCATATTTCTTCTTCAGTCGGGCGTCTAACATGTCCCTCTCCTCTTTGAATAAGAGATACTCCATGTGTTCTCTAACCCTAACCCGTAGGGTTCTACCCTACCTGTGGGGTTGCACTGCCTTCGGCAGTGCTTATCCAAACCTATTCTATCCTATACACTCACACTTGTACTTCACACATATACTACTCACATTAAAGTATACTATCTTGGTTGACTCTGGTCACTATCATACAAGTTGACTTCACTTACTATATACTTGACTTCTGTTGTATATCTTACAAGTCAGATTTGGTAATTGGATACATGGACGTTACATATAGTCTATTGCTTATACTCATAGTCAGATAGATGTATCTCTCACTTCACTCTTATACTTACCCAGTATATGGTTGGTCACATGAAGTTGGCAATGATACTTGACTGGTTGGTACACCACCATTTTGTTTGACATGTCAAACAAACATCCGGCCAATTTTTGTCACACAGCCACGCTATATGACAACCCTGGGACAACAGTATGAAGATGTCCGCTGGACATCAGACTTGCAGATGACAGGAGACGACGTCTCTTGATGTTGCCGGGAAGACATCCAACCAATATCTGCTGGGACGTCCACTTGTCATTTCTTCCGGCTATCTGTCCTATAGCCAGTAGCATATTTGTAGGCTAGCTTTCACGGAGGCGCCCCAAACCTCTGCTAGGATGTCCCCTCGTCATTTCTTCCGGCTGTCTGTCCTATAGCCAGTAGCATATCTGTAGGTCAGCTTTTGCGGAGGTGCTCTGTACCTTCTGTTGACATATTTTGGATGTCCAGACCTAACATCAGGATGGCAATGGCAGGCATATATAGAAAACATAGAATTGAATTTGTAACCTGGATTTCCTTCTGACCATGTTTGAAAATCACCAAGGAATTTAATATTGGGTGGCTAATGAGATTAGTAGTAATAATATGCAAGCAAATAGTAAATGAAAAGAGTGTATGGGACAGTGAATAATGTGTAGGTACTACTAGTCCATGCAATGAAAATCCAGGGAAATCTGTAGGCCTAGTAAGAATCTAAAGCCTCACTCATCGTCAACCTCATCAGCCATGTCATCTTCCATGTCAGCCTCTGTATACTTAGTCATTTCTGCCAGGCCGGGAGGGATTGGTTGGCCACCGCCTTCGGTTTCTTACTGCCTTTACGCAGCGGGCGTGCCCTTAGGTGTACTGACAGGGATGCCAAAAATTGCCTATAGACTGAACGGGAAGTATCAGATTCAAAGGCGCACCAACAAACACATGATCCTTACTTTGAGATCTCTTTTTGCTGTTCATCCTCTGGAAGGTGGCCGTGTTCCTGGCGTAATTCGGCAAGCTTGTCGTCAACATTGTCCCAAAATTTTGTATCGATCTTGCCGTCATCGTACAAGTCTCCAAACTGCCCATGCTGTGGGATGAGAAAGTTGCAGGTGAGTGGGGTGATGACCTTGGCACGGAAGTTACTTACTATCCAAGCCCAGCGGCCCCAGTGACACTCATTAACCTCAAAATTATGTTTCGGAGAAATGTCTGACATCAATTCATAGATACTCTTTTTATTCACCCAGGCAAGGGTAAGCTGACATTCCAAACAATGTTGGCCTCAGTACGATAGTTCCAACGTAAAACTAAAATGAACGTACTTTCTCTTTCAGCGAGGCCCGGTGTTGTGCCTGCGACGGGCTCTGGTGTGGAAACACTTTCAAATAATGAAACTTATCTCTTTTGTGTGTAGGCCTTGTTGCGATGAGTGGCGTCTGAGGGTGCAAGACGGGTTCTGAAGGGGGCTTTCAAACCAAGATCGGCGCGCTCCGTATTTTGTCGGACTCGATTTTGTCGGACTTGTTGTCGCGGTCGGGCGCGTCGGGTTTTGTCGGGTTTGTTGGGCGGGTGTCGGAGTCGTCGGGTTTGTTGGGAGTGTCGGGAGTGTTGGAATACGATTTGTCGGAAGTCTTTTAACGAGTGTCGGAAGTCAAGCGAGTGATAACAAGCGAGTGCGAGACGAGTTGTTCGAGATTGAGAGGGAAACTAGAAACTTAAATTTTTGTGTCTATGTGTACAGGCTTTTTAAAGTATTTGAGAATTAAACTACATCAACCAAAAACACCGTATTACATCAAACGGAACCGAATATAGTGCTGACGTGGCATAGGGGGCACACTAAACATTGCCTGCGTCACAGGTACAAGACTAACTCGGTAGCCGACGCCACCGATGGAATTTTCTGATCTTGTCGCACCATACTTTACCATATTTGTTTAACGGGCTTTTGATACGTCGGATTCGTCGGAATTGTGGCGGAACTGATGCCGGGCAAGTCGGAGAATAAGGTACAAAGTTGGAATCATACAATTTGAGATGTTTGTCGGGATTTTGGCGGAACCCGACAAAATGTTGGAACACTTTGGCTTGTTGCGGATGTGTCAGGAACGCTTTGTCGGTGTCGGTGTCGCAGTGCAAAAGCGCAATTTCGGTGGGTAGGGTGGGATGCTGCTCATCACCGGGCTTTGACCAAACAGACGCTTATTGCAGTCGCAAATGCATTCAACGAAAGGAAAGGGACTAGATCTTTAGGCACTTGATATTTTCCGGGATTCACGCGAATGTGGCGCTTGAAAGTTGATATATATGTGAGGAAGTGATGGATAGACCATCTGGAAGAGACTCTCACCAGAACCCTTGGCGTCAGTCCCTTCTTATAGCTCAGAACATCAGGTTCCAAAAGAAGGACCTGGACGCAAGTTGATATGTGTTCCTATTGAACACGTAGGACAATGAGTTTATACCGACACTAGTTTGGGATTTATTGACTTGCCTTAAACTGTACCGACTGAATGTATGCAGTGCCTTGTATGTCTATGTCCACTCGGTTAGACTTTAAGACATGCCCGAAAATGGTAATGAGCAGCTTTTGAGGCAGGAGCTGAACAAACTGTTAGAAGAAAAGGTAAAGAATGGATAGCAGGACCAACTTACCTGGCAAGCTTCAAGAAAATCCTCATGCTCATCATCCGGAATATCCAATGCATCGAGAATAGATTCACCAAAGTCCTTTAGATCTCTCTTTTTACGGGGGCTCCAGGAAAGTTCTAGTGCACGTTTACTGGCTTGTTGCGTTGTCGAAATGGTGGTGGCAACATCTAAGCCCGATGTGTTAGAAGCTGGCCCCAATGCCGTTGCAGCACTGGTTGGCTCAGGAGAGTTCTGAGGCTGTGATTGAGTCAGAAGCTCCTCAGGGGCCCGTGACCAACCAACACTATCCATGGAAGCTTGCCTGGAGGTGCCAATGGCCGGGATAGGTTCAGCGCTGGTCCTACTTGTCTCCATCAAGACATCATCCATAAAGCCCATTGTTCTTCAGACAAACTAGCTTCTTGATTATGGGAGGTTCAATTGCCAGCAAATGAGTGAGAAGAATGAAATACCAACATTTAAACTCAGCAAAAAGACTTGGGAATTCAATTCAATTCGCATCAGGGAAGAAGAAGAGCCAAAGGTCTCTTTCGTTTTTTGCTCGAGATGCTTCTTCAACTGCACCTCTTCTCCTTGGTGCTTGCGCAGGAGTCCCTTGGTTATTTTCTACTTGTTCCGCAGCCAAACAGTGTTCCTCTGCGACAGTCTTGTTGAGTAAATTTTGAGTTCGGACTGCGTTGTATGCATTTGCAATCTCTTCTGCCTGTGACCGAGGTACCCTTGACCTAAAAAGAATTCAGACAGATTATACTATTTGTAGATGAATCCATGCGCTTACGACATAAAATACTGATCCAATCGTTGAAGAAGAACAGCCTTTTTGCCTCCTTGTGTAAGATGATACTTGCGACAAAAGAACTTGAGCACGTTGTTTGTTGTATGTATGCTCTTAGAATAATGTCAGTCGCACTCATATATATCAGATAAGTGAAAAACGTACAGCGACTGGACAGCCGGAGGTTCATTATTTCCTCCTGAGCTTGTTGAAGCTTGTGGTTGACTCATTTGCAATCGAACAGAATTTTGCGCAGCTTCATTCCCAGGCTGATCAGCCTGAGGACCGTTGTCTGTTGAAATACCATTGGCTGCATCAACAAAAACATTCTCCAATAAAGTGATTAATTCCCCATCATCTGCAAGTCCAACAAGTACTTCCCCAGGCGCAGTATCATTGACCGGCGGCAAACCAGAGCCTTCCCAGCAGATTTTATATAAGAGTGGTTGTGAAGCAAGAAGGTGTTAACTAGGAAGTGGATATCATCACTGTGGCGGACAACTTTACGAGTCAGTGACGTAACTTCGCGTTCTTGAGAAACATTCCGCGACATTGTGACCTCACACCAAAGCTGGTGGCAGTTGTGCTGCAAATTAACAGAACAATGAATATCCTAGCAAATAAATGAGCATCAACATAAGCCTCATCACCAAAAGTATCACCTTTGGTCCAAGTAGACAGTAATCATCCTGTCAAACAACCACAGGAGTGCGTAACTTCTCGTGTAAATTGTCTTGGAGCTTAAAAAGCTGAACCAACACACAAATATCTTGACTGAGAGAAGCTGTAGCGGTGGCCAAAATCTCGCGTACAGTTGCAAAACTCAGTGGCGAAAATTCACCCTAAAAAGTGCTATACACCGGCCGCCATGCATTTTAGAACCTCAATGTTGCTACTCACCTGTTCTTGACGTACGAGAACATTGTCTCCGGGTCGAACTATGTCACCTGTTGCTGTTGCAATGTTTTTTGCTACTTGAAAGGTCCTTTGTTCAAAACCGGGTTGTAGTCTATGTAATAACTCTGAAGAAAGAGCTGACCTCCACGTGCATTCGTTGGATTTCTGATTCAGGACAACACTCCCTGAAGAACGTTTAGTTTTGGTTCCAGAAAGTAAATCACAAACAAACCTGGAAATCTCTCCGTCTTGGCTGATAACCCAATAAAAGAGAGGTAATGGGGATGGTTTTGCACATATTCAAGCACATTTTGGTGTGCGCAGGTCCATTGATGAGTGAAGATATTGCGCCACCAACCTCCAGTCACTATATGTTTTACGCAATCCATGCTTGCAAAAATTCACCCAATATTGCGGCTCGGAGCCAACTTGTTGCTGTAAATGGAGGCAGCACAAAATACTGCATTGTATGACTCATAGCGTTCAGTTGAAAACATAACTGCTGGGCCAAATCGTCGAATAAAAGCTGCAAGGTGAACCAAGAAGTGAAACTTTGGCTTTGTGATCAAGATGATTGGACTACACTGTGCGGTTATGTTCAGGAAGTCGTTGACACACTCATCCACTTCAGCCTTCAAAAAGCAGTCAGTATTATACCGTATTGAGAAGTGGCCCGGCTCTACCGTATATTGGTCAATATCTTTGATCTCTGTATGCCAAAGCAAGACAATCAAGCGGCCTAAGATCAACCAAGCGTTAAGAATATCCTCCAAAACAAGGTCTTATACTGTGAAGGCCATGACTTGTGCCAGTGTCTTGAAATGTTTGCCAATAAGACCGCCGCAATAGTGGCACATATAATTGGCGGTAATTTCTGGTACATTGAGTCCGCCTTCAACGATAGAATTAAGGTGTGCTTGGAATAGATCAAACTGCTTGTCTCTTTCAAGCACAAAGACAGTTTGGCCCCAGAAATACTTGACTACCCCCAGTAAGATTGTGTGGAGGATCTCAGTTGGAGTATCTTGACTGATATCCACACCTGATATTGTCCCAGTTAACATTCCGCATAAGAAATTGCAAATGTTACTCACCATCCATTGTAACCAGAGGGTTGATGATATTTGGGCCCGGTTTTGAGCCATTCAGTTTCTTCAGTTCTTCAGTCAATATGTCTTGGATTGCATCTGGAGTAATAGGGTCACACCCCGGAGCAGTTTTACGGAGTTGTGCGCCCAACTTAACTAAGTTGTCAATAATGGGTTGTGCAAGGGCATCCTTGATTCCAGTTTCTTTTACACCATCTGATAATGCTGTCGCAACATTTGGCTCAAGGGCAGTGAGAAGCTGTTGGAAGGTTTGCTCAGCTGCTTCCGATCCTTTACGTGGTTCACCAGCCTGCTCAAAATCAAAGTCAGAGAAGTAGATGGTGATTGAATGGCCGCTTACCTTGAATACACTAGCAAATCCCTCATCCGATTGTTTGTATTCTTGGGATCCCCCAGCCTTACATGTACAACAGAAATGATTACTATTGAGTCCGGCACTGCTGCAGAGTTTGGCTTGCATCGGATTGTCACCAGGAAAGAAGAATGTGTATGGCTGTAGCAAAACTTCTTCCTTTTTTACGCAATCCCAAGCCACGATTGGCTCTGCAAAGGCCTTTCTGCAAATAATCAATAGGGATAACTGACAAAACAACTGACACTTACTCTATCAATGCATGTACACCTTGCATGATCTCAAGAGGTGTTGCATGTGGCAATGTTGCAACAAATTGGACATGAAACTTGACTTCGAGTTTTTCTTGTAGCATTGACCATTTGACATATAGCATGAAAAGTGTTTGTTCCACTGCTTAGACTTATTTCCAGAGACATTGTTGATGAAAAGTATGAGTGGTATTGAATACACCGGCCGATGACCTGCACGCGCACGCAGTGGATGGGGCATCTGCTCAGCAAACCGAGCAGCAGACGCTATCTTGCCAAGTCAGCTAAATTGAACAGACATTAGATTGACGGGTACAAACGTGATAACAGATTTGAGCCATATGTTGCTATCAAATCCTCATAATTGGATGTAAATGAACTGGCTGGTACACTGAGAAGCCGCCCGCCATCCACATCAAGTCCATCCTGGAAGTAACTTAAGTTGCTTTCAACAAATGAGAACCAATTTGCTCACATCAATTCGCGCTACGGCATGACCAAAAGCCCAGTACTTTCCATCATGGGTGAACCATCGAGTCGGAAGAAAAAACAAGCTGTCGTCTCGCTGAACCAGCTCACGTATGTAGAAAATTTTTCCAAGGTGCTTAATCATAGGCATTAAAAGATGGTCTGGTATGTCGCAAAGCATTTTATGGCCATGCCACACTTGGTCAATTGCGCCGTTTTTATATTCGGGATAGAAGACCATTCCTGGCCGTGTTATTGGGTTTGACATATCTACAGTCAGCAACATCAAAAGTAAATAAAACTATCAGCACCTTTGCAAGCGACAAACCAATGTCGTTTAGATACCAGATATTGCCTCCAACAGCTTGCTGCCGTTCAGTTGGCTCTCCGAGCTCCTTTAGCAGCCTCAATTGATATTGACGGAGACGGTTATACAAAGGTACCTGCGCCCCCAAGTCTTTTGCCCAGGAAAGTACTGCCTTCTGCTGGACGCGTGACATTCTAAGCCTTGCGGAACTGAACAACAAGTCTGTTAGAAAGACCTGCAAGGTTTCTCAGACGGCAATGATACAATGATGCAAAGTTACTCACAGATTTGTCTGGGTAGGGGAACCAGTCTCCAGGAATTTCTACCGGTGGCAGTTTCTCTTTATACCTATCTTCTTCACTTCCTTCTTCACAATCTTCTACCATTTGAATGTCACAACCGGTATCTTATCAAGAACAAAATAAACTTACCTTTAGTTATAAACGGGTCTTGAAAATCATTGTCTTCGAGCGAATCCATACCCGGGGGTGCCTCCTCTCCTGAAGAAGCATGGTCTATTGCCGCATGCAACAATTGCGCAAAGAGATCTTGATCCTTGGTGCCTGCACTGAAATAAACAGGGTTTCCGTGCGCATCAGTAAACTCAGTAGGAGTTTCTGTGTCGGTCTCCATTGTGTATGATTCATGATCTGGGTGAGTGTCGTCAAAAAAGTTATCTGTCATTTTGACATTGTCAACAATTTGGCCCGTGCCGGCGTTGCTATCCCCTGTAGATGTGTTAGCCCTTGAGAGATTAGCCAGCCGTAGGCGCTCAGATTCTTGCACTCTTCTTTGGTCCAGATGCTTCTTCATTCCGACATGTAGATGCAAATACCAAGTTGCAAACCATTCTTCATTCGTACCGCGAGGGCATATCAAGCACCTGGCAACACCGCCTTTGACCTCAAAATCTGAATATAAAAGATCGGCCAAAGATTCATGTGTATGTGGTAAGAAAGGTAAATGCTCACCAGTCAAATCAACGGAAACAGACTCCTTGCTTTTGCAAGAGGACATCGATGAAAGGGAGAGCGGTACTGATCATGCAAGATAAGGATGCAGGACTGATAAACATTGATAACGACTACAAAACATCAGAAGGACAGCCAAAAACACATCAGGCAGATGTCCAGTGTCAAATGTATCTGAAGCACCACAACTAAGGTTACCTGGACGTGGAACTGAACGTCAAACAATTGTCTGAAGACTGACGTCCAACAAATGTCAGAAAGAATGTGCGAACGATGCCAAACACACAACACCCGGTGATAACGGTCAAGTACAAAAGAGGGACAACCATTTGGCATCAGACGCATGACGGCTAAATTTGTCAGCCCGACAATAATCCGTCACACCCAGGAACATTTGGCGTCACGTCCATCGGCGACTTTCATACTGATGTCTGATATATGTCTCACGCAAAACGGTGGTGTAGTTATTGACTACTCTGACTTGACTTTCAAGTTGTTCAATCAGATATGTAGTCCCTTTACTCTACTGATGTATATCACATACTTGGACATCATACTCATACTCATACATACCTTTGACTTCACCCATATGCTGACTTGGTATATGGTTGGTCAGTTGAAGTTGGTCATGATACTGTCAATTGACTTGTTTGTCCTCATTCACTCCAGTACATTACGAAAAGTTGATGTCACTTTACTCTAGTAATATATCTCGGCTCACAAGTTGGTTTTTTATACCACATACTTGAACGTCTCACACATGGTCATATGCGTACTGACTTGACTCCACTTGTATATCTTATAAGTCACATTTACTTATTGCATACTTGGATGTTTCATGTATTGATAGTCAGATGTATCTTTGCCTTTACTCTTACACTGACTTGGTATATAGCTGATTGAATATGATACAAACAATTGACTTCCTGCTATTGACTGACTCAGATAGTTTGTATCACAAATACTGTATGCAAGAGTCAACTTCAAGTTGGTCACAATTGCTTGAGTCGTGGTCAGTCAAAGTTTAGTCATTGAGTCAGCCATTGGTCCGACCACCAAGTGAACTGACTTGACTGATATTTTTTTTTCTTTTTTTGGAAAGCTGATTTTGGAGTTCAAGGAACCAGGGTGCCCATTTTCAAAAAAATCTTAAAAATAATAATAATTGATGGGCCTGTGATGGCCTGGGAATTTGGGACCTGTCTTCAAAAATTCTGGTGCAGGGGAACCTGACACCTAAGATATGGCACCAAAAATTTCATGCAGTCGGTAGCAAGTCAGAGATTGACCTGACTTGACAGAGTCCTGCAACATGGCCTGGATTTTGGGGACCCAGCCTTGAAATTTACAGTGCAGGGGAACCCTATAGCAAAGAACATGCACTGAAAACTTCATGCCAATTGGAGCACTCCTGGTCAAGAAATGACTAAGATAGGGCTCATGCACGTTCGACAACCCCACGTGATCTAAAGCGTTACAAAGGTGACAAAACCAATGTTTTTGAATAATAAAGGTTTTATGGAGCTTAGCTCAAAATCCGTCCAGATAGATCTGTGCAGAATTGAATTTAGAATCGAACTATGTGGACAGAATTTTTGAAAACCAGTTGTGAACTTTTATTATTCAATTTTAAACATTTATGGGCCCCTTTTGCTGATTTGCACGTGATGAGGCATTTGAGCGTCATGCTATGAAATTAGACGGCACTGAGTACTGAAGCTCGTATATGGCCTTTTCTAAAAGGAAGCTGCACCTTGTCGCAATTTCTGGTCTGCAGTCAGTTAAGAATGCCTTTCAGACACGTAAAAATAAGGAAAATAGAACAGTATGTGTTTTTTTTTCCATCCAATACCAAAAAGACTACTGACACAAGAAAAACAGGACGCGTCGGGATCACAGTCCAAGCAGAAGCAAAACACTGCACAGAATACATCTAATTTGATATCGGCACCTTTATCAGAGCTTACACAGGTAGAAAACTTTCCAGACAACGATGCAGACATGGACGGACAGGGCCTGGGTGAAGATAGGGAAATTGACACAAGGGCCACAAACGTAGAGCCACCTGCTGAAGATATAACCATGGATTCTGCTTCCCAGATAGGCATTACGGAGAATCTGGGTCAAGAGCTGCAAGGAGAAGACGTGGCAATGGGAGCCGCTGAGGAGAGACATGACACAGGGGTAGTCAATTCTTCAACAACATTGGAAGCAGCACTCAATAGAGCGGATCAGGCAGCAGAAGCATTCGAAAATCTTGAAGGAGAAGCCCAGGAACTGTATGTCGAGTATCAAACAACCCTTGCATGTGCAAAAATGGCTCAAGAGCGAGTGATCAAGACACTCCACGCGGCAAAGGTGGCGAAGAATCAGTATGACATGATGCCTCTGTCCAGATACAAAGAAGCCTACCTCTCATGCGAAGAAAAGGCTGCCCGTGCTACACTACGATCACTGAGCACAAATAAAGAACTTGAAGAACTGGCTGGGAGGCTCCAGAAGCTTCTTGTCACACGTGAGGAAGCAGAAGATCTGTCATGTCGGGCAGCGGTTTTGGCATTGGCAGAGATCAGAAAGGACACCCCAGAAATTGAAGACGAATCAGAGAACTTGGCAGTCGTCGACGAACTTCAGGATGAGCCTCCACCGCTTGGGACAGCCAGACACGTACCACGTGAAACAAACAAGTTTTTTTCAATTGACAAAGCAGTGGCGAAGGTGGCACTTACAGAGCTCAAGCAGATCCTCAAACCAAAACGGAATGTGAAAGGCCATCGTTACGCCGATTCTGGCCTGGATAGCGTTACCCGAAAACGTCTAGAATCAATGAAGATGTTACTGTGGTGTTATATTGACCCTGCGCATAAACGAAGCTTTGCAGGTGCAGCACTTCATGTAGCCAAAACAGAAACCCGAGGTCCCTACTGGGCAAGGAAGCTCACCGAATGGATTAGGGCTTACATTGAAGATGGGACCCTTCCCGAAAACCTCTACGGCACCTGGAGTGAATCCTTGATTGTCCATGAGGATCTTCGACAGGAATTGAGCATTTATTTGCAGAGTCAAGGAAAGTACGTTACCGCAGACCATCTGGTTCAGTACATGGCTCGCGAGGATGTCAAAACTCGATGGAAGCGGAAGGAAGGTATCTCACTTCCCACAGCAAAGCGGTGGATGGAGAAACTAGGTTATCGATGGACTGTTCAGCCAAGTGGTCAGTATGTTGATGGACACGAGAGGGAAGATGTGGTCCATTACCGTCAACATGTCTTCCTTCCAGCCATGGCTGAGTATGAGGCAAGAGCCCGAACCTATGATAACGATGGAAAGGAAGTCCCGAAAGCTTGGCCAAATGATATCGAGGATGGGCCACGGCCATTTCAAGATCGGATGTCACTATGGTACCATGATGAATCGACTTACTATGCCAATGATCGTCGGAAGGTTGGATGGGTACACAAAGATGCAAAGGCTGTCCCACGGGCCAAAGGTGAAGGGGCCTCGCTTATGGTGGCCGATTTCATTTGTGCCGATCATGGATGGTGCCGTTCTCCGGATGGATCTGAATCAGCTCGTGTTTTGTTCAAGGCAGGGGCTGAGCGGCAAGGATACTTTACCAACGAGGATGTTCGCGCGCAGACCCAGAAGGCTATGGATATTCTGGACAAACACCACCCGAACGATAAGCATGTTTTCGTATTCGATAATGCCACTACTCACCTGAAACGCGCTGACGACACACTTTCAGCACGCAAGATGCCAAAAAACCCTTCAAAACCAGAGAACAATTTTGGTGTTGAGAGAAAC
Source organism: Crassisporium funariophilum (assembly GCA_014925845.1). Classification (NCBI taxonomy): domain Eukaryota; kingdom Fungi; phylum Basidiomycota; class Agaricomycetes; order Agaricales; family Crassisporiaceae; genus Crassisporium; species Crassisporium funariophilum. The sequence continues at coordinate 1,036,384 of JACGCL010000006.1, forward strand.
AAAATTGGCGAGGATGGAAAGCCCATTTATGGCCCCGACCGCAGGCCGTTGAAAGAGAAAGTCAGAATGGCAAACGGGACTTTTGCAGATGGAACGGAACAAGAATTTTACTTCCCTGATGGGCACCCTCAAGCCGGATTATTCAAAGGAATGGCCACATTATTGGAGGAGCGTGGCTATACTGACTGCGTTGGGGTGAAGGGTAAGCTTGCTCAATGCCCCGAGTTCAAATGCGCGCCTGGAGCCACTGAGTGTTGCTGCCGTCGAATTCTCTTCAACGAACCCGATTTTGTCAATGTGACCTCATTGCTTGAAGCTGATTGCAAGGCGCGTGGATACGGTGTCATATTCTTACCGAAATTCCATCCTGAGCTCAACCCAATTGAACAATGCTGGGGAGCTTCCAAAAGAACTTACCGAAAATTTCCTGCATCGTCGAAAGAGGCTGATCTTGAAAGAAATGTTATCGATGCTCTGGAATCCGTTCCTTTGTTGTCAATTCGAAGGTGAGAGAAATTTTCACGTACTTACCCTGGGTCCTGAGTGCCAATCTAACCACCTTCAGGTTTTGTACTCGCGCTCTCCGGTATATGGACGGTTATCGTAAAGGACTCAATGGTGCCCAGGCAGCATACGCAAGCAAGAAGTATCGAGGACACCGCACTCTTCCACAAGGGGTATTGAAGGAAGCTGAGAACGCGGGTTTAGGGAGTTAAGGAGGGGCCTGTGGGAACTCAACACTTTCATCAAGCATGCGCATACAGAACATCAGTGATTGATAGGGCTGTATACTACATACCTAATGCTCTAATGTAACGATAGAACATATCGTGATGGATTCGATGGGAAAGGCAGTGCGTAGCGGTCTTAAGATTATCTCTGATGACCGCGATTGTCCCCGTTCGTTTTGGATCACATGATACTAGTCACAATTTAGTCACCTCATGTGGGGTTGTCGAACATGCATGAGCCCTATCTTAGTTGTGGCCTCAATGCAAACTGACTTGACGACCAAGACCGGCTGACCATCTTTTTCAAAATTCCGACTTGACAACCCACTTGACCTATTTTTTTGCCATGGCCCGCTTAGCTGATGTTGAGTGGGCTACAAGTTGTATCAACCCAGTTTGGTTGAGTGAGCAAGAGATCATATCAACCCAGTTTGGTTGAGCAAGCAAGAGATCATATCAACCCAGTTCTTTTTAGGCCGGAAAGGTCTGCAGTTAGAATACTTGCTATGAGTTGGATGTATCCTAATATCTAATCTCTGTCTTAGAACTTTAAGCCCATCTTGGAGGAACAAACCAAATCAGACACGGGTTGTTTCAACCAAAGGGAACTGGACAAAGCCAATTCATTCAAGTGCAGGTGCTAAAAAATACAAGAACCCTCAACTGTAGGAGGGCGATAGAGGTTGTATGGATGCCATGTTGAAGGCAGAAAATGATAGTCTAATGAAGGTATGAAGACTGGGATGTGAGTTGTGCCCCAAAAAAAACAAGCGGACAGATCAGGCTGCGTGTTGAACACATCCTGATCTGTCCGCTTGTTTATTTTGGGGCACAACTGACATCCCCACCTTCATACCTTCATTATGTTGACCTTTGAAGGAAAGGATGTTATTTCCTCTGGGAAAACGGTCCTCGAGTGCCTACTAACCTCTCTGGAAGTGCCTGTTTTGACCAAAGCCCTACCGACCCCCACAGCTAAAGGTCATTCATTTATAACAAAAGATGAGCTATAAATATAAGTTGTCGGTGGCTTCATGGATCACAGAATAGCTTGAGGCGCAGTTGCACGACCAATCTAATTGCAAACGGCCGGTTGATATGCAACATATGGAGTATCAAGTGTCTAGGACTTCCCACACTACATACCAGCTTGTTCATTTAGCCTTCCAAAGAACAAAATACAACTCATGTAATGGCAGCCACAGCACTCACACAGCTCAAATAACCAAATCAAACAATTGACCCAACAATTGACCCTACACCAACTGCAAAACATGCTTTATAATCAGTGATAGCACCCTGAAAACTTGTTCAGTTGGTTGTAAACCAATGCTTGGAACAATGTAACCCCTTACCACATCTTTGGGTTTATTTCAAACTCAGATTGAAAGTCAGTATATAAAACACCTTGTGTGACAGCTGTCACAACACCTCTTGAACTCATACCACCACCATCTCCAACACCAACTTGCCCAATTTTTTTTTCCTTAACTTGCTATTACAATGTCTGGACCTCCTACCAACATGTCTCAGGAAGATATGGAACATTTCTGGGCAGAATTACAGGCCTTGAAGGCTGCAACTGCGCAGGTTGGTCTGCCTACGACCGAACAACCGACATCCGAGCTGGTTGAAACTGCCGACTTGATTGTACCTTCTGCTGAGACTGAGTCGGGGAATAGTGTTCCCGAGGCGCCCGCTCGCTTGGAATCAACCACCGCCCCTCCCATTTCTGAGACTGAGTCGGGGAATAGTGTTCCCGAGGCGCCCGCTCGCTTGGAATCAACCACCGCCCCTCCCATTTCTGTTCTTGGCCCGGAAACTGGCCCGACTGATCCCTTTCTTGGCTCGGCCGAGCCAGCGACTGCCCAAGCAGCTCCAACCGGGGATGTGGACATGCATGATCCTGTCCCTCAGATGGGTGCTTCTGCAAACTCTAAGCCGAGGGAGAAAGGAAAGAGAAAGGCCTCACAGTCGATGGAAGGTAAGTCGTTCAGTCGTTCTGACTTGTATTCTTTTTGATTTTCTTTTTCCTTTTGTTTTTCAAGAACCAGTATTACAAAGGATGCTGAATCAGGCATTCACAAGCAATGAACAGTCTGGCACTTGTGAGTCATTCAATAAATTTTAATTGTTTACAGCTAATTTTGAGATCCAAACAGTCCAACCGAGTCGCCCGGTTACAAAGAAGGCCAAGAAAAACACCCCCAACCCTGGCCCCACTAAGGACACTTGTGAGATTACCTTCATTTTTCACTCAATCAATTGGTCTCATCAAAATATAGCTTCTTTACCACTTCCGGTCGTGAAACAAGCCAAGGCAAAAGTCAAGAACTACAAATCGGTCGCAGTCGTTGTTGAGTCGGAAGATGAAGGTGAGATCTTTCAATATTTCTTTGCTGCCAACCTATTAATTTTCTTACCCTTTGTAAGACCCGGCCATCCCCAAACCTCAGGACAACCCTCCTACCGCTCTCGAGCCAGCTCGACCGACCCCCACAGCCAATCCCAGAGTTATTTTGCATGCAACGCGGATAATGAGGGAAGTTGTCACTGCTAATAAGAAGATTAACGAGACATATGGTCCGGTCCCTGTTAGCGAGAGATGCACCGAGTGCCGAAAAAACGACTCCGACTGTGTGTATTACAAGGGCGCGATCCAACTTCTGGGCGAGTGGGCAAAGGATGTGGTGACTGGTCGTGGTCCCAGTGTCCGACCTGTCAATACTGGTTGCCTGATGTGCACAAAGAAGGGCACCTACTGTAACTCCGAATGCACATGGAGTCTGCTTGGCAAGAAGTACACCGCAAAGGATGGAGATACCATCAAGCAAGATCTTGGCCTTCCTGTCAAATTGGATAGGGCCCGGCCGGTCGCTTCCACATCACGACTTGCCCCTGTACCGACCCCATCTTCCAGCAATTGAGTGGTTATAGTCAAGACCAAGTCGTCCGCTCAGCCAAAGGTCTCTGCCCCCTCTGGTCGGAAATCCCATAAAGCTACGACCTATGTTCGAGCCATCAGAGGAAGGGGATTCCGAGGGAACATAGGTCGTAGCTTTATGGGATTTCCGACCAGAGGGGGCAGAGACCTTTGGCTGAGCGGACGACTTGGTCTTGACTATAACCACTCAATTGCTGGAAGATGGGGTCGGTACAGGGGCAAGTCGTGATGTGGAAGCGACCGGCCGGGCCCTATCCAATTTGACAGGAAGGCCAAGATCTTGCTTGATGGTATCTCCATCCTTTGCGGTGTACTTCTTGCCAAGCAGACTCCATGTGCATTCGGAGTTACAGTAGGTGCCCTTCTTTGTGCACATCAGGCAACCAGTATTGACAGGTCGGACACTGGGACCACGACCAGTCACCACATCCTTTGCCCACTCGCCCAGAAGTTGGATCGCGCCCTTGTAATACACACAGTCGGAGTCGTTTTTTCGGCACTCGGTGCATCTCTCGCTAACAGGGACCGGACCATATGTCTCGTTAATCTTCTTATTAGCAGTGACAACTTCCCTCATTATCCGCGTTGCATGCAAAATAACTCTGGGATTGGCTGTGGGGGTCGGTCGAGCTGGCTCGAGAGCGGTAGGAGGGTCGTCCTGAGGTTTGGGGATGGCCGGGTCTTACAAAGGGTAAGAAAATTAATAGGTTGGCAGCAAAGAAATATTGAAAGATCTCACCTTCATCTTCCGACTCAACAACGACTGCGACCGATTTGTAGTTCTTGACTTTTGCCTTGGCTTGTTTCACGACCGGAAGTGGTAAAGAAGCTATATTTTGATGAGACCAATTGATTGAGTGAAAAATGAAGGTAATCTCACAAGTGTCCTTAGTGGGGCCAGGGTTGGGGGTGTTTTTCTTGGCCTTCTTTGTAACCGGGCGACTCGGTTGGACTGTTTGGATCTCAAAATTAGCTGTAAACAATTAAAATTTATTGAATGACTCACAAGTGCCAGACTGTTCATTGCTTGTGAATGCCTGATTCAGCATCCTTTGTAATACTGGTTCTTGAAAAACAAAAGGAAAAAGAAAATCAAAAAGAATACAAGTCAGAACGACTGAACGACTTACCTTCCATCGACTGTGAGGCCTTTCTCTTTCCTTTCTCCCTCGGCTTAGAGTTTGCAGAAGCACCCATCTGAGGGACAGGATCATGCATGTCCACATCCCCGGTTGGAGCTGCTTGGGCAGTCGCTGGCTCGGCCGAGCCAAGAAAGGGATCAGTCGGGCCAGTTTCCGGGCCAAGAACAGAAATGGGAGGGGCGGTGGTTGATTCCAAGCGAGCGGGCGCCTCGGGAACACTATTCCCCGACTCAGTCTCAGAAATGGGAGGGGCGGTGGTTGATTCCAAGCGAGCGGGCGCCTCGGGAACACTATTCCCCGACTCAGTCTCAGCAGAAGGTACAATCAAGTCGGCAGTTTCAACCAGCTCGGATGTCGGTTGTTCGGTCGTAGGCAGACCAACCTGCGCAGTTGCAGCCTTCAAGGCCTGTAATTCTGCCCAGAAATGTTCCATATCTTCCTGAGACATGTTGGTAGGAGGTCCAGACATTGTAATAGCAAGTTAAGGAAAAAAAAATTGGGCAAGTTGGTGTTGGAGATGGTGGTGGTATGAGTTCAAGAGGTGTTGTGACAGCTGTCACACAAGGTGTTTTATATACTGACTTTCAATCTGAGTTTGAAATAAACCCAAAGATGTGGTAAGGGGTTACATTGTTCCAAGCATTGGTTTACAACCAACTGAACAAGTTTTCAGGGTGCTATCACTGATTATAAAGCATGTTTTGCAGTTGGTGTAGGGTCAATTGTTGGGTCAATTGTTTGATTTGGTTATTTGAGCTGTGTGAGTGCTGTGGCTGCCATTACATGAGTTGTATTTTGTTCTTTGGAAGGCTAAATGAACAAGCTGGTATGTAGTGTGGGAAGTCCTAGACACTTGATACTCCATATGTTGCATATCAACCGGCCGTTTGCAATTAGATTGGTCGTGCAACTGCGCCTCAAGCTATTCTGTGATCCATGAAGCCACCGACAACTTATATTTATAGCTCATCTTTTGTTATAAATGAATGACCATCATCTTTTAGCAGAGTATTTCATCTGGATAATTGGTCTTTCAGAATCAAAACCAGTCACACTGCTTGCTGGCATGGATCAATTTGAGTTGGCTATACATTACATATAAAGAGATTGAGATGAAAAGGCGTACAATTACATTTTCATAGTGATTCATCCAGTCCCGACCTTCTTATGCCTTCAATTCACGATCTTGTTCTAGCAGGAACCACATCACAAGCTCACAATGGCCAGGGGTAGGCGTGAGCCGTTGAGTGCAGGTGAGGGGGTTTGTTTGAGTGAGGGAGGACAGGGGCGATTGGGATTGGGCGGTGTTGGTGGCGTGGTGATCTTTTCTGGTAGCCAACCCCGCTCATGTGTCTTGGGGTGCATGAGATTGTATCCCAAGGTTTTCTGTATGGCGGTGCAAGTTTCAGGATCAATCACAAAGCCTTTGGAAACAAAGAATGGCATTCCTAGGATAATAGGTACAGGGAGGGGGAGTTTGCAAATTTTAGCATAGATAATCCCAGAAGTCCATTCCCCATTGCCCGGTGTCAACTCCAACTTCACATACTCATAGCAAGGTAAAAGCTCTTCCGTTAATGACGAGAAGTTGTCTTTGCAGCTGGGGAGGGGAAAATGTCGGAGCCCAAGCGACGCGGCGGTAGCGCCATTAATCACTGTGGAAGGAGAGCCGATGTCAAGCAGGGCCTGGAAGGAGAGAGGAAATTTGGCGATGGCGGGGCTGGTGGTCTCAACAGTGGCCAAGAGATGTGGAATTGTCATGGGGGGAGGGGTGGATCGGAGATGTATGTGTCATTGTTGAGGTAGTCCTCTGTTCTTGCCGAGGCGGACCCCACAAATCCCACTGGAAGGCGCAGCTTGACCGCTAATGCCATTTTGCGTGTCAGCATTTTGTATGATGACCAGTCCGGCCACAAGTTGGTTGGGAGGAGAAGGCATGAGTTGGATTTGTGTCCGGCATAGAACTTTCAACAGGGGTTACAGCCACTGTGTTTGCGGAGGAGCTCATGCTTGGGTTCGGTGAGGGCAATACCCCGGACTTTGGTAGGTGCAGAGGTCTGGGAGGTGGTGAAGGATGTTGAGAACTGGCAAGGACATTGTTGATGAACAAGATGTAATACCTGACAATACCTCCGTTACTCAGCCCTTTGCGGCCTTGTCCGTCGCTACCTTCAAGTATGACCTGCGCTACTGCGCTGACTTGTATGCCCGGTGTGATCTCCCTCATCCCTCTCTATTTGCATCTCCTTTGGCGCTACCAGCCTTCAATTCAGTTGCTTTTGCGGCTATTGGGGACCTCTTTAACTCCTTGCTCGATTTGGGTTGCTTGCATCATATCATTTGTGACTGTCGGTATTTCACGTCTTATAATCTGACAGGAGCAGTGGATATTGGGACAGCAAATTGCGGCGTATTACGGGTGCTTGCTCATGGTGATGTTTCTTTCTGTATACCTTATCTAGACCATTTCGCATGGATCACCCTTCGAGACTGTCTTCATGCGCCGGGTGCACCTATCAACTTACTCTCTGTGGGCACCCTCTAGGAACGCGGCGCATCTGTAGATTTTCAGCCTAGCCCGCCTGCTACGTACGTCCGTTTTCCGGAGACTCATCCTTCTGTCCCTGGTCTGGTGATCAATGCAACCGTCTTACGGCGCCTGTCTTTTCTCCAACTGGACTTTGTTGCTCCCTCGGCTGATGCTGTATCTCTTTTCTCAAGGGTGCCAGAGACTGGGACTATCCCCAAGCTGGCGCTTACCCCCTACATATGGCATCGTCAATTTGCCCATCTTGGAATGGAAGCTACAAGGGCTGCTCTCACTAAGGACTATGTCACCGGTGTTGAGTTTGTTGGAAATTTGATCATGACAAGTGCGTACCTTGCATATTTGGTAAGGAACCGCAGTGTCCGTTTGATCATTTTGGGCATTGTGCATCGATGGTTGGTGAACTTCTGCACACGGATACATCAGGACCCTATACGCCTTCAATTACTGCACGTGGTCACACCGGCTGTAATGTGATACTCGATGACTTCAGCAACTTCAACTTTCTGGGTCTTCTCAAGGCAAAGTCTGATGCTGCCAACCTTATCATTGGTGCGGTGGGGACCGTAGAGTGCGTCTCTGGAAATCCAGTGATCAATATCTGTATGGATGGTGCACCTGAGCTCTGCCACGGACGTCTGGGGCATTGGCGTCGGACAAAAGGGATTGCCCTACAGGTTACTGCTCCTTATGCGCATCAGCAAAACGGCAAGGCTGAGCGTTTCATTTGTGTGCTTGACAAAGGCGCGCAGGCTGTTCTTGCGGATTCCAGCCTCCCTGGTACCTTTCGCGGTTATGCTTTGCTCTATGTTGGCTGGAATTGAAACTGTCTCCCTACTTCTGTACTGCCCACAGGCATCACTCCGTTCAAGGCGTTCAAGAAGGTGAAGCCTGACCTGTCCGTTGCATGTATCTTTGGTTGTTTCTGCTATGTCAGTGCTCCTCCTGAACTCCGGCCTAAAGGCGGTCTGAAGCGTTTTGCGGCCATCTTTGTCGGCTATGTTGAGGACTGTCTGGGCTGGCTTACTGTCGACCTAAAAGGCAAAGATTTTTTCACTCCGGGTGTCATTTTTGATGAACTCCGCCCAGGGCGTCTTGGTGTGCCTTGTGCTATCCACCCTCCTGATTTGACTCTACCTGCCCGTGCGTCAGCCATTGCCGGTCACTCCTTGGAAGTTGCTGCTCGTCTTGCGGCTGAGCGTTGTGCGAGTTTGCGTCCCGCGAAGGCTCTCCTTGCGCACGGGGGTGCGGATCTTCGTTGTTTGCCTGGTTGCCTTGGTGCTGCTGATGTGCACACTGTTGGGGGGGTGGATGTGTCGATGGTTGTTGCACGCAATGGGGGTGCAGGTTCTGCGGGTGTGATGAATGTGTCGACCGCTGTTGCACGCAATGGGGGTGCAGGTTCTGCGGGTGTGACAAATGTGTCGACGGTTGTTGCACGCAATGGGGGTGCAGGTTCTGCGGGGGTGACGGCTCTGGAAGACTCGGCTGCCTATCTGGCTGCGGGTGATTATTCTTCTCTTTGATCCCCTGACCTCCTGGCCGACTTTGTCTCCTTGGTTGCTTGCGAGACCGGTCCTCTGAGAGCAGATTTCACCTGTATGTCTACATTGGAGCGTGACATTGTCAAGGCGCATTGTTACGCCTCTTACACTGAGTTTCCTCGTTGGTCTCAACCTCGTTCTTTTGACCTTTCCAAGGCGCCGGAGTCATCCCGGGAAGCTCTGTCCCGTCCTGACTCTGCTGTATGGCGTGCGGCTATGGATCGTGAGGTTGCTAGCCTTTCGGACATGGGCGCATTCGAGGAAGCTGACCTCCCTCCTGGCTGGAAGGCAATTGGCTTGAAGTGATGCTTTGATATAAAGACTGACTCTGATGGCCACCGTATACACGGTAAGGAAAAGGCATGTCTCGTTGCGCAAGGTTTCAGTCAGCGTCCATAAGATTACGACAAGACCTATGCGCCTGTTGCCAAGATGGTCAGTATCCGAATCTTGCTTTCATGGGCTGCCATCCAAGACCTCGACATATACCAATTCGACTGCAAGACGGCTTTTCTCCATGCAAAGAACCGGAAAGACATATACGGTACTCAGATTCCTCACTATCCCTTGTCCCCGCCATGTTGTGTCCTTTGTATCCTCGTTGCGCTCTATGGTCTCTGTCAATCGGCTTATGAGTTCTACATGCTTATCCTGTCGCTACTCTTGGGCATTGGTCTAGTCCGATGCAAGGTAGATCATGCTGTATTCTTTGGTGAATGGTCCTCTCCCCCACATCCCTCCGTGACAATGCCCATCGACGGATCTAACCTCGTCATGTATGTGCCGCTTCATGTCGACGATGGCTTGGTCATCACGAACTCTGCTTCTCTCTACAAGTGGTTTATTGGTCAACTATCAGTCCGCTTGCATATTGTTGATATGGGTGACTGCCAGAAGTTTCTGTCTATCAGTATCATCCGAGATCGTATTGCACACCGCCTTTGGCTATCTACCAAGATTTATGTCGAGGAACTCCTGGATCAGTGGAATATGTCCGACTGCTCTTCTTCTCCTGTACCATTCACCACCCAACTTGCCGATCTCAAGGAAGCGCCTCCCAATGCACTGCCGGAAATTTCTGACTTGGATCTTGTTGTCAACTATCAGTGTCTTGTTGGCAAGCTACTCTATTTGGCCTATTCAACACGGGGCAATATCACATATCATGCGATGTCACTCAGCCAATATAGCCCCAAACCCACCCACGCTCTTATGCTATCCGCTAAACATGTCCTGCGCTATCTGGCTGGGACCCGTGATCTTGCACTCTAACTGGGTAAACTAGGCTTGGATGCTTCTGTCCCGTCTACACTTTCTGGGTATATGCATTGTGTGGGTTGTTCCGATTCCAACTGGGCATCTGCCTCCGACAATAGAAAAAGCATTTCTGGTTACTGTTTTTTCTACGAGGGGTCTTTAGTATCTTGGTCTGCTGCTAAACAAAAGGCTATTGCAGCATCTTTGACAGAGGCTGAATATTACGCGCTTACCCACGCGTTAAAGGAAGCTCTATGGATTTGCGTCTTCTTATCTCTTGTCAAACTCCCTATTCCCCGTCCTTTTCCTCTCGTCTCCAATAATCAGGCAGCCCTTTCCTTAACCAAGACCTACTCGATATCCTCGCGCTCCAAACATACAGTGAGGGACAAAACTGTTTCAATGTTTTGAATGTCTGCAATAAAACAGGAATAACTTAGGAACCAAGTAGGCTAGAATCTTGAAATTTTAAAGGTAGATAGCCCTGGGTATCATCTATCCAAACATACATTAACAATTATATAAGCACAATTTCTTCCCACAATATAAATTATTTAATAAATTTGCATTGAAATGGTTTTGTCCCTCTCAGTCAAATCACCTGACTTTGTTGATTATGAGCAAATAAATGCAAATAAAGTCATGTGATTCACTTGTAAATAGTATATATACTCTTGTACATCAGTCCCAACTCCCCACAACCCATCATTCCACCATGCACCAAGTCACCATTGCCCAACGCAACCATATCATCAATCTTCTTACTAAAGGAGATTCTGCTCACCAAATCAAAGGAACTACTGGTGTTTCTGTGTCCTCTATATCTCGTATTTGTGCCAAATACTGCCCTGACCTGGCCAAGTCCACTGGTGGCCGTCCTCGCAAACTTTCACCGTCCAATGTCCAATATGCCCTTTGCCTTATCACTTCTCACAAGGCTGAAAATGCTGTTGAGGTCACCAAAACCTTGCAGGATATTACCAATCAGCCCTTCTCATCCAAAACTGTCCGCAGAGCACTTTGAAACACTGGATTAAAGGCTGTAGTCATGAAGAAACGGCCTTTTCTCTCCAAACAACATAGGAGGGAGCGCATGGACTTTGCAATGGCCCACATCCACTGGACTGTGGATGACTGGAAGAGGGTGGTTTACACAGATGAGACCAAAGTTAACCGCTTGGGGTCAGATGGGAGGAAATGGGTGTGGAAAATGCAAGGAGAGGGGCTCAGTGATAGGCTGGTAGAGGGGACACTCAGGTTTGCAGGTGGAAACTTGATGTTTTGGGGCCCTATGTTTTGGGAGGGAGTTGGGTATGGGGCCAAAATTGATGGGAGGATGGATGCTGACCTCTATGTGTCCATCCTAGAAGATGAACTCCAGCAAAGCCTTGAATATTACAACAAAAAACCAGAAGATGTAATTTTTCAGCAAGACAATGACCCCAAGCACAAGAGCAAGAAGGCTATGAATTGGCTAAAAGACAGTGGTATGGAGGTTATGGTGTGGCCCCCTCAGTCAGCAGACCTCAATCCAATTGAACATCTTTGGGTTCATCTCAAAGCAAGGCTTGGAGACTATGAAAACCCTCCTTCTAGCATAGCAGAACTCTGGGAAAGGACCCAGAAGGTATGGAATGAAGTTCCAGCCTCTGTGTGTCAGAATTTGATAGAAAGTATGCCTAAAAGGGTTGCAGCTGTTGCAAAGGCCAAGGGAGGCTATACCAAGTACAAATACTGTAAATAGTATATAATTTTGGAGAGGGACAAAACCGTTTCAATGCACTTAATTTATTAAATAATTCATGGAGTGGGAAAAAATTGTGCTTACATAATTGTTAGTTTATGTTTGGATAGATAATATCCAGGGCTACCTACATTTAAAATTTCAAGATGCTAGCCTACTTGGTTCCTAAGTTATTCCTGTTTTATTGCAGACATTCAAATCATTGAAACAGTTTTGTCCCTCACTGTATCGACATTCGCCACCATTTCATATGTCATCATGTCGCGGATGGTACATTTTCTACTACCTGGATCCCTACGGCTGATATGCCAGCCGACATTTTTATGAAACCCTTAACATCCGTACTCTTTACTCGTCATTGTGCTACACTAGCCTTCACTTTTCCTCCTTCCTTATGAGCTTTCCTTTCATTTCTTTCTTTTTCTTTACTTATCGTGATCTTCCACACAATGGGGGTGTGTTGGCTTATCATGTGATTGATCACGTGTAGGAAATATGCCTACTACATAACCTATTCCCTACATTGTTTATACCTCAGTTGTCACTTCATCTTTCCCCTGACACTGAGGTATGTATTCATTCTCTCTCTTACTTATCCCTGTACTTATATAGCCCCTAGCACGTACTCTCTGTGTCTAGGTAATAGATTAGTTGTCACTTCATCTTTCCCCTGAAACTGAGCACGTACTCTCTGCGTCTAGACACAGAATTACAACACTGGTGATGGGTGTGTTGTGGAGGTTGGCAATGGTAGTTTGGGCAACGGCAGTGGTGTTGGGGTCCCTTGGCTGCAAGGTGGGCTGGATGGTAGGGTGGTCTCGCGTCTGCGGGCGGCACCGCAGGTGACTAGAGGGATATTGGTTGTGGGTGTGTTCCGGGAAGGAGCCAGGGTAGTGAAGAGAAGATGGTGTGGCTGAAAATTGGTTTGTGAAAAAAATTTGTCGTTTTCCAAAAAAAAAAAGTGAAAGGCCGCTGTGTACGACGAGCCTCACTGGAAGGTTGAGGAGAGGAGGGAACGGTGGGAAAGGACGAACTGTGGTCTTTTTGTTGGGAGTGTAAGAGACCTATCTAATACAGAATAATTATACTACATACCTTTTTGTTGGGAGTGTAAGAGACAACCCAACAAAAAGGAGAATCTATGAATGTGAGGTGCGAGTCATGTGATGAGTCAGCAGTGATCGAAGGGAGGACGCACATCAGGCGTGTCCTTGGGTGTGTGTGTGGTAAGCGTAGGTATGGGTGTCTCTGTAAGATATCCCCAAGCTTACACTCTCTTATCTATTCACTGCTTACCCTGAGCTCCGAAAAACAAGCAGGAAATAAGCTTGCAGGGCAAGTTGAATTGTGAGGTGACGACGATCGAGTTGCCAGGGCGACACGAGGATACTCGGACCCCAAGTCGGCCTAGCGCCTTACCCAAGCCTTACCCAAGGGCGGCCTTTGTTGTGCCGTCAGCTCTGCCTTCATCTGGTCTTCATTCCAAACACAACGGTGTCTTTGCGATTCATGAATCACAAACATGCATGTCTTTCGCTTATGCACGGCTCTGGCTCTGGGGAGGAGCTGGCTATATGTGACTGAATGCTGGGAAGGTAATGTGATTGATGGAGATGTTCACGGGGTCCTGCGGGAGCAATGTGGCAGGTGTTGAGTGATTCGTTCGTTCGTTCGTTCAACATACGGTCTTCGTCTCTCTCTCCACTTTCTTTCATCTTCTCATATCTTCTATCGGGTATTACTTACATCCCGCTCTTCTTTCCCTTGTTTGACACATCCGCTCACCTTAACATACCCTTTCTCTTCTTCTGACATAAACATAAATGTCCACGTCTCCGCCGCATTCCCCCACCCAGCACCACTATGACACCGAGGAAGCGCCCACCCCGCCCCCGCTCACTCCCGAGCCGCTAGAGGCCACCATGTCCATGTCGTCGAACGGCAACAGCCCCGTAACGCGCACGGTCGCGATCATCAAGACGCATGCGCTCGACCACCGATTCGAGATCGAGCGGAGGATCCAGGAAGCGAGCTTTGAGGTATGTCCGCGGTTCTCGCCTTCTTGTTGAGTGGTGGATTGACGCGATTTGTTTGTAGATTGTGAAAGAGAGACAGATGGAATTCGATACCGAGACGGATCCGGATACTCTCTACGAGTTGTTCGGAGAAGACGCAGATTCCTTCGCCGAGTGAGTTGCACACTATCTTACATAAATAAAACTTAACGTCTTCAAAGGGGCCCCGTCTGGGTATACGTCCTCGAACGCCGCCGCGCCGTCGAAGTCTGGTCCACCCTCATGGGCCCCCGCGACCCTCAAACCGCACAGCTCGAAGCCCCCAACTCCCTGCGCGCCCTCTACGGCCTCTCATACGCCCAAAACGCCCTCATGGGCTCCCCGGACAACCACACCGCCGAAGTCCAAATCCTCTCCCTCTTCGCCTCATCCCCCCCCTTCCCCACCACCGACCTCCCCCCCGAAGACGGCAGCGTACGGTACGGCTCGATGCGCAGCGTGTCGTCGGGGGTGCTGGCTCAGCTGCGCAGGGCGACGACGGCGGAGTTTGACGAGGGTTACGCGGCGTCGAGCGCGACAAACCCGTCGACGGTAAATGGGGGGAGTAATGGGAAGTTGAACGCGAATGGGAAGGTGCTATTCAAAGCCCGCCCCGTGCCCGCTATGGATAAACCCGATATCGTCCCGCGCACCACGCGTGCTGCAGCGCTGAGAGCGGGACAGGCGGTGGATAAAGTATCGAACGCCCCGCGCGTGCCGGTGTCGAAAGAGCGCCACGCACAGACCTTCGCGAATGTACCCGGGCACAAGCGGTCCAGCACCATCTCCGTCGCATCGACGCTCGCGCCCGCCATCGCGCCTCGTATGACGCGCGCGGCGAGTCTGAGGCTCGGGGTGCCGCCCCCTTCGCCGATTGTGCGGAAGAGGGCGCTGACGAATGAGGAGCAGACGAAGCATGGGCCGGTGAGTACGTTTCAGGGGGTGCCGGGGCATAAGAGGAGGGAGAGTATTGCGGTGGCGAGTACGGCGGCGCCGAGTGTTGCGCCGCGGTTGAATAAGAGTGCTGCGTTGAGGCAACAGAAGGAACAGGCGCCTCCTACTTCGTTTATGTGTACGTTCAGGCCATCTCTGCTATCACACCTTAATACTGACTTGTGCGCAGTTAAAGCACCTGTGCCGCCTAAAACTCCAGGTCTGTCCCGGACGATCTCGCACGACTCCCTAAGTCCACCCCAACAACCCATCCCACGCCCCGCCTCCCAAGCATCCGCCATCAAACCCCAATCCCAATCCCAATCCACCACCCCCTCCCGGTACGCAGTCAACAAACGCGCCTCCTCAGTCGCCTCCATGCGTCCGCCCCCCTCCGCCTCCCTCCAAGCGCTCAAACTCAACGCCAACGGCAACGGCGCCGCCAAACCCGGTTCCGGCTCGAAGAGCGCGGATAATAGCACGGCGGAGTCGAAGTCGAGGGTGCCACCGAAAGCGAGACCGAGACCGAGCAGTGCGATGGGGGCGCCGGTTATTGTGCCGAGGACGAATAGGAGCGCGGCGCTGAGGGCGGCGAAGCAGGAGGCGGAGAATGCGGCTGCTTTGGCGGCGGCGGCGAAGAAGGGGCCGAGGAAGGGGCCGCCGTCGAGTTTCAAGGCGATTGCGACGTGACCCCCGTGTGGAGGTTTCGAGGCGTGTTTTGGGTGGGGGAGGCGTGTATATATGCGAGTTGAAAAATTGCGCTTGCTTGCTTGCTGGGTGACTAGCCCCCGAGTCAGAGCTTTGGGAGCTTGATCTTTGACGCGCAGGTCGCTATCAATCATGCCTATACCCTCTTTTATCTCTTATTCCCATTTGCTGTTGCGTTGCTTGGTCTCTCCACACGAATGGACGGTGGGATACCAGGATCAAGCGATGCTTACATCTATCTATCTATGCTCTATATCCCTTCCTTTCTGCTCTTTTGATTACCCATTATGTATGACTATCACATGTGCCCTTCTACTTTTTCTTCGTACGGTTGGCTTCGTTGCATACACCTTTACAAGATTGAAAAATATATCGTGGCGATCCGGTAGTAGCGAACCTGGTACCTCGAAGGGTCAGCGGCATTGAGGCCAGATACTTGACTGCTCGAGGGCTATTTATAGAAATGCTACCTTGGCAGGGTGTTTTGGGCGTGCAACAAATGACATGGTCAGATTCCTGTGCTTGCTCTTGGGTTCTTGGGCCGGTTTCTGCCTCTTATGCAGGCTGGATGCTCGGCCTTCACCTTTGCTTCACTTCGAAAAATCTACAAGCTTCCTTTGGGTTTCCTGTAGATCTGTTGTGGCGATGAAATTAAATGCCGTCAGCCTTGGAAACTAACAAGCTCCAGCAAATCCGGCCCGCGCACTCCGCGAGGTACGTGTCGATTGAACCTGAACGTGGTTGCTGCCGCCATCCTCAGTATTCATACTCCAGATATTGTGCTCACCAGGACGCCCGGATAGCTCACCTCGTTGTCTCGCTATTTACGCCTTTTGAGGAGCCATGCCTGTAGGAATTGAAGCCTGGATAACCCAAATACCCCCGATAACGCGCGGCTGGCTCGCATTCTCTGTACTGACCAGCTTGGCCGTGGTACGTTCTCCGTTTCGTTCCTATGCTGCACTCAGTCGATGACCTTGCATACACCATCTCAGCAATGTCAGCTGTTAACGCCATTACAACTCTACTTCAACCCGCGAACTGCATTCGGTAGCGAAGTGCGTCGAACTCTCACTTATCCCTCTCATTTCCGGTTCTCACATGATTGGCACCGTTACTCTAGCCATGGCGGATGGCGACAACATTCTTCTACTTCGGGTCTATATCGCTGGACTTTGTCTTCCACCTGTTCTTCTTGTGCGTACGACCTATGTTCGTGGAACTGGCTCAGGACTCACATGTACCTTACATTACAGCATG
The DNA here is from genome assembly GCA_014925845.1 of Crassisporium funariophilum. Lineage (NCBI taxonomy): Eukaryota > Fungi > Basidiomycota > Agaricomycetes > Agaricales > Crassisporiaceae > Crassisporium > Crassisporium funariophilum. The sequence goes on from JACGCL010000006.1 coordinate 1,053,249, forward strand.
CGATATAGCCGGATGCTTGAAGAATCTTCTTTCGCTAACAAGAGAGCGGATTACTTCTGGCTGCTTCTACAATCAGCCATTATGCTACTTGTGAGTACATTCCAGATTGTCCTCCTAAAGTATCCGTCTAATGCTTTAAATGACAGTGCCTCTCCCCTCTATTCAACCTACCCTTCCTATCCTCGCCTCTCGCGTTCGTCCCAATATACGTCTGGTCACGGCGACATCCATCGACACCCATCTCGCTATTCGGCCTAATCACAATAACAGCGCCTTATCTCCCCGTAGCACTCGTCGCGTTCTCATGGGTGTTGAACGGGACATGGAAAGCGGCCGCGGGTGACCTTATCGGCTGTGCTGTAGGCCATGTTGGGTGGTTCCTGCGTGACGTTTGGACACGGGAAATGGTGGGCGGCTCATCTGTTCTAAGCGAGGCTCCGGTCCGACTGTATGTGCTTTTCTCACTTGGTTCCGGATTCATTACCTGGCAGAAGCTGATGATTGATATCAGAAAAAGACTGTTTGGAGACGAGTGATATGCTATAGATGTGAGGCATCTAGTGTGGACTATTGTACAGTATACGGTAACTTCTTAGCGATGAAAGAAAGACGTTCGTTGACTTGACACTCCTTGTCCAAGGGATGGAATCAAAGTCTAGATTTCGCAATATAAACATACAACAATAATGATAAGTGTGGAACGAAAGGCAAAAGAGAGGACGTCCTGTGATTCTATAATCACATAGACAAGAGATACAGGACCGAAGTCCGAGTGTTTCGCAAGAGAATCAATACAGCAAGAAAGATGGGTGTGAATCATCACAAATCTAGTCCTCCTCCGACCAATGGGATACCTCGCCCGCTTCCATTATCTTGGACATGGTCTTGACCCTGCGATGAGCAGGTTTCGTGGGGTCCGAGGGCTGAAGGCGATGTGAAGGCTTCACGGGCGGGAAAACGTACTGACCCTTCAGTTGCTTCATCATGCGATGCATCTCCCATTGGGTTATTTCCATGGAAGTGGAATTAGCAGTGGGGGATCGCGGGGGCCGGGGGAATTGTGATATGATAGAGGAAGCGCGTTTGCGTGCCATTTCCAGTGGGGCTGAGCACTGGGGAGTTGTGCCGAGGGAGTCGAATTCGCGCACGACGAGGATGAGGAGGAGAGTGATGCTGGAGATACCGACGATCACCATTTGCGGGAAGAAACCGATGCAATCTACAGAATGGCGAAACAAAAACAAAGTCAGAACGTCTAAACCAGTGAGAAAACATCACAGAGAAATATACACACCGATCAGGACACCTAATGAATGGAATGACCACATTAATAAAGATTCTTCCAGGATCATATAGGGATCAGAATTACTCACCGTCAAAACCAGGCGCGTCCGGCATGCTGGTCCGAAGTTGCGGAATAGCGATGAGAATGGCACCGGAAGACACGAGATGTGGGAGTATCGCAGCGAACCCCGACAACTTCCGTGCGAGGAATACATGCCCAATAGTGACGTGGGCCAGGATCCAACTCACAGCGAACAGGACAAGCGTGAAAAAGCGGGCTTCATTAGGTCGGGTAACACGCATGTCAATGTCCCTGCTGGCTTCTTCAGTTCCATTTATAGGAGTGGAGTAGCTGTCCAAGTCAACGGTGTATATGTCGAAATTCGGGGTGATGTCGATTGTGGCTAGTTTTCGGATTGGGATGGTCTGGTTGTCGAATGAGACTGCCCGGATTGTGCTGGAGAGCATATACGTGTCGAATGGGTAAAGACGAGCTTCGTGGACGTCAAGGGTATGGTCACTGTCGAACTGAACGAGGTTTTGAATACTAGTTTAAGTCCGTCAGAAGAAATCCCTAGTTGATGGAAATTTCCTTTACCTCCTTCGGTGGCCGGTATCCCTGTTGAAAGGTATTTGAGATGGATCGTAAGTCGCAGTAGGATTGTCATCGCTGCGATGGTCATAAATCGATGTTTTGCCTAGCAAATTTGATTCTTACCTGTCTACAAAGAAATGCATCGCGGTCGAGGGAAGGCCGCAAGCATTACTTCCGTGTAAGCCAGCCGAGCCAGGAAGCATGAAGTCCTCCCCACATGCAACGATAGACCAACGGATCGTGATAGAAGGCTCATCAATGTCGACGTCGACACTTTCACCGATGAGAACAATCTGTACAAGAAATCGTGGAATCAGAACCCATGAAAAATATCAAAGAGAAGGAAGATAGGCGACTTACACCAGGGGAAATTTCTGCCACAGAGTTCAGGGTTTTCATGAAAAAGGGCCCATCAGCATCGGCGCCAATGAAGGCGAATGAAATCGACATGATGAAAAACAAAGAAGAAATTATGGCGAGAGCTACAATAGTGGAGCCGCGGAGAGGAACAACCATGTTGCTGGGGACGAGTCGTCGTCGGGCAACGGGTCCAGATACCTGTTTTTCCTGTACATGAATGCTAGGGGATTTTGTGCCTCCCACTGGGGCTTGTGAAGCTGCCATTGCGTCTACCTCTGCCGGAGACAGATGGAAAGAGCGCAGGCGGTGAAAAGAGCGACGGCCTTGAAGAAAGGCAGGGATCCGAAAAGACGGCATATTTGGCGTCCAACCAAAGCTTGAGAGCTAGGTATGAAGGCGAATTGAGGCGAGGAAGGCCTCATATAAGGCTCCAATCGATGCATACGGCAAAAGCTTGTCGCGCGAAGAAATTATCGCTTGCGGCGATGTGAGTAAGAGCCGCCCCATATCTCGTGTGAGTGGGGACGAGTTGCTCGTTTTTCCACTTGAGTCAAGCAGGTTTGACGTTTCACATTTGAGTTCCCTCAATGGCGTACTCACCAGGAGCGCCTGATTCGTGATGCCGTGATTAAGCCGTCCGAGACGTAAGGATTCACGCGGGAGGATGATGCTAATAATAAACTCCTTTCGCGTGCCTGGTGTCGCAAAGATGTTCAATCCACAAGGCTTACACGACATCTACCCCATTATCCGAGTCAAGTACCTAGTTCGGCAGCATAGCTCAACGAGTGCGAATCAAGAACATGACGAGGTGGGCATAGAACGGCTCAACTTACAGAGGTCGATGATCAATGGAATGTTCGAATTAAGCAATGTTTCGCTAAACCACGGTATTGCTCCACCTTCCGTGGACTTTTCAGCATCCTCCGTGTACTTGAACAAAAAATAGAGACTTTTTGCACAAGGATCGGTGGTTGTCAGAAGTTGGTCTAATCATCTTCCAGTAGTTTCGCAAGGGTTTCGATTTCTTGCAATGGCCCAACCTCGTCGCCTTCTGGACCATATACCGACAACAACTGGCGGGCCAATGCCACCAATACCCGCACTTGCTCCTCTGACGTCTGATTATCGTCTCCGCTGAAATCCGCAGAACAGATCCTGGCATTCCATGCCGTTTTGGCCAATTCGAGCACATGCATCCCTTGATGGTTCTGGCATCAGACATGGAAGCGGAAACATGTTCTCGGTACTTACCAATTTGAGGGTAATTGGGTGGGTAAACGAGTATATACCATGCGAGGAGGGTCATCCCGCTATCCATGGCTAATTCATGTTGCCCTTCATGGGAAGCTTCGCTGAAAGTTGCCGATAAGCTACTGAGATACTCTTCTTGAAGAACACAGTATAATGTGGGAGGGGTCAATTCAATAGGTTTGTCCGGTAATTCCGGTCCAAGGTTATCATGAACGCCAACAAAGTCCCGCAACTGTCGCGCCAAAAGCATCAGTTCGCTTGAATCTTTTGGCAGTTCCGGCAGTTTGCCTATGCTGCTGAGAAAATTGCAAGCAGAACAATCGCACTTGAATCCATAACTGAGCTCAAGAATCTGTTGTCGTGATTGCAGTAAAGCCGGATCGAGGTAAGGAAGACATATCTGCAAGAGGGAGCATTGTTGGAAGTGAACATGTTAGAGACGAAAGCACCAATTTACCTCCTCGTCTGGTTGGATGTCCCGTAGGGCCACTATTTCCATTGTAACGAATTCGCCCGGTGATAGAGTGTATTTTGCAGCAGCATTTGGAACACAGGAATGATTGAAGAGTCGACTAGCGAAGGGGAAAATTCCATGACCGATTGTGGTAAGATGGGAATGGATTGTGAAGTTGTTGTTCCCGAATCGTGAATATATCTCGCCCAGGAGGCCACTCGGTGGTATAGGCGAGATCGGGCACACGGCGGGAGGCTTAGGGATATGGCCTGGAGAAGGAATCAGCGACAGTAAGACAGCAGATGGCGAAGAATCTTGGAAGGCGTAAGGATCTCGCCAGAGAGACATCTGAGCCAAGGTATGCGACAACAATAGGGAATCAAGCTTCTCATGTTCTGGAAGAGCTTGATATGCTAGTGATCCGATATAGGAGTTGTAGACTTTGCACATTCGTTTGTGGTGCGTCCGCCATTGAAAAGCCTGACCTAGGAATGATACCGCGATTATCAACAGCAGAGGACATGCAATTCGGATTAGCCCCACATTGAGCATCACAGTACCAGTAAGATCCACAGCCGCTACACCGTCGCAAAGGGCGCTCATTGGAGGAGAGGCGGAAACAGGTATCGCAACGCCGTCCTTTTTCCGATTCAAGCAGAATAGTTGCGAAAGCTAAGGTCGAAAGAATGGATGATCCTGTTCGTAACACACACTTCGAAACAGTTTTGTTCCGTGAAGCAGTGTCTGGCACGAGTTTCAACACATTTGACTGCAACCATGACGCGTCAAGGTCTTGCATGGTACCGTTAGCGTGTTGCGGGTGGCTTGAACAACATGATCGTCCGAATGAAATTCAAGTTTTGCGCCATCATGTGGCTGTGCTCTGCAACGCGCCTTCAACCAACTTCAACGCACCTACGTGGTATAACTTGAACAAATTGATCGTAGCTAAAGGGTAACTGCCAACAGCTTAAGCCTTGTTTAGGACACTTCGGCGGATTTTGCTTGTTGGTAATGGAATGATGATTATTTCCAAGGTTTTATACATATAATATACAGATTGTAAACTATTAAAAATACATATCTGATCATTTTGTACAGTGGATCTTTGAAATTTGTGAGTCGAACGAGATTGTGGAGTATGAATGCATTCCCTGAAAGAAAAGTGAAAGAAAGTGATTATTGTTTTAAGAGTCCCATATCGCACCGAAAGCTGGAATGCCCCTGCTCATCATCCCATAGACAATTTTTCTCGTTAGTTTTTGATTGGAAATGACGCAGACAGCTTCCGCGTTGAATTCTCTAACGAGTCTGTAAGTGAGTTTGACCATGTCGGGTTTGCCGTGCGCGCGAGTGTCTGTGATTTTGGGTCATTGAGATCCAGCTGAATAGGTCAAGATTAACAAGCCACGTACCGTACACCACGGCGTCTGGCGAGGCTCCGAGGATCTGATCTACGAATTCATCACCAAAAGTCTGGCGAACGTTCGGAGATGTCCACAGAAGGCGGATAGGCACGCGTTGTTCCAAAATGCATGGAGCGCAAGGGCCAATACCCGATCCGGTGGCGACAAAAACAAGTCGACGGAACAAGGGGACGATCCGAAGGACACCGAATGTTGGTACTCCACGGACCCAAAGATGGGTAGGTGGGTTCAAGATTTGTTTGCTAGTCCAATCTCCCGCCTTACTCACGACGAGTGAGTATCCAGGCTTTCCGGGTTCTGGAACTGTAGCAAATCCGTGCCATTCCATCAAAGGACTTTCAGAGATACGGGTGAAACTGCCAGGAATCGGCGTGACTGGAAAAATATCTCAGAACGGACATTCGTTATAGAGCATACCAATTGGCTTACCGTAGTCAAAATAAAGGCGGACAGCGTGATTGGACAAGACAACACTCTTTACGGGCACCTTGCGCAGCCTGACCCATGGTAATATAATGGAGGCTACCAGATATGGTCAGATGAATTGGTTGAAAGCTCAATGACGGCACGAACCTGTCAGGACGACCAGCAACCAGAACGGCGCCGAACCGACGAGAGCCTTTCCAAGCGTCTGCCCTTCGGATTTGTAGTCGTTGGTGAGAAGAACAAACTGATTTTTCAATTTAGCATGCCGTTGTCCTTATGCATTCACGCAGCGTTTCCTTACCTGACACCAAACGAGCGCCGTGCTTGTCCACCCGAGGAAACGATGTGTTTTCTCAAAGCTGTCGTGGCGCTTCGATCGAACCGTGGGGTGTGCAAACACAACGACTCCCATCAAAAATACCAATATGCAATAGGTGATGACGACAGTGGGAATGGAGGTCTGTTTCGTTGGAGATGAACAAGATTCGCAAAATATTAGAAGAAGCATACCTTTCGAGTTTCGATCATCTCCTTAGTTGCTTGAGCCGTGAAAAGGGTGAGCCATACAACGCCAGATATAGCACACCCGGAGTGCAGTCCACCGATGTGATACACTCGCGCACAAACTCGGCGAATGGCCAGTGGCCATCTGTAGTACAGTCAGGGATGATATACATCAAGACAAGACAACACTTACGATGTAGGAACTGCACAGAAAACGGTAAAGAAAGCATTGACGACATAGTCTTGTCGCATTAGAATAGCACAAAAGAGGTTTGCAATGACGATTGTGCCAATTTGTTGTGAATTCGCTCCCCTGAATATGACTGAGATAAATACAGCGAGATTTGTGAGGAACACAATTCCAAAAAGGCGTCGGTAGAGTGTAAAAATTTGGTGGCGAAGGTTGCGAATGGTTTTCCCCTGGGTTTTTTCGGGAAGAACATCATTCTCATATCCCGTCCAGGGATACTCCATTTTGACAAGACCGAGCGAAGACACTTCTGACCCAAGGTCAGAAGTGCTGGAAATGACAGTGGGGTCTCCGGAGCGATGAATGTTGTGTGAATGAGTGGCGGTATCGTCTTCGGTTTTGGACAGTGGTTTAAATACTGGTTCTGGTACTGATATTGACTTGGGGACTTCGGGCGTAATATTGCTGCCCTCCGATGAATTGGCAATTTCAACCTTTGCTGCTTCAGAGGTTTCCCTGGCCATTCTTTCTAAAGCTCGCCGATCCGTCTTCCCGTTGCTTGATATATGTCGTCAATACAGTTATTTTTGGTTATTGTCATAATTATCTCACGATGTATGTGGAAATGCCTCTAGATGGAGCATCTTTGTGGGAACTGCATAATAAGGTTGAATCTTGGCGGCAGAAGCCTGGATTTCTTGAGAAAGAACGTTGGCTGGCGTAGTGAAGCCCCACAGCTCGCCATCAATAAGGAGCGCGACCGCAGCTTGCACACCAGGCGAAGTCTTCGAATAACGTCAGATTTGCGCTCAGCAAGACAATGATGTAAGACTCGTACTTCCATTGCGGAGGCGACGCCATCCAACTCTACGCGGAAACCCTGCACAATACCATTAATATATGTTCGCTTGGCTTGGGAAGATGCAGATACCTTGATTTTAACTTGATTGTCGATGCGACCAAGGTGTTCCAGGGTCCCGTCAGGAAGCCAGCGTCTACAAAAGCGTGTCAAATGAGCGTTGTACAATTGAGCTCTAGGGTAGAAGTCATACCCAAGGTCGCCAGTGTTGAACATGATTCTACTACACATGGGAAGACTGATAAGCGATGCGAGACTTGAGATGATACTGACGACACTTACCCGTCGTTTAAGAAAGGGTCAAATCTATATCTTTCCGCAGTTTTTTCAGGAAGATTGACATAACCTCTGGTTATGCCTGCCCCACCGGCCCACATAACTCCAACGGCTCCTATCGGCAATGGTCGCATGTCCTCGTCTAGAACATACACAGTATTGTTAGGGGTGGGCTTCCCAATGCTCAGGAACTGTTCAGGAGTGTGCTCGTGCATAGTATTGACGATTGTAATCTACATCAAAACGTGTCAGACTTGTTTATTTGTGAATATGACAAAAACTCACCTCTGTCGGACCACAAGAGTTATAAAACTGCACATGCGCGGCCCATTCGTCTGCGAGAGCTAGTTTGCCAGATCAATTTCGTGCCTTCTGAAATTCCGAGAGACATACCTTTTGGACAAGGTTCACCTGCGACGGCCACTGTCTTGATATTGGGATAGTCGGATGGCTTGTGTGCCATGAGCATGGATGGCGTAGCAATGACAACATCCACGGTTTTCATAACGGCGCGCCATTCCTTGGACGTTTTACCTCTGAGGCATAACGTGCTGCCATTGCATAAACTGCCAAGAGTTTCCTGTACTACCGATGAGAAGGTAGTTCCACGTGAGTATTGAAATAGATCTCACCCAAGCCGCCATGTCGAAGGATATGTTCATCAGCTGCGAAACACGAATACCTGGGCGCATTCCCAGGTTTCCAGGTGCCAAGCACAGAACTTCACGGACATAAGATATTTGCTGGTAGAACTGCAAAACTGCGGACACTCACGATTGGTAACATTTCCATGAGTAACCTCAACACCTTTGGGAACTCCCGTCGTGCCTGTCATTCTCGTCAACAATGAAACTTCTCAATAATGTCAACAATTACCACTTGTGTAAATTACATATGCTGCGTGAATCGGTTTCGAGAAGTCGGGCGGTTTTGCGCAATGGGCGGTGGGTTGAGAGCAAAGCACGTCCTCCAGGCAGATGGCGGTTACACTCGGCAGACGATGCCCGAATTTTCGCAAAACCAACACTACTGAGGATCCGGAGCCAAGTAAAGCATGTTTCAACGTGCTCTCCGAGACGATGTGACCATCGAGGGGAACATAAGCTGCGCCGGCTTTGAGAATTGCAAGAATGCCGACGACCATGGCAATGGAGCGTTCCGCAAGAAAACAAATTCGGGAGCCGGGTTGAACGTCGTTATCTCGAAGATGTGCGGCGAGGCAGTTAGCCTGACGATTTAAATCGGCGTATGTGATCTTATCCTGAAATTCTTCTACGGCGATCGTGTCAGGTTGACTTTGAGCATGAAATTCGAAAGCATGGTGAACGCAAGAGAAGGGTGTTGAAATCGATTGGCCTACTCCAAATGCATAAAAAAGAGCCTTCTCAGATGGAGGAAGGTGCTGAAGTGGATCGCGTCCTGGCGCTTGCAGATGCATGACCTTCCGGTGGGGATGATTTGCGTGGCGAAAATCATGAGGGATGGTGCCTTTTAAACCTGTTTGAAAGAGAGCCACCACCATCTTGACACAACCGAAATGTCATTGTTAGAAAGCTAATGTGCCCTTTCCGAAAAAGAACCGGGTCGAATATCCATTAGGGAGTCAAGTAACATCTGACGGCCAAACATTAGGCAAGAATAACGAATGACGAGACGCCACGGGATGAGATCCATAGGCGCAGTGTTGGTTGACGAATGTTCTTGCCATCATTGCATAGTTCTCGCCATTTCTCCACATGGAGTCGGAACAGATAGCATGGGAGTCAATTTGGGAACGGGCACGGGTACTGCGCTGAATATCAACGAACCATGCCAAGAAATTTGACGAAAAAGAAAAGAAATCGAGGGAGCCAAAACCCGCATGCAGAGAGACCGGCACAGGGAGGGTAGACAAAAATGGTGATTTGTCCACCACGCGAAGATAGGAAGAGTGACCACCTCGTTATTTGGCTTCAATCGTCCAGCATAACCATTGTCCATTGACGGCCAAGTCCTCTCACGGTCCGGTGGTTTGGTATTTTTGGCCTCGGATGCCAATGAGGGCGATCATGATCAGGCGTCGCGAGGAGAGCACTCGGTTGATCTTGTCAGTTATCCAAAAAGATTAGGAGTAATGAGGATGTTAAACCTCGGAAACTTCACCTTGAACTTCGGAAGAAGGTCGAGAGGAAGATTGGATGACAGAGGTCATTCGCCGAAGGTAATGCGGATCGACAAAGACTCATGGTCACTACAATGTGGAAGGTCGGAGATTGTGATAAACGCCATTAGAATAGATACATTGCACGGAAGAAATACCAAGCGAACCTGCTGCGAGTCGCCTATACAACAGCAACGTAAGACTCTTGAAGGCCATGATGACTGGTTGTTGACATCTCCACAACGCCAGGAACAAATCCGAGGAGGAGAGTATGAATGCAGGGAATGTGTCAAGAAAAGGTGAAGGGAATTGGACAAATTAGTTGAATATTGATAGAAATCGTACTTATTGATGATAAACATGCGAGATGTAAACATGTTCAATAATACGTGATTATCCAAACCTCTGGCGTTCAATGACCGACTTCTGCCTTGAATCTCGAGACACACGCCTAGAAAATGTGTTAGCTAAGATCAAGGAAGAATATGAGCGACAAACCAATAATACTCCATCACATCACTCTGACCCAGTTTTCGAAGGAAATTCTCGTCGTGAGTAATGATGATTAGTTGAAAATTGGAATGACTTTTGCGTTCATTGATGATACTGATTGAAGCAATAATATGAATGAGTCAATGGGATTTTTCGTTGGAAGTCACACTCACTCGACAAGGCTCGCTGCTAACGCATCTATATTCTCTGTGTCAAGCGCATTTGTTGGTTCATCCAAGGCAAGGATACCACAGTTTTGGCCAAACGAGTCTGAAAGGGCTAGCCTGATAATGATAGAAGCCAGCATCTTTTGGCCGGCAGAACATCGGCCACGCATGTCCATCTCAACTTGGTCCTTGGTCATGACAACCTTCCGAGGCGTAAATATAGCGAAGAGTGTACCGCAGGTAAGTAGGTAACTCACCCTATAATTATACGAACGCTTGGACGCGCCGCCTTCGACGTCGGATCGTATTTTGATCCCATCGATATCTATAGTGCATGAGGAGACATCTACATTCACGGGCCGATGAGGTTTACTTACCGGTACCTTGGTAGGTCTTGTTCCAGAGGTGCTTCATGGTGTCGTTGACCTCTTCCATCTTGAGTCCATGATACTTCATAATCGCACTAGTTAGTAACTGTGGTGAGCCATCAAGGGACCCTCTAGGTGTCGATAGAGGCTTACTTGTCAAGGGCTTTAGCGTACTTCTCTAGGTCACTGTTCGCCATGTCCGAAACCTGATTTCGTCGTCATCAGATAGACTCCGATGACATCAGGAAGGGTAATCACCTTGACTCTTATGAGTTGGTCGGTATAGTTTTTGTGAACATTCTTGAACTCCTTGAGATCTGTCTGGAGACCCTTCAGCTGAACCTTCAAGGAACTGAGCTCTCCCGAAAGTTGGTTGTACTAAGACGAGGTCATTTCACAGGACATAGTAGCAGAGCAGAAAGGACGGACTGATTCATGCAGGTACTTCTCCCTTTGTTTCGCGGGCTCGTATTTATCGTTGTAGTTTCTCCGGGCCTTGGCTGCTTCTTCCATGTCATAAGTGTCAATCTCGGCCTGAGCCTGCGCGATATCATTCGAAAGTTTCCGAGCAATGATGTTATCCCGAAGATTTGAGACAGTTGCTCCGCTTTCATGGATTTCCTTTTCAATTTTCGATATCGTCGCTCGAGAGGCCTCAATTTGGTCGTTGCACTCGCGGACTTGACGTTCGCACTTCTCGAGGTCCACGACAATCTGCTTCAGCTTGTCCTCCTTCCGTTCCTTGACATATCTATGGCAGTTGAGATGCTGGGGCCCTTATCGCTGATAGAAGCGCACCTTTCAAGACTCTTGTTCATGTCGTTCAACCTATCAGTGTTTTTGTTTAATTCTTCATAAACTCGCTGAGCTTGGCTTAATTTTGCGTTCAGCTCAGATTGTATCTGTTCATGTCTCATTTGTAGGGCATCAATCGGTGCCTGCGCCTCAGAGATCTTGCTGTCTATTTCCTTCAGGATATTAATTAGTGTAATATTAGCGAAGAAGGCCATGGTATACTTTTGCTTGTCCCGAAAAGACGCCTATCTCTTGCCTCATTCTTTCGATATCTTCTTCGAGCCTGTCTTTGTCGCGTATTTTGTTCGCGAGATCACGTTCCTCTAGCTCCTTGTGGTGCAGATTATTTTCCAGGTCACGGCTTGTGCGAGTTTGGCGCTCAAGCTCGGCAGTAATATTATTCTTTTCCCTGTTGTTCTTTTGACTGGGAAAGAAAATGTCAAAATATTGTCGCCAAGGCAAGCAAAAACTGACAATTCCACTGATATCGCGCTAATATCATTCTGAACATCATCCGCAGTTCTAGTGGAACCGGTCTGTGAAAGAGTTTTCTCGATCTCGTCAATGTCTTTCTTGGCCTTGGCAACTTCTATTTGGAGCCGGGTGATGGTAGTCGCTAGTTGTTTCATTGTAAGGATGTCTTTGAGTTGACGCCTGACAGCTTCGAGCTTCTCTCCAACCTGCATGCGTATGATCAACTGAGTTCACTATCTCACAGAAAGAAAGAAATGCACCTTTTCGGCTTTCAGGCTGATTTCAGGATGTGCAGCTTCCTGTTGCTTGATCTGCTCCTCCAGAAGGGGTATTTCTTTGGTTTTCATTTGGTCCCGAGCAACTTGCATTGGCTGAAGTTTTTGTAATCTGCTCAACTCGCTCTCCCAGTCCGCGAGTTCCTCTTTGTTGTGTTCGATCGACTCTTTTGAAGCCTTCTTCATGGAATCTTTCACCTATTGTCAGCCGGTTAGCGATTCGCAACAGATACTGTGACATCTGCTTACATGGGCCTCAAACACGGTGAATTCCTGGTCAGTGAGGTGTCGATTGCAAGCAGTGCAGACTCGTCGTGCTCTGCCGACGTTTAGCAACGATTCATAAACGGAACTCGTTCCAAGCATGTTACCAACCAAGCTAAAACAAGAACAAGATATAAAACGCGTCAACGAAGTGTATTCATTCTCTATATTTCACGCACGATCTCCTGTGGTTGAGCTCGTTCGTAGCGTCAACAATGGCGGCATCAAGCGAAGGAAAGTCTTCGATTGCTTCTTTCAGATTCCGGTCGAGATCTGTTACAGAACTGAGAACTGGAATAGGGACAAAGCGATGAATGAACCTACTCTTCGTCTCAGTCCTCTTCGAATTAAGTTGGGACTTTAAATGGGTCAAATCTGAATCAGCCTTCTGTAGGTTGCTATTTGCGATGACGGCCTCGCTATCGCATTCAGACTGTTCTTGCTCTTTTTCACTAAGAGACAAGGTAGACGTCAGCTGCTGGCTCGGCCTGGTATATTCGAAAACCAACCGATAGAGGCGATCGACTTCTCCTTCGATTGTTTCCAGCTCAAGTTCGTTGCCAGACAGCTTCTTGAATTTCATGTTTGCGACTTCAAATCTAAGGAGACTTTCAGTTAGTAAATGTGTTTTTAGGTATCTCGACACCTACTCTCTCTGTATTTCATCCCCCTTGGTCTTCACCTCCCGACGTTTGAATTCCAACCTTGCCCTCGAGTCTGCTTCTAAACTAAGCGTCTGTAGTTCGAAACTAAGCTGCTCTCGCTTCTCTTCTAGTGTTCTAGAGGCCTCCGTTTTCTCTAGCAGACGTCCGTCGTAGTTGGCTGCCTTGATATCGTTCTTGAGTTTTTCAAGGCGGGCTTTGTCCACTCCGATCTCGTCTTGGAGTGTGCGAAGTGAAGAGGGCAGTAATTGCAGTTCTTCGAGAGTCCGTTCGATCTTGGACGACTTTCCTTGTCGTTCGGTCTTGAAAAAGTAAGAAACATTAGACAGGAGATGAAGATAGATAGTAGTGACACTAACAATCTGTTCGCGAAGTCGTTGTTTCTGCGACTTGTGACCTTCGAGTTCGCCATCCAAAGCGCGCAAATTGCGATGATATTCTTCATTTTTGGTTTTGAGGTCAGCCTAACATGTGTAATCAAAAGCGTGGTACAGTCTTGAAAACCCAATCGACGCACTTGTAACTTCTCGAATTCCACCTTCTGCTTTCGTTGAACGTCTGACAGACGTGATATGAACTCAATGACTTTGGGCCGCTCCAATGGAGAGTAATTATATCCCTTGATCCCGAATAAGTCACCTATCTCACGAATCAACTGCTCGCGGTCAGCCAGACGCCGTTTGTGCTCCTGTCAATCCAAGCTTAAAGTTAAGTCATGTCTGAACACAAGTGAACTTTGAGAGATTACATCGGCCTCCGCTGTGAATCGACCATGGTCTGCGAGTAAACCTCGTTGGCGCGTTTGCAGGATGTGCAACTCCTCCTCGAGGTCTTCTTTGATACGCTCTTCCGAAACTTTGCTCTGTTTGAAAGCAGTTACATGGGCATCGAATTCTTTCACCCGCAATTCGAGCTCGCTAATGCTGCCTGATAATAATAAAAGAATGTAGATATAGTGTGGCAGGGCAAGTAGTGAAATACGTACCTGGTAATTCCTGAAGTTTTGACTTCAATTCGCCCAGAGTAGATAACATCGTGGCCTTATTTCCTTCCAGCTTCTCTACGGCTGTGTAGATTTCTCGAAATTTGCTATTATATTCCTGGAATTTCCGATTCGCTTCGACCACGGCATCATATTCTTGTTTACCCTCGTCGTACTCAACCTCTTTGGAAGCAATCTTGGCATTGAGTTCAGCGATCCGGTCTTTGAGCTTGTCTGAATGTACTTTCTCGCGAGAAAGTGATAGCAGGCGTTCTTTCTCAGCTTTGAGTTCGGCCGTTCGATCCTTGCGTAGACTTTTGATAGAATCTAAAGCTTTTGTGTACCTAGACTCTATTAACAACTTATTAGCATGCACAGTTTGGGGACACACCTTGTGGCTTCGAATATGTCGTCGAACTTCTTCTTCAATGCAGAAGGCTCGGCAAGGGGCCAGTATGAATCTTCTTGATGACAAAAAATGACATTCTCAAGGACAGCTTTTGATACACCAAGTAACTGGGGAATCTCCGTATCCATTTCAGCGCACTTCGTTGAGATAGTCCCTCGCTAATTTATGGAAATGTCAAGGGATTTGAAGAAAGCACACCGATATTGTGACATACCTTGCCACTTTTGTCCGCGCCGCTATCCGCCAGAGATAGAATGCTCTCAAGTGTTTTCATTGTCAAGCCAGTCTTCTTGACTGTTACGCTCAGGTTCCTCACAGCAAGCATTCGCGTTCCGTTTGCAGCATGGAAACGGAGTTTGACTTGAGCCTTGACTTCCTTCTCGTTGGCCATCTTTGGGTCATGCACGAACGCTCCACCACGCGTGTTTGGGGGTTGGTCTCCGGTTGTCGCATACTTGAGGCACTCAATGATGGTAGTCTTTCCGCTGCCATTGTGCCCTACTATAACAGTGACTGGGGAGAAGAATTCGATAATGGATATTTGTTTGTCATCAAATGACCGAATGCCACGTATGGCCAACTTGTTCAGACAAGCCATGAGAGTGGATGAGCTATGCCCACGATGTGCCCTCCGACCCCTGGCGTTACTGTACCGAGAGTGGACAACGGGTTAAAGAATTGGTGTGACTCAGGACCTGCGCGTTCGAAACACGAGACGTCACACGCAGGTCGCGTTATGATTTGGTTAAGGTACCGAAACCAAACATTGAATCTCTCTGGTGGGCCGTCACGGTTTTTTACGACCACTACTTCAGTTTCGGCTTACAATGTTGGCTCTTGCTCAAACTTCCTCGAAGCAAGTCTCCAGGACATTCGTCCGCTCATACTCTGAGATTGTGGTTGTGAAACCGAAAAGGGTACGGGTTCACCGACCTCGTAACACAGCTGCGGGCCCCTCTAAACCGCTTGAAGCCCAAACTGTGGAAGGTGCCAGCACCACGGAAACTACCTCGAAATCAAGCTCCAGTCGCAGAGTTCCAGTGAAGGAGGATCATGGGCTATATGGATTTTTCAGGCGGAAGGCTGGTGATGATCTGAAGGGCGAAGCCAGATTTGAAGTATTCGACACACCAGAGAATGCGCAGGTTCTAACCGGTATGAATTCCTTTTGAATATGAGATGGTATGTGTTCTGACTACTCCAACTGTAGGCAGGGCCTGGAGGGCCGCTGAACTGCGTAACAAAAGCTTCAAGGACCTACATACGCTGTGGTATGTTGGTTTGCGGGAGAAGAATCTGTTGGCAAGCCAGAAGGAAGAAGTGAGGAGGATGGGCGTCACCAATTCCAGCATGCAAGTCTCCATTGACAAAGTTCGCAATGTAAGTCGTCACACGCGTCGCATCGAAGTCGGCCTAATATTTATACGGCCCAGTGTCGTAAAACAATGGGACGAATCAAAGCTGTGTTGAATGAACGACGCCTGGCCTATTTGGGTGCTGTCGAGATTGCAGAGACAGAGAGGGTGGCAGCACTTGGCGAGATTGGATTTGGTCCAGAGGACGAGGAAGTATTGAAATATCAGCGTGCGAACCCGCAGGCGGAGCAGCACGGAAACGATACGGAGCCTCTGTCAAAACCAGAAACGACACCAGCACAAGCATAGACACCTAGTTAATCACAGCGTACCAACCGTTTATAATATCTTCCTTCGTGGTGTTGTGGGAGTCCTATGATACCCTCTGAGCCTTGCCAGGCGGATATAAAGTCGGGACGTGACATCATAAGGCCTTGAACATTTGAACAAATCTTAGGTGACTGAATTATGTTCATGGAGTCGGTCGAGCTCGTATACTGTAAGTTGCAAGCTTTACATTCTCGACGCGTGCTATGTCGTCCGTTGCGCGATTCTCTTACGAGACTTGTCCCAATCCACCATATTCTGTGAGACCCGACAATCCTTCACTCCAGGGTCTTCGTACAGTTCTACTTGTCTCACGCCTTTCCGTAGGAGGTGCTCAATGAAGCTGACATTGCGAGGTGAAACCTGGGAGTTCTCGTGGAAGGTGTATCGGACGAAGAGAAGAAAGCTTGGCCGGGCAGCCACTGGTTTGGTGTTGACCATACGGAGTGCCCTAACATTGCAGAAACAATTAGAGTCAGCATGTAAGCATATACGTATTAGAACCTCGTAACGGACCGTCGATAAAGATTCAATACATCGTTCTGCAGTCCGGACCTTTTGAGTGACATGGTAAGACCGTTGTAGCCCGATCTCCTTTGTTTGATTGAAGCTTACCTTGCCAAACAGTGGACAATGTCGCGTCGATAATTTGCATCCGTCGTCGCATGGCTTTTGCATCATGATTCATTGGCGCCGAACATATACACCTGTTGGGAGCCGTCTGGACTTGAGCCTTGCCTGGTAATGAACAAAATATTCTCCATTCTGATAGGATTTATCATCAAGTTATGATGTGCGGCTTTCCGGTCATTTACGCCGTAAGTGCTCAAGCGCTCAAACCTTAGTTACTGACGGTCGTCGTAGCATACAAGCTCATGCAAGGCATGTATGTAGTACGAGCCTGGTGCGAACCCTTGTTGTTCTAACCTCGAGACCACAGTAAGTACAGGATCTCTCTCAAGACCCACATCTACAAGTCAAGGAACAATCAGAGTCGTCCTGAAACTTCAATCCGAGCCCGCAGTAGACCGTAAAGGTCATGAATGAACCTTGAGTGAGGTAACACGCTGGCCACAATAAAACAGAAGAACTCGAATAAAAGACAGATAAGCTCTCGTATAATGAGGGTTTCAAAGACGACAATTTATAAAATGAGAGAGCTGGGCGCTGTTGGATTCACATGGAAGAGAGAAGCAGTGGTTGATCGGCGCATGATCGGAGAACAAGTAATGGCCAGATCAATGTTCGCACGGTCCATTCCTGTGCGCCAAGGAGGCTAAGGGACGAGTGAATGCTTCCAATGACATCTTATAAAACTCCCTTCCCATGTCGTCGCTCTCTTCCTTCGCTCTTTTTTAAGCTTGCTCCACTCTCCACTTGCCCTTACAGCTACTTAGCTGGCCTTCCCTTCTTTATTTCCACGCTCACTTATCATGGCCCAATTACAACCCATCACTTTGTTCGTTGATGACCAGGACAGACAAGTCAAGTATCTCTGCCCATCTTTGAACCAAGTTGTCACGGGCTCCTACTACAACAACACTTGGACGACCGTGAAGAGCGAATCCTGCAATCAAGGCTGGTTCGAGTACACCTTTTATGGTGAGTAACATCGTTGGTCCCGCAACGGATCTTTCTCAACATATTAATCATCTAGGCACTGGGGTGCATGTTTCTGCATCTCTCGCCAACGCGGGCGAAAGTTATCAGGTCAAGATTGATGACGGCTCATTTGTCCCCCAGTCTGGAGATGGCTCCTACGACTCCCCCACTCTTCCCGACGGAGAGCATACGATTACTTATGCAACTGGCTCCGCCAAAGCTTTCCCTTCCTTCGACTATCTGACGGTCACCGCGGGCGCCTCAACACCTTTGAACGGGCGCACAATTGCTGTTGATGATGCGGACAAGGCAATTGTCTACTCCGGCGGCTGGACTACAACCCCTCCCGTTCCCATAGCTTTTGATTATTCTACTTCTCTCTACCGCGACACGACTCATTGGGCATCTACTGTCGGAGACTCGATGAGATTTCAATTTATAGGTCGGCTAAAACACTCGCCAATTTATCATCATCAATATACTAACGAGGTCTTTTATAGGCACTTCTATTTCTGTCTTTGGCATTGTCGCCAATTTTCAATCTGGAGGCAATATTTCTGCCACATATACCATTGATGGTGTCGAAAAGACACAGGCGATACCGAAGGGCACGCTCGATACCTTACCCATGGTGGAATTGTTTCACGCGGATCTTCAGGCTGGCAGCCATACTTTGGTCGTCAACATCACCGATATTGCGACCCCCCGAGCATTTGGCCTCGATTTTGTTGCTTATAATTCTTCCCTGAACAGCATTTCCGCCATGCCTGGATATGGTGGGGCTGTGTCTTCGGCCAGCACGGGGCCAGGCGAAAATAAGACGAACTGGGGACCGAAAATTGGTATCATCGTCGGGGTTGTCTCTCTCATGACACTATTGACCGCTGGTGCGATCATATGGTGGCAAAGAAGAAGAAACCGCAAGGCGGGGATTCCCAGGCTTTCGGACTCAACCGAGTCTCGTAAGTCCTTGTTCTTTTTACTCTCACGGAAATGTAACTAACTATCGGTGCAGTTGAGGCAGGTACCAAGAGGTAGAATATGCTGGGCTTCTACTTTTTCCTTATATCTTTTTTTTGGTTGTATGTTTGAGTATTCATGTTAATATGTTCTTCCCCATTTATGATTCCACTGTATTTAAGCCGCCATGGTTGGCCAACCCCGTTGATGGACAGGTATTTATCCCGCCCCTGTCCCTGAGATTCTCCCCCGTTCCGCCCATGATAGCATGGTATGGTTTCCATCCACTATTTCTATTCCCTCCAGCATGTGGGAAAATATGGCAACTGTTCGGGTTGCTGACAACCCTGCAATTCGTCAGATGCCCATGCCCTGTACGAACTAGAAACCTGAGCAGGTTCACG
Organism: Crassisporium funariophilum; assembly: GCA_014925845.1. NCBI lineage: Eukaryota > Fungi > Basidiomycota > Agaricomycetes > Agaricales > Crassisporiaceae > Crassisporium > Crassisporium funariophilum. Next base: position 1,072,554 of record JACGCL010000006.1, read on the forward strand.
ACGAGTCCAAGACATACCTCTTCTCATAAGAGCCGCCGCTGAAATGCCACAGAGTGTTTGTCCCCCCAACCTACCCACTTATTTATTGCTACGGCCTACAGCTCTCAGAGGGCAGCCTAACGCCTTTGATCGACATGCTCGTACTTAGTTCGAGCGCGACTCTTGGCCTCAATCGTGAGTGTTGTTGTATGCTTAACCTGGGCAGCGACTTAGGTTGAGGCACCAGTGACCGCTACATTCGTTCACGCCATTGCTATTGCTCTCACCCTCTGCAGAATCTTCCACCGAAAACGCGGAGGAAGACTGTGGTGGGATGATCTCGTCATATTCGTCGCTATCATCCTCGATTTTGTATATGTGTCCACGCTATGGTGGTCTTACACCGAACCTGGTGCGTACTTCAGCTCAACTCTTGCAAATGTCAAGTTTGACAGCTTTGACATAGGGAGCGTGCTGCACACGCACGGGGGAGTGGTCGCTCGCTATTTTCTGGTTGTGGTAACATTCTTCATCATCATGTGGTGAGAACCTGATGAGTTATTATTCTGTCAAATATATGGTGTTGATGGACCCCTTCTTGTTTCGCGGCCCATAAGGTCATCGCGAATCAGTCTCGCTCTGGCTATCGCTCGAGTGTTCAACCCTGGGGACAAGACACGACGTTTCGCCATCGGCCTCGCATTCCTGTTCGTGTGTCTGTGCATAACCAGTTTTGGGGCGACCTCCGCAATCTGCGGCAGTGCCGATAGATTGACCATAGTCAATGGCAAAGCTCAGTGCAGATGGACCAATGCCCTGAAGGCCATGATATTGGCAGGTGTGTGGGTCTGTAAACGACGATCTGCAGATCCTACTAATGCCGTGTGGGGTGTTCACAGTCAACGTCTTGTCTGATATGTTCCTCATGGTCACGCCGCTTTATCAATTCTGGCGCGTCAGGCTTCCCTTGAAACAGCGACGTCTTCTCAAAATATGTCTCGTCGCGAACTTCATAACTACGACTGTGACTATTGGATGTGCAATCTTCCAATTTGCGCCTACAAGCTGGGAGCCGGCAAGAGCAGAACTCCGAATTAAATTCACTTACATTGAGGTGGGTCATATCAACCCTTACCAAATCTATCCAAACTCATTTACCGACTCTGGCGTTTAGTCGGGCATCTCGCTTATTTCCTGTAACCTCGTCGTGGTGGTTACGTTTTTCTGTCGTGTCACCCGACGCACAAACGTTTCACAAGCGTCCGAGGCGGAAGAGATTTGCCCGGAATTGGAACAACCATCAGATGTAACTCGACCCAGATCCATTCTGAGCTCTCTGGTCTTGACAGAGATATCGGACGCATATGTGTATGAATATGGGCCGTCCTCTAGCTCCCGTGACTCCCCTTCGACTATACGATCGACTGGCTCATTCTTTTCTGCAAATCATTCCATTGCCAATTCCAATTCTGACACCAACCCGTATTCCGCGGAGGGCTGATGTTTTACAAGTGATCAATCAATCCAGTGGGGATGGGTCGTCTTGATGTCCGCCAAATCTGCTTCGCTTACGTTCTCGTGTAGCGTCAGGGCGTTCTACAAATCAAGGGGCGGTGTCCTTCAGAGAAAGAACTTCCATGTATGGAAATTCTGAAGAAAGGAAACAACAGTAAGCAGGGACAACAGGTGTACCATGGGTGTCAGTATGCTTTGAGTATGCTTCTTCCGGCGCCAATTTGGAATAATCATTCAAGAGGGAAGAACTTGATTCAAGCTTGGCTACAACCGTTACCTCAAGTTCGATCACCACGATCTGACGCAGTACCTCCAGGAATATCTCCGACCTTCGTTCGCCCCTCACAGGTACGCCTCGTCCCACTGATGACGTGTACTGTTCCAGGATCAAGAGACACCGATATACCATCAGGCAATGCGTGGCTTTGTGAATATGTAAATCGAGAAGGGTTTTTCCTAGGGTTTTCCCTTGTGGCGGTATTTAAGCTATATATCAATTATATATTCGCTGTTATTCCGGAACACGGAAAGAATCCTATGGCCCAAATTATCTCATAGGGATGTAACGCTGCCTACTCAGCTCCAGGTGAACACTTTGAGTTCGACTGATATCGACATTTGGGTTCTCGGAGCACTGGGTGTATTCCGGACCGGAATCAATGTCGTTCACTTTTACTTTCAGGGTGAAGCTGTCACAACGGTAAACTGTGACACTGTCCTAAATTAACTGGATCCTCTCGTGTCGGCGGACAATTTTACAACCACGCGTTCTACTTTAGTTCTCTAGGTCCTCCCGAAATGAGACTAGGGTCTGGGGTCATAACGTCGCGTCCGGCACAGGCTACGGTCCGAAGCAAACTCAAAGTTCCTCACTCAACTCGACGCGGTCTAGTCACAGACGCTTCTGCTGGAACATCCGATCCACATGCATACTGCAGACAATTTGTTCGGAAACACGACTACGATTCCTTTCTAACTTCCTATTTCTACCCTCGAGAGGTCCAGAGTGGATACTTTGCGATTAAGGCGTTCTCTGTGGGTTGTCTGCCGAAGACACGCCGTTTCATGGTTTAACTCTGGTCCCGAACAGGTGGAGCTCGCGACTGTCCAAGATAATGTTTCAAGTGCGATGATAGGGAAGATGAGGATGCAGTTTTGGAGAGATGCTGTGAAGGGCCTCAGCGAGGTGCGTACGCAGGGAATGCTCACCTTTGTTTTATTGACAATGATGTCATATAGGGCAGACCGCCGAAGCACCCAATCGCTCTGGCACTTCACGAAACATCGCAGCGGTCCAAATTATCGGCGTATCATTTGAAAAGGATCATTGATGCCCGTGTAAGTTAACTTGCAAGCTCCTCTAATCAAGTCTTACTATTCCACAGGATGCAGAACTACATACCCCATCACACTTCACCATAGACTCATTAACTTCGCATGCCGAGTCAACCTCAAGCACCGTCCTTTACCTCTTGCTTTCCTTGCTGTCGCTATCGTCGTCGAACCTTTCACATGCCGCGTCACATCTAGGAACAGCACAGACAATCACCACGCTCTTGCGAGCCCTTCCCTACCACGCAAAACAAGGACGAATGGTGATACCAGCGGATATTACAGCGAAGCATGGGGTGAAGCAAGAGGAGGTCTTTCGACAAGGACCGCAGGCGCAGGGGATCGAGGATGCAGCGTTTGAATTTGCAACCATTGCGCATGATCACCTGAACACTGCGCGCGACATGCTCATGAAATCAGAAGGGTCAAATGGACGGGTGCCCAGAGAGGCCATGCCAATATTTCTGGCCGGGGTGCGTGTGATAGGCGTTGTTACTACGGACATGGGCGTCGCTGAAAAGTCGGCATGGTGTTTGCTGTTCAGGTCCCGGTGTCAAATTACCTCAAGAGACTGGAGAAGGCCGGATTCGATCCGTTTGACCCTAAGTTGCAGAGAAGAGATGGATTGGTGGCATTGCAGATTTGGAAGAGTTATTTTACAAACCAGTTTTGAGGAGGTCTCGGGACGGAGAGTATTTAGACTAATTTCCGCATTTGGTAGTCAAGTAACTAAAACAATTCGACTCCGTCCGAATCTGGATCTGAGAGACGCCTTCTTGACTTCTGCCACCATTCATTAGCTTCATCACACAACTCAAGTCTCTGCCTTCCTCAATCTCCCAACGTCCGCCAACCCCCTCTCCTCGTCGTTGCACACGGCGTACTCACCCATAACCTCGCCATACCTCCGACGCCGTAGTCAGGGGGCCTGCCACCCGCATGGATCGTCTCTGCGGTGGGTCCAGGCGTCTTACACCCATGTCTCTCGTCCTTCTGACACAATTTGCAGATGAAGTTCTTCAGCTCATCTTCTATGAGCTGACCGACCCAAGCCCTTTGACATTCGTCTCTCAGCGCCTTCACCGCTTCTCGCAAGATCCTTATGTGCGGGCACACTACTTCCTCACCCACTACGGCCCTACCGAAGCCATGTACTACGCTCTGGGACGAGGGAAAGTGATGACCGAACGTGTGCTCGATGTATGCTCTATCTGTCCTTTTCCGAGCCACAATCATATCGGATTTTCTCACCCTTTCTCCCACATACAGATTCTCCTGAGCAGCGGGGCACATCTTTCGCGCTACCTCATACAAATCGCAATACACCATTACTTCCACACCCAAGCACACTTTATCAAGTCTCCATGGGTCAGAAATGTGCCTCTACGCGTCTTTGCGTATTTCCTGAAACTTGCCGAGGAAAAGTATGGGGAAATTCCGCGGGGAAAGGTATTTTCTCAACGCCTACATTCAGACATATGCTGAGTGGCCATCAGGGAGAAGATGACGGTTCGGTTTTCACGATGTTTCTCAAGGAAGCCAGATTCCCACCTCAGCTGAAATCAATCACTTGGGAGAATGTCAAAGAAATAATGGATACCTATAACGTACGTCCCTCGGCTAATAAAGTTCCACGTTCACATTGAAAGGAGGCTTGGCATTAGTTCATTCCATTTTGCAGCAGAGTACGCAACATATATGCGTCTGTATATGCGGTACTAATCTTTATTTCTTTGAAGGACCCCATTATGTCTCAATTCCCTTTGGCGTTGGCTATCGAACCAAGACTCTTACCACATGCGGCAGCCAACGGGTTTTCAATGGACTATAAGGTGGAGTCTATTTATATTACCACCTGGCATCATCAATTCTGAGCTCTTCGCGTCGTCTAATTTTAGTATCGCGACTTCGTATTCCGCAAAATGTTTGAAAGACCCACAGTTTCCAGTGAAACGCGCACGGATGACATTGCAGAGAACGTGCGGGAACTCTGCAAACTCGACCCAACGTACGTTACACTCACTACGTAGGTACCTTCCAGCTGAGATGTCGCTGGCTTTAGCATGTTCGTGAGCCGTACGGTTGCAGCGGAAGTGTGCATGGAAGTAAAGGCAAATGACATTGGTTATGCTGCCCTAAAACTACTCGACAAGTCTGGCCATCTTCGATTCGAATTATCGTAAGCACTGCCTCTTAGTGCTTCCTGATATTCTCTGATCTTGATTACGACTCTGAAGAACTCTCGTGGAAGATCTGCTGCGGGTACTTCTGATTCCATACTTTGCGATTGTCGCTTGTTAAATCGATTACCTTTTGATAGACTTTCCTCACAACCCGCTCAATATGTAGCGTCAGCACTGGAGATATACTCCTTCATTTGTTCACAGATTTCCCATCAACAGACGTTGCAGTTCGACTGGTTATACTCATCGTTATTTTCATTGCCGCGGACAACCTCCAGATGACAACCTCAAACATTCGTGCCAAGCTGGAGCTATTAAACCTCGCACCAATGACGAGAAGGGATGCTTTCAACGTACTCATCAATCCGTTTGTCGAACGCTATGGATCCCTGGTTGAATTCGCTAGAACAGAAATCGGTGGCAAGGGCGATGGGATCAAGGGCATGAGCAATGACGAAATTGTAAATTTGGTGGAGGATGTCGCTGCCAAGTGTTTAGACATTGCCTGCAAGGTCTGTTTTAGTGCATATATTCAACCCTTGCACATTTGTTGACCTATGGCTCCAGGGCAAATTCATGAAAAAGCTCTACGATGGTTTCCCCGTTTTAAAGAACATGATCAGCAGGCTCGTGCTTCAGAAATATCAAATATCTGTGCAAGATGTACCGTCCTGGGAGGATGGACCTGACGCGAGTGCATATGTGGCCAAGCTATGCAGGGACTTTTTGAGATATGGAGTAGGCGAGGTGCATTCGATGGAGAGTATGATGCCTGAACAAAATAAGGAGGTTATGGATTTGGAAAAAGAGGACATTCAGAACGCGGGATCGACTTCCATTGATGTCACACCATTGTATGAGGATCTACAAGAGGACGACGAGGGAAGTGCTTCGGAACTAGTGCGTATAGCCCTTTGGTTATGTGGAACGTTTTTGAGGTGAACCACTTCATTTCGGAAATTAGGGTGACATAACGCAAGAATCATTGACCACCATGATACGACACGACGAGGTTACACCAGTTCGCTCAAGAAGAAGAATCATGTATTCTTATGGTGCTTCTGATACGTCTGGCAAACTACGTTATCCTCATGGTTCGTAATCATCGCAGTGCATGTAGATTGTCCCCCTGAACAAAGTTTAGATCCAACGCATATCGGAAGATGGGCAAAAGGTCAATTTGGCGCGAAAAGCAGCGTTACGGCCGTCTTCATGACGCATGCCGTTATCAATGATAACTGTGGGGTTCGTCGCGATCTTCTGATTTTGGGTGACCACATTCATTGACGCACAGTGTGTAGATGCTGCATCACTATCTAATGTATGCTGACGGCAGCCAGTCAAATCCCGTGGCACAGCATGTCCCTGTGACATTCAAGCATTTCCAAATCCTTGCGCGCCTCGGTCGAACTCCAGTACGTCAATCACATTCGACAGCTCTCATGATACACTGGAAACCTGATTCATGATTACAGAATTTCTACCTCTATCATGACATTGAAGTCGGAGCAGAGTTTTATCTCGACGAAAATGACTACATCTCCAAGAACGACTCCGCCCGGATCTTGCTGTCGAAACAGAAAGTCAAGGTTGAGAATCCGCCAAACAGACTACCTTCAGCTTCCCCTACCGGCTCCTCTTCGAATCGGGGAAAGAAGCGTCCACGTCGGTCAGCGGCGGTGACGGTCCGGTCGTACGCAGTCCCTGATTCCGACGACGAAGCTATCGTCGACTCGGATAGCTACTTTGCGATCGACGATCAAGAAGATAAGAAGAAACGCAAAGAAACTAGTTTGCAGTTGTGGATCAAACATTTGAGCGAGCTTTTGAAAGCGGAGACCCGCAAGGTTGGATTATATTCAAGTCATATACTTACCCAAGTTGATCTATCTCGCTGTCAGTACACCGACAAGAAGAAACGTCTTGAAAAAGCCTCAGAACCTGACGCTAAATTCCGCATGAATAGGGTATGTTTCTTTTCTCGCACCTTGTTACAAGTATCACGCTGATTGAGAATTTTCGGCAGAACGATTTTGTAAAGTCCTTGACAACGAACTTGCGCACTTTGCGCAAGATAGAAACTGAACACCGCATGAAATACTTCGGATACGAAGAAGCGGTCGAAGATTACTCCGATGACGAGGACGACGATGATTATATGACACGGCGCACGAAGAAGCGGAAAGCCACTCACGGTTGAGCGACGTTCCTGTTCCTCGTTTGATTCTACCTTTCGTTCAGGGCATTTTCCAGACTTTACTTTATACATATGCGTTTTACTACTTACATTAGCGACCAAAGGGGCTTCTTACTTTACACATTCATACTAAAATGTACAACACTCTTCTCGGCAGTCAGGGATTTTCGCCATATGATTGTCGAAGGTAGACCTGCGCGAATTTGTATAGCTATAGCATCGTGCCTCAAACATGTGGGCTTGCCAGGGCTGACTATGTGACATATCTGTAGTGCACATCCCTGTCTCCGAGTATCTGCCTCTCTTCGGGCGTCGAAGCTTCGATTTGTTTGCCACCGACGATGCTATCGCGCCTCTTATTCTCGCGGTTCATCCAGATTGAAAGATAGAGAGCAACGATCACTGAGAACAGAAGGTAGCCAATCGCAATAATATGGGGTGTTCTGAAACGGTGCGCTGCCAGATTGGGTCTGTAGATCAGGACACTATATCCAAGAAGAATTTGACTTCAGTAACGGGACCGCCCTCTGTCGAACAAACTCACCCAGCAATAGCTCCGATATCTCCTATTGTTATTTGCATTGCAACGGCAACCGCACGTTTGGTTTGAGCGGACACATTCTCACCCGGCCAGCTGTGGTCATTTCAGGTTTGGTCGTAAAACAAGTATGAACGGATGTGACCTTAGCAGAAGGGCATTTCCCGTGTAGACACCAGCAGCTGCAAAGTGTACACCGACATACTGGGCGGCAGCTGAAAGATATAAGGTTCAATGTTCTGATTATCTGTCAATATTTACTAACCTGTATTGGTGGTCAAGAGAATGATGTACCCTGAAATATGTCATGAGTTTTCAAGGTGCCGCAGATCTATCCAGGACCAACCTATTATCGCAACAAGGGCGGCACCGATGATGAATGGAGCTCGCAGATTCACTTTTGCGGACACCCACACTGTCGTCCAAATGGATATAGCGGCCAATGCATTTGGAGGTACCGTCAATCTTATATCGAGCCTCTTTGAGCCTGACGATGACAAGGAAATGCCCGAGAAGAACGTACAGTTGTGCTTGCCAGCTCTGGAAACCGAGGCCCGCAATGATGGTGGGCTGATTGATGGGACGCAAAATCCTGTCAGTGAGACCTCAGTAGTTACGGAAAGCTACTCACTAAGAAGAGACTTAGGGAATAAAGGACGAATGCAAAGCCGTGAAAGAGGAAAGCGTAGCCCCAAACTAGGTGGTCTGTAAAAGCTTGTCGCACATATTTCCATTCAAAGCTTTCAACGAGGGCCGCATCCGAATCAGCATTCAGGCGCTGATATAATCTTCGTTTTTCCGATTCAGTAAGCTATAATTCATTAAATCTTTTGGGGTAAGGCAGACAGTGGCAATTTACGACATACGAATTTCGCCTTGTGAGACCAGGTCGGCACAATGAAATATGCGAGAAGCGACACCGCCACGGTCAAGCTGCCTTCCAAGATGAAGATCCTAAGTAGAATTAACGGTGATCAGAAAAGATAGATGAGCACACCACGATAGACGTACCATTCCCAGCCCTTTCGACCGCCTATACCGTCCATCTTCCCAATGGCATAAGCGAGAATACCTTTTAGAGGTTCAGCTTGCAAACACGTGAGAGTACCTTCACTAACTGACCTCCGAACGCGCCTGCCAATGCGGCACCTCCAAAGAAGATAGCGACTCTCCAACTACGCTCGTGTCTGCGATAATACACAGAGAACACATAGATAACACCGGGGAATAGACCTGCTTCCGTGACTCCCAACACTATGGCCAGTTGTAAGTAAGGAAGAGAAAAGGTGGTAAGGGTGAAGGACTCACAAAACCTGATTCCGAACAGTCCTGCCTTGTTGACAATGAGGCCTTGGCATATACTGACGATTCCCCAGACCAATGTCAGGCTGGGTAACCAGATTTGAGGGTCAAACCGCTTTAGACTGGCAGTCAGGGAAAGTTAATCAGAAGCCGCCATTTTGTATGCGTTACAACTTCGTGAATGACGTACATGATCTGTGTAAGTGTTAGTGAGATTTATATAAACCATATATTGAGGCGCAACATACGTTCGCGGGAACTTCGAAGATGACATAGGCCACAAAGTAGAGCGCTAAGGCGGTATTGTATTCTGGCGGAGTAACATTGAGGTCCTCCAGTCATTTTCCAGTAAGCTTTGTCAGTCTTCAGGCAACAGTGTAACACATACCGTGGTAAGTCCAACGATTCTACGAGGTGTATGTTGTCATCGGAAACATTCACAACAATCATTTACATCATTTACGCACTTTGCATTGCCTATGTTTGTTCTGGTGATTCAACATTCAATGCTTGAAGCTAGTACAGTCAATGAACAGGACCACGAACCTGTCCAGGAAGCTCAGGAGATAAAGCAAGGTCAAGATAGGGATTAGCCTTGCGAAGGGCAAACTCGTCAATGCCAAGCGGGGCCTAGGGTTTGCGCAAGACCAACATACCGCAAGTCGATCTTTCTAACAAGTGCTTTATCTTCTGGTGTGTTAAATTCGTCAACGGTAGTGTCGGAGCCCTTTTCAGACGCGGCTGCAAGAGACATAGCAGCGACGACGACGGTGAGGGGAGACTGGGCGAATCAGTCAATAATCAGTATCCCAGACTATGCTCGACTCGTTTTGAGCTCTTTCGTAACAGGAACCAATGCACATATGGGTGTAAAGGTGATGCTGGCGCAAAAACCTGTCTAGATTGCGCCATGAGCGGCTATAAGACGACAGATTTCGAGGGCTCCGGTTATGAACGCAGAGAATCATGGAGAGACGGCTAGCAAGTGTGGCTACGATGGATATTTCAAGGCACAAGGCGCAATCCAGCGCAAATTTCTGCGGAGCGTCCTCATTCCCACATTCAAAATTATGAAGAAGTCGGATAAGTATACGGTACGACTGGCCGAAGATGGTGAGAGTAGAAATCTAAAAATATCAACGGGAACGGAGTGATAGATGGCGTGGGAAAGTATATCTCACTGTTGCTATTGGCTGGTGGACTACGGTTTCGTTGCTTTCAAGGACATCGAACTTATGGAGGCTCTTTTCTTCAACGTACGTCGTTTCTCTCGGCTATTTGTCGTGCAATAGACTCAACTTACCAGTCTCATCATAGGTAAACAATGGGTTCCTTGAAGCAATTGTAAGAGGGTACAAGTCAGGCGTTTTGTCCCAGAACCAATACGCCAACTTGGCACAATGCGAGTCACTGGAAGGTGTGTCTCGGTCATTGGACACAATGTTAGCGAGTTGCTCAAGCGTAGCCCAGACTTCCGCACACAGTTGTCTGCGACTGATTACGGCAACTTTCTTGCCAACGAACCTCTTCCTATTTCAACATCAACCATCGCCGACAAGGCTACCCAGATCTTGGTCGACCAGTTCAACTATCTGCGTAATAATGCTGTCCAACCGCTGGCCAAGTTCTTGGAGTATATCACGTACGTCCTTACACCTTGACCGTGAAGATGAGCTGCTCACGCATGGTGGATAGTTACGCGTACATGATCGACAACGTCGTGTTGTTGATCACTGGAACGCTTCACGAACGAGATACGCATGAATTACTGGAGCGGTGTCATCCTCTAGGTATTTTTGACACTATGCCAGCCCTATGTGTTGCAACAAACGTAGAGGAACTCTACCAAAGTGTCCTGGTCGAAACACCATTAGGTGCGCAGTAACCTCGTCACCCTACGTTTGCGCAGCGCTGACTATACACCCCAGCCCCTTACTTCCGCGACTGCCTGGCAGCGACCGATCTCGACGACTTGAACATTGAGATCATTCGTAACACGGTGTACAAGGCCTACCTCGAAGACTTCTACAACTTCTGCACCACCCTCGGCTCACCCACTTCCGACGTCATGCATCAAATCCTTTCCTTCGAAGCCGACCGCCGCACAGTCAACATCACCATCAACTCCTTCAACACCGAACTCTCCAAGGAACAACGAGCGAAACTGTTCCCAGCCATCGGCCGTCTCTGGCCTGAAGGCAACAACCAGCTCGCCAAAGCCGACGAGATGGACCAAGTCCGTCAAGCATGCGAGAGCATCTCGGAGTACCGCCCTTTCTTCGCTGATAGCGGCTCGTCTCATGGTAACGGTAATGGTCTGGACGACGACCTTGCTGCTGCCTCGCATCTGGAGGATCGTTTCTTCAGAATGGAGGTGCACCTGAACAAGCAAGCATTCTTGCAGCAATTCCAGTATGGGGTGTTCTATAGCTATATGAAATTGAAAGAGCAGGAGATACGCAATCTGACTTGGATTGCGGAGTGCATCGCGCAGGATGCGAAGGACAGAATACAGGACTTTATACCCATTTTCTAAGCCTTGTCGTATTACTTTATGCACATCTCATTCCGTCGAAACGATAATTCTCAGATATATGGTTCTGTGAGTTTACAAGTACAAGTACGTTGGGTGAGGTGAAAGGTATGGATACAGTAATGATGTGGAGTACAATATACGTCTAACGATGCGAGAATGAACAGAAGTATCATACAGTTTCAAACTCTAATTTCTCGTAACACCGCCAGTGTGTTTATCCATATCATGTTTTAGTCAGCAGTCGCGCTTGCAACAAAAGCGTTGAAGTTGTAGGTCTTTGGGCTTCCTTCGAATGTGAATTCCTGTGGGTTAAGTTCGACGATAGATTGGCCGTTGCGTTCGATGACGCCTTTCATGGTACCTCCTGGTGTAATAGGGATAGCGAGTTTAGATACACCCGCAGGGACGTTGAAAGTCTTTGACGTGCTGGGAGAGGTGGAGAGTGTTACGGTGGACGGAGAGGTGGTCATTACAACAGCCCAAACGGCATCTTCGAGCTGGAGTAACATGATTAGGTCAGAACGAGGACGGCCAGCGTGGAAGAGAGGACACGTACAATCTCGAAGTTGGTAGGCTGAGGAACTGAGTCTGAGGATTGAGCTTTGGTCGAATGTGGGCGAGACCACATGATGATCTTGTCCTTCTCGATTGCGGGGTATGCTCCAGTCTTAAATGCGGTTGCATAGTATTGTGTGAGTTCGAGCCAGGCTGTCATTGTTGCCATCAGGACGGAGTACTGTCAAGTGCGGAAGGCTTACCAGTGTGATTCATTCCATCAGTCCATGCCTCGCTATTGGGTTGGTCGCCCTTGATAGGGCCAATGTAATGCGATTCGCCATAGTCGTTCCAGGTCAAGACTTGAACGATATCAAATTGGTCGCGAGAGTCGATGAGAGACTCCCATCGTTTCGAGTAGAGGTGTTGGTCGGACAAGAAAACAAACTACAAAATAAATGAGCGGATAGCACAGAAGAAAAGAACAAGATAGTCCTACATTCTTGTTGAATGTGTCTGGGCCATAATGAGTGAAGAACCAAGGCGAAACAGCGCCCATGTAAGCTCTCTTCGACGACTCTCCATCACGAGCCTCAACGGCGCCGGAAAGAGCAGCAAGTCCGTCCAAGTGCTGCTTATCGGTATCAGTCGCTCCAATGAATTGAGTGAGCGCAAGTTGCAGGTCGCTCAAGGTTGAAGCGACAGCTTCTTCGAGAGCCTTTTCCAGTCCTGTGACAATTCCTGTAGCACCAGTCACCAGACCCAAAAGACTGCTACGGGAGCCTTCTTTCTGAGAGAATTCGGAGAGGGCATTTTGGGCAAAGGAAGTGGTTACTTGGATGGGCCAACCAGAGTTCCACTTTGGAAGATGGCTTTAGCAAGGATTGCTCATCGGTGGAGTCAATAAAAGCCAAACGCACGTTGAAATCACCGTCCATAACATCCGCAAAGTCTGTGAATTTGGCAGGATCGATGAAGAAAGCTGGCACAAAGTACATTTTTCCCTCAAGCTCTGGATGTTTGGCAAATTGGGTCTTCCAGCCATCTTGGACGCTCCCTTGCCCAAAGTTACATGATTCGCCAGCAAAGGTAGAGACGAAAGCCTTGGAAGCATATTGTAGCTGATTCGGGTGAGGGGCGTGAGCGTTGACTAAATTACGGAGTGTCTGTGCGTCGTTGGGAGAACCGCACGGGAAGGAACTGCAGAAGAGCATCAGGAATCATGGTCATCTTCGTAGATAAACTTGGCACATACGACATATCTAAAGAAAGGAAAAGCTTGAAGTCGAGCCCTGATTGTTTAGCGGATTCATAACTACGCACTCGGCAGTGAGAATTTATTTCAGAACGTCGTAAAAAAAATTGATCTTACGCGTCTGCTACACGAGCGGGCTGCCATTCGTCTCTTCCCATGTTGAGAGCGAACCCATCAATACCTGCAGCATGGGCAAGAGTTATATCTTCTGCCCAGTCCTGAAGTTTGTACATCAGCAAATTGTCCTGAGAGTTGTAATGCATTGTGATTGATTGCGGAGTTTGCGAAGGTTTGCGAAGGGTTGCGATCAAACAAAAGATTACAACCATGATCTAATCTGACTAACCGATCATTCAGGTTGCAACTTGATCACAACCCTTCACAACCCCTTGGCTAGGTTATGGGTGGATTATAGAGAGGCTGCGACCGATTGCAGTCCGGCAACTTTAGAGATACCTGCCGGATTGATTTGTCATCTGTCAATTAACGCCCATACATTACTCGGGTCCATCACCTTATTCATACCCTGCCTCTACACCCATGCAGTCGGCACGATCATAATTCCAATCCTCCCCTGTTGTTAATACTACTCATATACACAATAACACAAAGTTTTTTTTTCAGATTTTTTTTTCAAGTATGTCTTATATGTATTTGTTCGTTTGACAAACTGTAATGAAAGATCGTGGTGGGAACGATTTTTGTGGTGTTGAGGCCACTGTCGACGTTCGCCAGAGTGCGAAATGCGTCGAAATTTCCTAAGTCCCAGAACGACAAAACACAACCATAACACTCAGGTCACGAGTCTTGAACATAGGGCAAATATCTTGTTGTCACATAATAACATGTTGTATCGCTGAATAACAGGACCAATTAAATGACCTTATTGTGTAGTGGTAAGTATGCTTAAGCAAGTAATACATCCTCGCGCCAAACCGGGAGTTCGAATCCTTGAAATTGAATTTTACACCGTACACTCGCTTCGCTGACTAATCAACTCCGTAAGGCGTCCGATACAATGAGCCAACACAACTAATTAGCCGATATCTAAGTAATGCTACATAATACTTACTTACTTGCCTTGTATCATGCATTAACTACTCCGGTTGTAGTAATAAGTAGTCAATAACAAGCAAGTAGGTATTGCAATCTACTAAACTGGTCCACACCTGGATGCTACGACTTCACATAATTAGCACGACCTTCAGCGAAATAGAAGACAGCGATGACGACTACGATGTCATATCGCCGTCTTGAATGGCCAGCGCAATGAAGTTGTAGCCAATTCTATATGAATTATTGAGAATTTTGCAATATTTACAAACCAATACTAATCTCACTGCGTCTTGGCTATAATCAGGTCATAACTGGAGCAATCTGCTGCAACATCTATAATTATTTTACTTGTTGTAGCCTATTTTGTGGTTCATAATCTAGACATAACATGGCTACAAACGCTGTGTTACGAATGTAATTTATTACGTGTGATTATACAACTGTTGCGAGAGATTATAGAGGTTGCGAAGGATTGCGGCCGATTATGATGATCGGAACCCGGCTGCGAGTGCTTACATCATGCTTACAACATCCGAGACATTTTGCTGATGTACGGGAAGGTATTGCCAACCATATGGTGTGCAACAACATATTTCCGGGAGCCGTCGGTATCAGCTGGCGGTTGAGAGGGCTGAGGGCTCGACGTAACAGAAGACGACGCGGTTGGAGCTTGGGTGGGTGAGGAAGTCACAGAAACTGTTGTCGAGGTAAGAGTCTCCGTTGATGACTCGGAAGTCAGAACTATGTTCGTGGATGTTGTAGTAGGTTGGATATCGGATGTGGTTGATCGGATGGGTGTAACAGACCCAGCTGCGATCAAAGTTATTGTTGTCGATGGCGATTCCTGCCTCCCAATAATCCGCGCGATCTCGCTAGGAGAGCGCTGGTCCAGGGGTGATAAAAGCCTTATCCGCTGAATAGGAATGGCATATGCGCTAGCGTAAGAAAAGAACGTGAATATGCACAACAAAAAGGTGTTGAACTGCATGATGTTTCGTTAGGATATAATAAAGACTGTAGAAACGGATGAAGGACGGCACAGCCGAATAGAAATAGCACACACAAAGTCGTGGAAGTGGCGGTGAACAGAAAGATATATTGACAACATACAAGGCTTAAGTACAAAAGACCACAATGGCCGTTGCGAGGAAGATACAATGACGGCCCGGTACAATGTAATCCTATCCTTCTTGTGCTGACATAAATGATGTTATGTAATAAGCGGACTTCGAATTCAGCCAGTGGTGCGGTCAAAGGCAAAGGCTTTTAGAACAAACAAGCGCAACACTTAATTGCCCTTGCCACTCTTTGACATTCTCAAACTCTGTAAGCTATAAACAGCACTTTGAGCAGTTTAGACTTAATTCTTTAACTAATTGAAGTCCCCCCTTTTCGATTTTTTGGTCTTTCAAAGCCTCCAAAGATCTTCTTACCAGTGTTCTCTGTTGGTTTTCTGCACCTACATGTTCTCATGTTCTGCAAGCCACCTTTTTCAACTTTTATTTGATTCTTTGGTTGTAAATTTGGGTTTTTGATGATGTCTTGAAGGTGTTTGAGCATGGGTAATATCCGGGTTGACTTATGCTATCTGACTTTATCTGTGAGACTTTTAGGCAGGAAACAACATAGGTTGACTAAGGTATACCCACAAGAGTACAAGTACAGATGCCTATGTCTATAAGCTTTCAAACAATGTCAACAACTGATTTTTTAAGGTGTGGAACAACTATATCTACATTTTGTAAATGGCATCAAAATGGAGGCTAGACCCATGCAAGTTGTGGTTACAGGTCTTTACAGTAAAATAAGGATAGACATTGGATAGGCTTTGCAACACCTGGGTTATGCAAGCCTATTCAGCAATGTATGTCAGTGATCTATGTAATGCAAATGCAAACTGTATGATAGTTTGGCATAATTTTTATTGACCAAGAATACACCATGACAGCACTCTTAGTTACCCATCCATGAGTCAATGCAAAGTCAATGCAACATTGCAATTGCTTTGGGCTCTTTAAGATGTTCTCAAGCTACAGAAAGACTGTATGCTATTTACAATACTTTGAGCAGTTTTAACACCTAAGTAAAGTCCCCTTCCCTTGCTTTTTTGGTTGTTGTTTGGTCTTTTTTAAATCCTCAAAGACCTTTTTTCTGTGTTTTCTGCACCTGAATCTTTGGGCAATATACAAGCAATGTAAGGGACTTGCTGTTAATTATGGCTTCTTTAATCCTCATGTCCTCATGTTCTAGATACTATCCTCTGATCAGTTTCTTTGCTTTTCTGATGGTGAGTTTGGGCCAACAGGTTAGGACATCTCAAGATCTGCATGGGACATTGCCAGTGTCTGCACTGTTCTTGTCTATATTGCCCACTGTCCCATTGCCTATGGCACTGTCTGAGTAAGGCTGGACACGAGTCATGTCCCATCACAGGTACTCGCAGGTTGACTCATGAGAATACCCACGAGTAGGCCAACTCGCAAGTCCGGATCACTTGTTCCCACGGGTAGCACCTGACAGGGTTTGGTACATGTTAGTCAATAGCAATAGAAACACAGATATTCAGGTTGGATACCTTCAAACCCTGTACCACGAGGGTACTGCTTTGTACGAAGATCATTGATATAACATTGGACATGGTCAGAGTTGCCCAGTGAAGGATGAAGGTCTGAGAGAACAGGCTTGAGACAAGCATTTGTCCAACCTAGATGCTGCTTCAAGCCGTTCATGAATCCCGAGTCAAGCATAATGTTGCGTGGAGTTGCATCTGCTAGTCGCCAGCCCATGTTTAGAAGAAGTGACGAGAATATTGTAAGGATGGATGGAGGTGTCTTTACAGGAAACGGATCAATATGTGTATGGGGTACTTTGCAGATAATCAATATGAACCGGCAATTACTAGGATTGTTCGGTTCATATGAACATTGCCTGACATGCCTTTTTGCCCTTGTCATTGCAACATTCTATGATGCCACATCGAAGCTGGCTAGAGGAAAACCGGTGCCAATAAGCTATAGCAGCATTGTATTAGCCAACTTTCTATGACAAACATTGTAAAGCAAAAGGAGTTCTTACGACATAGAGCTTTTTGGGCCAATGCTGAAGCCATATAGGTACAAGGTATGAGAGGGCCATAGCCAGCTACTTTTGCCTCATTTTCAAAGCGTGATATGACTTTGTGATCAGCATCTAGAAGGGCCTTGAGATAGAAAATATCAAACTCATTGAGATTGTGAATAATGAGATGACTTTGGCCGGAATTTGTCCGATGCTCGCATCTGAGAATAACATCATTATCAACTAAGCACCACTTGCAGCTATAGCGTGACTTACTGAATGAATGGGCAACCATACTTATTTGAACGCATGGATCATCTCCCCTTGGCAATGTTTTGTTGTTGGTGATCGAAGCTTGTGAAGTGGTAACGCTATGTTTTTGGAATCCGGGTCCTGATTGTCCATGGAGTTGACTAAATCAAAGGTACTGCCATCCCCAGAAACCTCTTTGGCAGCTGTCTGGGTAGCCGGCTTACGGCCCAAGACTATTGACTGCTTGGGTGCATATTCACATCGCTTGATACCTTTGCCTGTTCAGTTAGATGGTAGATCAATAGAAGATGTGAGAGAGTGATGACAAGGCTTACATCCATACTTCGTGTTCTTGCAGATTGCAGCTTTGCCCGTAGTCTTGTCTATGAGCATTCTACAAGGAACATTGGAATGACCACCATGACTATCACCAAGCAAAAATTGTATATTGTAGCAAGGATTTGTAAAATCCTGCGGATCAATGGCAAACCGATGACCAACAGAGACTCCTAGTTTGTGACCAGTCTCTGGATACTCCACACAAGCATTTAGTGGATGATCTATGATGGCGTCTACAGTTGTTTGAAGATTGACCTTGTTGTCTCCATGGGCAATTTCATTACTGGTCAATGCTTGAGCTAGCGGAGGAGTGTACTGTGAGATTGTACCCATCTCCAAGGGAGGCAAAGGCCCTGCAGGATCCAAGAAATTAGCTGGAAGCCCAGATATTTGCTGGAGCACCGTATCAGACAAGGAGCTGGCTAAAGGATCAGATTTATCCAGTATATGCTGCGCCTCTTGAATGGTGGCATATAGTACAGCACACTGTTCCTTTGAGAGGGACATTATGGAAGTCAAAACACAAAAAACGGGGAATAAATTTGTTTGAGCAATAAACATGGAAACTGAATAGCCTGTCAACGTAAAAACCCTATTGGCCACTTGTCCGTACACCTTGCACTGGAATCGTTGGGTAGTTAGGGTCTTTATAGGTATTGCGGATAACTACTCACTTTCTTGTGTATAATACAGTGAGGGACAAAACTGTTTCAATGTTTTGAATGTCTGCAATAAAACAGGAATAACTTAGGAACCAAGTAGGCTAGAATCTTGAAATTTTAAAGGTAGATAGCCCTGGGTATCATCTATCCAAACATACATTAACAATTATATAAGCACAATTTCTTCCCACAATATAAATTATTTAATAAATTAAGTGCATTGAAATGGTTTTGTCCCTCTCAGTCAAATCACCTGACTTTGTTGATTATGAGCAAATAAATGCAAATAAAGTCATGTGATTCACTTGTAAATAGTATATATACTCTTGTACATCAGTCCCAACTCCCCACAACCCATCATTCCACCATGCACCAAGTCACCATTGCCCAACGCAACCATATCATCAATCTTCTTACTAAAGGAGATTCTGCTCACCAAATCAAAGGAACTACTGGTGTTTCTGTGTCCTCTATATCTCGTATTTGTGCCAAATACTGCCCTGACCTGGCCAAGTCCACTGGTGGCCGTCCTCGCAAACTTTCACCGTCCAATGTCCAATATGCCCTTTGCCTTATCACTTCTCACAAGGCTGAAAATGCTGTTGAGGTCACCAAAACCTTGCAGGATATTACCAATCAGCCACTCTCATCCAAAACTGTCCGCAGAGCACTTTGAAACACTGGATTAAAGGCTGTAGTCATGAAGAAACGGCCTTTTCTCTCCAAACAACATAGGAGGGAGCGCATGGACTTTGCAATGGCCCACATCCACTGGACTGTGGATGACTGGAAGAGGGTGGTTTACACAGATGAGACCAAAGTTAACCGCTTGGGGTCAGATGGGAGGAAATGGGTGTGGAAAATGCAAGGAGAGGGGCTCAGTGATAGGCTGGTTGAGGGGACACTCAGGTTTGCAGGTGGAAACTTGATGTTTTGGGGCCCTATGTTTTGGGAGGGAGTTGGGTATGGGGCCAAAATTGATGGGAGGATGGATGCTGACCTCTATGTGTCCATCCTAGAAGATGAACTCCAGCAAAGCCTTGAATATTACAACAAAAAACCAGAAGATGTCATTTTCAGCAAGACAATGACCCCAAGCACAAGAGCAAGAAGGCTATGAATTGGCTAAAAGACAGTGGTATGGAGGTTATGGTGTGGTCCCCTCAGTCAGCAGACCTCAATCCAATTGAACATCTTTGGGTTCATCTCAAAGCAAGGCTTGGAGACTATGAAAACCCTCCTTCTAGCATAGCAGAACTCTGGGAAAGGACCCAGAAGGTATGGAATGAAGTTCCAGCCTCTGTGTGTCAGAATTTGATAGAAAGTATGCCTAAAAGGGTTGCAGCTGTTGCAAAGGCCAAGGGAGGCTATACCAAGTACAAATACTGTAAATAGTATATAATTTTGGAGAGGGACAAAACCGTTTCAATGCACTTAATTTATTAAATAATTCATGGAGTGGGAAAAAATTGTGCTTACATAATTGTTAGTGTATGTTTGGATAGATAATATCCAGGGCTACCTACATTTAAAATTTCAAGATGCTAGCCTACTTGGTTCCTAAGATATTCCTGTTTTATTGCAGACATTCAAATCATTGAAACAGTTTTGTCCCTCACTGTATGCTTCAGAAAGCACAAAGATAGATGTTCTGAATGAAGAAAATTGAATCAGCAGTACTTAATATATAAAGAAAGCAGACCTTGAGCAACATGTCCTCCAACCATCCATCCAGCATACCAATGTCTGACAACAATATCCCAATTATCAATACTACCCATCATTCCAAGTCTGCGGCAATCTACCATGACGCCATAGCCTTCCAAAAACAAAGCTCAGATCTTGTTCTCTATAGCCACAAATATGGCGGCATTGTGCGTTCAGCCTGGTATGTTTAACCATGGACTTGCCTTATGGTCATTGATACCAAACATCGCAACTTCTGTTACTTATTTAAGCCCGTAGGCCACTTGGTCAAAATGGAGAAAAAATCTCACTGTTTGGCATCTTTGCCTGGCTTGAGGCTTGCGGCCTTCACTGGCCTTGTTTTTGTGCATTTGAGACCATTGAAGGAATCTACTTGTCAAGTCAGATTGTTCATACAATTATTACACAGGTAGCGTCTGAAAGGGTACTTGCCTTTTGCCACCAAGAGCCATCCAATTGCGGATTTTTCAGTAAGTCTGCATAATTTTGGAGATGCTGCGGCAGTCTGACTTTGCACTGCAGTGAATTTGACAGAGATCTATAACAAGACGGGACTTTGGTCAGAATACGCACACATCTTGACTACAAGTGAGTTGGCCTGGTAATATCCACCTCACCGTTGATATGTCTGATAATCCTCTAACTTTAGAAAGCTACAAAGCGCCAGTCTTTGACAATGACATACTCACCAATTTTGCGTTGTCTCTGCTGAGTGGAACAGAAGTTGCACCCTTTTTTGCTGGCTACTGTGGAGCCAAAGTCCCAAACGTGGTTCAAATGCAAGGAAGGTCAAAATGGCGCACTGTGGGTAGTCCAGTGGAACTGGCAAAGACAAGTCAGAAATTACGCCATATCATCCACAGTAGCAGTGTCACTTACCATGAAGTCCTGACTGCAGTTGTGCGCCGGTCTCTACCCACAAAGTTCAGCAAAGTTGCAGCATCATTGCCAACAGTGCTGGCAGTGGTAGGAAGTCATGAGGCCAGCTCCTTGTGCAAGGACAATGGCAAGAAGCAAAAAGTGGAGGCAGTGAGTGATAGCAAAGACAATGATGAACTTCACCACCAGAAGACCATGTTATACCCCTTGGCAGACGGTGTTGGGGTTTCTCCGTACAATTTTGCTGGTTTGTTTGAACAGTGTGACAATTGTGACCAAACATTCCTTGCCCATTATGCAAAGGCTGTTTGTAAATGTATTGCAGAGTAGTTTACAAACATATGTATTACGATCCCAACATACTTGGACTACCAATAATTACTCTTACTGGAGAGGTGGAAAGATGTGGTAGGACTATGGGATGTACTGAAAGGTATGTCTTCTACAAGTCCTACCTATTCTAATAGCCCTCTACTGATGTATTCACTTGTTCCTGATGAGTCTTTCGGGGCCTCATTTGACAGAAAACATATGCGCCCTTCGACCAACAGATGCCGCATTTCCGAGAAGGAAGGGAACCATCAGAACTTTCCAATCTGTCTTCTTGAGTAACAATCGACTTGTTGCTCTTAGTTTACTTTTATATTTCAATTTGACATCATCTGAGACATCTTCAGTGACGAGCACCTAGTTAGATGCCACCGGGCTGAGTTTGTTGCGGAAGTTGCTGTGCGCTTCTTCCCGCTCCTCTCACTGCGCTCTTCCCCCTCACCTTGCATCACGGACCTCTTGCCGCGGCCCTCTTGTGCTTGCCGTGTGCCCCTCCCCTCCAACAAGAGATGTGGGCCAGCTTTTCTTCTTGGACACAATTCACATAGTAACACCACGGAAGCGTGCACAAGCGGAGACGGCGAGGCAAGGCACAAGCAGAGACGGCAAAGACAAGGCACAAGCAGAGACAAGGTAAGTCCCGCCCCTACCCGCTCACCTCGTTCTCACTGACCTCAACCACCAGTGTAGACAAACAAGCTCTTTGCTTGTTCGCTTTTTCATCCGTCCACTCCCCGCCCCTTTTGCTGCACCACCGCTTACAACCACCTGCGCTACAGTTGATCTGCTGTGATTGCGGCCATCCAAAGGTGCAAGAGTGCATGTGCAAGCAGTTGGCATGCACATGCGGTCTTGATCTGCTGTGATTGCGGCAATTACAGACATCCGAGGGTGCAAGATGATGGCGGCCGTCCCAGGGTGCAAGAGCACAAGTGCAGGCCACCTGCACCCGGTCTTGATCTGCGGCAATGGCGGGTGCCCGAGGGTGCAAGAGCGCAGGCTTGGCAAAAGTTAGAATACATCGAATGTAATATGTACACTTCAAATAAATTCAACAATCAAGAATCAATATGTCCACTACCTCTGTTTACATTTAATCACAAGTGGGCATCCTTGAGAGCGGGCATCTCAACTGTCTACTATATGATATATGGGCTCAAGACCTGTAGCGCCAAAAGAATGCCTCCCAGTGTGGAGTCCATCCTGAGTGCTGCCTTGAAATCTTGCCAAGGATGCTTGATGATCAAAGTAAGTTCTGGATTGGTTGCTGCAGAGAATGTTCTTATCTGATCAGGCAATACAATATCATTAATATGACTGCCCGCAGTGAGAAGATGTGCAACCCATCAAGTTGCAGGCACATTCCGCCGTGCACGGGTCTCAAGTTATCAGATTTAGAGGAGGTGCACTGTTGACAGTTGAACTCGTTGTATATCACTTACCTCAGAAGGTATATTGGCCATAACCTGCTGGATGATATTTGCATTTGCAATAGAGCTGTTGTGCAATGGTTTACAAGCAATTGAATCAACTATGAGTTGTGTTTTTGTCGGCGGTGCATCACTGATAAGTGTGCTAAAATTTGATATTAGATAAAAGTTTGACTTTGAGCAAACTTTGAGAACTGCGTAGAACATTGGTATGTACTTCTCTTGTATCCAGATGCTTTGGGGTGCCCATGGATTTTACGCCACATCTTGTCTTATATATTCTCCCTTCATATGTCCATCCAACAGATTGCACCTTGCATGTCGAGTCACTTGAGAGGTGAAAGCATGCAATTGCTGCTATCCACTCCTCATCAGTAATCACCAGACCTGGATGTTTGTTTGCGCTCCGTTTATTAATTACAAGTGTTGAGTCATTGCACGCAATGCGGTGTAGTACTGGTAAGTCTTTTCCTTCAAGATGTGCTATCAGCTCCTCATCAGTAATCACCAGACCTGGATGTTTGGTTTGTGCACTGTTTATCAATGAGGAGCCTTGCACGCAATGCGGTATTCACAGATATGCAGGCCTTGTGGTTGAGCAGGCCATCCCGGTTTGCAATTATGGGCATACATGTAAATTGCACACAGTATGTTTGCTTTTTTCCCCTTGTAAACTCATAGATATCACAGAATTAAGCAGATCTCATGTCCACAGGCCAAGTCCCACTCATCATCTGCTTGCGTTCACGGGCATCTGCTACTTGTATGTCCTAAATTTGGTCAAACTGTCTGTCTATAAAACCTCATTCCTTTTTTTCACCATTAGACAATGTCTGGAAAACATGTCCAAAAGCCTTCAAAGGCACTACTGCGCTCAAAAGGTCTCAATACCGGCTTGAGCAAGTCTTTGAGCTTGCTGGACTTGGCGAGCGCAGCAGCAGCAGCTCCTTCCGCTACTCCTTCTGGCACCTTGACCCGGGCCTCAACACCAGCTGTGGTGCAGGCTTCATTGACGCCTGCTTCAGCCAGATCAAATGTTGCGCGGCCACCACCGCCTCAGGCTGCCCCAGTTTTAGCAACTGTCATTGACAACACCAACTGGCGTGCTAAATTTGAAGCTTGATTCAAATGTGCGACAACGCCAGATTCCGAGGTCCTGAGTAAGGCATAATCTGTTCTCTATTCTATTTTCCATTGGCGCTGAAATATTTGAAGAGAACCAGATGGAGAATTGGAAGTCCTCCGTCTACCAACACTTCAAGCTGCCCCCAAAGATCACTCAAGATGTAAACAGTGTTGTCCAATATGTCTACACATGCCAAAGGTATAATTTATGCCTTTTTACACCAATCCAGCATATTGATACTTGTTTCATACAGCCGCCCCTCTATCACTATAACTCGGGCTTGTCATGACAAGAGCACGAGTAATTTAAGCCGACACATTGCATGGTGCACACCTGCAGATTCCCAAGAGGTGCAAGCCATGGCTGTCTACTCACAAGGCTCAACCTACAACAAAGCAACTCATTGCATGAAGATTGCCCTCTGGATCAGTTGCCGCAGCCACCCATTTTCCATTGTAGAAGATGAAGAGCTCCTTGACATCTTCCACAATCTTGATGCTTGTTGTGTCACTCCCAAACATTGAACTGTTTCACGGGACGTGCAAGAAATCTTTGCACTTAGTTGACTGAAGGTTGGTGAGATGTTGCCTGTATGTGTTTTATATGTCTTTTTAGGTCAATCAAGCTTATCATTAGTATTCCAGGCTTATCCGGGCAGGATCCATATTGGCACGGATGGCTGGACGTCACCTCAGGTCATCTCCTTTATTGGTCTAACTGTACAATGGATCATTAATGGCAAGATTGTCTCTGCAATTCTGGATTTCATTAAGTGCGAGTTTCTGTATATTCTTATTTTGCACAGCTAATTTTCTTTTAGAGCAACAAAAGCACACACTGGTGTCTACATGGCCGCTCAAATTGCCGAATGTTTGAGGGAGTATAGAGTACAGGACAAGGTACATAGTAATTGCTAATATATTATATGATACATGCTCTAATGCTCTATAACTCAAAGATTCTTGCGTTGGTCGCTGATAATGCTTACAACAACAATACACTCATAATGGAGCTTGTTCCGCTTCTTCCAAACTTCCCGGGACCCAAGGGGTGCGTGCGTTGCTTTGCTCACATCCTGAATCTGGTTGTAAAAGTAAGTTTGGCTCTGGTATTTTACGTCTTATCTATAACCTAACAATATCTGCATTGCTAAACAGGCAATTCTTTCCGCATACAGCCATCAAATCAGAACGGCTGGTGGAGACAATTATTTGATGGGAGATGATGACTTTGAAATGGTGATGGCTATGTTATCGGTTGAATTGAATGGAGGTGATAGGATGAGGAACCTGATGTCAATGATGGTGACAAAGTTGCAGCTGATGTTGAGGAAATTGTCAACACTGCTCAACTCACCATGCACCTTGATTCATTGACAGCATCTGAGTCAAAGCTGGGACAACTCTCAATTGCAAAGGTAGAGTCATGTCATTGATTTGTCATTCACTGTTTGAAAATCTGACTTGTCTTAAGCTTTGAACTCTTGCAAAACAAATTGTTAACAGCCCAACCATCATAGAAGATCTTGATCTTGCATGTCAACAGGCAGAGATTGAGTTGAAGCTCATGGTTTGCAATGTTTCAACTCACTGGAACAGTACAGCAGAGCTCATCCAGTGTGCGCTTGAGCTTAAGGAAGCACTGAAAATTCTTGTTGCAAAGGCAGACTACAACAAGCTGCGTGGAGTTTGCCTTGCGCATTTTAAATCTTTTGATGGATGAGTGGCGGCTTTTGGAGCAGCTTTTGCCACTTCTTGATGTATGTATTTCGATTATATTATGCTTGGTCCTTCAGTGGTTTATATTAGTTTTCCAGATCTTTCTCTTTGCAACAAAGGTGATCTCAAGATCCAGTACACCTCTGATTCACGAGGTTATTCCCATCTTCAATGTTATTACGAGTGCCCTGGACGAGTTTATTGACAATATCGAGCTCAAGCCCATTGTTTGTCATGCAGCACTACGTGGCATGTTGATGTTGAATAAGTATTACACTTTAACTGATGATTCAATCATGTATCGGATTGCAATGAGTACAGTTTGTAAGACTAAACAGAATGATACTCAGTGGTTTGGGGGGACAAACAACTAGTTGAAATAGGTACCTAAACAGAATGATACTATGAGTACAATGTAAGTTTAGGTAGTTTGATAAGAACAAAAGATAACTAGCTCACCTCAGTGGTTTGGGGGGACAAACAACTGAGGTGCGCTCTGGTATCTACATGGTATATGTGGAGAGCGCGCTGAGCGTCTCAAGACATATACCGCACGGTTAAAGCTAAGTGAAACATATGTAGCGTATGGCGCATTTGCTGGACGAATGCGCATGCGGTAAAGAAATGTGAAATAAATTTGATACGATAAGATGCGCCGTTGATTGAAGACTCGCGGCATGTTTGATTGCGACACATGCGCGCAAGGACAAAGTGTGCCCGTATGTGTGCATGTGTGCACGTCCGCGTGTGTATGCATGCGCATGGGTGCGCGTCCGCATTCCAACACAGTTTTCTCTTTTCTTTTGTTGTCAGATCTCTTGCTAACCGTGGAAATTTTAGTACTTCACCCATGATACAAGATGACTTATTTTACGAAAGCCGGATGGGAGCACGGCTGGATTACAACTGCAGAAGATCTAGCAAAGACAGAGTGGGCTGCTAACTACAATATAGTGGCAGCAATGTCTGAACCCCAATCCGGCATTACGGAGGCAGGCAAAAGCTCAAATGTATGTGCCCATTCTTGTCAAATTCGATGTTTAGCTCTAAGGCTATTTAAGTGTTTCTCTGCAGCACGGAAATACTTTGATGTTCTCAAGGACAAAATCTGCGCCAATTGATACACTCAAAGAATGGATCTCCAGTCCCATTATCACCACATCCCTCAACCCAATTGCATACTGGACAAGTATGGATGTTGCAGGTCACAAGTTGGCTCAAATGGCCTTGGACTATTTACTAATTCCTGGTATGTTAATATCAACCATTCATATAACTTATAATTGATTTTACAATGGCTTTTATGCTAGCCACTTCAACAGATGTTGAGCGCGCATTTTCACGTGGAGGTCTCACTGTCTCCAAGCTTTGTCACTCCCTTTCCAATGTGCTTCAACAGTTCTGGGGTCATGGGGATCACTTGAGGGGGCAATTCCGCAAGAGGAGATTGTGCAGGTATTTTGGAATAAGAGGAAGCAGCAGAAGAAGAAGCAGAAACTTGCAGAGAAGTCTTCAGATATTGAGATTGGTGATGAATTTTAGTTGTTCATTCAAATATATTACATTTTGGAGAATACTTGCAAGTTTACTTTTGGGTACTTGTGAAAACTCGTGGCCTGACAAGTACCCGCAAACCCTTCAATACTTGCAAGTTTTGACTTGCGGCTCCAAGTCACCCGTGAGTAGACTTGTGTCCAGCCTTATGTCTGAGTTGCCCACTCTGCCTCATTGTGTTTGTTGTAGTATTATTGGTGTGTTTCATTGCCATCCGGTGAGTGCACATGGCCGTGCAGAAAGGTGACTGGCATGGGGTTGGCACTTGAGATCCAAAAAAAAGTGTTGTTGTTGATTGGTTGTTGATTGTGATTCCGACTCTGCCTGAATCATTAGCAGTGGGCTGCCACACACCTGCCAACCCATGGCTGGGGGTACGGGTTTAGGCCAGGCAAGAAAGGCCAGACCCCAACCCACACCCATGGTACCCTTGGGTAGGACCTATGTCCTGACCTCATAGATAAGATACAAGTAGGTCATCATTGATTGATAATTATTTAGCATTTTTCTCCAAGCTTGCATTGTCTTATGTCTAATATGCCTTATGCCCTACACGTTATAAATTATAGTAGCTTGATGGTAGCAGTACTCATTATAACAAATCATAGTTCTGTTATATCAAAACAAAGAAACAGGATAAACTGAGACAGGGCGGGGTCCAGGGGCGCAACCCCGGCAAGCTGAAGGCCCGTCGTGCAGTGCCGGGTGAGCGAAGCGAACCCCGGCGCGTAGCGACGGGTCAGAAGCTTGTAACCTCTTGTAACCTTAGTCGATACATTACAAAGCCAAACAACCGCACCGCGAAGCTCTGACGTCCGACCAAGCCCCGACCACGCCATCCGCATACCCTAACGTCAGCAGAATTCTCACCGAAATTGTCATTCTGCATAACGTCGAACATGATCAGCGAATTGCACCCTCATGGATCTTCAGTGCTTCATCCCCAGGAGGGCTTCTCAAAGCCCCGATGACTCAGTAATCATATGTCAGATCCTCGGTATCAAAACGTTTCCCCAAACAAGACTGCTGGTCTGCGCTAGTGGGAAGAGTAACCCCGGGTTGGCTGCTTGGGGAAGGTATAACGTATATAGTTGCGTACATATATTCCGGACGAACACGAGTGGGTAAATTCTCGACGCTTGTGAATGAGTCCATCATGTCGCCGATGCACACACTATCGACCTATCCGCATATCCATAGCGCGGCCACACACATCCGCCACATCTTGCGACTTGCAATGCAGACTGTCAATTGCTCCAAGAGAGTCATTCTTCTCAGAATCTATCTTCTCCTCCTCTCCTTCATCCATGCTTGATCTCGCAGTGCCATCTATACCGAACACGAAACACATACATCACATCACGTATCTACATGGATCGGCAACGTGCCATTCGCAACCAGAGGTGGCGAATGGCAGTCATCGTTATCCCCAACCGATCCTGCCTCCGCTTGAATTTCACGTTTTGCCTCAGCCTTCGGTCCCCATCCCACTCTACCATCCTGCCAAGGACCAGCGCCGCTCAGATGACATCCACCTTCTTCAGCGCATGTGCAGGCTCCTCCCAGAGAGCTCGGCAGATTTTCCGCGTCGACCAGGTCGAGAAGCACTCTCTTATAATTGCTTCCCAATACGTCCACCTTTGCAGCAGTCTCCTTCGACAGCCACGGCTTTATCGCACTCCATATTATAGTAAAGGTCGATGGCGCATTCACGATAGCAAGTTGACCCATGCTTCGAAGTTGTCAATACGAAGCCTATGACAACCGCGAAGGGGCTTACGTTTCGGGGTAATAATCCTGCGATATCTGGAAGGAACTTCGAGCGAGCGATTTCATCTGCCAAAACGCGCCAAGTCTAGAAATCCGGGCACCTGAGCTCGTACGCGGGGTAGAAAGACAGTTATGCGTACCCGAAGCCTTGAAGATCGACTATCACTAGACATGTTCCGATTGGTTTGCCAGCTTTACGGGCAGCAGCTGGGAGGACTTCTCGCGCTAGCTGTTACGCATCCGTTGAGCGCATGGCCATTTTATATTAGAAGGACTGACCGACTCGGCGTTGACTATCACAGTTTGCCAATGTTTTTCCGGTGTACATGATTTGTATAATTTATTGAGGTCCATGCCGCCAAAAAAGTGTATGTTCAAGGGTCGGCCTTGCTGCAGATGTGTAAGCTTCCATCCGCTGCGGAGAATGTGACTCGCAAACTTTATCTGTCTAATAATTGTGATTCATCCATCAGCGAAAGCTGTTAGCAAGACATTGATATATGGACTGACTTTGTGAAACCACATTGGCCAACAGTCAAAAACGGCTTCACGCTCAGGATACTATTGTTGAGTGATATTGATTAAGGAGATATTCTTTGACTTGATTTAAGTGGGAGCGCTCACATCAAAAGGGTCAATGCGTCTGTACAACTCGTCTATCCCGACTCCTTCTACCGTCTTCCGCCAGTGTTGACAATCTTTGAGCATTTTCTTGGACTGCGCTAGGTCAAATTTACGTGCACGCAAGAATCTCCTGTACATATCGTCGACGCTGTGAATAACGCAGAACAGATCAACACGACTGCCACGCACAAGAGTGTCTCGTCATCTGTTCCAAGTGTATCTCCGTCTTGGAGAATACCTTCTGTGTATAATTCATGTCGGAAAGTCTGAAGTATCTCTTGATGGCTTTGGCTTGACATCACTTCCCGAAAATCGCAGGGCTTTGTTTGACAGCAAAGGTACGTTGAGAACACGAAACAAAGTAGTTTTGATGATGGCGTTTATAGAGTAACAAGAGAGAACCCAGGCTGGGTGGTCTCTGCACTGAAGCTGTGCTTTCTTAATGATAAACATGGCTGACATGGTCGTCACAGGGGACAGATCTCGGGCCCGATTACAAATGCATCTGTATATCCACGTGGATGCCGAAGGTATCTGCTGTGACCAGCCAAGCCAGACTCAAGTAATGTCAGCGACATAGATGCTCATTGAGGAGCCTGCTCCACGAAAGACATGGTTTCAGATATTATAATCATGATTGCCGCATACAACATTCAGATAGCCTGGTCACCGAGCCCAGTATTATTCTCCAAGAGGTCAATGGCAGTGGTATGAATAATCTGGAACACTCAAGGAGCACTACCAAATATCTGCACACGTACATCCTTTATCAATGCACGAACTGAGAGGTCCAGCGACCAGATATAGGCCTTCGATGCCTTCGCCCTCATAAGGTGACAGGACGAAGAGGAAAAATACAGTATAGCGTTTGGCAAACAGTATGAAATAATTACAACACCATTCTGACTTTCGAGTGTTCCTATATCATTTGATTGTATTATGTTAAGAGCCACTAAACCTCCGAAGAGGTGCCACCATAAGCTAGACTACTCAGAAGTTTCCCAATGAAGCAGAAAGTGTGATAGTGCGCCACACAATGTCGTCTGGTATGGAATATGCCTTTTCATGACAGAGTTACTGCATATGTCTTTCATTGTAGTCCAGTAGAAAAGTTCGGAATGATCTAGAGACTATGACGTGCTGAAAAGCAATGGCTGAACTTGGACACAGACTTGACACAGACCATTCAGTATTTCCACAGACAAATCCTCGGCGTCCTGAGTCTGTTTGATTGCTGATTGTTTGTCGGTGAACATGTTATTGGATTTTTCAAAGAGATGGCTTGGAAGGGAGGACGCCTAGGAACCCGGCCTTCAAGGGAGATGTGTGCATGGGAATATCGCTAGTAGTCACAGCCCTTTGAGCGTGGAAATTTGGTGGAAATTTGTTCTTGGCTCAGAAGGCGGTGAGGAATTAACCTAGAAATCTACGTTTTAGTTAAGAGGTCCAAGCAACTGGGTCACTGAAAGCTGATAAGCACGATAATGTGCTCGAGGGTGAACAAGCCGCGTTCCCCAATCGGCGCCTAAGGTCTGGCGCGTGGGGCATTTGTTTGGCAATGGCTTTGACCTGTCCGACAATATTCAAGTGACAAGTCTGGCCAACACTGTAACAATAACCTCAAGTGATGTTTAACGAGCATGGTCGGTCTTTTCTCCTGCAGCAGTCGAAGAGATAGGCGGACTATTGATGATAAGATTGCCATCTCCGTAACAAAGAACACAGCAAGATCGGGATCAGGGGTGTAAACGCATTGAGGGTCTCCCGAAAAGGTAGCTTTTGGCCCGAGCTCATTGTTGGTCATAGCCGAGTATGCGGGACGTGCAATCAAAGTTCATCAACTCGTGCCATCCCAGAACTCTCTTGGATCGCTCTGCGGCAGCAGCCCAGTCTAGGAAACCATGCCCCTTGCGCCGACGAGAAGGACTGTATGTTTTTTGGGCCTTCTACGTGCAAGTTTGGGCTGGGATTAACGATTCGTAGATGTCAGTGGTGGATTTGGAGGAGATACCCATGGATGTCCTATATGAAATCCTTGGCCATCTGCCAATTGCAGATATCATACAATGTCGTCGAGTATGGCATCATACCTCCTCGCTGAGCTTGGGATTGACCAGAAGTTGTACGTGCAGGTCTGCCAACGCTTACGCCAAGCATCGTACGAACGAAGCGTATGGGTCAGCGCTTATGAGCAATCTATTTATTTATTGCCAGATGGACCCACGCCTTCTCAAAGCTCCCAGGATCTAGAATCTATACTTGTCCGAGCGGTAAAAATTCATTGGAATTGGACATCAACATCTCAAACGACGAAATATATTCGACGAACGTTTCCCCACGCGCTTCCGACATATGAGTTCGACGCCGATGTAATCGGCGGAAGGTACCTTCTACTGGCTAAAGAAGATGGTCTCTCCTGGTATGACCTTGATGGGATTGATTTGGGCACGCCAGTCTTGACCTATCCATGTCCGATGGTTGTACCTATGTCTGGATGGCTAAATTATAGTGCGAACGCGAACGGCGAAGGAGCTGACACAGTCTGGGTGTCGTTCGTTTGCGATCATCCAAGTCGAAGGATGTGAGTTTTCGTCGTTTGTTTTGCTCATTTGGTGTTGACTTCATCTCCAGCGTCATTCTGAAAGTGCACCTTTCGACGACCGGCTGTACGGCTGTACTACATGCTGAGATACATGCTTTGAGTGTAACATGCATCAAAATGGGTCACGATTGGCTTCTGCCCATCAGAGAATTTCGTTCTGTCAATGATTCCATGGACTTGTTCCATATTCCCTCGCGCACAATTGTGTGGGTTCCATTACACGTGCGCTGAATAGTTCAAGTCATCCAGCGTTAAGTTCTGACCCTCTATCCTCACAGGAGAAAGTACGAAACTTGTCAGACTTAAATTGCATGAACTATGTGATTACTCCTCGTTTCTTGTTCATGATGTTTTCCATGCGGAGCGAGACGCTCGTGGATATGTATCCACTTCCCAATGCTCAGGATCTCTCGCAGACGGTCCCTCCTTCTCGCCTACTCCGCTCACATCAAGGCTCCTATCCTCATGCCGTCTCAGATATTCGAGCCATTACACACTACGAGTGCCGTAGTGCATCGCAGAAGAACGCCCATACCTCCTTTCTCGCCCTCGTGTACATCAGGCGATCATCCACAAGTTGGACCTCGAGAATTGGTCTCCATCTTCTTGATGCTAATGTAGTTTCACCCCACACGCTCGACCTCCAAACGAAGTCTGTCCAGATCCTTGATGTTGGACTTGCTACAACTGCTCTGTCGGTGACTTCACAAGCCGGTCGATGCCTTGCAGTTACGCACTCTTCACCAGGTCCGACGATTATTGCACACTATATCCAGAACTATCAGGACGACAGAGCATCCACGATGAACGTCAAAGTGTTGAAACTTCCCGACGGCTTACAGAGTAGAGATATGGTAGCCTTTGATGGTGTGCGTGGAAGACTTTGTCTGATCAATGGATGGACGCGCATTGAAATCCTCGACTATGACTACAAATGAAGGTCTTGCAACTAACATTGGAACTGGGAGTGTAATATGATACGTATGGGCAGATGTTCGAGGTTTTTCTTTTCAGTGATCCGAGCCGTCAATGGCGTTGGTCGATTCTTGGCCCAAGTTAGCCGGCGTCGATAAATCGGTTGCAGCAGCGGTGTTGGTCGGTCCTTCCTGCTGTGAAGTATACCGCTTCGATGAGAAGACACCGAGGTCCTTCTGAGCCTGCAAAACGAACACCTTGAAGGCAGCTTCGCCGTTCTTGTCCAAAAAACCTACGACCCCTTCATCTCCACCCAACCTTTCCCTCACTTCATCCATGATCATCTTTACACCCTTCCAATATTCCCCCAGCTCGGTCCAATCGCGGATACGAGACCCAGAAAAGAATTCCTTCAACTTCAACCTGTTCGATCTAACTATAGCAAGGGCTTCATATTCCTCTCTCTTTCTGAAGAAATCCAACGCTTTCCCGCGCATCATAGTCTGTCTTGCTTCACGGACCGTTTCTGAAGGCTGGGATGGCGGTAGTCCTCCTGTGGATCTCAGGTGCTCGACAAACTCGACAAACTCGAAATACATCCTTCGCTCTTGCTTGACCTTAGTGAAGCCAGCTCCTTGAGACCGAAACTGATCGGCACGAAATATATTGGAAGATATCACCCATTCGAAGACTTCTTGTTTAGTCTTGAATCCAGCTCCATATGTCTCCATTGGAAGACCGAGAAACTTAGTGATCTCGTCAAATGACTCACTGAGATCAAACGGAGGGTTTGGAGGATCTGGAAGCTAATTGTCATATAAGCATGCCACATGGTGTAAAATGCTTAGGTTTTTGTTCACCTTGAGTCCTTTGGATCCAAAGGTCAATCCGTTGTTCCTCGCAATGAGGCCAAGAATCATCCCAAGGTCGCCGTATGCATGATAAAACATGATTCTATCCCATTCCGCTTTATCTGTGCAAACATGGATATCGACCTGATACCAAAAGAAAGATGTAGCTTCTTTACAAATGGTTAGCCAGAATGAGTATGCACCTGATAATATATTTCTCTATCGTCTGCATCTTTCCTTCGTCGCTCCTCCTCATCGGCATGGCCGAGCGCATCCCATTCACCTACGCGAACCGGAACAGCGTAATTGGATGTCCTATTCCCATCCATCGGGATCATGAATTTTGCGCCCAAGATTTCTTTGACGACTTCATGTGAGATCGATGTGAATGTTGCATATTGAGCTTTGGGGACAGCTACGAGAAGGTCAAGATCCCCGTGGTCCGCTTTCTCTGGTGCTTCAAGGGGCACCCCCACCCATGAATATAGTTCGGCAATCTTTGGGACCAGACGAGCTTTAAGCGCACGATAGACGTGAGGGGGAAGTCGAGGAAAAGCAGTTTCCTTCAGGACGGCACTGAAGGCGCTGCCACCCATATTAAAGCAATCAAAGGAAGGAAAGTACTAAAGCAAGGTGCCGATAAGTCCAGGACACGGAAGAGCTTTATGCTTATGACTCGAACAAGGGTCAACTGTGTAATTGACAACTTGTCAGTAGAGTAGGTTCGAGTCAGACCCAGAGAAGGATGGAGACAAGAGTTACGGCGATGCCTTGAGACGGGCGCCTGATATCCAATCATCTTATTGGAAGATGCCAACGTGAGCTTTATCCAAAATTATCGATGATATTGAAATGCTTCCTGACAGATGGAGGTTTAGAGGAGAGTTTAAATATTCTCACGGGTCCTGCACGTCGAATATGGACACCGGATTCAACTTCATTGACCAACACTTGACTGACACTCTTGACCAGCACTTCTTACATCCCTTCGTACCAATCCCTAATCTGCAATGTCGAAGTACGCTCCTCATGGAGGTCGGTCTACGAACCAAGCTAGGGCAACATCTTCTACAGTATGTCAGAAATGCCTGGGCAGAGGTCAGAAGCTATATTCTATATTACTCCATGTACTGCGTCTCTTACCTCATGCCATTTTTCTTCAGGACACTTCACCTACGAGTGTAAAGGAGCTCGACCATATGTAACACGACCATCTCGCACGCAACAACTTGAGAACCCACGGCTATTAGCGAAACTGAGAGCTGAAGGAAAGCCATCCGTAGAAGTTCCAGAAGAATTCAAGAAGTCGTAAGCCATACGAACTTATGTTCTTCTAACACGAACTTATCTTCTTTGCTTCAGAGTTGGCACAGCGAATAAGATCCTGGAGGCCAAGGAGAAAGAACGTTCAAAAGAGGATAAAGGAAAGGGCAAAGAGAGTTCACGCAAGAAGGCAAAACGGTAAGACAACTTGTTCCCTCCGTAACAGACAGCCGCTCACTACACTCTTCGTCAGGTCACGCGCAAATTCAGGTTCTGATTCAGGCTCTTCCGATTCTGACAGTGATTCGTCAAGCAGCTCGAGTAGCAGCGAATCAGACTCGAGTTCAGACTCGGATTCTTCCTCAGGATCCGACGTTTCACGGTCTAGAGAACGAGACCGCAAACGGCGTGTTCCAAAGCGTCGAAGCAGCCCCTCAGACTCGGAAGCTTCGCGCGGTAGAAAAGCATGATAGCAGCATTTGATTCTTTCTGCATTTGCCCCACTGTCCTCAGTCGGCGTCACTTTTCACAATTGTCTGTTGAGGTTTTTTAGATATCCTGTACTGCTCAAATAATGTTAATGGTTTTGACACTGGAAAACCATACGTTACTCTTGTGTTTGCATTTGATCATGACCGAAACGCGAAAGCAAATTGCAGGATGAGGTATAAATATGACGGGTCAAGCACGTTCCTAACATACATGTGCTAGAGTAGCTTTGCTGTTCATGATGAGTGCAACAATCAGCCTATAACGGAAGAATTTCCTGAGTACGTTTTGCCGACACTGACCACGAAAAGAACGTACCCGTACAACCCCAATACTTCAGCGAAGATGAGGATTAGAACCATCGACACGAAAACTTTCGATTCGTGGACGTAAGCTCGGACACACTGGAAACATGTCTCAGGGATTGTACGTCTTTTGAAAGGACCATGGACTTACTGAATCCCCTATATACCCGATAGCATATCCCGCAGCCAATCCTGTAAACCCACAGGCAAGCCCTGCACCAAGATGGATGAATCCAGCGAACAAGGAGTAGTTTGTTGGCTTCACTGTAAAGAGGGATACTGGTGTAAGAGATACCGCGCACAGCAGCAATCATCGGACTTACCAGATCCCACTATAAGCACGGACACCACCAGTCCGTATACAGCGATAATACCAGACATGACGACTGGGATGAGAGACTAGCAATGGCGGTCATTGAATGTGCGCAGTAGACGTTGTGATGACGAACTTTCATGATTAGTTCAGGTTTGAACGTTCCAAGCCCAGCAATACCAATCCCTGATTTTGCGGTTCCAAAGGCAGCGCCTACAGCTGGTGAAATGAATCGACGTCAGATGCCAGAGCTTTGGACCGGGCGCGACCAAGAAGAACGCACTACTAAACACCATCTAAAAGGTGAACAGGGAATCAGCTTCAAACCGTAGAAAACGTTGAATGCACAGCTTACAGCCGCGGCGACACCTGCAAACCCAAAGAACGGGGCAAATGGTGGACAGAGAGACATGTTAGAATGAGAAAAGGTGGAGTGAATCGCAAAGTCGGACTCGTTCTCTTGAGCGGTGAGCAGTCACGTGGTGGCCCATACTTCGCAGTCGTGAAGCAGAACATCGAGCATAACCTTGGAAATGTTCATTTTAAACGTGGCCTTTCTCTGTTCTGAATAACCAAAACGCCTTTTAAATTCCGAGCCAGGAAAAAAGATGCTACAGCTGCTCGTTATGTCCGCGCTTCTTGCTGCAACCAGCTTCGCAGTGGGAATGTTGCCCTTGTCATATGCGTTCTCCAGTTCGTTTTCCCAGCTTTCTTTGCGACCCGCAGCATGCTTACATTTGAAACAGAAAGTCACTTAGAGCGATTATCGGCCCTTGGTACTGGTCTCCTGCTTGGAGCCGCGTTAGGCGTTATCATTCCGGAGTACGTAACTACTCGTCATGCACATTCATTCTAGACTCTTACACGCTGCTAATTCACTAGAGGATTAGAAACAATAAGCGAAGCCAATCCAGGAGCGCTGCCAACAGGCCGCATAGCTCTGTCGCTTGTCATTGGCTTTATTCTTATGCTGGTTATTGAGCAGCTTATCTCACCAAACGCTCACTCGCATTCTTTCGACGACATTCCCGTCCCTCTACAAAAGACGCGACCTTCAACTGGCGTGTCGGAACTAGAATTTGATGCTGAGCTGGGAGACCTAGAACCAGGCGGACATTCTTCAGACTATCACGCCGACGTCCCAACAACGCCCATCGCTTCTGATGTGGGCGCTGGCAGAGAGAGAGCGTTTGCTCTTCTTCTGGGCCTCTCAATCCATGGACTCGCTGATGGCCTTGCACTTGGTGTTGCTAATCTAGCTAAATCAGCAACCGGCGCTACGAACACGCTATCTTTCGTGGTATTCCTAGCTCTTATTCTTCACAAAGGTTCGTTTGTCTACCCTGATCAAAATCCTAATACATAACAATCTTACCATCAACGATAGCACCCACATCCCTTGCTTTCATGACGTCGATCATCTCGACAAATTTTCCTAGACCAGAATGCAAGAAGTACTTGGCCATATTTAGCGCATCTACCCCTTTAAGCGCTATTGCATCCTATTCTGCCTTTTCTTTCTTTGGAGGCGGCGATAAAGGAGACCTGACTGGGATCGCGCTGCTCGTATCGGTGGGTCATACATTCTTCCTTATCTGGGTACCAAAATAGTCAACTCATTGCAACTCCTTATCTCCAACGGTTAGGGCGGTACATTCCTCTATGTGGCCACCGTACTTCAGCCTGTCTCAAATCACTCTCCGCACCCTGGCGATATGCGACCTGCTTCACGCGTGCTCTGCATCGCTATCGGGATGTTCATACCCCTCACCTTGAGCGCACTTTTTGATCACGGTCATTAGGTTGTATTATTTTCTTTAACTTATGTGTACGATCATGCAAGGCGACCTCGATATTCATTCGGATCCTGCTTACTTGGGTCTCCCTTCTCTTGCAAAGGAAACTGGCCGGTGGCGATGGGTACTAGATCTTTGATGGACTCTGATGGTGAACACCAAAAAGTCTGATGTCGATGCTGACTAGAAATTGTCTGAGTATACCGACCGATGCCAGAACTCCGACATGACAGTCTGCGTCTAGAAAGAGAAATTTGAAGGACGTCAAAACTAGGTTTATACACACAAGCTTGTCAATCCTTCGTATTATCTGCTGCCCAGCAACCAGGACGGTTCTTCGACTCTTTCGTGCCCCGTAATGGTCACGCCAATCGGCACACATTGAGCGGCATTGAGAGCACCTAATGTCTGCCACTGAGGGGCGCCGTAACCATGCAACGTGGTCACATTTCAATATGAAGACAATTGCTCGGTCGTTATAGCATTAGGTATGTAACTCGAAAACGGCGTGCTTATTTCCGGCTGGAGTTCTTTTTCTTCGGTGACATTAACTGCTCAAGTCGCTGACCAGAAGTTTTACCCCTTTGAAATAAACTTGCTCCCACGTCGGTCGCATCTCTATGAGCAGAATGCTATGTTTGGAGACCCACATTCTTAGAATTCCGGAGAAGATATAATTACTTCTTTTTCATTTACGGTTCCCGCCTTGTGAATGCATTCGGAGAGCCAGTGATTTAGCGTTACTTAAGTTCTTATCTATCCTGTTTCGATAAGCTAAGGTGCCCTGCATGGAAGCCCATCATACCACCTCAACGAAGTCAATCACTGATCTGATGCGGGTAACATCGTCCTGAGTTATCATTTGGGGTTGACCAAATCTTGTCCCTTGTTCTTGAACTTCGCCAATTCGTTTCGCCATGGTTCCCAGATGGTGCCGTACTTTTTCAGCAATCCGGACAATTCTTCTCGTTGTTCGCGCTGTTTGATAGCCAATGTGAGTAAATGTTATGACGACACTGCAGATGGCAGCAGGGCTTACGATATTCCAAGGTTCCTGTCCGCCATACACGTCGGTGAATAATTCTCCGACTTCACACCGTTTTAAACTTTCCGCTCGCTTGAATGCTTTCATCACATCTGCCTTGAGGCGTGCTTTTAATTCTGCTTCCGAGTCGGCGTCCCACCATCCTCTAGATTCCATAAAAAGCTGGAAACGGGTGATGGGGTTGTCAATACGCTTTCGATCTTCAACTTCAGCGCGTGCTCGATACGCGAAGGAATCATCCGAGGTGGAATGATGGCCAACCCTGTAATATCGGCGACCGTTAAAGCATGCAAATGGAGTAGGTGTTTCCAACTTACCGGTAAGTCATAGCTTCAACTAGGACAGCGCGCCCTTGTTCCAAACATCTTTTCCTCGCTTCTCGAACGGCGGCGATCACGGCCAAGATATCGTTACCATCCACTCTTACTGTGTCGATACCATATCCAGGACCTCTACTAGCAATCCCATCACCATAATATTGTTCTGTGCTGGGCGTGCTAATGGCAAACCCATTGTTTCGGGCGATGAAAAGGGCCGGGGATGGTATCGTGGACGCAAGCATGAGGCCCGCATGGAAATCTTGAATGAGATGTTAATTGAAAGTACCAATTCAGGCATCCTTGTGTTCGTACCTCCTTCCGACGCTGCACCTTCTCCGAAAAAGCAGGCAGCAATCGATCGCGACCGTCGACTTGGCGTCCGGCGCAGCGCATACGCCACACCTGCCGCTTGTGGAATCTGTGTGGCAAGAGGCGACGAAATTGTGTGGAAGTGGTGTTCAGGAGAACCAAAGTGCTATTTGATTACAGTATAAGATCGACCAGGAGAAATGAAAGGTTAACATCACTTACGACGGGCATTTGTCGACCCTTGCCGGAAGTGTCTTCTTCGTTCCCAAAACATTGGGCCATGACTTTGTCAAGAGAGAATCCTCTCCAGAGTAGCACACCCATTTCGCGGTATTGACCTTATAGTTTTGTTTGAGATAGTCTTTGTGGTTGAAAGACAAAGATTACTGACCTAGAACTCTACGGGTCACAGCGCTGGCGCGTCAGAATTTATAGTGCCCATCAGCATGGTTTACTTACTCGTCATCCATTTCGAGTGCAGCAGCAGAGCCGACTATTGTCGCCTCTTCACCATGCTAAGAATGCACCAATTTAGTGAGTTCGCAATCGCCTCTTAGGACTTTTGCACGTACGGCGGTCATCTAAGCTTAAGGTATTGGAAAGTAAAAGAGAAAGATCTGCAATCTGACATACATAAAAGGATATCTTGCCCTGGCGCTGAACGTTGTAAAGTACATTGTCCAGAGTTGGCAAGAGCATCATGTTCTCGTAAAGACGCCGAGCGAGTGCTTCATCAATCTTCAAGAGACATTCTCGTGTTTAAGAAAGAGGTGATTACAACTGGACAAAGACCACCCACTTCTGGAATTTTGGCGCCCTCGAGTGGTTTGCCTACCCCGTCCAGAACGCGAAAGGTGGGTATTTGAGTATCATTTCCCGTAACTGAATTGAAGAAGTGAAGCTTTGATACAATTGGCGACTGCGTTGTGGGTAGATGTTCTTGTCGACGAGCAGCACTTTGCGAGAGGGCTCTCTTGAACACCCCAGAGAGTTCGCGCCGGATCATGGTGTTGGAGAGAGAGGTATTGCGTCACGTGAGTATGTGCCGATCGTAAATGGGATTGAGATCCGTCGGGGGCGATCTCTTGCTTCCTAATGTGGCAGCGCGTTGTTGTCAACCATTTCGGTCAGTTTCTGTTCTCAGTTGTCATCATGTGAACTTGGATAGGAAGCCAAGAGATGTGAAAAACACCCAGGGCCAGTGTATTCTGTAAGAAATATGGTTGCTCTACAATCTCTTAACCGGTCGGTCGTTCTCGTTCGTTCCCCTTTCTCACTTCTTCGACTTTCTCTGCCAGGCTAGTCCGAGGCTTGCGCTTCTTGCTTGACCATGCTGCTCCTTGCTGGTCTCTTGTTGCGCGTTTTGGCTTTTGGGACGCAGGTCGCTCCCGCCGCTGCCAGTCTTAAGTTTAATTTTACAGACGTTGCGCAGTGCGAGCCTGTCATGATTTCTTTCGATGGGTCCAACACCACCGAGGTCCCAAATTCTTTGTCAATCATTCCTTTCAACTCCACTGCTATTGTAGTTCCTTTACCAAACCCTGCTATCATTTATTCCGGGATCGCCATCACCTTCCTGCCATTCGCTGCTGGTTCAAACTACATCGCATCTCTTGATGATGCTTCCGGAGACAACATCATCAAAGTCTCCGATATAATCCGTGTGCTCCCTTCCTCTACCGGCAACTCTTCTTGCGTTTCAGTCCCAGACGCAAATGCACGCAGACGCTACACACTGGCATCGTCTGTTTCTCAATGCGAGGAGATAATGATCCAGTATGATACAACAGTCGTTTCTCAAGCACCGACTGTTCGCTTGTTCAATCCGAAAGGATCTTCATTCCTTCTTAACCTTACCCGGGATGAACCAGATTTGGGAGAAGCAAGATACCTGATGAACTTCTCCCGCGGTAAAGAAATCGTTTTGCTCATGGATGATGGCAGTACAATACGAGAGACGACCCCTCTTCTGACTGGTAAGGTTATTATCCACATTGTTCAACGCACAACTCATGAGTTTTCCATGGCCAGTTGGGGGGGATGCTGCAAGTTCCAAGGACTGCCTTCAAAGCAATTCGTCCTCCACAAAAACGGACGACAACACAAACGTTGCCAAATCAGACTCTCCCATTGCTTCAAAGTAAGATACACCTGCATTCTAAGTATGATTCATGTGTTCAACAGATGTCTAGAGCTGTCATTATTGGTAGTGCAGCAGGAGGAGGCGCAGTCGTCATGATCGGCATATGCATGGCGATTTTCATCGTACGCGACCGCAGAAGACGCCGAGAAAATCAGCATAGTCAATTCGATCCATCTCGTTTGGAGAGGGCTCCTGAGCCTTCTTCCGACGAAAAGAACGAGAAGTCCAGCCCACGTCAACTCGTTTTCGTCGAGCCTCCGCAACGATCTTCGAGCAATGGAGTCGTTGTCAATCCTATATATACTTCGAATAGTTTCCTTTCACCAACGAAATCTACTCATATGAGGGGTAGCATGGCGTCCTGGGCTCAAGTGATTCCCGAAGACCAGAAATATCCGGCCTCTCCAGTTTCCCTTTCACAGGTTGCAGTACAGAGACCACGGTCGGCTGACCGTATATCTATACAGTCCCTCGATATTGAAGGAATGCTGAACATGGCAACTCTTCAATCCGAGGGGCCTAGCAGGAAAAACTCGGAACCTCTGGGTTTTGGTTCCACCATTCCATATCAGCCAGTGACAACGCCGGTACCAACAATGCTCAGGCCAGAAACCAGCCGTAGGCACCTCAGAGACCCGTCCGACGTTCCTGCGGACCTTCACTCTCTGATTTCGAGCTATTCAGTAAACCCTTTTGACGGTCGCACCTCGATGACGGAACCGACGGAACCAAGTCTATCGCGAGGCGATTCTGCGACCCTCCGACCACCTACAGTAGCTGTCGGCCTACCAGC
The DNA here is from genome assembly GCA_014925845.1 of Crassisporium funariophilum. Classification (NCBI taxonomy): domain Eukaryota; kingdom Fungi; phylum Basidiomycota; class Agaricomycetes; order Agaricales; family Crassisporiaceae; genus Crassisporium; species Crassisporium funariophilum. Next base: position 1,115,534 of record JACGCL010000006.1, read on the forward strand.
GTCGCCTCGAGATGGAGCTAGGGTAAATCAAATTAATGGAAAACCGGCGTCAGGCAGAAGTAGCAGAAGCAGTTCAGATTGGTATGGGATTGCCCGTTGATTTTTTTTGTGTTTCTCGCGGACCGAAGAACTATCGTAGTTAACAAATGTATCTTTACCAAAACCTTTCAAGTTTCAAGTTTCGCAACCTGGCAATTCATAACCCCAGGCGAATATTAACTGCGTTCGAAATACCCCGTTGTCACCGTGTATTAAATTGCAATTGGCGTATACAGTCAAGTACTTGCTTGCCGCAATGGCCGACTCCTGGAGAAGGTAGGCTGCAGTGAATGCGCTTCCTGGCTCACGGATCAAGGTAGATTTGTGGGTGTCAATGGCTCACGCGGTTAAGACGGGAGAACTCCAGGACAGCGGTTCAAGTCAATGCGAAAAATTGATCGGATGCCTCGGACGTTGTAACAATGTGGACTGAGTACAATGCCGCTTGTTTCCGTGCGAGTAGGAGGTTGTGTTAGAAATACAGACAGCAGTCGTTGGGATGGAAACTTGGGTAGACGCGGAGGTGGTACCTCCCAGCTGCTGAAACTTCCTCAAGGATCCGCAGAACTCGCACCTGGTTGATACGATCCCCTCATCTGACCCTTTTGAATAACCAATATGGCTATGTTGAACCTGGTAGCTGATATAAGTCAAATGTATACATCAAGAGACTGCATTGACCAACCAGCCTCTTCGTGTGGTTGAAGGGTCGTTTCTGGACATTGAAACGACCGCCACCGATGATCATCATCACAACTATCGCATCCGGTCGCTCTAAGAGTCCTCCTGCGGGAGTTTTCCTGCTTCTTCCCTGGCTTTTCTTCGTCCTCCCATCAGGAGCGAAACATAATCCGCTCCACCGAGAACGCCTTTGCCCGAGCTTGCCGACCCATTATCTTTACTAGTTTTCTCTTTAAGGCTAGCGCGTTTCTTCGCGGTTTGCACTTGGGAACGCGAAGATGCACTTGGAGTGTTTGAGTTTGAAGGAGTCGAGGCCGATTTCAACTTTTTTGACTATTGATGACAGATCTTCATCAGTCTCGTCGAGGTAACTTAGCAGGACTCTCTATATGACATACCACTCTTTTGTGAACCTTGGCACTTTTACCCATCGCAAGGGACTTACGATGTACTTACGTGAATTGTGGGGGTGGTAGTCGTGGTCGTGGTAGAAGGTCAATGGCAATTGAGACCGTTGTGATTCGGATCGGGATGTATGCAAAAAATAAGATGCTTGTTCGCATGCTTTGACTTTCCACGGGCATTTACGAGTCTAGGTTTGCCTGCCTTTTCTACAGAACAAATTCATATGCTAACTACATATAAGCCTGGTTATGTATGGATGGCCTCGGCTGTTGGGTAGCTTGAAAAGTCCGATAATCTAGATGTCTTACGCTCCTGCGTTCGCGTTTACCGATAAACATATAAATGCAAAACGAAATCCGTCAATCACCTTGCTCAGTAATTCGATAAAGGACTAGAGAACATATGAAAAGGTGCTAGGATCGTAGCCAATCATCAATAAATTCATTGAAAACTTAGTGAACCCGATTGACAGTCGGAGAGTACAGACAAGCAAATCTAAGCGGAGATGGTGACTTCGACCTCGACACCGGGCTCTAAGCTGATACTGGTCTAAATTTTCTATGTCAGACAGGGAGGATGATATGCGGACAGAAACACGAACGATCTGCTTGACGATCTCGCTGGAAGAGTGCAAGTCGATGAGACGCTTGTGCACTTTGAGCTCGTAACGATCCCAGGTCTTCGAACCCTCACCACAAGGCTATTGCAACATTTCTGGTCAGACAATCCGCTGTCACATCTCGAATAGACTCACAGTTTTACGGGTGGTGATCTTGAGGACCTTGGTGGGGAGACGGACGGGTCCCTTGACGCGGAGCTGCTTGTCCTTTGCCCGGTTGATCAAGTCAGCAGAGACTATACGCAAGATCAGATGAGCAAGCCAGAGTATAGAGAAATGTGACTGACACTTCTCGAGGTTCTTGACATTGCTGCTCGTGAGGGTGATCCGAATTTTGTGGATTTTGGCTCCAGGGACTGGGGCACCTGTAGCATCGTATTCTTTTTCTCCTTTGGCGACGTAACTCATTTTGAATGCAGGTATGAGTCAGAAGGTGACTGATAACAGAATGTTTAGCGAAAAGGCCTAATATGCCTCTAGTATTTGACTTACCCAAAGTTCGCAAGTTGTGTTGACGAAAGAGCAGGAAACGAAAATTAAGGTTCAAGGACAATGAGCGCTTACATAATTAGGCACGTGGCCGTGATCCATTGTGCGCCAGAGCTCGTTCCGCATTCATTGACCAGTTATAACTGCTTTGCTGCTATTGACCTCGCTGCTTTTCCCCCCGGCGAGCTCGAGCAGCGGTCTTTATCTCTACTATGGTGGAAACGAGGAAGAAGTCCAAGGCTGCGGCAGCGGAGGACTCGGATAGCGCTCTTAGCGTCACACTTCCTGATGACATCGACGAGGGAACACTCTCCGACCTGCTTCCTGACACAAACTTAACATCTATCTCGCCCAAGGACATCATTGCATTATACAGGCTACTCACCTCCCAACTTGACAATATCGACTCCGTGGAACGCGAGCGGGACGAAGCTCGAGCAGAACTTGAACGGAAGGAGGTCGAGCTTGACCAAGCACTGCAGGACAAAGAAACTTCAACCAAGGAATTTGAAACTTCCGTGGAGGCTGTTCACGAAGAACTCAACCAGGTCAAGCATGAACGCGACCAGCTGAGTCAGTGTTGTGATATATGCACGTATGTATATTACTCATTCACTTTTCTTAGTCGAAGAACGGTCAGCTTTGCAAAACCGACTCGCGACTCTTTCTACCTCCCAGCACTCCTCCTCATCTGAAGTCGACGCCCTTAAGCAACGTGTAGACGATACTGAACGCGAAAAGCGTGATCTTGTGGGTGTTATTAGTCGGTTGAAAGATGAGAGTTCACAGCGTGAGGGTGAGTACAAGTCCTGTTCTTTTCTGCAACATCTGACCCGTAACAGAGGAGATCCATACTCTTCGAGCCAACTTAAAGGAAGCTCGCCAAGAACACCAAGTTCTTGAAGCACACGTTCGAGAACTACGATCAACCGAAACCTCAACCAAGGTGCGCAATTGTCTGCATCATTCATCTCCAAAGGTTAACCCTGCCCTTAGTTCAAACTCGATTCTCTCGCGCAACAGTTGCAACTCTCGCAGACTGAAGCCGAACGCACGAATGTTGAACTCACGGAAAAGACTGAGGATTTCGCTAAATACCGCAGGGCCAAGCATGCCGAAATGGCTAATCTTCAAGCATCTTTGGACACTCTCACCCAATCGCATGCCTCAACAGAAGCTTCCTTCAAAGCATTGCAGTCGGCCCATACTGCTCAAAGTCACCAATTATCTCAAGCACTGTCCAAGGTTCAATCGCTGACAGGTCAATTGGCCGAACAGGAAGCGAGATATTCCAACGAAGCTAGTGGTTTGAAGCGTCTCGTGGGTATGATGGAAGAGAGGGAGAAGCAGGCGAAGGAAATCGTTGAAAATATCGAACAGGAATGGGCGACGGTCGGGGAAAAGGCTGAAAGGAGGGAGGCTTTGTTGAAGGATGAGACTCAGCGAGAAAGGAGGGGACGCGAGCAAGCGGAGAAACGGTTAGAGCAGTTGGAGGCCGTTATGGAAAGGATGGGACGTGGGGAACTGCCGATTCCAGCGAGAAGCACACCTTCAACGCCTTTCAGAGGAGCTTCTGACTTCATGACTGATGGTATGATTGGCCTGAGTCCAACTGTGGCGATGGCCAGCAAAGCACAACGAACGGGCAAGACTTTCACCGAAGTCTACGCAGATTATGTACGACTTCAAGAAGAGTTTGCGAAGAAGTCCGCAGAATATGACCACATGGACCGCACATTATCGTCTGTGCTCGCTCAGATAGAAGAAAGGGTGCGTCCGACCCTAGTCAATATTTGCGTATCAATCTAACATTCTTCAACACAGGCCCCCATCCTTTCTCAACAACGCATCGAATACGAACGCCTCCAGTCTGAAGCCTCACAACTTGGATCTCAGCTTGCGCAAGCCCTATCAGAACGCGACAATCAAGCAAACTTTGCTCAAGAACAAACTCAGAAGCTCGCAAAATCGACAAACGAGAATGATCTCCTGCAAAAACAACTTGGAGACCTTGGCCGCCAGGTGCAGAATCTCCTTCGCGAAATCACACGCCGCGACGATCCCACAATTCCTCCTGACGAGGAGATGGAAGGCGTTCTGGCTGACCCCGAAGGTGGTACTGAGTCTTTAATCACAAACCATCTCGTCCTATTCAAGTCAATCAATGGCCTCCAAGATCAGAATCAGAGGCTACTCAAGATCATCAGGGAATTAGGGGCAAAACTAGAAAGCGAAGAGAAGGATTATCGAGAAACTATGGAAAGAGAGCAAGCGGAAGCAATCAAGGAAGCCCACGAAGCTATGCAGGAACTCGCTGCGCAGCTCGAAAGACAGAAGAAGAGCAGCGATACAATCATCCAAGCTTATGTCAAGGAGCGGGATACCTTGCGAACGATGCTTGCCAGGGCAGAGAAAGGCACTGGTTTGCGTAGCATCAGCGACGGGAACGAAGGCCTCGCAATGGTCCCCCAAAACAACCTGACCAAAGAGCTGGAGGACATTCAAGGACAGTTTGAGGCTTACAGAATGGAGATGGGTGTGGACTCAGGACGTATACGGGATGAGCTTATTGCCTCACAGCGAGAAGTGAATCAAATGGGGGCTGCGCTTGCAAAAGCGAACGCCAAAATAGAATATCTATCTGGTAAGTCTTTCAAAAGAAAGGAATTGTCGCTTATATTAACGCCTTCTCTCTGCAGACCGTCACCGCATGCACGAAGAACAATTCGTGATGCACAACCGCGAGCTCAATGAGTTGACTAAACGAAATCGACAGCTCATGGACCAATGGACGAGAATGGACATTGAGTGTAACCGAGTGACAGAGGACCTGCAGATTGCGACCGGTCGCGTCGAACAGCTGCGTAATGAATCTGCTAACCTTCGGGCAGAAAAGAAGATCTGGGAAGTATGTAAAGTTTGACTTCAGATAAGCTTTTTTTTCTCATCTTGTTTCCCAGAGCGTTCAGGGTCGTCTCGTCGAGGAGAACAGGACATTGGCTATGGAAAGATCCCACCTTTCGGACCTCATGAGTAACGTGCAGAAGATGCATAATGACCTTGAGAGATCTGGAGAAAATGATCGTCGGCGTCTCGAGAGTCAGCTGCAAATGCTTGAAGGCCAAACGTAAGTTTGTTGTTCCGATTGATGCAACTTCCCGAACCACTCCATCCAACTCACACTACCCTCAGGCAAGACTTACGAACACAGGTTGTACAAGAACGAGAGTCAGTTCGGCACATATCACTTCAGAAAGATATCGAGTTGAAGGAGCTTCAAAATCGCCTTGAGAAGAGTGTGCGTATTTTGCTCATCCGAACGAATTCCTCGCTGACTTCACTACATCTTAGGCCCAAGAATTTTCGAAGACTAGAGAAACCCTTGTTGAAGCACAGACGAGCAGAAAGCACCTTGAGGACAGAGTTGATGAGCTGACAAGGCAGCTAAAAGGCAACGAAGAAAAACTCTCAGTTTACGAACGACGGTCAGGTTCAAATGGTATCGCGCAACAAGTCGATCCAGACTTGACACGGGAACAGCAACTCGAAGCAGAAGTTGCTGAACTTCGGTAAGTGAGCGCAATTTTACTACAAAGGATCATCCTGAGCTCGTCACAGGTCCGCCCTAAAAGTTGGCGAAGTCGACCTTGCCACAGCCAGAAGCCACAAACAACAATTCCAGGAAATTAGTCAAGCGAGTGAAACTGCTTTGGCTGCCCTCAATACCACGTTCGACGAGTACAAGTCATCAACTGAAGCGCAGATCACACGCCACGAAGTAATCATCCTTTTCCCTGCTTCTTTCACGTCCTGACATATTTGACTTTTCAGTCCGAATGCAAAGCTTTGCAGGATAGATTGGAAGCTGCCAACACCGAGTTACTTCAGCTTCGCGCTCAATACAACGACTCTCAAAAGTCCTTTGAATCAGAACGAACAGCATGGATCAACGATAAAAAGACTTTGGAAGACACCATCGTGGATATGAGTACTTCAGAGAAGCATTCCGAGAGTGACCGCAGCTCCAGAGAAGAGGGGATGAGAAGCCTGGAGGAACGTGCAAAGGTACTGCTCGTTATCTATAAGCCGCTTTGAGTTTCTCAAACCGTGTGATCAGGCTGCCGAGGAGAGATACTCTCATGAAATCGTCGCGCACGCTGACACCATGAAGGCCATCGACGGCTTGAAGAAGGATCTTGCTGCTGCACAAACAGCTGCTCGAGACAATCTCACGTCCTCGGAAACTGCGAAAGCGAAGTTAAGTTCCTCTGAGAGCAGCTGGAAACAACAGAAGGAAGCTCTTGACAAGGAAGTGGCAGATTTGAATGCTCGGTAAGGAATTGCGTTTCCCAGCGTTTACACTCCTTGACGATTCTTGCTCTCAGTTGCCAGGACCTTTCATCGCAGAACGCCACCCTGCATCAACACCTTGAATCCGTTAGCACCCAAGCTACACGCATCAGACAGGCCGCCGATGCATCTGTGACCAACGCATCTGAAGGAGAAGCAACGGGAGATGTTGATAGCAGGCTGTCGGAATTGCGTTCTGTTGTCAGTTACCTTCGCAAAGAGAAAGGCATAGTAGACCTGCAACTGGAGATGAGCAAGCAAGAAAATGAGCGGTTGAAGAACCACATTGAACGCATCTCACAGACTCTACAAGAAACGCGGGCCACTCTCGCCGAAGTAGGTTCACCGCCTCACTCAACAATTGCGTACTGACACCCTCGAAAAGGAACGCGAGCGCGCCATAGAGAACACTGCATCAGCAACTCAGCACGCCGAGCTCGTTGAGAGGATCAACCAGAATAACGTCTTACGCGAAAGCAACACGACGCTACGATTAGACTGGGAGAAGGCCACCAAAAAAGCGCGTGAATTGGAAGTCAAACTTCAGCAGTTATCCAAGGAACTCGATCCCGCGAAAGAGCAAGCGCGTTCAGCCCAGGCTGAACTTGAAGCAACAAAGGCTCAAATGCAACGTCTCGAACTAGAGACACGTAAATGGCAAGAGCGCAACTCTCAACTCCTCAGCAAGGTACAGAGTCCGATTATAGTTTTTTTCCTCCCTTGCTTACGCCTGTCAAGTATGATCGGATTGATCCTGCCGAGGTTCAAGGTCTCAAAGACGAAATCGCACGTTTGCAATCGGAATCCACCACTCTGCAGGAACAACTGAAGGAGAAGGAAGCCGAAGCATCCACTCAAGCAACTAGGGTTTGTCTTCTACTCTATATCATTACGTCGGTTTCTGAACTTGCTCCATTAGATGTCAGCGTTGGAGCAAAATTTCCGCACTCATAAAGAGATCAATGCCAAAAACACTCAAGCGTTTAGAGGAAAATTGGGTGAACTCAACACTCTGAGATCGACTCTGGCTTCAGAGAAGAGCCAACTCGAAATCAAGGTCGCGGCTTTACAAGAAGAAATTGTCACGTTGAAAGCGTCCAAACCTGACAGCGCTGCGGCTGTTCCTTCAGAAGATCTATCACAATTGAAGGAAGAATTGCAGAGGCAAAACGCACTCGTTGTACGTCATTTGATTCTGCTAGACGAGCCGCTCTCAGTAAATTTTAGGCAAATCTGCGGGGTGAGCGCGATAAGCTGCTTTCTGAGAAAGAGTCTTGGACCAAGGCGCCTGCCCCAGCTGCAGAGCCATCCAGTGCTCCAAGCGGTTGGGAGGATGAAAAGGCCCAACTGCTCAAAGCACGCGATGAAGCTGTAGAGAAAGTCAAGGTAATATTGACGTCCCTGTCGTTGAATTCATTCCTGAATATGCTTCAGGCCTTAACCGAAACCACGCAAAAAGCAAACAATGAATTGAAAACTATCAGATTCCAAAATGTAGGATTGTGCATTTCACCCCGCAATTGATATTTAACGCTTTCAACAGGACAAGTTCAAGACACGCATTACAGACCTGATGAAAGCTCAAGCTGCTGATTCGGACAAGCACACCGTCGCAATCTCTGAAGCGGTGCAAAAGGCGAAGGCTGAGTCGAGCAATTCAGCAGGCCCTTCAGATCAACAGGACATCCTGAAGAAACATGCGGAGGAGCTTCGAGCTCTGGAGCAAAGACTCAATGCGGAGCACGCAAATGAGCTGTCGATGCGTCTAGCTGCTGCCGCCGAAGAAGCACAGAAGTTACAATCTGGATCAACGTCAGACGCTGATCAGAAGGGTGCGATCGAGGCTGCTATCGCAGAGTATGAAAAATCTCTGCAAGCTAAACATGCCGAGGAAATCGCCTCAGCTGTCGATCGTGGTCGTATGGAGCAAGTCGCTAAAGGGAAGCTAAAGGATTCTCAACTTGTAAAGGCTCAGAAGAGAGTGAAGGAGTTGGAGGCTCAAATTCACGATTGGCAAGCTGCAGGCATCGTCCTTCCCCCACCTGCCCCTCCAGCTACAACAGCAACACCCCAAGCGGCTACCGCGAAACCACCAGTTGCCCCTCAGAAACCACCAGTCGCCCCTCAGACACCCGCTGCAGGTCCCTCTCAGGCCAGGCCTGCCGCTCAAGCCGGACCCAACGCGTTCAACCTTCCCCGAAAGCCTCCAGGTGCGACACCAACAGGGCCTGCAGGAGCAACACCTGGACGAGGAGGAGCTGTTCGCGGCGTAGGACGAGGGGGTTTGGCTGCTGCTGGACGAGGAGGAGCTCCTTTGCGACAAGCACCAGTCAAGTCAACAGCTCCTACTGCTCCTACAGGTGGTGGGGTCGGAGTGTCTATCATGGGTGCTGCTGCGAAGAGACCTCGTGAAAGCGGCGCACAGGAAGACTCCCTTGCGAAGCGTTTGAAACCTGCCGAACCTACAAGCTAACCCTACTTGTGACATTATTATATTCGTCCTGTACTCATTCACCTCACTGTACTCTACAATCCTCCTTACATTGCCATCTTTTTGTATACATGAAAGATTCACTCTCCCAATGGGCTTGTGTCCTCAATCGCTCGTGGCACACTTTTGCCACCATCTCCACGACAAGAGCGTGTTCATCAAATGGACAAGCAAGTAAGTGTGGGAAATAGTTTTGGTTCTTGCCGCTCGGCCAAAGGATTTCTATTTTTGCAACACATCTGGAGTGCGAATGTATGACCTGAACGCATTGTTGCCCCTAGCTACACCCCTCTTTCGTTGCGCTTTGAACGGCAGTCAACATCTGGATGAAATCTGGAGAGCTTTGGAAGCACGCAAAGAGGTATTTCCGTGACTATCTGCTATGTCCGGAGCGCAATGCTCCCAGTTCCCTCGTAAGTCAGCAAAGACTGGGTATACCAACATGTGAGTATATCTGACGGGTATACGGCGCCGATGGATTTAAAGTGAAGCCGAATCACTCTTGACATCTAGTCTCTGGGGCCGTCCATATGGTTTCTCAAGTCTTGAACTAGCTAGGACTGTTCCTCACTGAACATGGCCATTAGTCATGCATGCAACATGTGCTTCCTCCTCAAGAGCGTGGACATGCCAAACCCCACAATGACCCAGTCTAAACTTCGGGAGTATATTCCGTACCTTATGGCATGGACCACTTTCGCTGCTAATTCCGTATCTATGTGCCTAATTGAAATCTCTATCCTGAACACCCATGTCGACTGCCAATCTCCCAGCATACGTGAACCCCTCTCTTCACCGCACGCCCTCATACGCTGAAGAGCCGCGCGAGTATGAACAACGGATCGCTTTAGCCGATCGCCTGAGGCCCCGACCTTCAGGTAACTTTGTCAAGCAATCCAAAGGAGGCGGTGCCAGTCTGCGTTTAAGCGCACAGGAAGACGATGTTGCGCTTCCTGTGTATGGATCTGGAGGCCTTGTGGAAGGCACCGTCGACTTGTCCAAGACAGAGAGCGTGACGAGCGTGGAGGTCAAGGTCAGATAGTGCTGCGGATGAATAACTTGTTTTCGCACAGATTGAAATAGACATATTACTAGATTGAAGGCCGGCTCCTCATCAAGGAGATAGCGGAGGGAGGCTCTACGTCGGCTAAGTTGTGCTTGAACACTGCACTGTTGTGGATCAAGGATGCGAATAATCCCGTTTGTCCGTCTTCGCTGCGCTTCTCGATTCCGCTACCGCATACCTTCACCTATGAAGATAAGACCTTTGTCAGTCATCCATGATTATCAGGAAGTGCTCGAGAAACTTGCCTAACTTGACTGGGTAGCCCCTGCCTCCTTCTTTTGATGTAAAATTGTCCGGTCTGCCAGGATTTATTGCCACAATTGATGTAAGCTTCAAGAAATCCACTGACTTGCTTTCTGCTTCTCACTTCGGTGTCATAGTATTCAGTCAGTGCTACCATCGCGAAACCCCATCTTGTTCCTCAAATCAGATCCAAGAAATTCGGCATTCACATTGGGTCAAGGTGCATTTCCCGGTCATAATTACCAGTCCAATCGCTTACCTGTCTTTCCATAGTATTGTTTCTACTCCCTTCATATATTATCCACGATCTCGACCCGCAAGTGCTATCCCAGCTCCTCTGGTGGCAAATGCAACCGGATTCCAGCCTACACCGAGTTGGCGAGTATTCGAGTCTAGCATGCGTTCCAAATCCACTACTCGCGATGACATTACCACCAAATTTTACATCCCGACATCGAGAATGTTCTACATGTCAGAGCCGATACCATTCCATATGACCTTGGAAGCGTCGGCCGTATCCCTTGCTGCTTTCCTTCCATTCATGCCGACAGCCCATACGTCAGGTCCTGTCAAGGTGACTCGCGTACAACTGATGAGGCAAACGACTGTGGACGTCAGGTATGACCAGAAATCTATTCTTGACCGTCTCTCTTATATATGGTTCTAGGGACACTGTTGTTTCCGGCGTCAAAACCGACATATGGAGAACTGATTGCATCGGAGAAGGAACCTTCAACCTAGCAGTATGTATCTTCACACCGTACGTTCTGTATCATTGCTAATGCAACACGAATAGAGGGATGGGCCAACGTCCATCTCGTTTAGTGGTGAAATAAAGATTGCGGACAATGTCAAAATTCCTGGGTTCAAAGCTGCTGGCTTGAGTGTGAAGGTTGGTCTGATTTACTTGGCTACTTCTCGTCTCATCTCACTCATCCTATGAAAAAGGACTGTATTCTGTTGACTGTGAACCCCATTGACCCCGGAAATGCACCCTTCTTCGACATGCGACAGGTAATCCCTGTGCGCTTGTCGACTGACCCGTGGACACCGAACGGTGCAGGGATAGGAGCACATCAAGCTGATGCTTGGAACCGCACTCCCTCACCCGAAGACTCTGAACCCCTCAAACGAGCACCCAGTACGTAACTTGTAGGAGTAGCAGCCGATTTTGTACAATAGACTTCCCTGTAACATTTCTTGGTATCGATGACGTAGTAGTCAATGTCATCATCGTTTCTTTACTAGTACATAAGAAAACTGATAAACTGCTTTCTAAAGCAACTGCTCCAGCCATGTCACCTATATCCCAAGAAACTTCTATGCGAACAGACCGCCTCGTAGACGACTCCATCATTGACCCAACAACTGCCCCGACAGTGCTTCCACCTTCTCACCAAGCTCCGGCAACTAAGGTGGACGATATGCCTCAACAAGGTGATTACCTAGTTGCCTTATTCTTGTCGTAAATATGTTCCAACATCTCACGTGCATCAGCTTCAACGCAACCTGGAGATGGAGGCCATGTACACACGCACGGCCACACGGATACCTCGAGAGCTTCGAATAACCCCACCCAACACACCGAGAAGGTGCCATTCAAGGAGCAGGTCATAGGTGGGATATATTGCTGTTTATAATCTCAGTACTTTATACTTACCAACGCCCGCTTATAGGATACGCACAGGTCAGCTTCCGATCCTTCTGATCATTGCTTCGTTTACTCAAACGGAATCCTCATGTGCTTGATGATCAGAAAACTCGTGGGACGGTGCGTAGCATAAAATAGCTTTCGAAATGACCTCTCTGATGTCTTGCATAGCTTCTAGGCAAAGACGACTTGAAGGAGCACGGAGAGATGATTCTGGATGGGCAAACCACTCACGAACAAGATCGGGCCTGACCGAAATACCCGGCCCGGCATGACATTCATACTCGTTCAACAAGAGCGGGACTCAGGTCGGTTGGCACTCAATGCCATATTTCTCCCTTTATTTTCATTCAATGCTTAATGATGGAATGTTAGACTTCATCAGGAAACAATATCGTTTTTGTACTAGTGCTTGTTGTAAAAATAGCATTCCAATGTTGCCAGATAAGATAAGATCAATATAAATAGATCTCGGGGTCCGGAGTCACGACTAATTTTTCCATGAGCGTTCCCAATGCGGATATGTTCCCAGTCAGCCCTCCGATCACTTTGCTTAAAACATACCACCTACGTTGCATCCCCGCATCCTCTTCTGTCCTTGTTTTTTGTACTAAAAATCTCTAGCCTTCCGAGCAAAAATATTCTTACAAATTAGTATTCACTAGAATGGCCTTACCTTGGCAATCAACCAACCCTGAGGAGTTTTCTTCTTTCACTGAAAAATCTGGGGACTCGTGGAGCATAGAAGAAGCCGCAGAGAGGAACCCGGTCATTGAGAGTTCCGAGTTCGCATACAAGGTGTTTACCACCTTTACAACGTCTCCGCAGTGGTACTGAATGCTGGTGACTGTCTAACTCCTGCTAGGCGACGGACCTGGTCTCCATCAATGATGACGGCGTGAAAATGGCCGCACAACATGTTAGTCTGCACTTGGCGTCCTTTCGAACCGTTCGATATTCATTTGAGCCTTGCCATGACTCGCGTGTAGATCCGCCGGAAACTTTCGGTGGAATCATACACCCCTCGGACGTGGCGCACTCACCCGTTACACCTGTGTCCTTCGGAACCGTATAACGCTGCAGATCCTATGAATAAAACAGTGCTGGACTGGATCTTCCTTATCTCTTCTCTTAATTTCAGCTTTTGGTCTCCGAGAGAAGGCCACCCCGACCGATTCGGCGTGGAATGGCGAACGGGATGGGACTCCGGCGAGAAGAGAGTTTGGACCGGATATTGGTCTCTCGTTGCAGCGCTAAACCGAGGTACGCATGTTTGGGGATATACTATTGACAGTGTTGTTTATTCAGAATACAGCGCTGGAAGAAGATATACCTATCACCGATCCTAACTTCTACTCATCGGAGACACTCTGTCCGGACAGCTTGATCGAACATGTATTTCGCGAGTCCAAGCAGTCAAGTGAGCCTGTACCCCTGCTGCGAGAGCGAATAGCTGTCATGCGGGAAGTCGGGTTTATTCTTTGCAACGTAAGTAATCTTGACCGCAGGATGAGTATGTTAACCACAATTCCAAATAGAGCTACGGAGGATCTTTCAAGGTCTTCCTTGATGAGTTTCAGCGACACCATGATGGTCAAGGTACATCTCTCGATCTCGTCAAGATGGTGACCCAAACGTTTCCATCATTCCGGGACGAGGTCTGCTACGAAGGAACGAAAGGTATGCTCCCCCCTAAACGCATGCAATATGTATTTCCATTCATATCATTCTGTCAGTATGTCTATGGAAGCGTGCCCAAATTTTAGTGGCAGAGACTTGGGCGGCGTTTTACCCCGCCTCGCTCCATGATCCCCACCCCCTCTTCCCAGGCACCCGCGGTCCTGACATCCGGCGTCTTACCATGTTCGCCGACTACCGCGTCCCCCAAATCCTCCACCATCTCCGCATTCTCACATACCCCGCGCCCCTCCTCCAAAAACTCCACTCGCTGAATCCGCTCGCACCGGGTTCGCGGGAAGAAGTCAGTCTTCGCTCAGCGAGCATCGTTGCCGTTGAGCGGGTGCGGGAGGAAATCCTGCGGCTGATCAAGGAGGAGGAAGGCGGGGATTTCTCCGAGGCTGCTTCGGAGGCGGGGGTGGTGAGTAGCGTTTTGATTGATTTTTATTTGTGGGACCTCGCCAAGAAGGTGGAGAGTGGCGAGGAGAAGATTGAGGGGATTGAGACGGCTGAGATGGTTCCCATTCACCGGACGAGGAGCATCTGGTACTAGACTCGTGGGAGTCTCTTCCACGCTATAAGAGCGAATGACTGCACCAGAGCGTATGCATCTCACCAAATTAGATTTTAGACGTGGTCGACGATGAGTCCCAAGATACCCCCTCACATAGAGAATTTTGATATCTTTCTTAATGTTATCGCTATGCTATCTATACTTTTGCTGTCTTCCACGCGAAGTATTCTGAAACCCGTTGAGCAACTTGAAAGCTTTGATGTGGGAATGGTTTATGGGACTTTCTGATCCTCATTCGACTTGACGGAAGTGCCAAATCGACTAGAGCCACCCATTACAAACGTCCATGAGGGATTGTATATTCCTGAGAGGGAAATAAATCTTCCAGATCAGGCAAAACATATCAAAGGGTGCAAACCTGATTCTGCCTAGATCGCATGAACTTAAGGTTCGCGAGGTCGTTGACAAGCTTATCAACAAACAGCCCGATGAAGCATAGCAATACAATTCAAAACGTTTCAAAACGAGATACTGACGAGGGGATGAACCCCAGTGAGAACCGGTTCCGCGCTGTGCTGCAAGAAAACTGGAAAATCTGCTCTGACCTGCATTCCCGGACCTGCACGGATTTTCCCAATTAAATGAAGCCTTTGCAGATTTTATCTGCTTGTCAACTGTCCAATGGGTTTCACAGCGTTGAAATATTCTGCGTCGATCTGCTCTAAGCAGCGCCGTTCCGAGCACATCTGAGGCGGTCTGGGTTGTTCTGTGTGGTGCTAAATCGGTTTATTTCTGCTCATATCTGTATACATCTGCTATGTACTGTAATTGCTCTCCCGTACCCATACTCTCGCTCCCGCCTATCCAGGCCTATCCTAAATTCCGTCAATGAAAGAAGTTTGCGGTGCCTCATATCCTCGGTAGTCCCTCGATCCGAATAAGTGAATAGGTCGGCTAGACAGAAGGCAGCCGGTTGGCAAACCCGGGGATGGACGCAGCGTACCTTTGCTTGTCATCCTGCGAAAGTAGCCAACTTAAAAGCGCGGCGAACCTGATAAGGTCGATATCAGCAAAAAGTCCACATACAAAATACAAAAGGTTACCTCATCTTTGGCTTTGCGTGCCATAGAGACGATGTTCGAGGCGGAAGGTGAGTTTGGGTTGACTATATGCGGGTGATTGGGATATATGCATCGAAATAGTGGAACACGCACCATTTCTCGGGATTTTGGGTAGTGGTAAGGCACCTACGCAGTTTATATCACCCAGCAGTCCCCTGTGGATTCTAAACGACGTCTTACCAGAGCCCAAATCGCCAGTCATCGACTAGCCTGCCTGGAGAGGCGCATCTGACTCCCTTAGCGCTCAGATCGGATATGGAGGTTTTCTTGACAGCGAGGGTGGTGTAAACGTGTGCTGAATGCGTTGAGCAGCTCGGGAAGGGTGTATAAGGAACGGGAAGTGAGCGTTTCTGGAGTGTGAAGAACCTGTGGAGGGAGATGGTGGTGGTACAGAAGAGAGAGTGGAGCGACGGAGTTGGGAAGCAAAGTTGAATTATGCCACGAAATTGAGTGCGAAAAAAATCAGACGAAGGTGAGCAGAACCCCAAGAGATGAATCGACTGGGGTCGTCGAAAGTTGTTGAACAACTGAGATGGACGTCATCATGAGCCGACAAACGACTTCTCAAGTTCTATTTATAAACTCAAGTCGTGGCAAATCTGGAAGCTTTCAGATTTGCCCGGAGTGACTCGGCTCTGCACAGCTGTCTAGCACGCTCTCCAGAAAACAGCAGAACCGGTTTTCACTGGGGATGAACCTCAAGAAAAATCATGTAAGGTAGTAAAATGGGGAGAGTCGGGCATGACTATCAGAGTCCTCGTCGTCTTCTTCTGTTTCTACTTCGTCATCAGAGGAGCCAGGGGACCGCCATCTCCGATTCCGGAAAACATCAACGTCGTCGCCTTCTTCCCGAAGTATGCTGATATAGAGAGTTGGACCTTCGCCAGATTATCACTTAGAGGTCAAAGACTTACTGGTCAAATAAACTCAATGTCTGCCTTTCGGCAGCATCATCCTCGCTCTCCACATTCAGAGGTCTTATGCCAGTCAAAGCACTAAGATATACCAACCTGTCGTCATCGCCGTCGTCGGGTTCCAGAGTTCGCACGGTTAGCGGCGACGGCTGGAGTCCTTCAGTACATGGAGACGATGGCGTCGGGCTGTGAAGTACTATGTTCCTCTCCACTCCCGCCGTGACAATATGCAGGAGGTGAGGATGGAATAACACCGTGTTCACGATTGACTTGTGGCCTGTCAAGCGACACAATGGCGTTGCGATCTCGACAGGTACTATCTTCTGATCAAAGTGGCTTTCCGTGAACGCTACGGCGGTCGTGTATGAGAATGAGGCTTGCAAATATCCACAAGTGAGCCTGCCACCCACCAATTGTAGACAATGATTCATAAGAACCCCATTCGTTTTTGGAAAAAACTTTCCTTCGCTGTTCCAATTGCGCAAGCGGAGGGATTCTCCAAACGTAGCCACGGAAATCGTCTGAGCCCCCAGCATACAAATCATCAGTTCCAGAATCTGGACTCCCGAAAGATCCGTGCTATAAAGCAAGCACGTTAGAGGGGCCACCTTGTCCTACTTGGGCTTTGCAACAGTCTTACTTTCATGGTACAAGAATTGATATACGTCCTCTGGTTGGGTGGATTCGGGGTTCCATCCGGAAGGTTAGCACCGCTAAGGACAGCGAGAGGATCTGGATCCGATAACGCGTATATGGTCGGTTGATAGTGCTAATGCAAAAGTAATAAGGGGGCAACATCCCATGTACATGTTATTGTTATGAAACGCACCATGAACGTAACTGCTAATTTTGTTCCTAATATGTACCATACATATTATGGACGTGGACATACTGTTTCGAAGGAATTCACAAACCTTCTTTGTCAAAAATCACACTATTAGATTCGGGATTACACAGGTGCCTCGTCCCCTTCCTAGTCAGTTTAGTATTATACTAGCAACCATATCGAACCTTGTACACACTGAAAAAGAGCACACACTTACCCGCTGTACGATCCCTTCGTTGCTCCTTTTCGTGAGAGGACCGAACGCCATCCTCGTATCCCGAAGAAAGACACGACCTATGCCATCACTTGTTACGAAGAGGTGATCAATAGTGGGGTGATACTGCACGCCCGTGATCTCAGATTCCGCATGTAATGTGTCTTTTGTTGTTCTGTCATGGTTTGAGCGTCCGTCATGCCGCCGAATCTTTCCATCTTCGCTGAACGACAATCATGATAGAAGTGGGTTATTGTTCATGCCCCGCGCAAAGCTGCACAAGAACGATGACTACCAACCTTGCGCTCATGAATACCTCGTCCTGCACAGGGTGGCAAGTGATTGCACGGATACTGTCCTGACCAAATTCATAGAGAGGTTGAGAGATTTGCAACAAGCATACGGCTGGTCGAAATTCACATTATGTTCTCGGTAAATTTGATCAGGCAAATGGACGCGGCCTGAAGCTGAAGGCTTCACGTCGGACTCAAGATATGCAATATCATACTTGAGGACCGTTTCAGATGTACCTCCGCTAGAAAAATCCCATCAATATACGAAAGACATGGTTCCTCCGTTGAATAACTGACGAAAAGAGGTAACGGTTGTTGGCAGAAAATTCAAGACAGAATATGTTGCCCTAGATTGTGAAAGCTTTAGACCAGACCAGGTTCATGGGAAACATTTGGGATACTTTGGGACCTCTCAAAGCGATAGAAGGAGACTTGATGTCGTCTTGGTGAAAATCCCACAGGCATATGCGTAGATCTGGTATTTGTTATAGACACCGCCATCGACACGTCGAAAAGTCATAGATTTTGAACAGGTAATTTGAGAAACTGGTGATTCTTTGCTACTTACCGTCACCACCACTGGCAAGAAACCGACCATCTCCGGATGAGAATGCCAGGGCGTTCACGCATGACGTATGGGCCTCGAGCTTTCTGGGTGGATTCATTCGTATAAATCATATGCCATTCAAGACAACCCGGGGGAGAAGCTGACTGCGCATCTGGAATAATCACATACCTCGAGTACGGAAAACCATGCGCGTTATTCACAATCGCCCCACACAATTCCTCTCTAGCCGAGCCTAGGTTCAACACCCCACTGCGGGCTCCTGGGTAACGAGAAGCATATGGGATACCAGGAATAGCATGCCTTGCGCTCGGGTTTCGCGATTTGCGATCCATGTGAATGTTCACGGCGGCATGAGATCGTCGTTTAGCAGGTGTGAGTAGTCGAGAGTCTGAGAGCGCGGCTCGGGCTCAGGCCTGAGAAGGCTTATCTAATCAGTTTAATTGCGCCGCCTCCGAGGGCCAGTCCCATCGAGGCTGAACGCGACGTGAAGTCAAACTTTTCTTTTCCTGATCGGCATTCTGTTTACCTTCTACGACGAGCAACCGGCAGCGACAAGAAGGCTAAAGCATGCGCAGGGACTTTCCGCTGTGATTGTACCCTGCTGGACCCCGAATTTACTAGCTATGTGGCACTCCTGCGGCCAAGGGAGCTAGCCGTAATGTCTTGGTATTATCGTTCCCAACGCGTTTTGAACGCGTTTAACTCTAAATAATATCACAATACACTGGGGACCTCCAAGATCTGGGAGTCCAGCGACGGCTCGGCCTTTGGGGCTCTGGATATTTGCTAGGGCACTGGAACCGTCACAGCATGGATAATCCTTGGAGGTTCTGTCTCAACCACTAAAAAGACGCCTTCTTGAGATCCAGCTAGAAGCACGACATTCCTCACACATGAAGGCTACATGAATATCTTGACGTGTCACCACCAACGACTTCCAGACACGTCCAGCTTTAGCTGGGCACTTGTAACCCAGCGAACGTCGGCCGCCCGCTCGACTCGCTCCTCTTCGGACGATTCGCATTCTACTATTCTTCCGAGTGGTTATTTTTGCCGCACAAACTGAGACATTTGCTTCGAGAACTACAAGCCATGCCAACCAACGTTGATGTAACCATATGCATGAGGGAACATTCACCGAAGGACTGTCAAAGTCCACTCAATGCACGCTGATTACAACGCCACCCGCTGGCAACAAAGGAATGGGATGCTTCTTCTAGGTATTGGAGTGTGAATTGAAATGCTTAATGTCTTCTTTAGAGATATATTACAGGCTTGAATGCGACATCACCCTTACTACAACGTGGAACTTAAGTTCTACGCCAAGTTAGTAGTGGCTATTGAACGCACGGCTTTCTCGTTTGGCTCCTGTGGCTGCTCTCTCTGAATGCGGGAAACCCCAGGCGAATTTCTGTACGTATTACTGTTCAAAGTCTCGCACAAGCATTGTTGTCAGAAAGCAAGTCGAAAATATATCCCTGAGTCCCCCTGCAGCGACGGTGAAATTCCATCAAAACTGGGGCTGTAAACATCCAAACGAAGGAATGGAAACACTCATACGAAGCACCGAGTAACTATGACACAAGGAGTCTGGAGATGCATGAACAGTCCCCACTGTAATTATGCCCGACACAAGCCCGACAAGAAGCAAGGTAAGAATATTTCCGATTCACCCCGCTACAGCGGTGAATTGCTGAATCCGACCCAGCGACAATCATCTAACGAGGAAAGGAAGAAACCCACCTGTTAACTCTCTGCGTGAGTTAAGCACGAAGCGCTCAGCACATGCAAAAACGCCGACAATGTCCCATAAAGGGTGGCCAGTATGTGGCGCGTCGGTACCTGCCGACCAACCACGACACCAACACGAAAATCTATCATGATCATGAGCTGGCCATTCAAATGTCAGAAAACGTTACCGCCGGCAAGATTTGCAATTGAAACAGCTTCGCTTCTATGTAAAGGAGACTTTGGTGCATGGCATATTCAATGTCGGAGAAACTGCTTGTTTTTATAACTCGCCGAGAAAACTGCAGGTATGCGTATGCTTGCTTGTCGTTGACGAATGGTGCAAGTGTCGTCAATCGATGAGTCGTGAAAAACTTTCGGGGACGGCGGATATGGGCTGTACACTTTACTGGCAGAAAGCGAAGTTGAATTCGCCACGCATGCCATTCATGTTGTAGTATCATATGCAACAGTGGCCTGCTTTCCTCTACTATGCGTTCTATTCGGAACGCCTCTCTACACTGCCGCATGCGGTCGCACCTGTCGTGACTAGTAGGAACTGAGAACCGCTTATACCCTAAAAGCATCGAAATCCAGACAACACCTCGAGGAGTCTTCGAGCGATCAAACCCTGACGTCGAAAATGACATCGCTTGGAGCCTAGATACGTCTGGGGTGAGGAGTAACGTTACTGCAGATAAGCTAGTGCGTAGCAGAATTCCAGGCTGCTTCCGGGTTTCTAAGAAAGGTGTGTCAAAATATAACGGGGGTCATACACACATATTGATAGAATCGGATAGATGATTTTACTGCCCCTCCTAATAGAGTAATAGCAGTAATAACCGAGAGAGTTCTTCGCCCCCCACAGAGGTGTAAAAATACACGTTTCATTTGTACTATGTATCCTATCGTGATCAACGTGCCGCAATTATATTGAGCTTTCGCACGTTCGCCGGAGACGGCCAGGAACACGACAGTCGTGCTCAGCAGTGCACCGACCGAGGTGAACACGTATGATCGACGAAGGACATGTACAGCAGTTGAGGCGTGGTGGCAGAGGGTGTGTCTTCCGCCAAGCACCTGGAGATCAGTGTGACTCAGAATATGCATGACTGAAAAAGCATGGGGTGAGTTCCCATGTAAATGTAGAGGCAAAAACCTGGCAAAACCCGAAGAAGCCGGGTCTGGATCTGATCTGGGGAAGAAGACATGTCAAGAAGTAAGTTTTGTTGAATGACTGATCGTTTCAGGACGACAAAGCATAACTGAAGCAGCGATGAACGGGATAAGATGAGTGGGGATACGTACGCTGGCTTGATGATGGTGGTGATGATGAAAAGTTATTAAAAGAACTGTTGTTGAGGTTTGGGGTGATGAGATTGATCTCGGAGGGTGAGAAACAGGTGGGGACTCCGACTGGGGAGAAAGTGACAAATGAAAGGCTATGCAAAAAAATTACGGGATGCCATCAGGACAAGGGCCAAGGGTGATCAAGCATGTTATGGGGTAGAAACCTGAGAGAATTGACGCGGACAGCAACATATAATAATGATGTTTCGAATTAGGGCTCAGCCTTGCCTAGACTTGCCAAGTCCAGTATAATGTCGTTGAAAACGTGGCAGCTGAGATCGAGGGTGGTGAAATAATAGCACAATCTCACGACATTTGTGCAGCAAGTGACCGGGTGAAGCGAAAGAAGAAAAGAAGGGGCAAGCCAGGAGCGAGATTCTTCGAGAGTACAGGGCTAGATTTAGAATCTCGGGAAGTACCAGAGGGAGGGCCCAGGGATTGAAAATGAAGGCAGATATGCGCAAGAACAAGATCGTGCGGCGTTATCGCATCTGGACAAGGATGTGCTGCGTGTGTGTGGGCTGTCGCTGTCGCGCCCACCGGAGAGGGTCGTGTGCAATGAATCTGATTTCGGGGCAGAAATTAAATTTACCGCGGGTGAACATGCTGGGAGAGAACCAGTGACATGGAAGAGGCACGGCAAAACAATGGGGGATCGGCCATGCAGCCATACATGTGGGTCCTGGCTACGCAGCGTTTTTTCGAGCGTTGCTGGCGGGAGTAAGATGTACCCTGAGGTGGATAAAGGATTGGGACCCATACGGAAAAGAGAATAAACACATGAAAGGCGGTGAAAACGTTTGTGGCGAGGATGGCCGGAGGAGATACGGGCCGAAGCGGGAGTAGTAAGGGCGACCGCGGCAAGGAATGCGGGGAAGAGAAGAAAAAAAGCGTTGTTTGGTCACGGTCATTCCCCGGACTATCACTCTTCGTCTCAAACCATCAGGTAGTCTCTGTATTATATAGCACTCACACACCATACTCACCCTTTTCCTTATCGCAATGCAGTCCTTCCACCTCATCATGGTCAACTCAAATGCTGACCCCGACAAACCGGTTGCTAGGCCCTACAAGTGTCCATATCTGCTGTGTGGAAGGGCTTTCAGTCGTCTAGAACATCAGGTACGTTTCCCAGCTGCTCTTATCTCCGTCGACCGTAACACCCTCGTTCGCAGACAAGACACATTCGCACTCACACCGGCGAAAAGCCATTCGTTTGCACCTATTCCTCCTGCGAGAAACGCTTTTCACGCTCAGACGAACTCACCCGTCATTCTCGCATCCACAACATCGACCATCATCATGCCACCGCACACACCACTGCAAGCAAAAAGGCCTCAAAAGTCAAGATCGATTTCCCTATGTCAGATGACTCTGCTATCGGTAGCTTTTCCCATTCCAGAGACTCGAGGGGATCAGACGATCCAGCAGGCATTAGAGTGAAAAAGAAGGCCCGAAGTCGCGCAAACAGCGATGATGAGGTACTTATCTCTTCTCTGCTTCCACATCCCTCGGTGGAAATTACCCCACCTTCTTTCATTATTCCTTATCTTCGCAATTTTACTGATTCATCGATGTCCTAGGATGAATCTTACGCACGCCCGACAGCAGTCGGTTCTTATGACGCCCCCCTCTCCAGGCGGGGGCACCAATTACTCTCCTTGACGCAGCCGTTGCCAGCGGTCCCAACCCCATCTCCCTTCACCGCACTTTCATCAGTTGCCATGGACGAACTTTATGTTCTTGAACGACAAGAAGCCTTTCGACGAGCAGAGTATGAAGCACGCCATGCAGAAGCTCTGCGGCGCGCAGAGTCACATCGGCAAATCCATTCTGCAGGTCCTGCTGACTCGTATCCACATCCACAACTGCGACACAGGGTTAGCAAAAGCGCTACCACTAGTCCTATCATGCGGAACGCAGTGGCCCTCGGATCGACCGCCAACGACGAGCGGCATTTCTTCGGATTGTCTAATGAACGAGACCCTACATTCTCTACCCGACCCTCAACTGAAGATCTGAGCAGGGATCATCAAACGCAAACGCGCCCTAGTGCCAAGAGGCGCCTCAGTGGCCCGGCATGGCATATGGCACCTCCTCAACATCCGCAACAGCAACATCAGGACCCTCCCCTGATCCAATCCCGGTCTTCCGGGCACCTCGTAGATACGATGCGGGGCAGCAGCCACCATCATGGACTCTGGAGCCATCCTTATCATCATCCCCATCAATATCGCCATTTGGGTGCAGAAAGGAGCGGAAGTGGGATTGCGCATGGGCACGACGAGTCCCCATCGCCTATCAGCTCGGATTCGGAGTTGCCTGCTCATGAACGGGCCCATGTTTCACAATCGCCGCCTAGGATGTTCCATTTGCATGGATCGTCCCATGGTGGGCATGGGCACTCGCATTCGTCGGAACAGTCGCCGGTACATTATTCATCCGCGGTGCGCACTACCACGTCGTCCGATTTTGCTTTCACGCCATCGACGAGTCCTTTCCTCGGTCCCCTGAGGACGCTCAATCTACATTCTGCCAATCCTTCGAGGGCGCCTTCGCCGATTCTCCTACCGCCCCCTTCGTCTTCCGTATTGAACGGGGACGACCATATCTCGCATTCTAGGACAGGGAGCACCTACGGAAGCCCGCCATCCTCTGCCAGCTCGTTCTTGAACCGAGGATCGTCCAAACAGCAGCAGCAACCTCACCGACGCGACCGACATCATACTTCGTCCTCAACCTCGTCTTTCCATAACTATGGTGGTGCATCTTCGCAACTGCCCACGCCGCAGCTTTCCAGCGGCCCGAGCAGTAGTGGAAGCAGTCCAGGGACTTTGGCGCATAGTATCGCAGCGCCTACTCTCATGCAGCACCACATCGGGGCGGGAGGAAGTGGAAGTGGGAGCGGTACATTGAGCGCCTCCAGCTCTCGTGCACCCTCGCCCTTGCATTGGACTCGCGGGTCGCCACCTTCCACTGCCTCTACCGCACACAACAGCAGTCATAGCACTAGCCACACGCATCACCTCGCTCATTCGGTCCGTATGGCGTTTGGGATGACGCCTATCCATTCACATCCTCCGTCGAGGAGGTCTTCACCCCCTCCTCCGCCTGTCCCGAGAAACACGAGCTGGAGTGCGAATTCATCCAGTCCGTTCCACCAACAGCATCATCACAACCCGTACCAGCATGGTCTTCACCAACCTCACGGAGGGCACGCTTACGGGCACCTGTCCGGTGTATCAACCCCATTCAATTCTCTATCCATGGGTGGTGGCGGTGGTGCTACCTCCATGCCGGGCAGCAGATCGGGCTCGCCGCCTATCAAGTTACCGCCGTTGAAGACGTTGCCCAGCAGCGCCATCGGGTCGTCAGCGGAGCTTAGTGGCTTGATTGACAGCAAGGATCATGTTGTGGATGGGCATTCCTCGTCGTCGTCGGCGACGGCTGTTGGGGATTCGAAGATGGACGAGGAGGGCACGAAGGTGGAGTTGCCGGGGTTCAGTGAGTTCGAAGCTGCGACGAGGGGTCCGGCTGCGGCGTCGACGACGGGCGCGAACGCGAGGATGTCGATCGATTTCGTGCGTTAACTGCGTCATGTTTCCATGAATAATGAGGCTGCTTCCTTCCTTTCTTTCTTTCTTCCCTCTCTGGGATGCGTTCTCTACCGACCATCCCCACCCACTCTCCACTCATGACCCGACTCCGCGCCCTGGCGGCCACGTATCATTATATCTCGTCGATCCGTGTACCAGCCTCCTACCACCCATGTTGTTCATTCGTTCACGATTACTGCACATACATACATTATAACCAACCTATACACACATGCCTACATACATGCATATACTCTTAGACTACATAGACCAGGGTTCTCTTGCTGTCGGGTTCTCTCTTTCTTTCTCTTTTTGTCTTGTCCTTCTACTTATTCACTTACCCCAACCCACCCCACCTCCGCTTTTTCTCCTCGCTTTCTTTCTTTACTTCCTTCCATAACCTCTTCTCCGAATTCCCTCTCCTCTGCTCTCAACCTGTTACTCCTACTCTCTCATAGACGCATACATTGGTACACTCGGCTCAGCAGCCCATAGACTCCCTCCTGCATAATCTACATCTGGACTTTCTTGCTCTAATTACCATTGGAATGACATTTACGTCTATGCAACCCCGCATACATAGATTTGCCTTGGCACGCGCAGCACCCATCCGGCTCCTACTTGGACTTTCTTCCTTCGCGCTACAAGTACCAAGGTTTAGGCGCAGGAAGCCACTTAGCCGCAGGCCAAGATGCATCAGCGTGGGTGTGTTCCTTGTTCTTATCCCTTGTCCCGGTACCACGGAAGCTGGAACTTCATATCAACGTCTATCAACGTGCGCCAATGTTATGATTGTCTCATCACAGCTCATCATTCCAGGTTATTGTTGATGTTATCGTTATCCTGCGTTATCTCACTGTTGTTTTGTTATCGAGACCCATTCCAATTCCAGGGAGTTCCAGGGGGTGGAAGGTCGGACCTCGTCTTGGCCCGTCCTTCCGATAGTACGTCCGCGCTTGATTGATAAACTCCTGAAATTCAGCCAAACATTATGATACTGAAACGCACACGTGGAATGCTAAGTTTGGATACGCGGGGATGGGGTATTGGGGCTGCTACGGGGACAGGGATGTGGAGATACCCAGAGATGCATAGAGATGCCCATGGTCTGGGAAACGTGGAATCGGATGATACTTGCAATTTCGAGGATAAAAACCATGTTCAACGCGTATACGTATACGCGTATATGTTCAAACGCGTAGTGCTTCTGAAGCACACCATCGAATGGTCAGATCTGGGATGTATGGAATGTTGACTGTATCGCTGTAGACTCAACCGTATTCCAGAGAAAGTTGGAAGACGTGCCGAAATCTGGGGAGCCCGCACGTTGCGCAGTCTTGATGGAGAGTTGAGAATTAAGTTCGGTAAAACTTGAAAATGTATGCGCAAACACTTGGAAGGAATTCGTCTAGACCCCAGTTTTCGACACGCCAGAGAATCAGATGAAAGAAACAGGATTGTTCATCGAGTTTGATATCGTATGATGAAATAAAAAGGAATACTAGGGCACAAAATAACAAACAATAATTACAGTCTTCACCTTCGTCTGGTGCGCGTTGAGCTCTGGAACTTTGAGGTCTCTCTCCTCAATCGTCTGCAATGAGATTTTGTATCAGTGGGGCACGTCATATCTGCTTCTGTTATTACGCACCTTGTCGCCCGCTCCCTTTCAATTTCCCTCCTCTCCACCTCCTCAGCCGTCAACTCCTCAAACTTCGTCCTAAACTCCTCTGCCTCCGCCCAGTCTCTCCAAACACTCTTCAGTGTCTTCGGCCCTCTCCCATCCCTCGGCGCCCGGCCCCAGCCAAGTCCCAACCCCGTCTTATCTTTCACCAGGCCAAAGCCACTGCGGTCCCGTGACGGCTTGTCCGCTGTACCTTCGTCTGCGTCGGCACGGTCTCCAGCTATGACACCCCATTCGATGGCATCTTTCTTGTGCTTCACCAGTTCTTCGTGAATTGCATGAGCGACGAGGGCGACGGCCTCTCCCGTTAAGCCGAGCTCAGAGCAGAGTTTTATTGAAAAGGCTTCGGGTGTGAGCGGTGATAGTAGGTCCCATTCAATGTGGTCCATGAGATGGTGGTTTGCAATTTGGAC
The DNA here is from genome assembly GCA_014925845.1 of Crassisporium funariophilum. NCBI lineage: Eukaryota > Fungi > Basidiomycota > Agaricomycetes > Agaricales > Crassisporiaceae > Crassisporium > Crassisporium funariophilum. The sequence goes on from JACGCL010000006.1 coordinate 1,142,466, forward strand.
GTCAATCTGTAACAAGGCATAAGGTCATGTAAGATGCTGCGAGAAAGAACTTGAGACTCACGCTCAGAATGACTCGACATTCGGGTAGCTCTTCGCTACTGGGCGGGATCGCGTCCACATCCATAGCGCCATCTAAGCCTAGTTCCATTGACGCCACACCTTCGTGTTCTTCCAACTGCGCACGAATTTGGTTTGTCACGGTATCTACCCATGTTTTGGCTGGGATACCGAGGTCGTAGCAGAAGATTTTCGCAAAAGTTTCGGGTTTGGTGAGGGTGTCATTGATGTTCCATACAAAACAGTCTCTTATTCGATGCGTATCGGTTTCGAATTCAACGCGTATGGGGACGAGGGATGTTCGTTTTAGCGCATGGGCTTCTACAATATCTGCAGCGCTAGTGGATGCACGTGTCAGGATATGAATGAAATAGGTCGCATGAATAAAACCTTACGGGTACTCGTGAGGTGTGGGCACCATCAGTCGGGGTTTTATGAATCTTTCTGGCGGGATCATTCCCAGATAACTTTGGTCTATTTCCGCCTTCTCTGGGTGTGGTGGTGGAGCAGGCCGCGGTGTTGAGACTCCAGTGGCAGAATTGAAAACATTTATACCGGTGTTCATCCGATTTCTTGACTGTCGTATTGACGTTCTGGTGCCTCCACTTGCCATGAAGTCTGAATCGTCTGAATCAAGAGCTCCAGCGTCCGGAATATCATCCCCCGAACCCGGGTCAGCGTAGTTGATCACCCCTCCCCGTCTTGTAGCAGTACGAGCATGCGATGTCGAAGAGGAAGCGAGAATAGGTTGTACAAGTAGCGATACGCCAGTTTTCAGCCTTGAGGCGTATGTCGATTGATATGCTTGTGTGGTAGTTGGAAGAGGAGGGCGCGGTGGGTTCGGAACAGCGACGGGCATGGCTGGTATGATGGGCACAGGTTGGTGATATACAGGTTGTGGCTGTTGATATGTGGCGGGGGTGGGCGCCAAATTGCTTGTACGTGTCGTACGTGCTCTGCTACTGCGTGTGCCCGATTGAGGGTTTTTGGGCGGGGGCGTAGTGGTCGTAGACCAATTGTGAAGGTTTTTCATGTATGCTAGGGGTTACTGAGTTATTAGAGGGTCAAAGACAAGAATTGTTTATTGACATACCTTTTGAGTGCGCTGGTTGTGGTGTTGGCGAGGCGTAGGCGGCGTTGGCTGCGGTAGTAATCTGGGTCCATGTTTGGCGAAATTGAGAATCGGACATGTTCCTGTTGATATCAAAACTGGCCGTATTCGCTGCACCCGCTTGAGCCTGTGGATACCCACTCGAGTTGTCCGTCATTTTCCTTCGCTAAAATTCAAATAATTCCCAAATATTGAAGCAGTTTCTGATTTGAATTTCTGTGTGTTGAGCACGGCTTTGAAGTTGCCACACGATGGATGAAAGCCCGAATGAAATAATTGAGCTCTTGAAGCACACTGTTTGTGTCGACACCAAAAAGAGGAACAGTTGCGCAAACGCGACCTGTCACATATGTGATCGTGTGACAGTTGCCCTTTAGTTTGAAGGCTCGCATGTGTCACTCTGTTTTGTGTTGGATATGTTAATGACTTAACGACCACCACAATCAATTCTGACCGCAGCTAGAGCAAGTGTATGGCAAGCGGATGCTCAACCGCTACCTCCTTGCGAACTCCTCAAAGCTCTGTCTTCGGCCAAACTATGCGCTTCGTCGGCTCTATTCCACCCCGAAGATTCAACACAACCAGTCAATCGTAGACCTGCTGCGAAAATGTAGGATCACCTCATACATTCTAGCGGAATATCTATTGACGAACGCGTGGTATAGATAAGGAAGATGAGGAGAATAGGAATGGAGGGAACGTTTTCAAGATACATGCCTTCGTCAGAGCCATTCAATCAATTTCAAGACTAGACAAGGCAATACAATGCGGGAATGAGATACTTGAAGTAGGTGCAGACTGAAAAACGCTGCATACGTGAACCTAATCTTTTTAGCTCCGTGGTGTAGGTCCTGGAATAATAAAAAGGATCGACGATTATTTGCAGGAAGCTTCCGAAGAGGCAGGCGGTATGTCTATCTACTGACAAATTTTGCGCTGAGCATAGAACTCAAGTATCCTAATAGAAATAAACTTGGACCTCAGGAAGAGCAGGGCTCTCACCTTTCTCAAGTCAGTGCCAGGAATCGGGTGAGGTCACCCACGTTTCCACCTGTGCTATGGTTCTAACGATGAACGCAGCCCTGCAAAAGCCAAGAAATTGGTAGATGCCGGATGTCTAGGGCCAGATGACCTTCGTTCTGGCAGATTCTCCGCTTTCTTGAACGCGAAACAGAATGTACAATATAAGTACATGGGTCTCGACTACCTTGCAGTTCAACGCCAAGAAGCTGAGGACGTTTTGGTAACCACCTTCATTCCCTTACTTTTTCTTGTCCGCTCATGCAATAATTACAGAACTTTTGTCGCGATAGCCTCGGTCCTTCCTATGAAGTTGTTCTAGTTGGCGAATTGTGAGGACGAGTCTCCATTCTCCATGACAAGAAAGACTGATTTAATCCCCAGTCGGCGAGGAGCCTCTTCTTCAGAAAAGATTGAGCTCATGGTCTCTCATCCTGACTTCGTCCATCTTCCATTACCCAACGGAACTTCGCGATATCTATCGGCTATACCCAAGTCAAAGGCTGGTCCGAAACCATACCAGAGGAAAAATACCAAAATGGACGCAAAACAGGAGAACTTTCTACATGAAAGGGTCATCCCTCTTCTCCATCAACGCGGGCTCATGGTCCAAGATACTCGCCAGAGCAAGTCAGTATGGCAAGGAATTGCGAGACTGCCTGGCAGTCCGGCTGGGTGGGAAAGCAGCAGAGAGCGCGTTGAAGCCATCAGACTTATTCAAGGGCAATATCGGGCGATGACGGTGCAGTGAGTGGGATAATTGCAAGTTTGCTCCCCTTTTTCTAACCAACTCTCCAACGCAGTATGGTCCCGCAAAAGTCACGCGGTGCCTCACTGATCCATTTGACGGGAGATGATGCATTCATAGAGGATATCAACTGGAGAGCCGAGCAGCTTGGCCTTCATTTCAACAACTTTGGACTATGGAAGGTGCTGTCGAACAGCAACGAAGTGACTGTCGCCGAGGCGCTCGAAAACCCAGAAAGCCTTACCCACGGCTACTGGTCCCTCGTAAACTCAACAACGGAGGCAGAGATCTTTGAAGAACTGGGTATGGACTTTGTTGTTCCCGAGAAAAGAAATTTCGAGTTTCTGTCCGATAGGCCTCAGCGTAGGAGGAAGACAGCGCTAGTCTAGCATACCTTTTGGCTTCTGTATAATGGGAAAAGTAATGTACTGCAATGTTATAATGGGGATTTTGTATTTATCTCGTGTCTGTATTGACGTCAACTCGGCAACCGGGGATCTAGCGTATAACGTTACTTGAACGGCAACCACCATGGCTCATTTGACCAAAGCAACTGTGTACAACATCGAGGACTCGAACATCGCGCTCTTAGGCTCTGATGTAAGACCTGCATTCCACCCGCACCCAACTATGCTTGATCATTGAACGAAACACCGTCGCGCAGCTTGAGAAGCACGTTCGTGAAGAAGCAGGAGACGAGGAAAGCGCATGGAAGGACGCTGGGTCGTCTCCCGGGCTGCAGATCTGGCGCATTGAGAAATTCCATGTCGCTGTGTGGCCCAAGGAACGAGTGGGCTCGTTTTACGATGGAGATTCGTATATAGTCCTTCATGTGCGTTGCTCAAGCGCATACAGCCAACAAGTGAATTGACAACGACACGGCTATTCTGTGTAGACGTACAAGAAGACTCCCGATGCAGAGTCTCTCTCGTATGACCTCCACTTCTGGCTGGGCCAAAATACGACCCAGGATGAAGCTGGTACAGCTGCATACAAAACCGTTGAACTGGACGATCGTAAGTTTCTCTCATTCCCGTAAACAATTAGAATCTCGCAATCTGAACAACCCCCGCTATCCCAGATCTTCACGGGAAACCCGTCCAATTCCGCGAAGTGCAAGGCTACGAGTCCCCTCGATTCCTATCTTACTTCCCGCGCTTCATCTGTCTCCAAGGCGGCGTAGCCACAGGATTCCAACACGTATCCGACCCGCCTCCCTTGGACATCAAGAAACTCTACAGGGTCAATCTCTCCAAAACTGCCGGGGGTCGTTCTAATCTCGTCGTTAGAGAGGTGCCAGCTACTGCTGAGAATCTTGTGGAAGGAGACGTGTATGTGCTTGATAAGGGAGCGCAGATCTGGCAATTCAATACGAAAGCGAGCGCTGGTCAGGAGAGGTTTAAAGCTGCTGAGTTTGTGCAGAGTCTGGTTACTGAACGACAAAGCCAAAGCGATGTCACGGTTTACGGTAAGCTCTGTCTATATATCATAACGACCCCCGCTCATCAAATCCGCGAATATCCAGACGAAGGTGGATCCGGTGCAAGCGCATTCCTGCGCGAGTTCGGTGAGCACACAACGCTCGCCAAAGCCGACACCAGCACAAAAGAACAACTCCCCGACGTACCCCCAATCCTCTTCCGCATCTCAGACGCATCAGGCACCGCAACCTTTGAGATGGTGGAACCACCTACCAGAGCTTCCCTCTCATCCCAAGATGCATTCCTGGTAGATCATTCGTCCAATGCTGCTCATCCAGCCATTTTCGTTTGGCTTGGGAAGGGGGCATCTTTGAATGAGAGGCGCCTTGCTGTACAGTATGCGCAAGGGTACCTATACGACAAGAAAGCCAAAGCGGGCTCTGGTCGTGTGCGTGTCGCGATACCCGTGGTCAAGATGCAGGAAGGTGAAGAAACAGCTGATTTCTTGGAAGCGCTTTGAGGAGTTGTAGGTAAAAGAAGTCGATTGGAAGGAACGGACGATCAAGGATAACAATGTACAATTTACAATTTATTTCACGGATACAAATACCAAGAAAAGAATCTGGAGCGTCATACAAGTTGTGCGGTCGAACATACACTCAAGAACCATATGGTTTTACAAAAGTCCTTCCCTTTCCTTGCTACTGAGGATATTGTCTTCCTTTTACTTGGGGATATCATAGACAACGCGACCGCCAACCCATGGGTATGGATAATTACGCTGATACCAGTTCCTAAAGGACCTCCTTTCAGATATCCGGGGAATGGTGGCATACGAGCCACCCAACTAAAAGCGAAGCGTTAATTGAAGAATGGAACTGAGGAAGTCATGACTCGTACCACGACTTGATGTTTTCCATCAAAGAAATCCATGGAGTATCTTTAAACAAAAGAACTTGTCAGCAATGATCTTCGCCACTGCAAGCAGAAGAGGACAATGGTACCCTGGATATAATTTTGAGGGTACGAAACCGTCGACCTTTTCGAGGACAGTCGACGTCCATTCCCACACACCTCCATTACTGCCCTTCCCACCGCTCCTGCCACTTCCGGTCGTAGCCCTGTGCATGTGTAGCGCGAGTAAGAATCCCATCTCACCAACAAGTCCGTGAAATTCTTACGGAACGGGGTGCCAGTTTCGGAACCCAACATTCGCGCCTCCTTCGTAACCCGAGTCGAATTTGTCGTAGAAGAGACGAAGCTCGGGCTCCGATGGTAAGCGGCCTCCTTTGACGGTGGCGTAGGTTGACAAGTCGTTGTAGGAAGTGCAGACGGGCCAGCGCTCCGCTACTTCCATTTCGACAGGGCCATACAAAGTTCGAACCTACACCGTTTCGTGGTCAGATATATATCGCAATTTGACGTGACCTGAGAATACGTACCAGGATACCATCGTCGTTTTCAACCCAGCTCGCCGGAAGGTCGACCTTTCCTGCGCCTTGTCCGATGTAGAATTGGTAATATTCACCATTGGTCACCGGCCTCCACTCGATTTCAAATTTATCGACATGAACTTCCCTCTTCGGGGATTCATTGTCCCATCCATACTCATGGCCTTGTATAGCATCTGGGAAGATGTCATCTTCCGCTTCTGCGTCGTCATGGCCTAAAATGACGGTGGCCGGCCCCAGCGTGACCGTTCTCGCCTCGGGTGCAGGTGCAGCGGCCCAGCCGGCAGCAAGGGATGACCAGGACGGGGATATGAAACCGGTTGGAGGAAGTGTCCCAGTCCCAGCGCGCTGAAGAAGCATATACAGTAGAGTCTCGGTGTGCATGCCTTCGTGTTCAAGCGTCATGAATAACACCCGACCCATCTTGCGAGTTAAGGTGACTTTGCCGGATTCGATGTCGTCGTATAGTTTCATCAGCCTCGCCCTTACGGCTGATTGGAATTTCAAGATGGAGGTTTGCGTTGGCCAGGCATCGTCCGTCTGTGGAACCTCAGAGTGAGGCTGTATAGCGAAGATTTTCTTGAATATATGCGGCATATGAGAAAGTGAGCTGCTTACATGGCATTCCGTTGGGTCGTCGACGTCAGGATCGATTCCGCGCTAGTTCATATGGGTTGGCACTGGCAGACTTGAGAAGATCACAAACGAACTGACCTCAAATATATCCTGTGAAGTAATCCAATATTGGAACCATGTATTGAAAAAAGATAGACAATATGTACCTTAAATTCCTTTGGTTCAGTGTTTGGTTCTTGCAAAAGCTTCGACAACTGGATATCCAAGAATGCTGGTATATGCCCAAGATAGAAGAGACAGATGTGTCTCAAATCGATGGGTTTCTGGTATAACATGGAAGTAGGAATCATGCGCCTCGTCACGAAGTCCCAAGCGCTCCAGATATTATTCCAATCCGCGCGAGAAGGGACACCGAATGGAGATGAGACAGGTTGCTTTAACGAAGATCGTCTGTTCTGTCCAGCAGCGGGAAGCGAAGGGAGTAGTGGGAAGAGAAATGGTGGACGTTCCAAGAGCCACAAAGAGTATTGTGACTTCACATCGGACCAGCGTTGGACAGGGCGAAGGTTTGCCTTTGTGAATAGGGTATATGCGTCCTTCTCGGAGAACTAGAAGGATTGTTGGGTTCAATGGCCCTTCAACAGACCTAGTAGAGATGCTGACCTTGAGTGACTCTTCGATCTTCATGAGTTCATCTTTAAGAAAGGTGATATCTTCCTCGCGACTAGGTTCGTGCACTGTTTGAACAGACTTCGATCTGAAGAAGGCTTCATGACGACCTGATGACCAGTCAACCCGCCAGCCCAGAAATAAAATTACTCGTCAACTCACGTTCAGCCTACCCGGACGGATGAGTGAGTACTCGTAAGCCCAATTTTTTGCTAATTGAACGTACCACGTTATAATGGTTGACATACTCCCACTTGTCCTCATTGAACATATGCTCATCGCCCAGAGTCCTGCCGGCAGCTCTAAGCCCGTTCAAAATAAAGCGTTTGGTATAGCCTTTGCTATCATTGTAAGCTTCCTCGATTTTCTCCTTGTCATTGTCGTGATCAAGGCCGAGCAAGAGTGTATCAGCAGAACCCGGGCGCAGCGGAAGTGAACTCAAAAAGGACGCAGCGTCGTCCCTGGAGAAGTTACCAATGGATGACCCCAAGAACAAAATATGCAAAGGCGGGTGAGTGCCTTCAGGGGTCGAAGGTAAAGACGAATCCGAGTCAGCAGATGCTTCGCTTGCAGAAGATTCACTCGAAATTGGTGACCCATCCCTAGGTGCGAACCTGTAGTGTTCGACTGCAGCCGGCATTTCCTTCGAGACTCTCCGATTCACAAGGCCTCCATTCTCGATGAACTTGAGGCCGTCGTTGTATGTACCCCACATGCCTTTGGTTTCGACCTTTCCAGCTAATTCTTTGCCCACTTCGGAAGTTTCGATTCCCGCGAGAGTGCGTTCGAGCTCTCGCTGTTCAAGATCAAGGGCGTAATATGTGATGGGTCTGGGAGAGTGCGCCTCTCCCACAAGGCGGGAAAGTCCCATGAGAATATGGGATGTCTTCCGCAGAGCTCTGTAAAAGGTGATAAGATTAGATGCGTTGATCCCATGACCACCAGAAGAGGGAGGAAGGATCCCAACGATTGGCGGCCGCAAAGGTGGAGGAATAGGGGGTACATCATGAACGAATAAATGACTTACCCCGCACCAAGCTCAACTACCACTTCATCCGGAGAGATTTCAGCACCTCGGTGCATAGTATGGACAATGTCATCCGCTTTGTTCTTGAGGATTTCCTCCTCCGCGCTGAATAGGTAATACTCCGGAGCTTCAGTAGTAATATCATCGTATAGTCTGAGGCCTCGCTCGTCGTAAAGAAGCATGGTTGGCATCTGTTTCTCGCCAAAAGGACGAGAAAGACCCTCGAGGATTTGTTGAGGGATGTCAGCGACGACCACGCCGTCGCTCGAACGAGAATGAAGGTCGATGATTTCGGCGGGCATAGTTGTAGGTTATAGAAAGGCGACGCGAAATACGGACAAAGCGGTGAAGCTGGTAAGGTACCAGCCACACCTGGTTATAAGCGACCGGGACTGATCTGGGGGACTTGCACGATCCGGTTCGCTGACGTCATCCATACCGTGTGGGGTGGATTTCTTGCAGATCATCCAGATGTTGCTTCAGCATCGACGACAGATTTTGCAAATTCACACCACGGCCGGGTTCTCGGACATATCAAGCAGCGTATGTTATAGTCGGCCGTTGTGTTCACAGGCTTTGTCACCGCGCAAGGCTAATGCAAGGTCACCAGTACAACACCAGTACGATGAATATCATGCATGCAAAGCCGGATCTCGACGCAGCTGCCTCATCCATCACCTTCCCAAGCTAGAACGGATTCAGATGCATATTTACATGACAGCTGAGTAAGTAATTGAAATCCTTACTATGCATTCATTCCCTTTTAGACTGTGAGTTCCATCAAAGTCGTTAAAGCGGACCGATTCATCCCCTTCGACAACGTTCGTGACTTCGAACCTGGAAATTGACATTCTTACAAATGTCGTGGAAGATGTAAACCAGCCTCGACGCAGGGCTATGAATCATGCGCTGCTGGTTCGCGTGGATTAAGAAGCTATTTTCTCCTAATATTTGACCAGCCGAAATGATGAGGTGATTGAAGAAATCGGGTCAAAGCTTTAAGACGCGAAGAACGTTGCAGTTTCGAGTATTATTGAAAGACAGTAGTGAGGATTAGAGGATGATATGAGGAGAAAGCAATTGGAATCTTTAAGTTGGACTATATATTTAGCCTGTCTCATCAAAAAGACGCAATCGTCACGTCTTCGAGGTTACTCGAGCAAATGATCTGAACATGAGAGACTCACAATCTGCTCAAGCATTTTGGTTACTTGATTAGGTACGCTTATGACGAGTGATAATATTAGAATCCGAGGTTAGGTTTAGTAAACGGGTATCTTGTAATGTAGTGCAGATCTTCCATCAAGCAACAGCAAGCAACGATTGCTAACTGTTTGTATCTAGCTTGACCAGTTCCTGCGCCAGTCTAGCGAGCATCTCCTCCGACCGAGGGTTCCGTGGAAAGGTTTTTCCATCGCCCATCCTGGACGTCGACAAAGTTGAACAAGATTCAGATATAGGATGCAAAAGGAAGGACTCACGATCCACCTCCACACCAAAGTCGGTACAGCCATCCATATCTTCTTTTCCAGCCGAACACCTGAGCCCAGTTCTTCCTCCATCCCACATCATACAACAATATTTGACCATGTGCATCTTTCACAAGTCGTCTTTGAGCAAATGAAAGCTCAGGTTCCAGAGGAGGATCAGAGAGTGAGTGCCCTGAACGAGGTAGTGGGGGAAGTTGTCGTAGGAGCATGAAAGGCTGTATATTCTCGAGAGTTGTTTGATTCGTTCTAATGGGATGGTCAGTGGACGCTTATCAATGGATAAATTCACTTTACGAGGTAAGGTAGATGTGATATGCCGTGAAAGATCCAACGACCAATGAGAACACCGCCCCGGTAAACGCGAGCCCAAGTTCGTGTACAGGAGTGAACTCGTTCTAGATAAGCAAAAGGGTAAGCTTCGCAGATTCATTTGAGATGGAAACACTTACAACGGCGAATGGATTGTTAAAAGCATACCAGAGAGCGTGGAATGCCATTATCCCAATATATGAGGCTAGAAGGGTTACACAACAGAGAAAGTGGAGAAAGGCCGGGTATGTCCGATGACCCTAGTTTAGTTGGTAAGAACTTCTGAAACAGGAAGGAGGGAAGCCAAATTTACGATGCATTTGGCGCCTATCCAGGGGCAATGGTGATCTATGAGATTTTTGTGAGATTCTTTGAAGCAATATCGACGACAGGAGACGACCAACCCATTTTTAGTACACATCTATTGCATATCGAACAATGATGCGTTCTCTCTGCTCTAGGTGCCTAGCGTGCCTCATGAGCTTCCACCAGCCTAGATAGCAGACGTCAATCCACGCACCCAACACTTCCGACACCAAGCTCCCGGATTCGAGAAGTCATGATCAGGCATGAGAGCTTCCATCAACCCCATCTCCTCCTCTGCTCCTCCTTCCAACCGGGTTGGCAATGCATTCGCAGGTCCAGGATCGCGTGCGACACATACAATGAGTGACGAGAAAGCCATGAATGTCAGGGTATATGTAGACAATAAGTGAATAGTAAATATGAAGGGCTGATGCAGTGTTTGTAGATGAAAGTCGACGAGCACGTATAGCAGGGAAGGGTGTGGTGCCAGTATCAGGAATATAGTTACTGTTCGTGCAAATTAACCCGGGTCAGGCGAAGAGATATGGGTTACGGCGATAGGGGAACTTACTGCAAAGGGGTAGGTAATGATACCAGCGTTTGTTTGACATCTCTGCATCGTTATTCAGGGACTTCGGGCTGAAGACTATAGTCGACTCTGCTGTTGCCGATTGCAATTCCATGCTCGTGAAAGTAACAAGCGGTGACCTGCGAGGCGCCATTATGTCCTCGCGTCGTTGAATTGGAAGTCAAATGAGAAGCGTGGTCTAGTAGAGAATGGTGTGCGTGCACAGTGTCATGAAATACAAAGGGGCAGAGTGTTCCAGGAGAGGTATCACAGAGTATCAGAGTAACATGAGAAATCGTAACGGGATGCTTTTGGTTGCACTGGCGAGAAGGAGAAGGAAGCGCGTTCTTCGGCTTGAGATCAAAGAAATAACCCAAAAAGGGTCCGCACTGCTATGCGACCAGTATGCGACACTCGGTGCCATGTCAATCTATTCGCTTGCTCGACAATCACGACCAAGAATAATGTTGCTTTCTTGTATCACGATTTCAATTCTCAGGTCACAGCAAGTAATTATTCTTCAGACACACGCACGTCTCTCAACCTCGGGATTGCTCCGGACCTCTTGACTTTAGCGTGGTGCTTGATGGACGTGATGAACGTGATCTGGCAGTAATAATTGAATGACCATGTACTTACCGGTTCGGCTTGCATGGGATTCCGAAGGTTATTTCTTGACCTTTCCGCTTAACAAGTCCCAGTATTCGAGGCCTTGCTTCAATAACTGTCTGGTTCGACATATGGCACCATTAAGGAAAGCTATCAATGTGCATTCTGTTCCGTTGGATGAAACAGCCCAGGGCACGAGTGGGACTCAATGCTACGGAGGCGTTGTCGATCCCGATTGGTCGGTGGGCAGGTCCGTTTCCTGTTCTTTTGTGGAATACAGATCGTTCAACGTCTGCTAACACTATCCATTAACTGCCAGTGTCGCGAACGGAGGTGCGTGCCTCCGAAATACAGTACCCAGCCACGTCTTTACGAAGACCAACATGAACCTCAGGTTACGTCCTCGCCTTGATTCTCGAGGCCTGTATACAATTCCAGTCAAGCACAACTCATCTCGACCCCATACATGTGACTGCGCATTATCTGAGACCAACTTTTATCGCACCGTTCACGGTCTGCGTGCGTCCCATCAAGACCGGTTCGGGGTTTACCAACCTCAGTGCAGAATTACTGCAACAGGTGAATTGGACGTTCATATCACGAATAGCAACTTTTATTCATATTGATTGCAGGGTAAAGTGAAGATCATGGCTCATGTTATCTTTGGTACCAATGCTCCCCATGTGAGGGACAAAGTCAACTTGAATTTGAACCCACCTTCACCGTACGCTCGGAGGCATCCCCTGTATACCCACCCGTCCGAGGCAATCGTGCTACCTCTTCGTCATACGTGGAAATTCCACCCACACGTCAAATGGACAGAGGAACGGGACATCATTGCCAAGAACAAGAGTGACAGCCCCAACCGCACGAATTCTTCGACGGTTGGCGGTGGTGGGTTGGAATGGGGTACTTGGTTTGAGTTCGTGGACGAGGAGGAGAAGATTACAAGTCCTTCTCTTGCGTTCCTTGTGGATATCTTCTTGAACACCCCCACGCTTTTGCCGAAAAGTGAAAGAGTTGGGTTGACAACGAGGTGTGTAATTGCGTCGGACACCTCCGCTGTACTCAAGACTGACCACGTGTGTACAGTTGGTTCCCGACCATGACCATGTCAATCGAATTCAAGAACAAAATTCCACCGCCTTCAACTGTACACGCAGGCCGCACGGTAGGACTGTATTCCTCCGGTCGATTCATGACTGCCCCCCAAGGACGGCACGATGTGTATGTCGAAGTCTGGACGGCTCCCTCCAGAATTGGGGAAGGGGAACCTTCGGAAAATTGGAGAGACAACCAAGTATGCCTTGCAATTGCCACGCAAATGGCGTTGACTCTGCCCATGGAAGTCAACGAGAAGAAAGCACGGGAATCCAATTCCAAACTATGATGGGTCGACAACTGAGGTGTACGCAGACCCCATGGCATTCGGTCAAGAGGTCTCCCCCCTATAGCTTCTTCGCACCGCAGGACGAGGGTTATTACAGCCGTAATCAAGAAGGCACTTACATAGGTAGCTTGATATATGGTACATCGTAGCGTGGTACATTATGATATATAAATCCACCGAAAACCCTCTTATATCAGAACTTGTCGACGACAAGGCACTCTTTCTCTATCGCGGTCCTACATTTCTCCGCAAGTGCTTTCAACCATTGATCCACCCGCATCGCATTGAATGGAATATGTGCTTCCCTCGATGCCTTGATTTCAATTTCGAAACACTTGAGATGATCAAACAAGAGCAGCGGAAGATACGCATCCTTGTCAACCCAACCGCTGTCAGCGGTTAATTCGTGCGATGCAATGTAGACGTTGCTCACCTTCAAGCAATAGACAGCCAAGTCTCTGCGTGTTTCTGCGTTTCCATGCTGGAAGTCGGCAATCTTGAAATAAGGGATATCTTCTTTTTTCTGCTTCAAGAACTTCAAGGAAACTGCATCCAGCTTGAAACAACCCTCCCCGTCAGCTGAAAGATAGGCGTGGTGCTCTCTCATGTGTTGATAAACGTCTAGGACAAGGCGTCCTACATAACCTGGGCAGTTATAAAAGGTCGGCCGCTCATCCGACAGCCGTTGCGGTGTAGCTGAGAGAATATTAGCAGAGTACTTTGTGGCACAGAACTTGAGAACTTACACTTTATTCGTCCGAGGAAAGGGAAGTCATCCAAATTCAGAGCCATAGCCCTTTTCAGTAAGAAAGGTATATCAAACTGCGTGATGTTGTATCCAATGATGATATCGGCGTCTACCTCCATGAAGAATTTCTTCCAGGCCTGCAATAGCTCTGCTTCTGTGGTGAATGATAGGACTTCTGACCCAATAATTGGAGAACATGTCCCAACGGCGAAGACATTACGAATGAAAGGGGTGGGTTGGCCTGACGGGATTATTTCAATAATGCTTATGGGTTGATTTCAGTGTGACGTACCGTAGTACGACACCATGTTGGCAATTTGGTAAAGTGGGTCCTTGCAGCCGTTTGGAAAGCCAGTTTTGGGTACGTGACATTCGAGGTCGAAGCTCAGGATGCGCAATGGTGCGTACTTCTCCTGATCATTTACTGTATCACAAATCATCAGATCCTCGCAGCTGAGAGCCGGAATTAGCTTCCTTGAAGGTGGTCGCAGCACCAGAGCCTACCTAATCGACAACTCAAGCTGACATGAGGATTCCCTTTGGTCCATGGGTACAACAAAATATTTGCCCGCTGGAATTCTGATCCAGCACATGGCTTCAATCTGTAGTTTGAAAAATGAGTGGACGGGTTTTATGTGATGGTAATGACTCTTACCTCGTTGTCTACCATAAAACGTAAACAATATGGGATCTTGGACTCATAACTGGGTTCTGGTGAACAGAATAAATCCCTATATTCACACCTTCCCGAAATGAAGATGTGTATTGAACCTAATGTCAGTACAAATAGTGGTAATTGTAAGTACTTCAACTTATCTCGTACGCGGTACATTTGTCTATGACTCGATACCGAGATTTTGAGGAACGAGGTTAGTTTCGCATTATGGTTTGGTTTTATATTTTCCATTTCAACCATGGTCACCCGCGGATGACTTGTCTCAATGAGATTCTGCACATAATTGAGATTAAGTACCATAGATCTCGAAGCATGTTCCTTAATGAGGCTTACGTTCAAGTATTCGCACAAGGGCTCCAAGTCATCTTCCGAGAAGCCTTCCGGTGCGGGGTAGTAGAAGTAATGATCGAAATCCGTCACATTGACCAGGATAGAGTGGCCAGCCTACTTCAACAAGTCAACGATGAGAGCCACTCAACACAACAGTGGCTTGTACCTTGGTGACACCGAGAAGTTGAATCTCTGACACCCCAGACTCGTCGACACTTTCCCGAATGTCAAGTTTCTGGAAAGCTGGAAATACTTGTGTCAATTCTTGTATTGGTAGGAGGTTTCATATCACGAACTGATGGAGTGCTTGTCTGGAATTATTCTGGGTAAGATAGGCCTCGCCCAAGATTCTTGCGTGTTTTCTGGTTAATCCAAGGGAGTCCAAGCTCTTACCGAAGTTCTCAGGAACAAGTAATACGACCAACCGGAATCTTTACTCAGATCCGCTAGCACGTCTGCAAATGAAGCTGCTGGTCCCAGCCTCATGCCTCGAAAAAGTCGCTCTGTTTCTGCGCCAAATGACGCGTCATGAATGGGTATTGGTTTCGGTTTCGTAGTCTCCGTGGACTGTAATAGTTTACTAAAGTGATAAAACGGTTGAATGAGTAGGTATACACAAGGCTGCGTCTGTAACGTACTCTGTTCCATGTTCCTCCTTAGTTTCTATTCCGCTAGGATCCATGATTCATGAGCCAACGATTAGCAAGTGGAAGATGGTCTAAGCTCCAAGGTCAACTTCCATTCAACCAACGTCTTAATTTACTCCATTGCCCAAAATAGGCAGGTACCCGAAGACTTGGCGCGAATTTCACTGTCGTCGCGTAGTACTTACCTACCTGCGTAGTACATAGCTGTCGCGTCATTTGAACTTCTCCACTCGCCATGGGACCCACAGTGGAATATCACTGTCCTTGTCTCTCAACATCACCCATTCCTCCACCTCCTCATTTGCCATCCTCGTCTCACAGCTTTCATCCTCTGCATACCCTCTTCTTCTGTGAAGAATGCGACGCCGTTCGGTGTAATCGATGTGTCGCCATAGAAGTCAGCTCTTTCTATTGTCCAAACTGTCTATTCGAGGTACCTAGCGCTAGCGTACGCGCTGAGAAGAACAGGTGGCTTCCATGACATTCCATTTCGCAGCGGGGCTGATTTGAATTAGATGTGCGCGGAATTGCTTTATGTGCCCAAATTGTCGGAACACCCTCTCCGTTGTACCCTCGGATCCGCCAGATACAGGCGACGGCCGACTCTCTATCCCAACTAGCGCCCTTAACGAACCTCCCTTCTTCCTCTACTGCAATCACTGCAGATGGGACTCCGCGGAAGTGGGAATCACCTTTGAGAAACCAACCGGCCTTGCTGGTGAGGGCTACCTATGTGTTCCAGTTCCAAAAAAGCTGAAAGTCGACACAAAATAGCCCAACTCCAGAAATTCGAAGATTCCGCGCCCGACTCCCTCGAATTTGAGCGCTTGAAGGAACATTTTGACCCTTTCATACGTGCATCATCGCTTTCCTCTTCTACATCGACCAATCATGCGGCTGTTCATCCGAACAGTGCCGCTCACTCACACCACCTTCACTCCAACTCTATTACAGCCGCCGCATCTGCCGCGTTAGCCCGCGAAATCCCTGGGGTCAGCAAGTATAATCCCCTGGCACGAAGCACGTCGGGAAGGAGTGGTAGCGGCAAGGATAGAAGCGCGAACAAAGATGAGATGGCGGAATATCGAAGTCGGCTGGATATCTCGAAGGCGACTGCACATGGTACAGGGGGTGGGGAGGCGGATGTTGAGTATATGAGACACTTGGAAGAGATTGGAGAGGTGGCGACTTTGGAACAGAGATGGGTCAACAGTTGGGTAACTCCTTTGCAAACCAGGTGAGTGTTGTCCTTTCTTCTTAGATTGTAGGCTCACAAGAAATTCAGTGAACTTAAGCCTCTTCGCATACCCCTTCATTCGAAGCGTTCTAAACGATGTCCTGCTTGCACACATATTCTGATAAAACCAGAACAGAAAGCACAGTCTGTACGGTACAAAATCAAGCTCGTGGCGGCTAACTATCTCCCAGCCATCACGGTCGCTCTACCACATGCTCAACGCGCGAATGCAGAAGCAGCGACGCGTTCTCTTGGAAAATCAACGTCGGCAGCGGTCGACGACGACAAGGACAGAGCGTCTGACATGCACGCGGGCAAGACCTACCAATTCCATCTGGCCTTGAGCAATCCGCTCTATGATCCTATACAAGTCCGATTATCTGTGCAGCGCATGCACGTCTCGACCGTCAGTTCTAAAGGCGGTCAATCACCAGAAAAGGCTCGTCGGCCACCCTTTGTTGTGTCCCTTCCGACACCGTCTTTCCCGGTCGCGGCCTTTGCAGAGGCTTGGGAGTACGAAGACGACGAGGATATGTTTGGGATAGATGACGACGATCTAGGACGAGGGGGCAGAGAAACAGATGGAAGAGGGAGGAACAGAACGGTCGGGGTGTTGGAGAAACGTGCAAATGTTACGCTGGTTGGTGGGGAAGTGGTTATTGGCAAGGAGGCCAGAGGGAATGTCAAGGTCTGTTACCGCCGTGAACCGTTTTCCTGAATGCCCTCAACTGATTTCATGAACACCACAGTTCAATATGCTGGTATCGTACACGTATCGCTCGGATGACCCTGCACCTTCAGAGAGTAACGACGGAGACGGGCCGTCGAAGATATCCGCCTCGAAACCTCCAGAGATCAAAACATTTGCGTTCTACACGGTTGTGGATTTGGGGCAGATTATACCGAAGGGAGATTCTCGGCAGGATTATGAGATCTAGATCCTTCCCTTTGCATCATTTGTTTCCGGTATCTTGGCTATTTGTTGGTTTTGAACGAGGGTGTTTAGGTGTGTGTCATTTGTGTTGTTGCGGTTGACGTTTTTGACGAGCTTAGCAGCATAACTAATAGTACTGCAATCAGTGTTACGCTGATCAACCACATACTTTTGCTGCTCCTGGAAAGAAAGAAAGAGAGATCGACCGACAGTAAAGTGCAAGCACCTCGGTTGATGATGAATCCTGATCTCTATCAACTTGGATGATCTCACAGGCACAACTCAGGCGAGATTCCGGCGTGTTTTATGCTCATCACACGTTCTGTTCTTCGAGTCACATTGAACTCCTCCAAACTTCAACTTTCTGAAGCGCAGTTCGTGAACCCGGATGATAAATCAAAATCCGGGTATGTCATAATTAGTTGATTTCGCATCTTCGGCCGTAAACTGGGAGTTTGACATTCATCCTCGTTCGTGACGCCCGCGGCGGCCTATTAGACATAGCTCCTATCAGTCGTCGAATTTCCTTTGGACCTAAAGGCACGGACTTGGTCTCGCATTACTTATATTGTCCCTTGTGTCCAGCACAAACGTGGGTGGAACTGGAACTTTCCGCACCTCTTGTCAAAGGCGGAAGCGGAAAGGATATTGCCGCTTTCGGTTTACTTCTGGATTTGGCATTGCTTGGAACGGAACCTTTCGCCTTCCCTCTCGACGTGGATCCACCGACGCCGCCGTTGCTGCGCTCGGGCGAAGCGTCGCACGCTCTTAAAACCTTTCTTTTCTATTAGGGTCGATGGCAACGGCTTATGAGAGGTGCAGGTAATTAAAGAATTTACGACATAGGCAAGTAACCGTCGCGGTAAATTCAGAACGGCAACGGAGGACTCTCTAGGCCCGACATTTCTTCGAAAAGCTTTGTATAGTTCACATTCAAGGAAGCAGTAATTTGAGATGTCCAGAATCTTAAACTACAAAGCTGAATATCTGGATCAAATCTGGATGTGGTTCAGAAAATTTGAGTGCCCCGTCCCGCGTCCCGCATCCCGTGTTCCAACAGCACAATAGTAGAGAAACATTGATAATGCGGGAATTCCAGGACCCGTCAGTCTGTAATTGTTTTCCTGGAAGGATAGAATCGGTACGTTGCCATGGATGGTGGAAGGAGTGGGTAGCGTGACGACGGTTGCGTTACAGGCTGTGTCAAGTCCATCAGTCACGGCGCTCAAGCTCCCTCGATGTGCTCAAGTCGAGCTTGAGACCGGACAGTCTCCACTATTGCCCAAGTCCTAACGGTTCCAGTCGCCTTTCTTCTTATAAATCTGAGCAGGGCTCAATTGTGTTTTTATCAATCGCTGCGCTGGCCGTCGTTCATATACCCTATCACTAAACATGTCCTCGACCGACCCAATACCACAGACCCCCACTATCGGCTCTTCGTCTGATATTGAACGCCGACCACAGGCAGATCCATTGCCTTCGAAGCGCGGGGAGATTGGATACGACGAATCTCTCCATGTGCCGACCCCAAGTTCTCAGGAACCTACTTCGGACCCCACCGTTCGCCCAGCAAGACACCCAGCGGACAGAGATTTACCACCGGTCGCAACTGATGCTGTTACACCAACTCTAACTGTTCAGCCTGAAATCACAGCACCCGCCTCGCCTAGCAGCGACCAATCGTCTACTACTTCAATCACAAAACCAGCTGGAATCCTAGGCTTCCTGAAGCCAAAATCAGTCGTCTTTGGGGGTCTCCAAGCTAGCACCCTCCTTGCGCTCGCCCTCCAGATCGTCCTATTTGGAGCCACCATCGTTGCCTGGGTTTTCGCGTCAAAGCTTCTTCTACATGTTGCCAATAGCAATCAGCGATTGCCCGGAGGGCCGTCCTCTACAGTATTTGTCCATGTCGTTTTCGTTTTCGCCACCATCGGACAGCTCATATTCATGGAACGCCGCATTTTCCGCCTGCGTGGAGAGCGCTATAGCTATCTACATCCCGGAGAGGTTCTTCCGCGATACAGAAGCGTCCCTTCTCCTTCCAGCACAACAATAGCGTTCGCACCTTGGAATCGACCACCTTTGCCAACATACGCGGCCGCGCTTGCTTCAAGCGGAGTTGGCACAGGGGACGTTGAAGATCATCTCATTGCAGCACCTCCGCCTCCCGCGTACGGCAATACACGCGGAAGCACACTCCTCTTAGCCGGATTTCTGCGGGACAGTCTCAGAGTCCAGCGACCTCCATCGGCTTACCTCCAGGCAAGTCCTGGGAATGAAAGGCCATTGAGTTACGTCAGCAGGGACGAAACATGGGAAGAAATTCAGGACGCCGAAAGAGCACGACGATTGGAGGAGACATTGAGTCGCCTGGAGTCGCCTTCACGGGAAATGGGGACGACTCGCTCTTGAGAGGAGCAGGGGTGCTCGAAAGTCAGGAAAGCTGGACAATGTTTTGAATTGCAGGCATTTTCGAGTATCGCATGTGACCATTTGTACTATAATTCCCTGACTAAAATCTTTCTTACGACGATGGCCGGGTCGCGTTTCTGATCTCCATATTCCAGATCGATGTCAAAATATGGTCACTTGCTGTATATCCCTGGTACGTTATCGATTTTCATCACTCCCTTGTCATCACAGACATCTACTCCCGAATTGGTCCAGAAGATAGAATCAGTAGATTGACGGTATGGACTGACAGCTTACCCTTCGCTTCCACAGCTTCTGCAGTTTATCTGGCTACCTATGCTGAAACTGATTTGAGGACTTTGGGCACCACGGCTACTGCGATGGACCTGGAACGACGAACGAGGGACCTGACTGACCGGATCATTTGACCAAATCGGGGCTCGATTTCTTGAGTCATATTAGACGCCGAACTGACAAAGAAACCTTGGAAACTTCAGTCCAGGCACGGTCGTCTTTAACTACCTCCTGTGCTCTCGGAGACGTCACTTTCGGAATTATTTCATGTTTCTACCTTGTTAGCTCAGGTTCAGGTTCAGGCACAGCCGACTGTCAGGCTTTTCCAGGCTTTGTCTGTGACTCATTCCTGCATTCGACCAAATGTATAACATGGGTAATATTGCTTTGGCTCGGCATAACTTAGGCACCCAGGTCCCAGAAACCTCCCCCGATATCTCCAATGTCTGTCGAACATCATCCGACACCTGCACTACCTGGCTACTCGCCATCTTTGCCTTCACCGTCTTATTCTACTGAACTTGCATGCGGTGAACAACGGCTTGATCATACACCACGATCTCGACGATTGGCACCAACCTCGTTGTTCATTAAGAAGTCAGGAAAGACCACTATCGTTCTAAATGAGCAGGAAGACGGCGTAGCCGTTCCTTCTTACGGTCGTCATGCCGTGATCAATGGCACTCTTTTCCTCGAAGACCCTGAAAGTGTTCTCAAGGTTGTCCTCACAGTAAGTCGTCCTTTGTCCTCGTGAACCCCGTGGCTCATACCATCCTTTCTGTAGGTAGAAGCCAAAATGGATAGCGCCATCTCAGAGGCAGGGAGTCGATCAATCCTACTCATTAAAAACCCGTACACGCTATGGTCGCATGAAGAATCTCAAAACCCATGCGCTGGTCTAGTCCCGTTCTCTTTCGTACTTCCCTCTACCTTCAAGGATGGCAGCAACGTCGTTCCTCTTCCTCCATCTTACCACTTTTACAACCAACTCGTCTCGAGTCTCTTCGTTAAGTCTACCTATCAACTTCATTTCGCAATCACGCGCATCAGGCATCGAAAGTTGGAAATATGGCCGAAGACCAAACAGTATGTGTCTCTAATACTATGGGCATCGACGCTGTTCACTAAGCAATACATTTGCTACTTAGAATCTTTGTTCCTTTCACCTACGTTCCCCGGACACGGTCGCACCGGCCCATTGTAAATAGCCCTTGTTTCTTCTCGTCGGTCAAGACATCGCCAGAAGAATGGTATCAAGCGGTGACATTACTCAAAACAAAAGCCAACGTCAAGATGGATCCAATCAACTGCCATGTTTGTCTAATCTCAAGCCTGATGCCTAGTGAACTCTAATTGATCCTTCATTCTTTGTACAGCTCTTCGTACCTGCTGGGCGAATCTACGGTCTGACGGACACTATCCCCTTTCATGTTCAACTATCAGGCGTCACTTGCTCTCTCAGAGAGCATTTTGGCACCCCACTGCTGGACCGCGTTGCATCTGTAGATTCACAAATAACTATGCCCTTCAGCAAGCTCCACAACCCCAAGCCTCTTTTGCGTGTATACATCTTACGGCAGGTGTCAGTGTCAGTGAAGGGTGAAAGTGCTTGGAAGAACTCTATCATTGGCGAAGGCACAATCTGGCCGATCCCTCCCGACTTGTCGAGTTGCTGTGAATCAACGTCAACGCAGTGTGTCGAGGGTCACGTAGACTGGGAGGGAGAAGTGCGCTGCTCAGAGGAATACACCGTCGGTGGATTCCATGCCGCAAATGTCCACGTGAAGGTAAGCTTCAAGTGACATCCAAGGGTCGGCGTTATCGCTGACGCCAAGGGCTTTCTCAATAGGACTTCATCACGCTCGCTCTATCGCCGCCAACTCCTCAGTCGCCTTTGCTTGAGCTCCAAATAAGCGTCCCAATTAGACTCGTGACAGACTCTTTCACAGATACTGCAGACCTGGACGCTCCGGCAGTATGATAAACTTTCTCTTTCCGTCATTTTTCTACGCAGCATTTTCTTCTCTTTTTGCTTCAACTCATATCAGAGATACCCCAAAATGTCCAGGAAGTACTTTATTTGTATGGAAAGCTTTCAACGAGCTTGTAACTGTTTCTTTTGTATGCGTATGCACGATATATCATATCAACCACCATTGATTCTCAAAATTATTATCACGGCTTCTCGTAATGTATGTTATACTCTAGAATTCGGATCTTTCTCCTCTGTAGCTTCTTCTTGTACACTAGTTCAAACGTCCCAATTCATGTAGGCTTCTCAGGCATGAAACGTCCGATGCGTTCGTAGTTCGAAATTGTACGCGCAAAACTTGTCTATTTATGGGACCAGTTTAGTGTGCTATTTATAACCAATGCGATCGAGTCATGATTGTAAAACATAAGGTATCCCCAAGGGACTTGGGGCGAAAAAAAAAAGAGAGCGAGCTTCGGAAATTATCTAGATCAGACAAGAAGCATACCAGTCTTGAAATTCGTCACAAGAAGCGAGATTCTGACTCTTGTCTGACTCATTTGCTGTGTCCCAAGTTGATGCGCGATGTGATATTGCTTGCTCTGGCGATCATCTCGGCCTCGAGGGGTTGTCAGTCGATATGTAGGTAGATTCTGTCTATATTTGCGTCTATCAAAGTATATTTAGAGACGGAGATCAGAGGCGATTGTCGAGACGATAGCTAGGTTCGAGTGCGGGTTTCAAGGATGTGGAATTGGCATAGATATTAGACGAAGGATGTGACATTAGGCCTTGGGTAGAGACGCTATATTGAAGATAAAGATATAACATTACGTACAATATGTCTTGGTCTGCTTGTAAATACAATGTAAGCCTGACCTAGAGAATGTCCAGCTATCTGCAACGTGGCCGACGCCATCGCAATGAGGGCTGAGTTGACCAACCAAACGAATGCATCGCCTACTGAAGCAAATATAAGTACAACAAGTGGTGTGCACAGCGTAGCGATGACCCGTGGACGCGTGGACGGTCCCCATGGGACATGAGGAGATGACTCCATTGGTTTGGTCCTGCTGAGGTTCGGTTCTGCTGATGACGCAGATAATCCAGAGGATGCCGAATAACAGGATCGGCTTTCATCGTCTCGATCGTCGTCTCCGAGCGCGAAGGATGAAAAAGATCGCCACTGCGAATAAAATCGCGACCACCGCTACGGCGGCCACGATATAGTACATTGTTGTCCTTGGTTTTGATGAAGCACTGGGGTCTTTCAACCCACGTGTTCCAGTAGTATCAACTCCATTGAGGCGCACTGTTACGAAATCTTGGTGTGCTGAAGATTAAGAAGATAGAGAGAATGAGAGAAGGTCACTTAGAGAAGTAGGGCTATCACCTTCAGTCATATTCGTTATGGAAAGCATCTGTATATAGGGATCCATGAGATCGGGCGAGTTATCGATGTAATCTCCGTAGTCGAATAACGTGTAGACATTGCGCACTGTTGAAGCATCAATAAAGAGTCACAAGTGGCAAGGGAAGACATACTGAATGCCATTCCAAGGACCATGTCGTAGTTCGGATTGATACCCCGATCGTAGGTGAATGGTTGGAACTGGAACCCTGTAAGTTCTTCCATGTATGAAATGGAAAGTCCCTGGAACCTCACCGTCCCTATGCAGACAGCCTCTCCTTTGGAATTCCTCAAATTCGTTAATCCGACAACAGATGGTTCCCTGTCATAACTCGTGAGGCAAGAAAGGTAGAAAAGCAAGTCACAAGCCTACATTGACATATCCAAAGGGTGGACGGGATAGCTCTGCCCAGCAAACTTGAAGGTGATGTTGACTTCCTGCTCACATGGTAGTATCCACGCTCCCCCAATCCCTGGTACTTGCAGGTATTCTGATCCATGAAACCTGCTGTAAATGGCATCGACAACCGAACTGCTTCTTTCCGATCAGCATGAAACTTGCAGGGGTGAGTGTGTCACTGACCGCGACATCTGCGGCAATGTGAACCCGCAATCAAGAACAACCGTCGCCTGCTTTTTATTGACTGTCTGGCCGACCACTGAATGAAATGGAATTGATTTCCCATCTGGACCAATGATACCATCGGCGTCAAGGAGGATTTGAAGATGCTGGTCTTCGGATTCGGAGTCAATAACTTTCGTCATAGGCATCCTGGTCTCTTCAAGGACTGCGGGAAAGTCCTCCAGAACCTCCCCCACTGTGATCTTCCCACTGAAGAAATCGGTAGGGTCTTGGTCCTTTTAGTTTGTGAAAATGCTTATGAAAAGAGCGGCCCCCACCCTTGTTTCTGCCAAGGAGAATTGTAAAATAATTCGGAGTTGTTCGGTTCTGCATAAATATCCGATCTAGCACTGGTACTCCAGTAGTCGACGATAACTGCTTGGAGATGAAAGAGCCTGAGCTGGGTCCCAAACCTTGTATAGAGTATAAATTTCGAGACCTCAAAATGGAAAGAAAATCTTACCTAGTATGCCGATGCCCTCTGGATTCCCAGGATCGGGAGAGATCTCTACTGGTTTAGATGAGCAATATGGCGGGAAAGTAGTAATAGGGAGCTCACAGAAAGCTTGGTTGGTTACCTGATGACCAGCAAACTCAAGGGTGGCTTGTTTTATTGGACCTTTGATGGGCTTTGGTCAGCACGAGATATCGCTGACAACCAGGGGCCACAGAGGATACCTAAGACAGAACCAGCAGCATACTTGACACCACTGACATGACCAGTATCGATACTGTTCACAACCGTTCCAGCGACCCAAAGATCAGAGCTGTTGTGTGATTTATATTAAATTGAGGAGATAACGCCGAAGAAATCGAGATCCGCTTACCTCCCAGTGTCAACGAGCACCTTGAAACTTTGATTTCCCAGAAGAATATCTGCATAGTAGCTGAGGTCACCGGAGTTGTTTAGAGTAAGTCCTCCAGGGGCTCGAGAAACCAATTCTCGACTAGCATTGACGAATCTAGGACCGCGGACTTCAATCTGGACAGCTTGTATGACAACTCCAAAAGATAAACTCCAGAGAATAGGGACGAGAAGCGACCATGCCATGTGTGGAAGGGAGGGAGGCAACGGGTTGCGCGAAAGGAGGGGAGGAAAGACGCGCCGCGTTGGTTATGAACGCAGGAGAAGAGACATAAAGTTGGGGGTTCTCCAGAGGACTGGGTGAGCGTTAAAGAAGGAACCATACCGAATGCTGAAGGCCCTCCCTGATATGCTTGTGTTTTGATTACGACAGGCTTGAGTGCCTCTTGGCTCGCCGAGTGAGCTCGGCTGTCCAAAATGCGTGCATCAAGGCCTTGACGAGAGAATGACGAGCAAGCTCAGCCAGGCTCAACCAGCGTATGCATCACAACGCGTTTCTCGTCAACTTGGCCTTTCAGTGAATGGAGGCCTGTAGGTGCTAACAAGCTTTACCACAAATATTCCAGCCCTTGCCAAGACACATGACTGGTGCGTGTTTCTGGCGGTTTCTTGCCGGGCGTCAAGCCGCCGGAGGTCTGGTCACACCTTGGCAACCTTTGAAAACTTGAGCATTCCAGCATTATCCGCGTCTCTGTCAGTGGTGGAAGTCCGGGTCTAATGCCTGGAAAAGTGGCAGAATCTGGCAAGGCGATCATTGTATAAGCGGCTACTGCTAAAATAAGACTCTCGAAAGCATCTACAGCTTTTGTCATATTTTAAGATCGTTGAATCGAAATTCACTTTAGTCCGTTTACATGCAGCATTGCTGCCCAAAGATATCTGATAAACGAAGCTTTGCGGTATCGAGGATGGAGTTATGCCAAATCCAGCCGTGCGAGAGTGACTGTTGACGTTCAGGATCACCCAATTTTCCATCAACTTCCACAACTGTCTCTCTCTTGTTATCGTCTTCTTGCTGTCTCGTTTTGCTTCTCATAATTCGTCGTTCTTTTGTGTCAGAGACTTCTAGCTACTAGCTCGAGTCTCTCTCAATCCTCAAATGCGCTCTTTAATACCACTTTCCTTGCTCATTGCAGTCTTTGATTCACCAGTACAAGCCGCTATTTTCCCCTTCCATGTCCGAATCGGCCACCCCACACCATCCTCGCTGAAACGCCGTGACAATCTCCCAATACACAACACAGGAAACGCGCAGTATGTCAGTAATATCACGTTAGGGGGAGTCGAACTCCCAGTTCTCCTGGATACCGGAAGGTACGTGTATCCTACAATGTTGTGCAAGACTGCGGACTTAAGCGACATATAGCTCTGATCTCTGGGTCACATTCCCTACTAATGAAGTGCCCACCGCGCAATTGAAGGACACTGGCAAGTCCGTTACTCTTGCATACGCCGTAGGAAAGGCAGGAGGTTCGTCGCGCAGTAATCCGCGGTGTCTGCAACCCGTTGACGAGTTGTCTTCGTCCTAGGTCATGTCCAAACCACCATGGCCAAATTTGGCAACATCAGTGTTGCGGACCAAGCATTCCGTATGTTTGCTTTCCTGTGATCTACTGCGGGTTACAGTATCTGACAAATGGCGCAGTGTACGTGAGCGATACAAGTACATTTACCACCGACATCCACTCTCAGGGGTACGACGGCTTGTTGGGCCTTGGTCCGAATGAGGGTAGTGTCATCCGCAAGAAAGTGGATGATGATACTGCAAACACTCTCCTTCAGCGCATCTTCGAAGGCGATAAATCTACGGACAACTATATCACCTTCTTGCTTGACAGAGCGGGCGACACCGGAGACCCGTTCAAGGGGCAGTTCACGATTTCTGAAATCGTACCAGGCTTTGAAAGCATAACCAGCATGCCCAAGCTCGACGTGGAAACAGTAAACCGACTTCTGGAAGCTGGTAGGTTTTTCATTTGGTGGTTCTGACTTCACGCTCATATTATTCGGTATAGACCAACATTGGCAGGCTTTGACGGACCACGACAATGGAATCATTGGGCCTGATGGTATACCAGTCAAGCAAAAGTCAATCGTACCGAAAGCTCCAAAGGGACAATACGTCGCTGTCATTGACAGTGGGTGAGTTTAATTTCACAAAAGATGTCAAGATTCGTCAATAATGCGATGTTGTAGCTTCACATTTTCTCAAGTTCCACGAGATGTATCAGACGCAATCTATGGACGCGTCAAAGGAGCATTCTACGATACAAAGAATGAATGGTGGCTGGTACCATGCGGTCAATACCTCAATGTGTCCTTCAACTTTGGAGGCCGCAACTACCCTGTACACCCCTTGGATCTCGTCGATGACAACTTCGCCAGAACCGACAGCACTGGCAAGAAAGTTTGCATCGGAGCTGTGCGTTGACTTCTCTATATCATTACCCCCTTACTGAGACCTTTCAAGTTCCAACCTATCACTTCGGCTTTCAGTCTTCTCGGCCATTACGACATGATTCTTGGGATGAGCTTTTGTGAGTGACAACCTCATTAGTTCATAAACATTCGACTGACCAATTATCAGTACGAAACACGTATACCCTTCTCGATTTTGGTGATTGGATTGATGATGGTTCCCAAGGTCACCCATATATCCAGCTCTCCTCCGTAATAGATTCCGAAGCAGCACGCCAGGACTTCGTCAAAATCCGACTGGGCGGAAATGCTACTGCCCTTTCTGACTCGAAATGGGAGCTCCTTCCTGCAGACCAAATGCAGCACTCGCCGATATCGGCAGAGGAGAAGAAGAAAAGATACCAAGAAATGATTCTGAGCCGGTGGCCTTATATCCTGACAGGTTGTTTAGTCTTCCTCATCCTCTCGATTGGATTCTGCGTCTGGAAATGCTGTTGCAAGAGGAAGGCCAGGAAGGAGACGACTGGCAAGAAGGGAGGACTATTCTCGTCGAAGAAGGCGGAGAGGGATTCCTATGTGCCATTGGGAACGCCAAATCGCTCATCACATGGCTATTCTGCGCAGCACAGCGAGAGCAATGTCGCGTTGGCGCCATACACACCTGGCTATCAAGCACAAGCTGGCTATCAATCACAAGCTGGCTATCAAACACAGCACCAGAATTATAGCCAAGGAGGTAATGGATTCTCAGGACAACAACACCACGTATGAAGGCTGGATTGCCACGCGTTTTCGATTCGTATTGGACTGTTTAAGGCAGGCGCAGTCTGCCATTTGCTTCTATTTATTTTACAGCCGTGGTTTTGATGGTTCATCCACTTTACTTGCCTTAGGCGCTTAGTCTTACAATTCGCTGCGCGAATATATCGAACATGATTAGATTCCTTGTAAATTGATCAAGCTAAGGCTTGTCTAGTAGTTGAATAGAAGTGTACATGGACATTGAGTATGGCGTGTATCGTGAAGAATTGAGAACATATGGGTGGATCTGTCGTTGGCGGGAGTGATGCTCTCAGTCGGTACTCTGTTGCCAGAGATTGCGAAGCCATTGCTCAAGAGCAAGGAACTTCTGGTAACCTGGATTGCCTGTAAAGCCTCCTACAACAAGGAGGAAATGGGCCAAACAAACTATTCATGGTCAAACGGATCCGTCAGCGGGCGGGGATTTGATAAATAAGAAAGCTGGTACGAACCTGCCGCTATCACAGCAGCAATCTGTGACAGAGGGTATGTAGCCTCCGGGAGGGTTACTTGTGGCTGGATTTCAGATAACTCTTTCTGATTGTCTTCATGATGTTCTAGGTCGAGGACCTTGAATAAGTCGGAGTTGTAGATGAAGGCCTTGTTCGCTTCATCCCGGACAGAGACTGTACGTTATCGTGACATAAGGTATCATTAACAGTCGACAACGCTGGAGATACAGACAACTTGCCTTTGATCTGCACGCCCTTCTCCCCAGCGGCGTTCATGCCTTCCCTGAACCAATCTTTGATCCGCTTCATCTCACCTTGAGAAGCAGGCTTCGCTGATCGAAGTTCCTTGAAGGCATAGAAGGAAAGTCCAAAGGCAGAAGCTTCGTCCAGATCGTATGCTTTGGCAAGCGTATGACGTATCGTTTGACCACCGCTCAGATCCCCGAGATACCTTACATATGAATGTGCCAGAAGGGCAGGGGGATCGGATTTGGACAGCTCTTCGATTCGCTGGACGTATGCATGCAGAGGCCCGGTAAGCGACGAGGCCAGTAGCTTTACGTGTATGGGGTGAGACTTCCACAACGACTCCTCGACCTGGAGGAGATAGGAAATGTCTGCAGCAAGTGATGGTGCGCGTGCAAGGAGAGTTGGGTTATATGTCGGTTCTAGCGCCGGATGTGTGGCATGTCGATCTAGTGCTCTCTCTAATGTGCTGCAGCGAAACAGATAAGGAAGAAAACAGCATGAAGGCGAAGAAAGGCTGACTCGTATATGTGCCAGAGCATCATTAGATACCTGGCATAGTCTTCTCTTGATAACCCGCCACTTAGGAGAAGCTTGGCACCTTTGCTTTGTGCAACGACGTCGTGTGCTTCATGTGTGCTATCTCGCAGGAGAATAGCTAGCGGTTTGGTATAGTCAATTGAGGACATCCTGTGAAGGTTGAGGAGGGTTCAGGTTGGTTGAAGGAATGATGCAAGGAGGGTTGATCCTTGGTGGCCCTTGGTGACCCTTGCTCGGGATCCGTTGGCGGTATGGCGTGCGCCGTAAAAATGCGGTGCCGGAACTCGAGAGCGACCTAGAATTAGGTCCGGGTTTCTCAGACTCTTCGTCACTGATATAAGGTCCTTGATAGCACCCACGACTATCTGTTTATATAGTGCCAATGACTTGTCTCGTACTGCCTGGCTGGTCGAATGGAGCATCTGCTTTCTCACATCTTATCTGATAAACGTTGCTAACGGCCCTGACTCGGGTTTGACACCATCGCAGTTACATCTGAGGTCATGCGACGCCATCTCGTGTAAACCTGATCGTAGCAAGATAAGCAATGTATTGCTTGGCGAAGAATTACCGAGGGTACAATGTAATCGTAGGGTGGCAGAGTAAAAAATACATTTCATGTTGTCCAACACTAAACAAAAGGAACCGCTATGCAAGAGAACGAAGGGCATTAGGCAAAGCGGATGTCATCACAAGGAGTCGTTAGAGAATATGTCCGTCATGTATGGGTGGTGACTGAGAATCATAGAACGCCTGGAGACTCCGCGGAAAAAAGCTGACAATGAAAAATCAACAAAATTTCCTGACAACGGTGCTATGAGGGACATACATGTTCCACCTTGAAGTGGATTGTGCTTGGTGTGGGAGGGATAGAATTTGAGCGCTGGCGAGTGATAATTTTGAGAGGCGAGATGCCACTGTCAACTCGTGATGGGAGTGGGTGCAGGGAGGATGGTGCGGCACCAGAGTCGGTGGAATATTGTGCGAGATTTGCCTTGTCGTCCTTCTCAACGACGCCAACTCGCACACCGCCCCCGATGACCCGCCACGGAATCGGGAAGTAGTTTCTACGGCCACTTTCGTCCTTGTGCATCAACGGCTTGAGGTGTTTCATTGGCGCTGGGGAAGATGTCCCCGAACAATACTCGTCATGCATGCTGAAATTTGGATAAAAATGCTACCAATGAGACCAGAAAGGTAAGAGATGACTCACAAGGTACACGCGCTCCCGTTCGGGCACCCTTTTTCTGTTGAATAAAATTTGCAAGGTTTCGCTGTTTTCAATTCCGTCAGTGGTTTGACCTTTGAAACAGGAGCTGAATTGCTGACTTTTGTATTTTAAAAGTTTCTGCTTCGTTGAAGTCCGAGGGCTACTCCGATGCTTCGAATATGTTGGTGATTCTATATCGGACATTCCTGTGCCATGATAATAATCGTAGCTTTGGGAGGGCGTATGTGTTCCGTTCACACCCATTTGCAATGTTGGGTAAAATGGGGGAACATGGATGATTGGTGAATCATCCGCCACACAAACCTGAGACTGATGTGAGTGGGAGTGTTCACAGTATCGTGGATCATCAGTTACGACAGCGACATCGTCAGATTCTTGGCTTGACAGGGAAGTTGAGGTTGTGTCGATGGAGATCCGGGAGCGAGTTGGCAAGGCAAACAGTGAGGATTCTAGGTAATGGGGAATGGTGTTCTCGGATGAGTAAACTGAAGGTGGAGTCCAGTTGTTCAGATAGGACAGGTGACTTCCAAATAGAAGTGGGCTATCAAGGTAGGTCTGATGTTCCAAATTCAGAACTTTCGGAAAATGCGTTCAGGGAAACATAACCTTACGCTATCAGAATTTACTAGACCGTTCCACTCAGAGCCTCCTTCTCCATTTGTGGAATAATCGAAAGGTTTCGTGGAGGTCACTTCATTTTTCAGGATAAAGAAATAAACCCGGTGCTCTGCAGACAAGTTGTGATTGCTCACCTTCAATTCCATGTCGGAATCTACACAAAGCGCCGTTTGTGCAATGACCTGCAGCGTAATAACGACATATCGTTGAACTACTCGCAACCCCAGCAGCGGTGATTGGCGTCGCAATGACATGTGCAAAGTCGCATTGGTCTGCGGGATGGGGACATCTGTTGGTTTGAAAAAATCTACACGGCTTGGCTACAGATCGAGCGAGTCTGAGCAACAGAAATTTGAGGATGTATGATCATGCTACATACTATGTCTTTTCTTCTGTGGGGGCGATCTTCTCGACATGATTCTTGCGATGTTAATAGGTCCTCCGGGTTGACCGATAGTGCAGGCACCGTGGAAAATCGGTGGGAACTGCAAGTATCGAGCGAAGGGGTCCTAGTCGGGAGAGCGAGGCCAGGTACTCTCGACGTGGTTCACCTTTAAGCACGCCCACACAAAGGAAGGAGTTATCGGTTCTTCAACAATGAGATCCTGACCGAGAGGCCGTACAAGGATGTGGTCAAGGCAAGATATATGACCACGCCATGCCCGACTGTGATAAAGTTTGGCCCCACGAGGAAGTTCGACACTCGTTTCGGAGAAAAATAGTCAGGTTTGGATCATAATCTGCATTCCAGGGAGGCTACGAAGAAGCGATCTGGGGATACGAAGACAATAAGACGAGGACCAAACGCGACGTAGGGTGTGACTTTGCGGCGTTATTCAAACGCGACCTAATATTTTGATGGTTTATTGTCAAGCAATGTATACGCCTGCTGTTCCTGACCTTATTGTCATCGTTGTCAGATCCTTCCTCAAGGCATCACCCAAGTCCATATCAGGAAACGAATTACCTTTGAGAGTTTCCCGCCTGACTTCATGTTATCGGCCATTTTCCAGAATTTACGATATATTATCTCGCTGCCAGAGCAACAGTCTCAGACTCCCCGAGCGCGACGTTGAACGATTTATGTGACCAAACGCCGGATGCTATTCTCCACTGAGATGGCACACTTGATTCAAAGTTGCACACATCGCTTATGACTAGCCCTCAAGGTTGCCGCCCACACGAGATCAGCGAAAACCAACCTGGGGCCGGAGTGGGAGGACGCAAACATGCATATCAGTATGTTGATTGAACTACTGGAGCAATTTCGTCCCAGAGTCATCTTGAAAAACGAAATCCGGAGGTAAGGATAACAATTGTGGTCGGACCGGCCAGAAGAGACAACTGAAGAACGAGGATGGAAGTTTGAAGGTAAGCTGGCTGGCCCGGAAACAATAAACGAGATCAGGTGATGTCATTCTCGTTATAACGTTTATAGATAAGATAAGATTCGCGCACTCAAAACAATCTGACCACCAGACGGTTCCAGATTGTGTCGCTGTTGCATAGAAGCCATACGCCTGTTTGTAGGTGGTTTTGTACCCCACAATGCACATTGAATGTGACACCATGATCTGCAATGTTGGTTTCGCAAGATAGACGTTGGGTGAACAATCACCCCCTTACCGTTCATGCAAGGAAAGATATACATAGCAACAATAAGCATTTTGATCTTCGATCTAGGTATATTAAATATTACATTTTCACAGTCAGGAAAAAGATTACGATTACAACCGCAGATACCTGCAAAATAATATCAAAACGAATGTCGTGAAGGTCTAGTGTTCCTCGGATGTGTTAGAGAGTAGGGGTGTCCTTTCCGTTGCGTTGGTGGATGGTGTAGGGAGAGGCGCAAGAGGAGTTTCCTCGTCTTGTTGAGGGCTCGCGGGCGTATCGGAGAGGGCTCGAGGAGGTAGCGTGACATCGGCCTTACATACAGGACACTGTAATGGATAACGAAAGAAAGGTTGGAAGGTCAGAAAGAAATGAAGGGTACAAAGACACTTACAAGCTTCTTCCGTTGTATGAGCCACTCATCGACCTCGTGGAGATGGAATATGTGATGGCAAGGCAAAACTCGGACTTTGTCGCCCTTAGCAAACTCCGACAGACATATGGCACATTCCAGTTGTGACTCAAACCATGGTTGAATGGTGGGAGTTGGAACAGGAATAGAAGTGGAAGCAGTCTTATCTGCAGGGGTGGAATCCTCATCAACTCCAGAAACGTCTTTTGGGGAGGTGCCTTCTTCAATGTCCGCTTCTATAGGAAGCACGTCAGGCACAGAATTGCTATCTTCCCCGCCTTCATGTTTTTCCCAACCAGTTCCAGTCCAAACACGCCATGGGAGATTCCTGACAATATCTTCGGGGGCGCGGTCACGTTGAGCTGCGCGTGCAGCACGAACTCGATGAATCAAGAGCGTGACGAAAGTTAAAGCGGAGGGCAGCAACAAAATGACGATGAAGGTGATTATGGGCCTGACAAGTCATAAACATTTTCAGATGATCGAGGAGAGGGGCAAAAGTCACGCGACGTACGAATACCATTCCCAAGCAGAATATTCCGCGGTGATCAGCAAGGACAATGTGCGCAATCCAGAATGAGTGGTATTCGAATTTGTAATGAAAGAATGGAGTTGCATGTAGTCGGAATACTTGATGTAAGTCGCTGCGATTTTGATGTCGGAGGAATCCTCTGTGGGGTATGTCAGACGTCTCATTTTCATTGGACTTGCAGTTTAGTATGGATGCGTACCTGGACTGTACATGTTGACCAAGGTATCGGGGAAACCTGAAATATCAGGATCTTCACCCCCAACTACGACCGCTTTCGCACCAAGCCTTTGTGCTTCCCTGACTTTCTTCACAAATTCGCATTTACCTCTTTGGACCAGCGCAATCCATGTCTCGGTCGGTTTGTGGTCTCCCGCAAGGCAGAGCACAGGGCACCCAGAATTATCTAGACGTGTGTACCTTGTATCGTTCCGCGCACAGGGGGTAGTGAATGACGAGAGTGGGATAACATAGCCAAGAAGCGGATCACTAATCTCTGCTCCGAAGGCGGCTACGCTCGACGAAGATGTGTTAAAATTTTACTTAGAGGTAGGAAACTTGCTGAGAGAGGTAGTGTGCGTACCTGGCCTTGAAGGAAAAGTCACAGCTGGGTCCCGATCAACGACGGAGACAGTACTTTCTGTGCCCCAGGCCCAACCCCACAACCAGGCTCTTTCGGATTTTGCATGCAAGCCTATGGTAGGATGGACGCCTAGAGGATGAGCAATTGTAATGAGAAAGAGCAGCGCATTAATATATGAAACACAGAGTAGTCCGAAAACCATTCTGTATCAGTACAGTTGGTGGTGATGAAGGACTCCTTGACAGTGAAGGCAGTTGCCTTTCCTGGCTCAATGCCTCACGTGCCACGTGGTGTGCCACAAAGTGAATTTGATGTAGACCGCAGGGTCATAGCAAGCACAATTTCAGAGAAAGCTTTGTCAAGCAAGTTGTCAAAAACATTTGAAAAGTAGTTGCTATGTGTGGCATCGAGAGAGAAAAAAATTGACGACTCAAGCCTGGGACGGGCGTTGACCGGACCTTTGCCGGACCTCTTACGCTCAACGAATTGACGCTGAGCCAGATGTAATTACACTTATACATTCTGCAAAACGTTATCTCTTTGAGCGACAACTAAGTATTCGAGCTTTCATAAAAATTCGCAGTGTACATCCTGGGTCATTGTGAGGGGACCTTGAGGTATATGTCGGACAGTCTTCAATTTGTAGACGCTAATACCTGAGAGACAATTTTCATGAAACGACGCTGGTTGAAAAAACTGGTTTGGAAATAAGGCGCAAGCCGTAAGCTGTTCCAGCGAGCGAATGTACGCAAAACAAAATTGACCGGGCCAACCCTGGCAGATCCAATGTCTAATGATGGCAGAACGCACTCATCAATAAGCCACGAGTGAGTTCCAATAGTCTGGAAAACATGGGCGGCGCCATCGTCCATCGCGAAGCTGCCTTCTTCATCTAGACGCTGGTGTATTGGGATACTACGCTGAGGCATTATCACTGTATCATGCCTCCTCGAGCCACCAGATATCTATGGCGATGATCTTGTTCGCCTTATTTCAGAACTCATTTTCCAGAATTGCTGCGATTGTGCTACGGGTTCGAGGAACCAATAACGGCCGCCATGCTAGATCAATGAAGCTGGTGTCCGCATCTCAGCAGGTAGCCAACAAGGAATTTTACCGTTGCGTCACTGCTTCGCAAGTCAGCAGACATCCGGCGGCATTAGTATTGTCGGTAAGCAATTGTTGAAGTACCTATGAGTCGAGGAGTCCGAAAAACGTGGGCGGCCGTCGTAGTCCATCCGATATATTCGATAAATTCATGGAGGAGACGAGACTTACTAAGACAGCTGAAGTATCAGGTGCGATGTTGTAGCACGCTTTCGCAAATCAGCAAATGGATAGCAGCAAAAGCCCCCTGGGCCGCTGCGGTTCTTCTATACAGTAAAACCTGGATGAAAGCACTTCATCAGTTTGCATCACCTATATGTTTCAGTCAAAGAAGAAAAGGCCGCACAAGCGCAGGAGGAATGCACACCAAACGAGTTCGATTTCCACGTGTCAGTTACTTACGGTCTGTTACGGTTTCTGAGTTGCAGAAGATCAAGGTCCAAAGATTGAACGGAATGGTCGCATGCATGGCCTGCTAAAAAGAAGCCAGAGTGGAGCGTGCTATGTCATCTCAGGAGCTTTCATAGGAATTCAGCCGATCAATGTTGCTCGTTGCCTTTGGTGAAGATCTGACAGAATACTCAATCTAGGGAAGACCTAGACATGCCGGACGCCTCGGGCGCGACAGAGCGCAAGAAAAGATGAGTGCTATTGTCGAAAACGGCCAGCACAGTGATTGTGGCAAAAGTAGTTCAGCACCCGTTCAGTGAGGTGTCAAAATCGCAATACTTTACAGGAAGTGAACGGAGGTGAACGGATGCCAGCAGATGCCATGGGGAAATCTGGGGTCGGCCTCTTGGCGTCAAGCAAGGACGACCATTGCCTGATTGAGTCGCCATCAAATGATCGCTCCAAAGCTGTAATGTTGGTAATGCGTTCCCCAGATTTTCCTTGTGACGCTTTCCCGAGCCAACCATCCACCTTGCGCATTCGACTTGACCGTTGCTCGACTCTTGACAGAACCACGCGAAGAAGAACAGCTCGATGCGCGGTATTTTGATTTTCAGTCTGGTGGACATCACCTTTAGTTCAAAGAATCAGTTCAATGATTTGTTGCAATTTTTTAGATCACGATGTTCACATTCCTTCTTACTGAAGACCTAAATTCAAACTGGAAGCATCTAATCTGGCGCTACGAGTCATCTTTTTGGCTTGTATTGCACAAAGTGGCCATGGAACCTAAAAGACTCATGTCACCATAACGTACCATCCTCTGAAGCGTTCAAGGTCCACCACATTTTACCTTGTGGACATAAGTAGACACAGTACTCCAGAAAAGCCTATGACATCAAGCCCCGCTCCGATCTCTCGGGAATCACAAGCACCATGTGCTCATCCACTGGCAGTCTTTTTTTTTGCGCTGTTTCTATCTCTACAATCGTGCTCCTTGATGTTCTTGTTCTGCGTGATTTTTCAACTGCTTTTCGCGATATATCCAAGATGAGGACATCGCCTGCGTCGGAGAAACGCCTCAAACTCGATTCACTTCTATATAAAAGGAGGGCGTAGCTTTCTAGTAACTCATATTCAATCGACATCGAGTTTCTTTCTGGCGATATGCGTTCTGCCATTCTTTTGACGTTTTCTTTCTGTGCCGCCGTGTTCGCTCAGTCAACTGTAGACCAGTGGATTGCGTCGGAGAAGCCCATAGCGAAAGCTGGCCTGCACGCAAACATTGGCCCTTCCGGTTCCAGGTCCTCTGGAGCTCGGGTTAGTGTCGAATCTCTTTGACCTCTTCTCAGCGCGGTCTGACATGTTTTATTTCTCAGGCCGGTGTTGTCATTGCAAGCCCAAGCACGTACGACCCCGACTACCTGTACACATGGACGCGGGACTCGGCCTTGGTCTATAAAGGCATCATAGACGAGTAAGGCCGAAACGACACATAGATTTCTGACTTGTGACCTGATCGCTTCAACAGGTTCACGCGCGGCGGCGACGCGTCGCTTCGCACAACCATTGACAACTATGTCAGATCTCAAGCAGTTCAACAGCAAGTATCTAACCCGAGTGGATCTGTGTCTACCGGAGGACTTGGTGAAGCCAAGTTCTACATCGATCTGAGTCCATACAATGACGGTTGGGGAAGGTGTGGTTCACATTTGTTGCAAACGACATACAAACTGACAGTGATTTGGACTCTGTAGACCTCAACGCGGTAATTTGATTTCTGATTTTTGCACAGTATTCGATGTCTTAAGCCATTAATCTCATAGATGGACCTGCTTTGCGTGCAATTGCTCTGATCACATACGCGAACTGGCTGTTAACCAACTCCAACACCACATTCGTTGCTTCTACCCTTTGGCCTATTCTCAAGCTGGACCTTGACTATGTTGCCACTAGCTGGAATGCCACTGGGTAGTTATCTGTCTCTTTTTAGTGCAAAATAAACGTTGATCATCTCGCCCACCCAGGTTCGACCTCTGGGAGGAAGTGTCGTCCAGCTCCTTCTTCACGACTGCTGTCCAACACCGTTCCCTGCGTGAAGGTGCAGCACTTGCCACAAAAATTGGCCAAACCTCTGTTGTCTCGGGCTATACCCTCCAGGCCAATAACGCCCTGTGCTTCATGCAAGTGAGTCAATGATTATAATTTCATATCATCTGTTTGAATTGATCGGTTCTTGTAGTCGTACTGGAACCCAGCTGCTGGCTACATGACTGCCAATACTGGTGGAGGACGGTCCGGGAAAGATGCCAACGCCATGTTGACCTCGATCCATACTTTCGACCCCGCCGCTGGCTGCGATGCCGCGACTTTCCAACCTTGTTCCGACAAGGCTTTGTCCAACCTGAAAGTCTACGTCGACTCGTTCAGGTCCATCTATGCTATCAATTCCGGTGTGGCTTCCAATGCAGCGGTTGCTACCGGTCGCTACCCCGAGGATACGTTCTACGGTGGTAACGTAAGGTTTTCGGTGTGGTCAACATGAGTGATTGCTAATAAGTGGATCATGCAGCCTTGGTACTTAACAACAATGGCTGTTGCCGAGCAGCTCTACGACGCTCTTATCGTGTGGAAAAAACTAGGGTCCATCCAGGTTACAACGACTTCACTTGCGTTCTTCCAACAGGTTTTACCTGGAGTTACCGTTGGGACATATGCCTCCACTACACCCACCTTCACCTCTCTTATTGCGAACATCAAAACTTATGCGGATGGATTCTTGGCTGTCGTAGCCAAATATACCCCGTCAAATGGTGCCCTGGCAGAGCAGTACACCAGGAGCTCTGGAACTCCTCTCAGCGCCTCCCATTTGACTTGGAGTTACGCTGAAGCCCTGTCCGCATTCGCTGCTCGAGAAGGCGTTGTTCCGGCTAGTTGGGGTGCACAAGGTTTGACTGTTCCTGCCGTCTGCGAGAGGAGTGGTGGCGGCCCTGGCAGTGTTGCAGTCACCTTCAACGTGCAAGCAACGACGGTTTTGGGAGGTGTGTTACTACTCTCTCCATTTGCGTCTTGCGAGCTGTTGCTAATCAGCGGCCAGAAAATATTTTCTTGACTGGTTCGACCTTTTCCCTTGCGGATTGGAGCTCTGATAATGCGCTCGCTCTCAATTCCGATAACTATCCTACTTGGAGGAGTACGTATAAGGATTGTTATCGAGGTCGTTCTAAACTAATTCATTGATCAGTCACCGTTAACATTCCTGCCGGCACCACCTTCCAATACAAGTTTATTCGCAAGAACAATGGCAACGCGGTTTTTGAATCAGATCCCAATAGGTCTCAAACACTTCCCTCTGCTGGAGCCTACACCATCAATGACTCGTGGCGATAAATCAACTATCGCATTCCTCGGTCTAGGCCTGCCATACCCCCTTGAAAATTCGTTCCGCGACTTTGACGTTGGGCTATGTAAATATTTAACTTTGAATTTGATAAAATTTTGGACATTGTTAGCGTTTCGGTAATCAGAATGAAATATGTATGCGTCGGCGCTGTTATATTGTTTAGCAAAGAAAACTTTAGGGGATATCGAGTGTTGTCGCTTGACGAAGGCTCAAGAATCATTTACATGAACCTGCGATATTGTCCGTTGGCGTTGTTGCTCTGTATTCAGGAGTTCGTAAGCTGAAGTGGACGCTGCCTGCTCCAAAGCCGCCCTTAGTAGGCGCCAAGGAGCCAATTTGAACTAAATACTGTCATGAGTACATACAACGGCGTCATCTCACACGCAATTTCCCAGCAATTGACTATCAGATTGGCAAAGGCATAAACTTATGTGCCAGGATGCAAGAGACAAAACTCCGGCAGAGATATCAGGGCTTCAAATCACATACGGAAAATCACCTGCCAATATTCCTCGAGTGACCTGTGTGGAGGCTCATAGAGGCTCATGCTGGTTCATGGAGGCAGTATGGAGGCCCAGCATCAGGTACATATGTGCAACTTGATCGATCTGCCCTTTCATAACGGAGTACACGGATTTTAGCACGCGATGCCATGTGTCCGAGGTGCTATGGTGGCCGAACTAACTTAGCCCCAGACGTACCCAAAACGTACCCGTACCTTCGCCCATTCTCGGGGCCTCTCGGCCTTTGTATTTTCACACCTTGATTCACCCCACACTTTACCCCATGAACTGTTCTATCCGATTCTGCGGGGATCACGTCAGTAGTGCCGTCTGGTACCATGCGCTACCCCCATATCCAACAGATTAGCCACCTGCTTGGCCCTTTACTCCTTCCATCTACTCACATGCCTCGTGCTTTTTCTCAATCAGTTCAACCATGGACGTTTCTACTGAGAAGTTTGCCGAGGGCGTTTCAAATGCCATTGACGTATAAGAGTGGGAGACGTTTGACGTCGTTTAAATTTTAAGTACCATCTTGAAAGATTTGGAGGCTTTCAAGCATGCGTTCTGTTGTGCTTTCTGTGGTCGGTTTCTGTGCAGCCGTGTTTGCGCAGTCCTCTAGGGTTCATGGTCACGGAAGCATAGTCGAGCAGTACATCGCAAAACAGGGCCCTATCTCGAAAGCGGGGGTGCTCGCGAACATAGGGCCATCAGGCTCGAAGTCCTCCGGAGCTAAGGTATGTTGTTCTCTTTCTTTACCCAAGATGAACACAGTTGTGAATGACCTGTGATGGCAGGCGGGCGTGGTCATTGCAAGCCCAAGCACTACAGATCCTGATTATCTTTTCACATGGACCCGAGACTCTTCGCTTGTCTTTAAGGCTCTCGTTGACCAGTGCGTATTTGTGCGATACAATTGATTCAACCTGTCAACGTTAAATCCTCAGATTCACTCAAGGCGAAGACAGAACGCTACGCACCTCCATCGACCAGTTCATCGATGCTCAGGCAGTTCTTCAACAAGTGACAAACCCCAGTGGAACAGTGTCGACAGGGGGTCTAGGTGAACCGAAGTACATGATCGATTTGACCGCTTTCACTGAAGGTTGGGGAAGGTATGAGATTACATCACTTCATAACAGTCTCTCTCTAACTCATGATCTTAGACCACAGCGCGGTACGCTATAAACACTTCCTTTTAATCTCGCATTGGCGTGCTGAGCGCGTTATTGACAGACGGCCCTGCCTTGCGTGCCACTACATTGATCACATATGCAAACTGGTTGATTGCGAAGCGCAACAAGACATTCGTGACTTCCACAATGTGGCCAGTGCTCAAATTGGACCTCGACTATACAGCCACATATTGGAATCAATCTGGGTGTGTGTTG
This sequence comes from Crassisporium funariophilum, assembly GCA_014925845.1. Lineage (NCBI taxonomy): Eukaryota > Fungi > Basidiomycota > Agaricomycetes > Agaricales > Crassisporiaceae > Crassisporium > Crassisporium funariophilum. The sequence continues at coordinate 1,183,604 of JACGCL010000006.1, forward strand.
TTCAATGTCAACTCGGATATATAATCCTGATTATTTCGAAGATTTGACCTTTGGGAAGAAGTTTCGTCTAGGTCCTTCTTTACGACAGCAGCTCAACATCGTGCCTTGCGTGAAGGTGTTGCTCTGGCAAAGAAGATTGGCCAGGCGTCAGTAAGCTCGGAATACACCGCACAGGCTGATAACCTTCTCTGCTTCCTCCAGGTCAGTTCTGCAGTCGTAAACCCTAGTAATCATTGTCACTGAATCTTCGAAACAGTCGTACTGGAACCCAACTGGTGGATACATGACTTCCAACACTGGTGGAAGAAGGTCCGGTATAGATGCGAACTCTATGCTGGCGTCCATTCATAATTTCGATCCTGTTGCTGGTTGCGATGCTGCAACCTTCCAACCTTGCTCGGACAAAGCTTTATCGAGTCTCAAGGTGTATATCGATTCGTTCAGGTCCATCTACGCCATCAACAACGGGACTAAGGCGAACGAAGCTGTTGCCACTGGTCGTTACTCCGAGGATGTGTACTTCAACGGAAACGTAAGCCCACTTTGTCCAGAGGGATGACTTTCTTTGATTGAGATATGTCTAGCCATGGTACCTCACAACAGCTGCCGTTGCTGAACAACTCTACGACGCTCTCATCGTTTGGAAGCGACAACGTTCCTTGACTGTAACCAGCACGTCCCTTGCATTCTTCCGCCAGTTTTCGCCTTCGGTCGTCCCTGGAAAGTATACGGCATTGTCACGTACATATTACACTCTCATGAACGCCGTTGAAACGTTCGCGGATGGTTTTATCGCCGTGAATGCCAAATACACGCCAGCAGATGGCGCGTTGGCTGAGCAGTTTGATAGAAACACAGGCGTGCCTCTCAGTGCCGAAGACTTAACATGGAGTTATGCCTCGACTTTGACTGCGTTCGCAGCCCGGAGAGGCGTTGTCCCTGCCAGCTGGGGAGCCAGGGGTCTCGTTATCCCCGAAGTCTGCAAGAGCAACCTCGGTCCTATCGTTCAAGCCACCTTCAAAGTTGTTGCTGAAACACAACCTGGAGGTACGTTGATGTCCTGTCTTTTATTGTCAAGTTGTAACTCTTGCTCAATCCGTTCCAACTCCAAATAGAAAACGTATACATCACCGGATCCATTGACCCTCTCTCAAGTTGGTCGCCCGAAGATGCGCTCTTGCTTTCTTCTGCCGACAAGATCAATTGGAGCAGTGAGTATCATTCACCGATTGTCCGCACCCTAAAAATGCAATCTGATCCTTTCTGCCTCCAGTCACACTCACCCTTCCTGCGAGTACCAATTTTGAGTACAAGTACATCCGCAAAACGAACGATACCGTTACGTGGCAATCAGATCCGAACAACTCTCAGTCGACCCCGGTGTCGGGAGCCGTCACATACGATGATGTTTGGAGATAAAAATATCATGAGATTCAAGTCGGGACCCGGTCGATTGACACAATGGTGACGCCAAGGGCGGACGTACCACACTGCATTGTAATTATCGTGTATGAAAAGTTGTCAGCAATACAAAATTATGCTGTTTCTCGGAGTTCAAAGAGTTGCGAACTCACGCTGATCTGCTGAAGTTAGATACTGATATCATTTCACTGTATCGAGCCTTTGCCTAAGTGATCAGAGAGCCTGTGTTCGCATCTGGAAATTTCTTGTTCAGAACTTCTAGCTGCCCCTGAGTTTGCCTTGGATGACTGTCTGTCCCTCATACCAGTTATTGGGGAAGACGATATTGTTGATTCATGTAGACTGGAATATGCAGGAATATGCACGCAGCGTCATTATTGCACGCCTGGTAAAAGTGTGACGTATGCTAGTGTTGACCTTAATTTGGCGCCGAGCTAATTGATAACGTTGATATCAATGGTCTTGTCTATCGTCAGTCAGAGGTTAACTGTGTTCAACAGGAAGCCCAGGCCAGAGCATTCACGGCGGCTTTTCATTGTGCTTGCTTCACCTAGTCACCGGAGACACCCAACTTCCATACCCCCATGTACACACAGTAATGGAGAATCATGCTCCTTCCCGTTCTTCAGGACTCACGACAAACGCTCCACGCGCCCATGCAATCCACCTGACGCTTCTCGGTTCTGTCTTGTCAATGTTCCTTGTGCTTTTTTCCCGACTATTTTTGTCATGGACATTCATGTCGGGCGTACCGGGGAGCCTAACATTTTTCAGCTATAAAGAGCAAACCTGGGCTACTGGTATAGTCATAGTCAACCAACTTCGAGCTCTATCTCTCCCAAGTATGCGTTCGATTGTGCTTTCTTTGATTGGATTTTGCGCGGTCGTGTTTTCCCAGAGCACGGTTGACCAGTATGTTGCGACGGAGTCACCCATTGCGAAAGCTGGGATGCTCGCGAACATTGGACCGTCGGGAGCCAAAGCATCCGGCGCCAAAGTATGTGTTCACCGGGTCGTGCTTCAGCGCGTCATCTTGACCTTGCCGTTCATAGGCGGGCGTCGTCATTGCAAGTCCCAGTGCCACCAACCCACCATATTTGTTCACATGGACACGCGACTCGTCCCTTGTGTTCAAGGCCATTATTGATCAGTGAGTTTATTATATTTCAGACGCGAAAGGCAACATATTCACAGTCGCCTTCGAGCGAAGATTTACAAGTGGCCAAGACGCGTCCCTTCGGACCTCAATCGACCAATTTCTTGCAGCGGAAACAACTTTGCAGCAGGTATCAAACCCAAGCGGATCGGTATCGACAGGCGGTCTCGGTGAACCCAAGTTCAATATCGACATGACTGCTTTCACCGGAGCGTGGGGAAGGTAAGAATGTTCTCCTCGCTCTCAATCACGTCATTGACATGGTTACTGTGGCAGACCGCAGCGTGGTACGTTTTAGGTCTTCCTGCTGACTTTCGGTCTCGTGCTCAATGGTTTCTTCACAGATGGACCCGCTCTGCGTGCTACCGCCTTGATTTCGTACGCGAACTGGCTGGTGGCCAACGCCAACGCGTCATTTGTGACTTCGCACATATGGCCTGTTCTCAAACTCGACCTCGATTATGTCTCATCTTCCTGGAACCAGACTGGTTTTGACCTATGGGAGGAAGTGAACTCTAGTTCCTTCTTCACAACAGCAGTCCAACACCGTTCTCTCCGTGAGGGCGCAGCACTTGCCACAAAAATAGGGCAGACCTCCGTGGTCGCGGGGTACACTGCACAGGCAAATAATATTCTGTGCTTCTTGCAGGTGATTGTTTGCATGTCTATTTTTAACACCGTCCTTGTGATTAACGTCGGAGGAACTATAGTCATACTGGAATCCTTCAAGTGGTTTCATCACTTCTAACACTGGTGGAGGCCGATCTGGAAAGGATGCAAATTCAGCATTGGCATCTATCCACACTTTCGACGCTGCCGCGGGATGTGATGCTGCCACATTCCAACCTTGTTCGGACAAGGCGCTTTCGAGTCTCAAGGTATACGTTGATGCATTCAGGTCGATCTACACTATCAACAGTGGTATTGCTGCGAATGCTGCCGTGGCGACAGGCCGCTACCCTGAGGATTCATACATGGGCGGAAATGTACGTTGTCATTTATCGACACATACACCATCTCTTACCCACCAATTATGTAGCCTTGGTATATCACCACCGCTGCCGTTGCCGAGCAACTTTACGATGCCCTCATCGTGTGGAAACAGCAGGGGTCCCTGACTGTAACCAGCACCTCCCTTGCCTTCTTCCGCCAATTTTCCTCCACTGTTGCCGCTGGAACATTTGCATCGTCGACATCGACCTTTACGACCCTCACTAGCGCCGTCCAAACTTTCGCAGACGGTTTCCTTGCTATCAATGCTAAACATACACCATCTAATGGTGGCCTTGCCGAGCAGTTCGACAGAAACACAGGGACCCCTCTTAGTGCAGTTGATTTGACCTGGAGTTACGCTTCCGCTTTGACTGCCTTCGCAGCACGCGCCGGCACGATTCCAGCGAGCTGGGGTGCTCAAGGTCTCACTGTCCCCAGTACATGTTCAACCAGCGGAGGTGGAAGTCCAGGAGGAGGTGGCGGCGCAGGTACAGTGCAAGTCACCTTTAACGTTGTAGCTACGACAGTGTTTGGAGGTATGTCTTTCGAGATGTTGTATTCAACTGAATGTGAATTTCTTCCAACCAGAAAACATCTTCCTGACTGGGTCCGTCGACGCTCTGCAAAACTGGTCTCCTGACACTGCTCTGGCTCTTTCGTCTGCTAATTATCCTACCTGGAGCAGTAAGCATCACACTGTTCATTCAATCTACAATAACCACTAACTTCGTATCCAGTCACTGTTACACTTCCCGCCAGCACAAGCTTCCAGTACAAGTATATTCGCAAGTTCAATGGTGCTGTAACTTGGGAGTCAGACCCGAATAACTCGCAGTCGACTCCTTCGTCCGCGACCTTCACGATCAATGATACCTGGAGATAAGATGAAAGAATTGGAGCGCATTCGATATGTACTTTGTAGTACCTATACTACTTGGCTCATGACTGTATATTTTTGTATAAGAGAAAAAATGGCAAAGAATTGGTGTCTGTGTAGTACCTTTATAACTTGGCTCATGTCTGTATATTTTTGTAAAACAAAAGAAATGGCAAAGAATTGGTGCCAGGTAGATGACGTAAGAAGAGCGAACTGCCTCCGACCCTAATGAGCTCTGAATGGCACACCGTGACTAGGTCTGCTCCTGGCAATTCACCGCCTTTCTATCTTTCTTGACTTGACGATTTGACGACCTATTTGACACGAACTCTAACCATGTCTGTCCTCGATAAATTCCGCAAAGGAGCACAGAAAGCTGGCGTTCAGGCTAGCGCTTTCATGCAATCAAGCACAACGAAAGTTGCCAGTGGATCCCGGGATTTTGTACAAACCTTCAGTCTTCCTGGGGAGGCGGAGAAGGCGGCGAAGATTCTGGACAGCTTCCTGGGTAGTAAATGGCAATTTGGCTCTCTGATCATTCACAGCTAACCGTCATGGAAATACGCAGCCGATCCTGACCGCCCAGAGTCTGCTCTCAATGCTATACCCAAGGCTGTTTTACAACGAGCTCGAGGTCTGCTACCTTCCGCTACCACAGGCTGGCACATGCTGAATGTACTTAGGTCTCGCCGTCTTCCAAGTTCTCAAAGCCGGCTTTGTCTTCTCAGGGAAAGCAGGTTCCGGTCTCGTCATTGCTCGTCTGCCTGATGGATCCTGGTCAGCGCCGTCATGCATCGCCACTGGAGGGCTTGGTTGGGGTCTTCAAATAGGCGCTGATATTACCGATTTCGTGATTGTGCTCAACAGCGAGGACGCAGTTCGTGCGTTCTCGCTGGGTGGCAATGTCACCATTGGTGGTAATATTAGCGCAACGGCGGGGCCTATTGGCACAGGAGGCAGTGTGCAAGCCTCGCTGGCTCACCCTGCGCCTATGTTCTCGTATTCGAAATCAAAGGGTAAGAACTCAATTCCTCATGACTCTGCCCTAATTCTGATGTGTGTGTGTAAATCATCAGGTCTATTCGCTGGATTGTCCTTGGAAGGAACGGTGCTCATCGAGAGAAAGGATGCCAACCGTGATTTCTACGGGTCACCCGTCCCTGCCAAGGACATCCTGGGAGGTCGTGTACCTCCTCCAGAAGTTGCATCGAGGCTTTACGAGATTATTGAAGCTGCCGAAGGGCTCGACGAGAGTAACTTGCCTGAATCTGCATATGTACCATCGTCGACCGGAGATCACATGGGTATCAACGACAACCAAATGGTTTTCGACGCCGATAATCACCATTGAATTTGAGGGGACAGGGAAACGACATACATATTAATCACCAAAGTACGTTTCATACCGTGTAGTACAACGATCCTCTTTCTGTTCCAAACGCATCGAGCCATCTATTGCGAACATGGAATCATATTTCCTCCTTACCCTGAATATAACGACTCCTATGATTAAAGATACTCTATGTATGTAAGATAGGGCCAGGAAAGCACGGCATAAATATAGCACCAACGAATGTCTACAGATACTGATCCCAGAATCCTACGGTGCCGTTGTTGCTGGCAGCATGGGAATCAATTCCTAGGAGTTTGATAACCAGGTTGTAGATCTCTACGTTGCGGAAGGGCTGCATGACATATGCGTCCCCAGATGTTGAATGCCAGCCTTTCTTGGATCGAGATGTTAGACGACTTAGATAAGACCTGCTCTGGTGTTGTGCTTTCACGTCGACTGAGAATGGTCCATGGGCCACAAAGATAGCTTGCATCGAGGTTTCGTCGTTATCGTACCCATGGCTCTATTACGTCCATCAATGCGTTATCTCAGATTGGGGAAGAGTTACTTACCCCCTTGGTCAAACCCACATCTCCCTCCGCCTTGGTTGTAAGCACATAGCCAATCTTGGGGACGACATATATCGGGGCGATGCGCTCATTCTGAACAAAGTGGTACTTCTCGGGCATCGTGTCGTGCGTATACACATCGAACTTCTCCGGATTCTCATCCGAGGCACGGAGCAAGGTCGCGAGATAATGCGACACGTTGGCTGATTCATGGAACCTCAATCCCATTGCTGGCCAGCCATCTTCGTGTGCGATTGCTTTGAGGCCGTCCTCTCCCAAGATGTCATCCATGTACACATGTTCAGGATGACTGGTGTCTGTCATGCCGTGGTCGCTGACGAAAACTATGTCAACAATGTCGGTTAGGTTCCGCTCTGCCAGCGAATCGTGCAGGTCCTTAGCAAATACATCAACCTCTGTAAGAGTTCGCTGACATCAAATAAGTCAAGTATTTTCGAAGTTGGCAAACAACGACGTACGTTTACACGCGCAGAGTTGGGGCCAGTAGCGTGCCCTGCTTGATCAAGGGATGGCTCATATGCTGGAAGGACATTTGATCAATGGTGGATTCGGACAACGAAGTCTGTACTTGCCCATAATCAATTGAGGCCTCTTGTCGAAAGGAAGGTCGACCCATTGCAAGATTTGCGTCAATTTATCTCCCAGTGGGACGTGATCCTGAAAGTCGTATCGGATGAGATTGAACGGATGAGAGATATCGACAACATACCTTCCAGGGTACGAAGTAAGTAGACGAGGCACCGGTTGACGTCTTCGGGGGTCCTGGCCTTTTAAATGATCTCAACCCCCATCTTTATAGATAGCAGATGTGGCTTACCACATAAGGTTCGCTGTAACAACTCCTGCCTTTTCAGCGCTTTCCCACATCTGTATGAAACCGAATTCATAAGCCAGTGAGAATCTTTGCGACAAGTCCACGTACGGGCTCTCCATACCACCAAGCTGGATTCCAACACGAAGATATGCGGTTGTAATGGAATTCCTCTTGTGATGCAGGGTCCCAGAAATTCTGGAAGCAAAGGTATTATAGTTGGTTACATGATCTCCGTGGAAGTCAAACGAAAGCTGACATTCGCAACGATTCCATGGGATTCAGCATGGAGGCCAGTCCTGTACCAAATGATTAATGAGAGAGTAACTCCACGGATACCGACGAACATACATCAGTGCCCAATGATTCGGGAACGTCAAAGTCTACATGAGGGTATTGTGCCGTCGGTAATTCGCAAAATCAATGAGTAGCTGCGACAAACGTACAGGGAAGATGGGTTTCATTGATTTGGCTCTCAAGCCTTTCTTGCTGAGGTTCAGCAAATGAGGTGTCAATCCTCGGTCTAGATAGTCCGCTCTGCGATAGAGTTAACATAGTTTATAAGTTATGCCAGATGCAAGATACGTACCTCAAGCCATCTATCGAGACTATAAGTACGGTGCGTTTGAATTCATGCGTCCCATTATTACGGAGAGAGTTTCCAGAGAATGACTCTTGCTGTGGCCGTCGACCAGGGCCTCCGAATAGAACAGTGCGAGTTAAGGTGCCCGTTACCAGCAATCCAATAAGCACCATAGCCGTCACAGTGATTTTCCTGCGCGACCAGCGGCTCTTGTTGTCTTCAAGATCATCATCTTTGTCGTCCAGGTCGTCATTTCCCGAACCCAAGAGACCCCTTCTCTCCTCTGACTCGATGTCTTTCGGAGTCGTAGCTTTCTTGGGTGATAATATTGAAGAAGACATTCAGCCAGCAGTTATTCCGCCGATTCCTGCCAGAAGGTAGTCCTGCGAGGGAAGATGGTGGATAGTACGAGCGTTGGCGTCCACGGTACGTTTATAAGAACCTCGAGCCTTGCTTAAGCCGAAGTCGGAATCGTTGCAGCACTGTGCAGGTGCTCTTGTGTAACTAGTGTGACCAGTATGGCAATTGCGGCCCGGAAGGCTGATAGCACTTGCAATCGCAAACGGATTGCTTCTCGTTGGCTTCTCGAGACTTCCTTCTTCGTGCAGCGCTTCCCACTATCGTACAAGCCTCGGCCACTGAAATGAAACATGATAAGCATTACTAATCCTAAAATACGCTCTACAGTACAGCACTACAATACTTTTTGATCACTCTTCCGAAATTCGCTCGAAGAACTGTTTGAGAGTTCCGGCCAACACCTCGGGCAATGCCTCGACATTGCGCAGAACGACATAATACTCGAAAGGGAAAGAGTCCAGATACTTTTGCAATTGTAACTCCATTTTGCCGTCAATGTTTTTGAACTCTGCTTTGTCCATGGAAAGAATAGACCCGTGATTCGCATCTACAGTGGCACCAGGTTCGGTGGAACTCGTCTGGAGAGAATCGAGGATGATGAAGACGACCATCACTCTCTGTTCCTCTGCTCGTCTGAGGACAGTCCGCAGCTTCTCGTGATCTTGGCACATCCCATCGGAAATGATGATTTGGAGTTGCCAGAGATCGGCAGCCGAAGCAGAGCTCATAGCCCTCCGCTCTCGAGCACCTTCCAGAACCTTGAGACTCGTTTCCAATAGAGCTAGGACATTGGTGGCCTTTTGTTTGAACCTGAAGGCGTTTACCACCTTGGTGCCCGCTTGGTCGGTGAAGGGACCTTCGTCAAATCCGTGTAGCAAATCGACGTTCTCCCCAAACTTGGCGATGGCGATGTCACCGGATTCAAGGCGGCTCAGAGCTTTCGAGATTAGGGCCAATGTTTGATATGCAAGATGAATGGAATGGGACTCCGCCATGGATCGAGAGTCATCGATAGAAATAAGCACTTGGTACTCTCGCTGACTAGGTTTTGTTCGACGTAACCATATTTTGTCTTTGGTGTAGTCGCTGGCGATATATGAAATGACTTTCTTCATGTTCAATCGTTTCCCAGTCCGATAATCGCCTTTCAATCGTGTAGCCAGGGTAGGTTCAAGGATGAGACGAAGTTGCTCGCACAGAGCGTAGGCCAAATCGTGAGTCAAAGACTCGTATAAACGCCAGATGCGCTCAGCTCCCTCGTCAGGATAATCGGCAGTGCGCCATGTTCGTAGCTGCATCTCGACATTATGATCCTCCTCTTCTAGCTCGTCCTTAGCCGTCTGGCCGGAAATCTCGGATAGAACTGCTTCCGACGGGCGTAAGGCACTTTGGAGAATAGCACCTTGAATGTCCTCTCGGTGTTCGACCCCTGTCGGATCTTGCTGAAAGGGAGGTTGGTGGCTGCTGGGTTCTTCATGTTCCTCCAAAGGTAAACTCATGTCCACATCCATAGCCATATCGACATCAGCCGTCGTTTCATCGTCAATGAGTGTGAGCTGATTCAATTTCGCAACTTCTTCATCGCCAGCAGGGCCTAATGCTTGCATATCATGGTCGGCATCTTCAGGCTGGAGGTACTCGATCTGTGATTCCGAACCAGCTTCGCCCAATTTTTCTCGGGGAGCGTCATGCTGGTCTGAACCGAGGATGTCGTCAAACCGCTTCCGGATCTCTTTGAGGGCGTCCCCAAGGCTGCGAAGGGGGTTGGGAGCCATTTTCATGTCACTTTGCGATGGGGCGTCCCCTTGTTGAGTCCCAGATGCACCCGACGACCCTTGGTCGTTTTCCGTTGGATCTATCTTCATGGATTCATCGCTCTCTGGAGCACTACATGGAAAGGTCCAATCAGAGATGGGCTATACGCTAGAAAAGATAGAAACGTACTTAGAGTTGTCAGCAGTTTGTTGCTCGCCTGTAGATGCTTGGCCCTTGGCCCCAGTCGATGTACCAACTTCCCCAGTTGACGCATTCTCCCTAGCATCGTCGTTAGCGGTATCGTTGGCGTCTGCCACCCCGTTTCCTTTGGAAATGTCCGGTTGAGCAACACCTTCCTCCTTATCCTCCTTATCCTCCTTATCCTCTTTATCCTCTTTTTCCTCCTCATCTTCCACGTTGCCAGCGATAGTGGGCTCATTAGCGTCGACTTCAGGAGACTTGTCAAGTTCGTCAACATCGTGGTTCGTATCTGCGTCATCCATGGTCGAGTCCATTTTGGACTCGATCCCCTCATCTTCGGCCGTCACATCCATATCATCGTCCTCAACCTCACTGCCATCCATCTCATCACCTTCCACATCAACATCATCCCCGCCCAAATCGATGTCGTCGGGTAAGTCAAGTGTGTTGGCATCCTGAACATGGTCATCCATCGGGGCACCGCTAACATTGGGGTCATTAGACTCGTCGTTCTCGCCCTCCTGGCCTTCCGCATCAGCTTCATCAAGTTCCTCTATCTCCTCTGACTTCTCCTCTCCGGACTCCTTCTGAGGTTGCTTATTTTCCTTGCTCTCCTTGCTCTCCTTGCCAACAACCTCAGACGGACCCCCCTGCTCTTTGGAATGGTCTTGTTCCGTTCTCTCTTCAGAATCTTTTGTGTCTTCTGGACCTTCCTCATCGCCCCATATCTTCTCGTCCACAGCAGCAGAATCCAGATCATCAAGCTTCCCAAGAGTTTCGTCAACCTCAGGCTCGCTCCCGTCATCGGAATCCGCATCTGCTTCGGAGCCAGCATCAGCGACGTCCTCTAACGCACCTCCGAAGTCGTCATTCATTTCAATGGCGTCCCCATCGTCGTGTTTGCTTTCCGGATCTTTACTTTCCGCATCGTCGCCCTGAAGACCTTCCACCTGACTTTCGTCCTCAATCTCCTTACTGACATTCTCAGTGCCTGTTCCCTCCCCTACACCGACCCCGCCAGCTGTCTCTGTCTCGCCTCCCTCTTTCGCATCGTCGCCTTCCGGAGGCAGACAGAAACCTTGCTGAGTAAGAGTCTGCAAGATCGAACACAGGACGAAGTCCAACTTGAATAGAGATTTCGTCCAGTTATTGTGCGCAGCAAGTTGATCCCTTACAAGCGCGAGGTAAAGTTCGAGGAAGGGAAGGACCTTGTCCAAAGTGATCTTGAAATTGGCCCGAGAGGATATCTCGCGGAGAAGTTGATCTAGATGTACGCTGATGTTGTCAAGATTCAGAAGATGTGTGAACTCGCGGATAGAACGGTAGCCCTTCGATATGTAATGATCGGGCGTTTCGTCTGCCTCGTCTAAAGCAGCCTTGGGACAGTGTGACACCATAGTCTGAACACTTATCAAGAATAGATTGAGGACGGGTTCAAAGGAGACGCTTTCCGAAGGGCTGTCTCCATGACACGGCTGGAGTGGAATCATCTCCTGATCATCGAACCATTTTTTGAAGGGCATGAGGAGATGCTCCAAATGAGGTTGTTGTTCTTGCCACGCAAAGGTCATGGCTGACAGCTGCAGCAAATGTCGTTCTGCGGCCTGCATCAAATCATTCTCCTCTGGAATCTACGTGAGTAATCTGTGCAAGGCCTTCAGGTGACAAAAACTTACCTTTGCATAGGACAGGTAAGGCAATGATGCGTGCGTCATCCAATAACCTCGAAACACGGTCTCGCAAATCTGTGCTTGATAAGATTGTAGTAGATATCTCGTCAAAGAACGTCGTCGAGATTGGCTTGTCTTGTGCGAGTTCGTGGAATGTGACAGCTCCCTTTCGCACTTCGATTAGTGCATAGGACACCTTACAGAGTATGTCATGTATGCTGGATATATGAGTTTGAAGATTCGTCCCCAGCATGACGCTTTCTTGGGAAGAGGAGATACTTCGCAAGCGCCCGGAGATGCGTTGCATTTGTTGGTATACATTCAGCGCATTTGCCAACCTTATGAATAGAGCTTGATGAGATCATGAAAACAAAATCAGGCAGGTTCTTACCGAGATCGCAGGTCAACAGCCATTGAGAACCCTGATTCGAGGAACATCCCACCCCTTTGTAGGTCGCGCGTGGTCAAGTCGGAGTGATGTTTTGAGACAGAGGAACGCAATGCTGGCAGAGAGCCAGAAAGCTTGGAGAAATATACCTCGCCTTTGTCCACAACAATCTCAGAATGTGGTACACATGGCATGACTGGCTGTTCTTGAATCCACCGCTGATCCATGTTCTGGCGGAGGACCTCGGGTTTGATATTACTTGCCAGGCCTGCAAGTTTCAATTCCTTGAGCAGATCGGTCCAAGCCTTCCTCTTCCTGACTAATAATCCTTTCCGATATTTCTCCCTGAGATCACCAGTGAGAGTAGAAGGAACCATGAGCCCAGCAAGCTCCTTCGACACTGTAATGATTTCGACTGCGACTTCGTCCACGATCTTAGCTGATACTGACTGTATGAAAGGACGTAGTTGTGTCCCGATAAGAGTATCATATCTCGATAGCGTCCTCGTCAGATGGAGCAGATGGTTCGGGATTGAACTTTCGGGTTCTATCTCTGTTGTATCTGGAGGAAGGGAGACCGGAGGATTGCATGTCGCAAGCTTATCCATGGAGAGTGATTGGCTTTCCATGACGTCAGCAATTTGTGGTTGCAGGATATCCGCCACAGGTTGCCGCAACACCTGGCGAAATTTCCTAATTATCTTGTACAGTTGATGATGAGTTCGCTGAGCGCTTGCTTTGAGGGCTTGCACATTGATGTCCTTCCAACTGGCTAGCTTCACGAAACTGAGAACCTCCTTCTCAAGCACAGCCTTTTGGTCCGTCAATCGCTTCCGAATTTTATCGGAAAACAAGTCGTAATACCGGTAAGAGGCCGTCAGGATACGATGGACGCGTTGTAACGCAGTACGGTCAGACGAAGTTTGAGTCGTCCGAATGAAATCAATATAGTGTACAAAGCTCAGGATCAATCGCATCCTCGCGTCGAATTGGCCAAGCGGACTGGAGGTAACGAAGTCATTGATAAGTGGTACCAGCGTTTCCAGATATTGATCGAGGGATTGACCATCATCGTCTTGCGCCTGATCTGCAGCACTCAAAGAACCACGCACAAATGCATCGTAGAGGCGGAACCACCATTCGGAGACTTCTTCTGTGAAGGTTTTGGCCTGCGAGTCTAACAAACCCTGCCAGCAGGACAGCTCCAGGCGACGCCAGTCGACGATAAGTTGGATCAATGCCTCTCGGTGTACCTTGATTGAGTTTTCACGATTCGCATACATTTCCCAGTCTTCTGTTTGGACGAGCAGTTGTTCTATCATGGAAAGGATTTTGGCAATTGGAGTATTTGAACTGAGGTTGAGAACGACATCACATCTCTCCATAAGATGCCTCAGAACCATTTGATCTGGCCATTCCTCTGAGACTACTTGCAGTCGGTGTCGGAGGGTAGTTATGACAGCTGCTCCATTCCTAGATTCTGGAAGGTTGACATCGCGGTAGAAGTTGTACAAAGTTTTCGATGGACGTGGAGCCGAGGTCAGAGATGATATGTTGTCATGCAATAGAGATATCTGGAAGTGGATGCTGGTCAGGTCCAAGTTCTGAGGAAGATTTTCAGGGGAAGTAGTCAAGAGCGATTGAACGGCTGTGCTTCTCATTCCGTCGAATCTCTCTTGAGGCTTCATAGACGAAGTAGGCCCCGAATTTCCTGCGGAATTGGTAATATCGTAGTGGATTTCGACAAGTGATACCATGTCTGTGACATTTGCCAATGAAGCCAGACGAGGTTTTTCGGATTGGAGGTGTGGTGCGTCATCCTCGAGAGCATTTTCGTAAGTAGGAAACAAGGCTAAGAACTCTTCCTCTTCAATTTCAACATCAGTCATGGCGGAATGATCCAGCTTCGCGGGTCGATATAATGTACTAGACTCTGCAGTTGCTTGATTCTCCTTTGCCTGATCGATAAGCCATAATCGCATCGCTTGTTCGTATGCCGATTGGACAATTCCAACTTGAGTTTCGTCTCTGATACCCAGAGATATCTCTGTGGACGCAGCTGCTAGGGCTAGAAGTATATGTCGGAATGCTGTAGTACCGGAAGGTCCGACCACCTCGAAGTCGGCCAATATCCTAGAAGAACTATGTACAGATGGGAAAGCAAGCAGAGATGAAACAAGAACTGCTGGAGAACTTGTCGCGAGCGAAGAAGAATGCGCGGATTCAGCTGCTAATCTAAGACCAAATCGCATGTAGAGCACGGCGAGCTTCAAGAGGATGCTGATGTCTGCAAATTCCGGGTAAACACTATCCAGGCGTTGGTGAAAGCCTGCTAGGGACTCCTGGGTGACTCTTTCACGAAGGGCTGCATTCGAATCTCCGGCCCTGAGAGTACTCAGGAGTCCTTCGATTTTGTTGGGCGATGTGACATTCTTTTGGAATTGTAGAACTTCCGACCAAAACAAATGGAGTCGGGAGATATCATTGCGTTTCGGGAGGCTTGGTGCTTCCGCCAAATGACTGCCAATTTCTTCAAGCTGCGGTATAAGATAGCGTGTGATCGCATTGTCCGAGCCGCCAGTCAGAAGAGTTTCCAGCTGACGATGCAAGCGTAGTTGGGTTGACAGGTTGCTCTCATCATGGCGCAAACGATTGAAGGTACAATTCTGGACAACGGCCGGATCAACAGGAGAATCAGGGACGACAAGGGTCATGATCAGCCGGCTGATGGCAATCCAACAAGAGCTGAGGAATTGTAATGGGTCTTCCCCAGGCATGGAATCCAAAAGTGGACCCAAAGTCTGGTGTATCGATGCGACAAAGGCTTGGTTGCTTGATCCCTCTAATAGTGATAGCATTTTGGACAGGGAGGAAGAGAAATCGCCTCCTTTATAATCCATGCCACGAATCGCTTCAAACACTGCTGGATCGAAGGTGCTCTTGAAGCAGGACGCGATCTACGAAGAGCAATGAGCTGGGTTATCACCTTCTGTCAAGGGAATAGACTGACTATGAAGAATGTTTGTTGGAGAACGGATTGCATTTGTGCCATACGATTGTTCTGCTTGGACTGCAATATGGCCAGCCTGGCCTGCTGGCGAATGTTGCTCTCGTTGTCTGCTAAGGATAGAAGATGTATTCGGTCCAAATCACTTCAAGGTGGTATTGAATGACAGTCTCATTTCATAAAGCCACTGAACACTGAACTCACCAAGTTACAATGACGATGTGAAGCTGGATTGGGTGGAATAGAATTGACGGTCCATGTATATTCTGCTCCATATCAATGGTCAAACACGGAATATCCTATAGGTCTTACAAACTCACCGCTGTGTCACATCGCGTGTTCCAGAGCCCTTCGAACCAACTGACTTGTGCCCGGGCTATTAGGGAGGATTGTTCTTGTAAAACAGACAATTAGTTATTCGATTGAACCGCCGTGCAATTCGTTTACCTATTCCGATCTCGAGAGCCCAGATAAGATGCTGATAAGGGACGAGTCTCGTCAGAACGCCGCCAGCATCATGACATGTAAATTCGATGATCTCTTGGTAAAGATTGACCATCGGCTGTAGTTTCGAATGAGTATAAACCCAAAAAATACGAAGCGACCAAGTACTGACCTTCTTATCATTGCCTCTGATGGAGCAAACCGTCAGAGCCTCGAGTTCTAGAATAAGGGACTGAGGTTCGATGTCGCAGGATTGTGCCAAGATCTTCTCCACGTAATTTTCATTCAGACACTATGATGACGAATCAGAATCTCTTCATACGAACTGGTTCGAGACATACACCATCCAGAGTCTCTCTCAAACTAGACAGAGCAGATGTTTCCTGGGACATTGGGGACGTTGGCATCATTTCCAGACTGATCATGTTGAAAGCTTGAAGTCGAAGACCTGCAAAAGAATAAGAACCCGAATACTGAGATATGATGTTGCTCTGTAATACTCACTTGATGTCGTAGAATTTTTCAAGTTCTTGAGAGAGGACGCCTGATGTTCCGTTCGCTCCACCCTTTCTTGAACAGATTTCGGGGGCAAATCAAGATAAAGCGTTGACCAGACTTCGAATAAACAGAGGCCAGTAGATGGGGAAACAATGGTGCGAAGGGCTCTCGCATGATCAAGCAAAGGAGTGAAGGCGGTTGGGCAGTTCTCGAGTGCATCTACAAGCCATTGTGAGATTGCTTGTACAGTTGAGAAATCAAAAGATGATCCTCCCAACGCCTGCTTAAGATGTCGTGCATGATTGAGCA